>OX940982.1:17908158-19108158 GCA_954871275.1 Leptopterna dolabrata | reverse complement strand
TACTCACTTTTTGCATTTTTACTTTCAGCCACCCTCATATAAAAAATAACGCTAATTTTTTTTAAACGGGTTTCAAACTGCGTTACAATTTTTTTCAAGAGTTCTTTTTCCGCCCCTTTTTTCCCAAATATGGCAACAATTCCCCATTTCTTGATAAACTCGAAACCTAATATCATCGTGATTCTTGTATCATAGTTCGAATCAATAAAAACTCTTATCCTTTCTTATTGCTCTGTTCGCACATATATCTACCTGACCTCTGCCAACAACTGTACCCATTCACTGCTCTTGCAGTTCATTTTTTTTCTTCTCCAAAATCCCATAAATTAATACGGATACGGCGATTCCATCTCCTGGCCATCAACAAATTTGGTACTACCTTTCATTTACCAAGGTACCTACCTAGCCATTCACATGGTCCTACCTAGCCTACATGGTCATCTCTAATATCAATAATTCTCAAGGTGAAAAAATCCTGAACATTAGACACATAGGTACCTATACATTGACGTGTAGATGTGGAAACGTTGAACCGTCTAAGGCAGGTCTTTGCAGCCATTGAAGGGAACTGTTTTTGTTGGTAGATAAAACTATGGAAATCTTTTCGTTGTTGTATTTATACTTAATTACCTTTTCTGATTGGAGGAATGTTGGTGTACACGAAAGACAGCAAGGTTGGTAGCTGTTCTGGGACGAACAAACAGTCAGCCGACCCTGAAAATACCATGAAAAAGTTTTAAAATTAAAAAAAAATTCACGATATTTTCATCTGTCTTGTTGATGAAGGCTTTGTGATGTGAGAGAGAGACTGACTTCCTATATGAATTGAAGGCGGAAGTCACACCTTTTTTCTTTCATTTCCCCGTCTTTTTGTATTTTATATTTTATAATAGCATCTCATTTCTTCCCTGTGGAGTTGACTGACGCCTCACGTGACTTTCTTCCTCTGTGGAATAGAAAGTCCTCCATTTCCTTGTTTACATCTAATCACGCGTTTTCCAGACGACTGGAGTCTCTCAAACGTCAATCTTTCTTCAGATTCTAGGACGGCATTCCTGCTGCACTTGCCTTACGTTAGATGCCTACCTACCTATGTTAAGATTTCCTACCCTCAACCATTACTCCAGAGTCTTACTCATTTTTCGCGTACATTTTTACAGATGTTACGTAGTTGGCACTTCCATCGAATTCTTTCAGACCCCGATAAAAATTGCCCTTAGCGAAGACACTGAAAGCTGTTTTCCCACCTCAGCACCCGTTTTATAAATTAGTGATATTCTGCAAACAAGCGAGTTTTCTACACGCTGCCATCTTGTTTATCCCTGAATTCTGTAAGTAGAGTTCATGCTCATGTTATCTTCTATTCGTCAGTTCGCACCGAAATGTTTTCAAGGAGATTTACTCTGTCTGGGGCGGTCAAATCTTGTAATCGATTTTTCGTCCACTTCCCGACGTCCAGTTGAACAGAAATTTTGTACAATCATCTCTCTTTGATAGTAATACATGAATCAATCATAAAAACATTAATGAATTGCCTAAATAGGTAATTGATTATTAATTAGGTAAGTAATTAACTAATTGAAAAGAAGCTGAACACGGTACCAATCGAATTTCTATAATAATAAAAATGGATCACAAATTTTTCAAATTTTAAAAAGAGTAAAATAAAAAAAAAATAGAAAAAACTTTTTAAAACATGCTTTTATTTCAAAATTATCTGATAAGAATAAAACAATTTCTTTAGCTACCCGGGAACATTGGAATTTTTTATGACTAAAAATAAAAGCTTTAGGAGATATTTTATTTTTAAAGATGGTTGTTTTTAGATTTCACACAAATTTACGGTTGAAATATGTACTTCTATCTGGTACGTACATGAAATGTGACATGGGCAATTCAAATGTTCTGTAATACTTGAAGGGGTTAGAAGGGACGCTATAATTTTTCTAGCCACCTGTTGTCACACTTGACAACGTAGGGGAAGTTTTATGAATTAAGATTGAAAGTAGAAGTAATGAGTAGAATACATTTCTTATCTAATAAATAGAAGTACATACCTACTTTCAGTCGTAAATTTTTATAAAATTTAAAAAACCTTTAAAAGTAAAATATCTTCTAATCCACGTTTTCATTTTTTACTAATATTTTGTGAGCCAGTTTGTAGGTAGTCGGAATAGGTAACTAACAGTTAGGTAACTTTCTTTCTGCTACCCGGGAACATAGGAGGGAATTTTTCATGGCTAAAAATGAAAGCGTGGGTTACGAGTCATGAAAAATTCCCTCCTGTGTTCCCGGGTAGCAGAAAGAAAGTTACCTAACTGTTGGTTACCTATTCGGACTACCTACAAAGTGGCTCATAAAATATTAGCAACAGTCTGATCTGGTCTTAGATTCAGTTTTGATTGTGTAGTTTACCTTAAAGCTTGCTTAAGATGATTTTAAATTTTTGTGAATTAAGGTCTTTTGATGGAGACGTGCATCCTTTTGAGAATGTGTCCTGTAACAGTAAGTAAACCGTGTTTTGCGCATGTGAACTTATTTCTTATTTCGTTAGCGATATGAAATCGCCGTATCTTAATGACACTTCTAACGGAGCGTACGATTACTCAATGGCATTTATGGAGGACTGTGGTATTAGCATAATGGCTCCCTGACGAGTTGAGAAACTCGGTGATTTTTTGTGAGGCTCAGGTAGTAGGCCAGAGCTGGCCTTGAGCCACAAAGATCGAATTTAATTCCCAAGGGTGGATACCGCATTCAACCCTGAAAGGCGATTCAACACCCCATTTGAGAGAAGATATTTTACGAGTAATAGTTAGGTACTAAAAATGGCATGAATGCATAAAATGTACGTAATTATATTAAAGACAGGTGGCTTGAGGTTTTAGGAACCAACTCGTATCGCTAAATAAACTGATGGTTATCTAAATTGACTCAAACATTTTTGATTACCTAATTTCCCACGTAGTAAATTTAAAATTTACAAATTTTCACTTTCTCTCCAACCACTGATGCCAGGAATTGGTTTTGCGCTTTGCTTCTGTCGTTCAGTCCTACAAAATGCTATACGATACACCTTAGGCGTCTTCTCTCCAAAACGGTTTTTACCAGGAGGCGTCAGTTGTGTTGTGTTCATTGTAAAACTTTCTGCCCCTGTTCATTATTTTTATAAATCGTACAGTTATCCTACTACGAAGAAACTTGATTTACTTACGAATGATTCACAGAGTAGCTAGGTGGAACAGGTCCTTAACCGTTAGGATTATCAAAGGCCTCTTCGAGAATTTTCCCTTCAAGAAAAACAAATTTTTGAACATATTTTTAACCGACCTCAAAAAAGGAGGAAGTTCTCAGTTCGACCTGTTTCTATGTTCTCTTTTTTTAATGTTCATCCATCGATTATTCCGAAACTACTGGACCGATTCCTATGAATCGTTTTTCAACTGAAAGAGGAACATACCCCGGTGGTCCCACACTAGTTGTTTAAGTAAAAAAGTATTACTGGGCCTGTACTAGGCTAGTTATACTCTTCGATTTCTAGTGCTTTGACAGACGTTGCACGACAGAAAACAGTCTGCCAAAGACTGGATGCCCCAGTAATGATGGTATCAGTACTTGATGATATTACTAAAAATATTGCATTAAAAAGCAAGAAAAAAAAACAACTTTAAAAAGCTGTATAAAACTAAAAAGTAAAGAATACTTTTTATGCTGAACAAACGTAGATAATTTATTCAAAGCGGATAAACAAAATTTTTGAAGTCTGCGCCAAATTTCAACTAAAAACCCCCACAGCCTTCCTATTGTATCCCTTGGTTTTTATACATTTTAGTTATGATTAATTTATTGTTACCTGCGGGTAACTTCCATGGAGTGCTTTTTAAATTTCTACTGTGCTTTTTCTTTCTGCGGGGCTTTTTAAATTTCTACAGTGCTTTTTCTTTCTACAGTGCTTTTTAAATTTCCGTGCTTTTTCTTTCTAGTGGTTTTTTTAAAATTTCTACATTGCTTTAAATTTACATTAGTGCTTTTTAAATTACAGTGCTTTTCTTTCTACAGTGCCTTTTTCTTTCTTTTAAATTTCTACGGTGCTTTAAATTTACATGGAGTGCTTTTTAAATGTCTACAGTCTGGAAAACAAGCGTGTGTAGTTCACAATCGAATTGACGATAGGCACTCGTACCTTGGTTCAATGTAAATTCAGAATTTAGCATACATTCTGATGATTCTTACTTTAAATTAATTAGGACCGCCTCATTAAAATTTAGCATTTCCTACCGAACCGATAATTGCATTGATTATCATGTTTCTACCTCCAATGCAGATTTAAATGTTGCAATTCTAGATAGTTGTGAGAAGTTCGATGCAGGACGATGGTTTTTCGTAGGTACCCACTGTTTGTTCATGCGAATTTCTCGGTCACTTTTTTGAACGCGAGTTCGTTTGTGTGGGGAAATTCTATTGAAGCTCATTAGTGCATTAATGGTTTCATGAGGGATCGGCCTTGAGTTAACGACGACCGGTTGCTTCGAATGAAAGACGGGCGTTCTCCAGCATTAACGAACTGTGTTTAGAGATCCGTTCATTTGGGAAATTATACTGATTTTCTCTTGAAGTAAACGCGAAGTTGAAATATGTATACTTGATGACTTACGAAGAAGCGCAACGAAGAGGAGGAAGGCGGTGGGAATCTCCATAATCCCTAAGGAGGATCTTCGAATTCAGATCTGTACGTACATTTCATTGGTCAAAACTCTGAAAACACTGGATAGAAAGTGAGAGGGTTTCGAAGGCTGGTCGTACCCCTCCATCTGGGTCAGACGGCTTCCACTCTCTCCGATCCTGGGCGAGGAAGGTTCGGTCGTACCCCACCCTCTTCGCGGCCGGGATCTCATCCGAACTCTGGGGAAACTTCCCCGGCCGCAGGGGGCTTTGAGGGGCGAAACTCGACAAATTGTTACACAGCGGCTCGTAATTTCAGCGCTTCCTCGTTTCCTCTTCGGGTATCTGCTGTTATGTGACTACAGTAAGAATGCACCTACCTGTAGTGTACAAATCCAAATGTTTACACTCGGTAACTAAAAATAGAATACAATTTTTGCGAGGCCAGCCAACACTATTGTGTTCACTATTTTTAGAATTTTCACCGTTTAGAATCGTTTTGGTTTATTATTCTGTGAATAATAGGTACACCTATGTAATCGCTCAGCAAAAAATTTGTATAACACCCCCTCAAAATTTTTTCTTTTCCGTTTCAAGGTACGTAGATTCCAAAAATGCAATGTCCGTCCGCCGTACGCCGTCCGCCGTATCACGTGTACAGGCTTCATTTTCGGTCTAAAAAAATCGTTCTTTCGCACACATGCTCCATTTGGGCCCGTTGTGTCCCGAAACTTTTCAGCCCGATCGGAATATACCCAGGGGTGTTATGAGTGAAAATGTGTATAAAAATAGGTACTTTTTGCGTTTCAGCAACATGTTGGTAACATGAGCTTTTAAGGTATCGTTTTCCATGAAGTCGATTTTGACCAAGGAGTGGAAAATTGAGGTTCTACCAGATGTTCAGCTCCCGAAATTGATTTTTTATGAGTCAAAAACCTGGGAAATCGTTTGAAATCACCATCAATTTGTATAATAACACTGGAAAAAGTGTCAACAGGTGGATCAAGACGATTAAATGGTACTATCAATGATCAAAGATAATTTATTTAAAAAAAAAAAGGAGCGTAGGTACTTTATTCGAGTTTTGGGGGCCAAAATTGGTGGAAACCACCAGAGATAGCTATTTCAATTATTTTATATGAAAGAAACAATAAATAAACAGCCAACATCTCTGTAGGTATGTCCAATAATAAACCCATGTGACAAGGACTTTGCAGCGTTTTTAAAAATATGTTAGATTTCTACTCTTGAGTCAGACGTGACGTGAAACTCTCAAAGAAAAAAAGTCTGCCAAGATGGGTGGGCAGTGTAGCTTCCTCACTTATTTTAACATGAACGTGTAGAATCAGTTGGTAAAAAAAAGACGCGTCAGAATGATTGAATAGCAATAAATAGAGTAGTAATAAATTACCTAATATACGTAACAGGGTCAAACATTTGAACATTTCTTGTTCGCGCAAGCGCAGGCGAATTCCAATTAAATTCATGCTAAACTATCAAAGTACTATTCCTGGTCGACCCTCCAAGTTTGAACTGATCTCAACGGTATTTAAGTTAGTTACTGGCGTTTCAAGTATTTCGCGTTTGCGCATGCGCGGATGAAAGTTACAGTACGATTTCAATGATTTTGATAAGGGACTATCTGCGATCCAACCCGCGTATATCCTCAGAATTTCGGCTTTCTACGACTTTTTTTCGCGTAGTTAACAGCGTTACAAGGAAATAGTCAACATTTCATTAGCGCATGCGCAGACGAAAGTTACAGTACGATTCCAATGAAATTCGTATGAAACTATCAAAATTATTATTCCTGATCGACCCTCAAAATTTGAACTCATTTCAACTATTATGTAAGGTAGTTATGGGCGTTTCAAGTATTTCACGTTTGCGCATGCGCGGATGAAAGTTACAGTAATTTTGCAATGATTTTGGTATGGGACCATCTGTGACCCAGCCCGCGCCTACCTTCCAAATAACAGCCCATTTCGACCATTATTTCGGTTAGTTATGGGCGTTTCAAGGAATTACAACAGACAGACAGACAGAACCAAAAATGTTCCTTGATGTCTGAAACGCAAAATGATAGTGAAAGTTTTCATTTTGGAGGACATACATTTTTTTTGCTTAATCAAGGATCCAAGGCTTCCCTACCTTCGGTAGTGAGGAAGCAAAACCAAGACTGTCTTGATAGGATCTATGTATCGAACAACAATTAGGTATTGCAAAGCCTTTCGCCTTGATCATCAGACACAATACACACGCAATAGGTATAGATTGGCGCAGTCTGTTGTGTTATTAACTGATGATGGCTTAAATCAAGGCAAAAAGCTTTGCAATAAAGTGCAGTACGGTGGCTGTTCCTCATAAAAAACGCTGCAAATTATTACACACGGTTTATTATTTACCTATAGACGCCACTTCTGTGTAGATCACTGTTTTCTGTGGTCAATACCTACCCTCGTGCCCCCCCCCCCCCCCCCACGAAGTCCAAAATCAGTATTGGAGGGGAGTGACAGTTACATTCGGTGGATTCAGCTATCATTGATTATTATTTTTGTTGTTATTCATGAAGCATAAAGTTTTTAGTATCATATCTAAAGGGTTATTTCTGCTAGTGTCTAAAGTAATCTTACCATACCTTCTGGAAGAGTCCGTCGTCACTAGCTGGTCGAGTACTGGGGGCGAGCACTTTCGATGTAAAGACACCATCATCAGGCCGTCGAGAGAGTGCCGGAGTAAGTTCGTCCCTATTTATGTAGAAGGGGGAAGTGAGAGGTATCCAGGGGAACAAAGGAAGTTAAATGTGTTTTGGTGTTTTAGGACCAAAGGAAATGAAGGGGAATACTTTGTTCCCCTAGACACCTCTCACTTCCCCCTCTACAAAAATAGGGACGAACTGACGAGCGCTCGCCCCCAGTACTCAACCAGCTAGTGACGAAGGACTCTTTCAAAAGGTATGGTAGCATAACGTTTTGTCCAAGTTACAGAAGTACCTATCAACAAAATCCAATATAGCCATCATTCTTCAAATGAAATAATACCAAAGAAAAACGGAGTTATTGAAAAAATAGTATATTTCCGCTAATACACGAAAAACATTGTTATGCCGGTTTCGGCGATCAAACCATCGTCGTAACAAACAATAACTGAAGGCACATTGGAGAGGAAATAGTCAAAAAGTGAAAGGTGGTCGATTGGGATTGGTTGTGAAGAAGAATGGTGAAGGGAACTGTAGTGAATCGGTGTAGCGATGATTCACTACGGGCGGCATGAGGTTGTGCCCGGCTGGTTCCACACTAATAGATGTCACCAGTTCAGGTTCCACACTATCAGATGTCACCAATTCGACAGGTATCTTTTAGGTTAAGGAGAGAGGAGGAGTGAGGTGAGAGAGAGTAGTCAGCGACTAGAGGAGAGCGTAGAATGGCTAGAAAGGCGAAGGAGGCGAGTTTTTATAGCCATTGAGGGCTGTCTCCCTCCATCCTCCAGCTAGCGGAGGATGGTGGGGAACCCCACTGGGTTCCTCGGTGCTCCTGCGTCTTTCGTCCCCACTTCTGCGAGTTTATTTGCGAGATCTAATATTTGCAGGTTTACAAGGAGTGGTTCTGGGAGGATACCACGACAGGAACAAAGGAAGGGGGGTAGATTCTGATTGGCCCAGGAAGAGAATGCAAAAAGTGAAAGGAACGTATGGTTTTTCGAGTATTAGTGGAAATATACTATTTTTTCAATAACCCCGTTTTTCGTTGAAATGGGTTTCCACGATTTCTTCGCGAGTGATTTAGTTTGTATGAAATAATATCTCGGAAGAGAAAACTAGATTTCATACAGCCATGCGTGATTATAATGAGGTGTTCTCTTGCAATGATCTGGGCTGGATGTATACCGTTTCATTCACCTTGAAATGCAGACCATCAAAGTTGCGGGTGGTTTTTCACGCTCAGCGTGCGTAGTCTGTGCTGGCCTTACATACGCCAGTTTATTTCGATGAGTTCGCACGTATTGGAATTCCCAAACAACTGACGTTTCTGATGGAGTGAGGTATGTTGCTCTGGTAGGTTGTAACTGAAGCTGTTTCACCCAGAAAATGCACCCTTTTGTACTAGTTTTCAGCCAGCAATTCTGAGATCCGTACGGAAGAAAGTTTAAATAACTAATAAATTGAAGTGAAATTGCCCATTTTGGTACCTAATAGAACCGCATAAAGAGTAGATACCTGCCCACCTAAGTAATTCAGCTTGGTAAGTAGTTCATGGATGTTTAAAAATCACTATTCCTGGGATAAACGTCAGAATTCTTACAATACCAGATATCACCTTCTAGGTAATGTAATGAATTCCAGACCTCGTTTGGTACTTACAACAAGAAGCCCTTCTTATATATCATTCGCATGATTTATAATAATATGCCCGAAAATCTAAGATGCCCCTCAGCCCACAAAAGAACACAGTACAAGAAGCTAGTATACTCTTGGTTAGTTACCATAGGTATGGAACAAATTAAAGCAACCATCGCCAGTATAAATGTAAAATTTACATACATTAATTAATTTAATTAATCAAATGAATAAAAATTTGAATATAATAACACGAATGATCATAAATTAAATAAATAGGCACCAGTTTAAAAAATACATAAATATTACAGAACAGCGGTAAGATATTATCGATATACGCATAAATTTATAATATAACTAGGACGACTCTTGCCCAAACAACACAGACTGGCCTACAGTTGGACAATAGTATTCTTGATATCGAAATAGAAAGTTACGAAAGTTACCTTACAAGAAGAATACTTATTGTTATTTTTGTAATCTATGTAAATGATATTGAATAAATCTCTCTCTCTCTCTCTCTCTCTCTCTCTCTCTCTCTCTCTCTCTCTCTCTCTCTCTCTCTCTCTCTCTCTCTCTCTCTCTCTCTCTCTCTCTCTCTCTCTCTCTCTCTCTCTCTCTCTCATAACCATTCGAATAATGTGGAACAAATTGTAATTTTAAGTGCATATGGGACCTGATGGGAAAATAATATTTTGGGACTAATGGGAAACAGTGTCATCAAGCAAGCAGTGTCCTGGCAATACCGGGATTCTCTGACTTGATCGGGAGGTGAAGTACCCAACTTTACGAGTAGCCTGGGTTAGGGATCTGATGGACTCGAAGTGTGGAAGTTCCCATGAGCTGTCAAGGTGAGGGAAATACGATAAGGCGTATGAGATCTTCTTGCGTCAGAGCGTCATCTTCCACTGGTTTACAGCACAAAGGAGAGATCGAATATATCCCGCCTCGACCTCCCACGATCTCCTATGTGTAATTTCCCCTCCTGTGGATCTATTATGTGAAGACCTTATTTTCATTTCTCGGCATCAGATTGAGACGAAAAATTATTTATTGAGCTTACAGTCAAAAGCACATACTTGGAACAGACGTCGTTTTATTTAATTTTTTCTTTAACATTTAACATTATCAAAATTTGAAATCGCCAGTACGCATAGACCAGATACCCGTCAAAACTTGAGTACCAACCTGTAATTTTTCCACATTTTTATCATCTTAAGGTTGACCTCTTAGTTCAAAGTTCGGAATGGGGAATTTTTGTCTTTTTTTTCTTCTTTTAAGTACTCACAACTCTTGGAAAAATGGTAGTTTGGAGCCCGTTGTCAAATATAAGCGCTATTTATTAAATAAGCGTGATTAAAAGTAAAAATGTGGCAAAAATGGCGTATCAGCTCTACTGACATCTGATCAGCTGTTGGCCCAAGGAAGGGGAGCAAAGCCTCAGAGACTAAGATTCTCAATGATTCCCCAGCATTACAAATGGCAAACCTTTGTGGCAACCTTCAAGAACCTTTACCGTGACCGTCGGTTTGGTTGGTTTTGAGGGCGTTTTTTAAATGTATTTATAAATTTGTGGTTCTGTACTAGCGCTCTAAGCGGGATTTGAGTTGAACTACTCGCAATTTACCTGCTACTTCATTTCTATAGGGAAATCAGAAATTCAAATTTCGTTTTCTGCCTCTACTTTAATGATATTATGTGATAAGTTAGTGTTAATTTCTGTTACTGAACAGAGTTTGGTTAAAAAAACGAAAATTGCCTATTGTCCAAAGTAGGGATTTTGAGTGTGTAAGATCCCCTTCTGAGTTCTAAAGACTCCACAAGAAATCCCCCGTACAAACTATTTAAAAAGAAAAAAACTGAATAGGTATCTGCTGCCCTGGTGGTAATCAAATTTGTGTAATGATAAGGATTATCACAACACAAATTATTATTCATGTTCACATTTTATATCTTGAGTCGCTATAATATACACTAGGTATAATTTTTGGCAATGTATGAGCAAGCTGTGGTACAGTACCAATATAGGGAAATCCCAGTAAAGGAAGTCGGTGTTTCCAATCCCAGTAAAGGTAATCGATGTTTTCAATATCAATAAAGGAAATCGATGTTTCTAAGATTTGCGACTTGATTTGCGAGAAATCGACTAGAGCACTTACGGTCGATGTTCCGTTCCCATAACATATTCATAGTTACCATGGTTACATGTATAGCTTGATTGAATTTAAATCGAATCATCTTGAAATATCGATTGTTTCTGTGCCTACATGGGGATTGTTCGTAATTATTTGGTGGTATATGCCTAATTTTGATCAATTTTGGCAGTTTTTACCAACAAAACCTCAGATTTGGCCGACTTTTTTTATTCGGAAAATTAATTCATCCATTAATCATTAGAAAAATTTCCAATATTTGACATTTTTAGCCAGAGTTTGTTGTCTGTAATGGAAAACAGTTAAAATCCAAGAATGGATTAAGAATGCTATAAAACGGATTTTAATCGCAAATGTTTGGAAAATGCAAGGGTGCACCTAGGTATGGTTACTACGGAAAATTCGGAAGATAAATATTAATAAAATTTGAGGGAGAGATTTCCAAATATTGGGTTTCCGGTGCGAGGAAATGTGTGTGTTGAAATTAATAATAATGACGTCACTTACCCCTTCCCTTGCATTTTAGAAATGTGGACTGTAGTTGTGACCTCCCATATCTCTCATAAAATCGTCACAAAATAAATTCTGAGGCGAGTCATGAAATCCATGGATATATTAGGCCAAAGCTTCCCAGATTGATTTCTCCAGTTTCTGACTTGTCAGCATTTTGTTGCAGGACCAGTAACCAAAGTGTTGTTCGACGCAGCTGGCGACTACGTCCTCACAGCCGGTGACCGCCACGTCCGGGTCTTCCACAACGTTACCGGCCACAAGACGAACATCCTGGTCTGGAAGAAGAAAATTGTCGAGTCGGGCGTCTCCTCCGCCACCAAAGACCGCCTCACGAAGAACATCTCCGAGACTGAGGCCTTCCTCAAGACCATCAACTGAACGCCGACCCAGCAGTTCACACAAGAAGCATTCGAACAAACAACACGTTTTACAAGCATCCAAAACAGTTCAACTCCCGGAGCTCAAGCGATCCAAACAACTTCTGATAATAATGAATAGGTAGGTATCAATTCATCGAATTTCGTCTTTAAACCTTATGTGGTAAGCCATCTTGCAATGTGGAATAAACAAAAATTAAATAAGCCTGTACAAAGCTTTTCACTCAACTTCTGAGCATCATCAGGTAGGTACCTGATGATGCTCAGAAGTTGAGTGAAAAGCTTTGTACTGAATAAATTAGTGGTAAGCTATTAAAATTTAATTTTTGTTTATTCCTCATTGAATAGGTTGGTACTTAGTCGAAATTATTATGTCGAAGCGACAACAGGAAAAATCAAGTATAACTCTAATGTAATTTACCAACAATTTTGTATAACAAACAGTATAATGCCTGAAAAAAGTTATGTCGGGGAGAGACCATGAAGGCATAATATTTTGGTAGGTGGATAAATGTAATTGCTTTTAAACATTTCATGCAATTCTGGAATAGTCAAGATACCAGCTGTGACTAAAATCCAACTACATTTCCAGAAAGTTATTCTGAACAACAACTGAATCATCTCGCATGGATTTTACGTGGCCTAGGTTTGAAGCGGAGACTGAAACTGAACAAAATGTAATCGGACTTGTTTACTTATTGGTTTATTCTATTATTATTTAATACATTATTATGTGGCACCTGTAAAGGGTTGTTTGAAAACTCATTTGTATCCCAGGTTTTTGCAAAATAGACTTGTGTGTTTGCCAATTAAAGTTCTATTTTTAAATGTGAATGTGTATACTTCCATGTTATCATCCCAAGTCTGAACTCCAAATCTGTTATTATTGTAGTTGGCTGGTGATCAGAGATTAGGTTTGCTCGCACTGGCTTTTTCTGATGGTTACCCGACTCCCAAAAAACCGTAAGAAACCGTCAGTGATCCAATGCCATCTTGATAAGCTTTTGAGAAGAAGGGTTTGAGTTTGATCATGGTTGCGAATCGAGAAGGCAGTCCATGACCAGTTTTCGTCCGCCGTATTTTGTGTACATTTTCCTAGAATGACTCAGAAAACTGGCTATGGATAGTCAGGAAAACACTATGAAGAGCCAGTCAAGGATACTGTCATGATATAGTCAGAAAAGAGTCGGGGATTCACTTCAAATGTTCCAGCCACTTTCCGACAGTCACTTAACGGTCAAATGGTCTGCAAACAAATCTGGTGCCTCTAGTTAACCCCAATAGATAGAAGGTGGTACTTGTATACATACAATAAAAGCGATTTTAATTAATCTAAATAAATTAATGGACGATGGGGGCGATGCTGATCGCTTTTAGTCCAGATGTATAAATACCACGGATAGAAAACGGAATTTTGCCATAATGAGGAGTACCTACCTACTTCTGTTTATATTACCTACTTTCTCATTTCCAGATGAAAGTAGGTTCCATTTGAGACCAACCTCACTCACACTCTCCTACTATGAGTAGTTAGTTCTTTTTCTATGCCTGTGCCTGGGTGGGACCCCCTTACCCATTGTGAGGTAGGTAGTGCTGGAATTTTTTGAAAAGCCTTCGAATGCAACCTATTTTCATTTAAATATACTATAAACAGAAGTCGTGGGTACTCCTCATTGGATGGAATGGAAATCTTGATCCTTTTTTTTTTTTTTTTTTCCCCTACGCCGATTGTCTAGGCTCTTGAGCCATAAGACTTCTTGCAGCCCAATACAATTTCGCTGTTTTCGACCAGGTGGTGTCGTCGTCAGGATGAAATTCTTGTCGGGTATCCTCGAGTCGAGGACAGTCAGATAAATGATTTGTCGTCATTGGAGTAGTGCTGCTGCAGAGGCTGCATCCAGGGCTTTCTCTCAGTCCAATCCTGTGCAAGTGAGCATTCAAATAATCGTGGCCAGTGACAGCTCTGAACGCCGCAACTGACTCATGGCGAGGGAGAGCTGGTGGGATGCGGTGTCTTGCGTCCAGCAGTGAGGCCCACTGCTTCCCCTCGGCTTTGCGTCGTTGGGCATCAAGCAACTTCTCCTGAACGGAGGATCTAATGGCACTTTTTGCGGCTCGATAGGTGGTAGGGGTGTCAGGCATAGGCATGCGGGAGCCTTCTCTTGCTAGGGCGTCAGCTTGCTCATTTCCCCATATGCCTACGTGTGATGGGATCCACTGCAAGACGATGGTTTTTCCCTCCGCGAGCAGCTGCTCCAACAGTTTTCTGCCCTTCAAGACATCATGGGACTCTGTTTCGCTGTTCGTTGACAGACTGATGATTGCGGCTACAGAATCACACAGTATCACAACTCTGGTGAACTCCAGAGTGTTAATCATTTCAAGGGCAAGAATCACCGCGTGGACCTCACCGTCGAAGTTGCTTGCAAGACGGCCCACAGGGGCGGCAACTGTCCCGACTGCAGAGAAAACACCGGCTCCTCCATTTTGCCTTGCACCGACTGCAGACCCATCCGTGTAGATCCGGAGCCAGTCTTCCGGATAGCGGGTATGAATAGTTTCGAGAGCTACTGCTCTAAGCTCCATGGGAGGCGTTGTCTGCTTGGAGACCGGTGCAATCAGGGAGGTATGTCCTGTGGCAGTGCAGCGTGGAGCTATTTCTCTTATAGTCGGGAAGGGATCTGGGTTCTGAAGTGATTGGGTGAGCCCATACTCAGTCTCCAGTTCGCCGATCTTGGAGAGAAAAGACTTCTGTGTGGTTAAGCGAGGGGCAGCGGGTGTGTATGTTTGCCAGTAGTGCACATCATTTCGCAGGAGACATTCATGCATCGACAGGGCAGCAGCCTGAGTTCGGTAACTAACCGGCTCTATTCCGGTTTGTAGCTCCATGGCAGCTATCGGGGCAGAGTTTGCTCCCCCTGTGATAACCCTCAGAGCGTTGTTTTGAGTGACCTCCAGCTTACGGATCGTCGCGTCAGTGGATGTAACCAATAATTCATTGCCGTACTCCATGGCTGGCCGGACGTATCCCTTGTACGCGAGGGTGAGGACGTCCTGGGAGGCACCCCACTTTGTCGCTGTGAGCCGTTTCAGGAGTGCAAGTCTTTTCGTACCCTTTTTGGCGTTGTTTTCGGCATGAGCGCACCAGGTTAAGCGTGGGTCGAGCTTCACGCCGAGATACGTGGAACAGTTGGACCGCCTCAATGGTTCCCCGTCCATAGAAAGAGAGACCGCGTGCGGTTTGGTGGATAGAGTAAAGAGCTGAAACTCTGTTTTCAGGGTGTTGGTTTGCATCTCATTCAGTTTAGCCCAAGAAGAGAGGTCCCTCAATGCACTGTCTAGAGCAGATTCAAGAGCTGGGATGTTGCTCGATGTAGCCCAGATAACCAAATCGTCGGCATACAACAGCGCTTTGACTCCCGGAGTAGAGGAGATGGCTGCGATAACATCATTTATCATGATGGTAAAAAGTGTAGGGCTTAAGACTGCCCCTTGTGGGACCCCGTTGCGGATCTGTTTGTAGGACGAGGTTTCGTTTTCATATCGGACTCTTATGAACCGTTGGGAGAGGAAAGACCTGAGGGAGGCAAAAAGACGGCCACTGACGCCCATATCATAGAGTTTTTGGACAAGTAGTTTTCTGTGCACCCTGTCAAACGCTGTTTTGAAGTCCACAAAGACAGCGACAGTGCTCTGTTTATGGTGGAACCCGTCTTTGATCTCCTGGGTCAGCCGAAGAACTTGCTCGATGGTGCCCCGATGCTTCCTAAAACCCGCTTGTTTTAGCTGAATTGGTCTAGGAAGAGCTGAAGACGCCCAAGCACAAGCCTTTCAAAAACCTTTGAAAATACACTTGTGAGTGCTATGGGGCGATAGCTTTCTGGGCAGTTTGCTGGCTTGCCCTTTTTGAGAATCGGGATGATCTCAGCTTTCCTCCATTGATCAGGGAAGTGGCTGTGCCAGATCATGTTGAGGAAGCTCAGCAACACAAGCTTAGCTGAGGACCCAAGATTGACCAGGAACTCTGGAAGAATCTCGTCGGGACCAGCACTTTTCCCTTTTTTTGTGCTCCCTAGGGCTAAGCCCAGCTCACCCATGGAAAAGTCAGCATTCAGCAGTTCATGCTCTCCCTCTCTCAAGCAGGTTGGGATTTCACTTGATTGTGGCCCTTTTATGTCTCTCACGGGCTTAAAATTGCTCACAGCAGCGAAATGTTTGCAGAAGTGGCGTGCTATGTCTCGATCTGAGGTTAGTGTCACTGTACCTTTCTTGAGGGGGTTTTTCGGTCGTTGAGGTTCATTGTTCAGCCTCGAAATGAACTTGTGTGTTCTTACTCCGTCTTTCCGAAAGTCGAGACCCTTCAGAAAGTTTTTAAACGACGACGCCTTTGCAATTTTTATTTCCCTCTTAAGGACAGCCACCTTCTGCTTGAGTACGACACGATCATATGGGCATTGCGACGCTCGGAAGGTTTCAGCTGCTCTATCTCGTTCGATTTTCAAGGCTTCAAGATTGTCATTCCAGAAAGGCTGGTAGTTCTTGACTTGCCCTCGAGGAATACATTGATGGGCGGCTGCAATGATAGCCTTTGATATCCTTTCCAGGGACTCTTCTAGTTTGCTACTGACCAGCTGTGCATTGACGATCCTGTCAGACGCAGAGGCAAAATTTGTCCAGTTGGCCTTCTTGAGATTCCATCTAGCTCTTCTTCGCTCTCTATATCTGTAGGTTCCAACTGCCTCTTTGATCACAATAATGCTGTGACCAAAGGACCCAGGTGGTTGGTGCAGAGAGAGTAAAATGTTTGACGCCATCCCAGAATGAGCTAGTACCGCGTCTGGTTTAGAAGTAGCACCAGTGTACGAGAGAAAAGTTGGTTCACCCTCGGGGGTCTCTACGTAGTCTGCCAGGTTAGCGTCTATGAAATCTTCAATAGTTCTTCCCACTGCGTCAGTGTGGCCATAATTCCATCTGGTGGATGGCGCGTTAAGGTCTCCACAGAGCATGCAGTGATGATCCCAAGTGTCCTCCAGCCAGGTCAGAGAAGGAATATTTCTCGGAGGATTGTACAGAAAGAAGATGCGTCGGTAAGAGTTATCCTTCCAAACTTCCAGCTCTGCCGCTTCAAGTTTAACTTCATTGGACATCTCTCTTCTTATTGAGAACTGCACAGTCAGGTTTGACTTCGCAGCTACTAAAATCCCAGACGAGCATTGGCGACTCCGAGGAAGTACATACGTCTGGTAGCCATGTGTTTGGAATAGTTCAATGCTGTCTGTACTTGCTCCAGCCTCAACAATGGCATAGACATCAACATCGTTTGCTGTGATGTGGAGCTTGAGCTCAGTGAATTTCACGTCGGTCAGTCCTCCAGCATTCCAAAAAAGTGTCTTCAGGTGGGATTGTCGACGGATTTGATTTGAATTTTGTTGGCCATGATACTGACCGTTGATAATATCTTGATCCTTGATCCTTACCTACCACTCGATCTGGACGCGTTTTGTGATTTCTTGTTCGATTCCTGGATCAAGATTAACTCTGTTATGTACTGGAAGTTGAAAAAACTAGGTAGGTACGCTTGGAGAGCACAGCATTGTTCAAATTCGTATTTTTTATCGTTCAATTGCTGAATTATAGGTAGATACCTATCAAGTTAAATTAAAAATTGGGGGTTTGTTCTTGGTTGATCGAATGGTGCCGCCCTTACATGAATTAGAAAATTCACTCATTAGATAATGCTGCATGACTGGGGTTTCTTAACAACGTAGAGAAACCTATTTTTTTTTGTAACTACTCGGGTACCTAGTTGGTAAATTTCAAGAACTAAGCGCTCAAAATCTGACTAATTTGTAGGTACCCATTCCAGATCGGGTTTTTACTTAAAAAATACGTTTCAGAAGTAGTGAAGTCAGGGGCGTTCTTAAGACGTTGGGGGCCGTGGGCACAATTTAAAAATGTGGGTTTTTAATATAGTTTTCCATTTTTTTTCAACCAAATTCAAATTTGGGCCAGAATAGTTAAAGCTCAAGAAAGGAAGGAAATCCACTTTAACCATAGCGAACGCCCCGGTTCCCTGTTGCAGCGTCCCAGCCCCGGGAAAGGGCAATAAAATACTAAAATAACTCTTTTGTACCTATATAAAATACTAAAAACGGGTCTTGTGAAGTTTCCCCTCTGTTCACTGAAAACCTCCAATCCAAGAAAAATAGAGGAGACACATTTTATGAGATATTTATGGAAGAATAAATTCAAGATCTTCAATAAACTCAATTTTGAAGTTAGGATACAGGCTTTCTACAAGCACGTAACCACAAAAAATGCCGCCCCTGATGCTCACGCGGTAGATTATATAGATAACCTTTCATAGTCTTTTAACCTTCTACTTCTCCAAAATCTACTCTAATCATTTTAATTAATTTTGTTTTTGTACTAACCGGTTGAATCAAATTTAGTTGGTTGCGACGGGACTTTTCTTCGATTTTCGTCGTAAACCACGGCAGAGGGACGGTAAGCCGTTTATTTAATCTTATTCTTTCCTTGACGCTCCCCAGTCCCCTCGCGATTGCCTATTTTTGGCGCGTTACTTCTAGTTTTCTGTGTACTACTGGTACCCTAGCGTCGTACAAATTTGTTGTATCGTTTTAATTCGTTCTAATTCACTACTGCGCCGAATCGCTGTTGTCGTATTTAGTGTTCGGTAGGTAGCGTTTTATCGTTTTCCGGTCAACAGCCGGTGGACTTAGTGAATATTCTGTATATCGGAAAATCGTGCGTCGCTCATACATACTTCGGCTCGTACAGTCGTGTTGCATGGTGGTAGTAACGATAGTGTACCGACATGCGGCTGTAGGTGCGTAACCACAGCAGATGTGATTTTTCTAGTACAGGTAAAGAAATAACTGGGAGCCGGACGGTTCGCAGTTGCTAACCGATTTTCCGATCACAATGCCCCGTACGATTTGCAATAACATTCGAGTTGCGTTTCCACAAGAGCGAACCCTTCTAAAGATCTCTTCCTACTTCAGTGGCTTCTGAATCAGTTATACTAACTCGGAGGTAGTAATTACTACCTCCTGTTTTGCCTGTCCACAACATCACCTTATGATTATGTCGTTTACAAAATCCGAAACTGCTGTGACGCCTAGAGAGCGCAGAAATGGATTGATTCGTACTGTACGAACAAATGGTTGCTCTACTGAAGCTCTGGATTATTCTCGTTTCAAAGAGAATACCTTTGCTGCTGGTCGTGCTAAATTCGCTTATGAACTTGGATCGATTTGTCTGAAAGCTCATTCAAGCTATCCGTTGTGTGACGTCACTAATTGTACGATGTCAGCTGGGCCCCCACGTGTTGAATCTTCCTGTCACTCGAGAAGGTGCACCAACTCGGCTGAAGAGTATTGTTTGCGTATCAGAAACACAGTTACTGGTCGCTTACGTGAAAACCTTGCTGTTACCGATTCCAGCACAACCTCGGATGAGCAGGAGCCTTTTGAAACCGACGAAAATTGTGAAGGATGCAGCGATGATGCGTTGATTGAATCTGTACGAAGCTCAAAATTCCCTGTTGTGGTTTTGAGTAGATGTCCATTAAACAGTGACAGATCTGATGAGTCGGGATCTTCCGATGGAATGAGCAGTCCTGAATCTAGTGATGTATCCAGCAATGATGAGTTGATTAAATCTATTCTTGGCTCAAAATTCCCTGTTGTGGTTTTGAGTAGATGCCCATCAAACAGTGACAGATCTGATGAGTCGGGATCTTCAGAAGGCATGAGCAGTCCTGAATCCAGTGATGTATCCAGCAATGATGAGTTGATTAAATCTATTCTTTGCTCAAAATTTCCTATTGTGGTTTTGAACAGGGTTTCGCCCAAAGACAAATGGAACGGCGGATCTGACTGCCTAGAAAAGTCACAAAAATCTTGGGGGTCAAGAAATAGCTGTGAAAAGACCCATTTGGGTAGTGCTCGATCCGCCTGTAAGACTCAACCAGTTGAATCTCTTCCGCCTGCTAGACATTTGCGGCTATGTACGAGGAAGTCAAAACCAGGAACGCATGGTGAGTCAAGCGAAGACGAGTTAGTAAAATCGGCGTTCCGTGTAAAATATCCCAGTAAACGCTACCATACGCGCTCGTTGTCTGCTAACATTGTAAAGAATAATGAAACCTCAGTTTCTCCTTTAGTCTCACAGTATTCTGAACAGCACCATAACAACATCACAAGAAGAAAAATAGGAGTCAGGAGGACTAGAAATTCGCCTTGTTCTCAGGGCGTTTCCAGTTCATCAGCCAACTCTGACTACGATTCCAGTGATGAGGACTCGGATTTTTCCAGTGTGTTGTCATTGAGGGGCAAAGGAACAGATGTGACTGCTCGTTTGCGCTCATTTTCTGCTGCTACCTTTTCAAGGAAAAGTGGACCCCCAGTTCTCCCTTTGGCCACTCAACCTTCAGGTCTGAACTCAACAAGAACTGTTGGAGTCATAAGAACTCAAAATTCACGTCGTTGCGGGCGAGTCATTGTACCCAGAATGGTTAATGCATCGCAGTTAGGACCAGCGAACAGGCATTCAACGTCTGGTTCATCAGCCAACTCTTATGATGACTCCCGTCCGGTCGTACAGTTTTCAAACCAGAACAGCACAAGAACTGTCAGGAGGACTCGAAATTCGCCGTGTTCTCAGGGCGTTTCCAGCTCATCGGCCAACTCGGACTGCGATTCCAGTGAGGAGGACTCGGATTTTTCCAGTGTGTCGTCATTAAGCGGCAAAGGAACAGATTTGACTGAAACAACTTTCAGTCGTTTGCGCTCATTTTCTGCTGCTACCTTTTCAAGGAAAAGTGGACCTCCGGTTCTCCCTTTGGCCACTCAACCTTCAGGTCTGAACCCGGCAAGAACTGTTGGAGTCATAAGAACTCAAAATTCACGTTGTGGCAGGCGAGTCATTGTACCCAGAATGGTTAATGCATCGCAGTTAGGACCAGTGAATAGGCATTCATCATCTGGTTCATCAGCCAACTGTAATGACTCCCGTCCGGTCGTACAGGTTTCAAACCAGAACAGCACAAGAACTGTCAGGAGGACTCGAAATTCGCCTTGTTCTCAGGGCGTTTCCAGGTCATCGGTCAACTCGGACTGCAATTCCAGTGAGGAGGACTCGGATTTTTCCATTGTGTTGTCATTGAGGGGCAAAGGAGCAGATGTGACTGAAAGGACTTTCAGTCGTTTGCGCTCATTTTCTGCTGCTACCTTTTCAAAGAATAGTGGACCCCCAGTTCTCCGTTCGGCCACTAAACCTTCAGGTCTGAACCCGACAAGAACTGTTGGAGTCATAAGAACTCAAAATTCACGTCGTGGCGGGCGAGTCATTGTACCCAGAATGGTTAATGCATCGCAGTTAGGACCAGTGAATAGGCATTCATCATCTGGTTCATCAACCAACTGTAATGACTCCCGTCCGGTCGTACAGGTTTCAAACCAGAATAACAAAAGAACTGTCAGGAGGACTCAAAATTCGCCTTGTTCCCTGGACGTTTCCAGTTCATCATCCATCGACCAGGATTTCAATTTTCCCGGTTTTGGGCCATTGAAAGACAAAGGAAGGAATATGACAGAAAGAACTTGTAAACGTGCATGCTCATTGTCTGCCGGCCCTGTCCAAACCAATGAAACCCCAGATCCTCTTTTCGCCACACTCTCTTCAAGGTGCGAGTCGACAAGATCTGTTGGAGTGACAAGTGTCAGAAAGTCGCCTCGTTGCAGGCAAGTCATTGTACCCAAGAGGGGTAAATTGCCTCAGCTAAGACCTACCCATCCAGTCTCTAAGTCCGCTTCATCAGTCATTGTTGACCCTGATACCAGTAGTGAGAAATTGGTCACACAACCAACAATCAGGAAGTTGACAAGAACAAATACAGTCAGAAAAACTCGAAATTCAACTCGATGCACTGAAATCAATCCAGCCAATGGTTGTAATGAAACCGTGTCATCTGCTTCCAATGTTGAGGGCAAGTTTGCAGTTACGCCTGCGACGAGCCTTATAGTAAAACCATCTTTGAATGAAGAACTTCAAGTTGCATCCATTTCAGAAACACCCTCTTGTTCAGGTAAATCGTATCTGAACAACTGTAAAATCTCCCATATGACATCTAAGAGGAGAGTACAGAATGGTAGTTTCCAGGACCATAGACCCATAAGCAAGTCGGGCAGGGTTTCTAAATCAGATGATGTGAAATTCACCTCGAACACACCTCACATTCCACTGCAAAGCAAGCAACAGAGTGTTGAGAAGATTATACATTCACATTACCCTTCGAGCAGAAGTAGTTTAATACATGGCAGTGGTAGATTGTTCGACCCCATGGTCTCCTCAAGGAAAAATCCTCACGTTCTAGTTGCACCAGCTAAAAATGCCACGTCTGAAACCGCATCTCTTGCTCCCATTGAAATTCCTACTGACTCAACGAATAAATATCATTTTGAGGCAAAAAAATTCAAAATGGCTGTGAAACGCATTTGGGATGAGTTTGGAGCCACTCAATGCGATTCCGGAGCTACGAAGAGGCGCAAGCCTTCCTCAGCCCATTTGAAGACATGTGAACAGGCGCAAGAACACCACTGGCAACACTGGACTCCCGAACAGCTGTCGACTTTTATGAAATTGCAGTCCCAAGTCGGTTCCCAAATGGCACAGTATTTCTCGACAAATCAAAAAAATATTGATGTGACAACAGTCTTCACAGCACTCTCCCGGCTGTGAGTCGCACAGGGAAAGGTGATGTTAGGAACATTTTCCAATTTAATGCGATAATGTATCACCTGTGCAAAAAAGAAAATTTCATTTTTTTCTACTTAAAACCAAAAACTAATTTGCTCTCTTAGAAAAATTGAACTTTGCCAGACTCCTCAAGTCCTGGTTTCTAGTTCAATTTGTGATAATGTTATCATGTTGATTTGACTGATCAGTTGACGAACTGAAACTAATCCATGGTCTGCATTTCGTAGTCCAAGTCCTAGTTTTATGTACCTACCTCTGTTAATTTAAGGGTTAATCAAGTTCAATAAAATCTTGTTTTTCTACTTTGTTTATTTTATTTCACCTGTTTTAATACATGAAGACACCAATTATTAATGTGAACTTGGTGGATACATATTTGGCTACTAAGCGGAGCAAAATCTAATTCTTAAGTTGGTACATTAACACGTGCCTACCTCAAGTGCAATTGCCCACTTGAAGATTTTTTTTAACCTGACCCTTCAGGTTTTTGCGATGGGACCCCCCGCCGAAAAACGACAGGAAAAAGTGAGACCAAATAGTGAGATAAAAGTAGCGCGAAATTTTCTTATGATTATCACGTACAACCGAGTAGTTGCTAGGGAAATGAAACTTCTTTCATTTTCATCGGACAAAAATCGATTTCCATTCGTTGGAAAGCTCTTGATTTATCAGGCATTTATTTCGTATTTGTTCTTGGTATTTATTTCCTAGTTTCATAATATAACTATATAAATGGATGTTCTAAATGGATAGTAAACAATGACGCTTGTTTGACCAAATAGTGAGATAAAAGTAGCGCGAAATTTTCTTATGATTTTCACGTACAACCGAGTAGTTGCTAGGGAAATGAAACTTCTTTCATTTTCATCGGACAAAAATCGATTTCCGTTCGTTGGAAAGCTCTTGATTTATCAGGCATTTATTTCGTATTTGTTCTTGGTATTTATTTCCTAGTTTCATAATATAACTATATAAATGGATGTTATAAATCGATAGTAAACAATGACGCTTGTTTGACCAAATAGTGAGATAAAAGTAGCGCGAAATTTTCTTATGATTTTCACGTACAACCGAGTAGTTGCTAGGGAAATGAAACTTCTTTCATTTTCATCGGACAAAAATCGATTTCCATTCGTTGGAAAGCTCTTGATTTATCACGCATTTATTTCGTATTTGTTCTTGGTATTTATTTCCTAGTTTCATAATATAACTATATAAATGGATGTTGTAAATGGATAGTAAACAATGACGCTTGTTTGACCAAATAGTGAGACCAAATAGTTAGACATATGAGATAAAAGTAGCGCGAAATTTTCTTATGATTTTCACGTACAACCGAGTAGTTGCTAGGGAAATGAAACTTCTTTCATTTTCATCGGACAAAAATCGATTTCCATTCGTTGGAAAGCTCTTGATTTATCACGCATTTATTTCGTATTTGTTCTTGGTATTTATTTCCTAGTTTCATAATATAACTATATAAATGGATGTTATAAATCGATAGTAAACAATGACGCTTGTTTGGTTGTCACTTGGTTGTTTCGATGTGTATAAGCGTGGCTAAAGCTTATAATATAATAGAGAGTTCCTAAAGACTAAAGTCGGGAAGATGTGTTCGGATTTATCTCAACTGCGCATGCGCGTCGCCCAAGTTCAAACTTATTTCCTTAAGTTCGACTTATTCGGCCTTATACATAAGGCGCGTTATCTCCCAGAGCACAAACTTTAGGAATCGTCTTTAACCTTACTCAGGGGTAACAGTGCACAGCTTTTTGCCGCGTTTTGTCGTTTTTTTTTTAACGCGTCATGTGTCGTCGGTCCTCGCCATCGCCAGCGTCTTTCAAAGTTACTCCAAGCGTCTTTCAAAGAATTTGCTAGATTGTTGCGATATCAACTAAGGATAAAAAAGTGAGTATACCTACCTATGCTATGTAATGGAATGGATTTCGCGTTGTGCTAAGTTAAGTGACGTTACTTTTTAATTCACTCCTACCCCCACCACTTCTGTCAAACCGGACTTATTGGTTAGCATCCAAAGTTAGCTCGCCTTAGATGTGGCCAAAAGATATGGCCGTTCCCTAATGAACTTATCTCTTAGGAACTCTCTAGTTACTTCATTATTAATAGAGAGTTCCTAAAGACTAAAGTCGGGAAGATGTGTTCGGATTTATCTCAACTGCGCATGCGCGTCGCCCAAGTTCAAACTTATTTCCTTAAGTTCGACTTATTCGGCCTTATACATAAGGTGCGTTATCTCCCAGGGCACAAACTTTAGGAATCGTCTTTAACCTTACTCAGGGGTAACAGTGCACAGCTTTTTGCCGCGTTTTGTCGTTTTTTTTTTTTAACGCGTCATGTGTTGTCGGTCCTCGCCATCGCCAGCGTCTTTCAAAGTTACTCCAAGCGTCTTTCAAAGAATTTGCTAGATTGTTGCGATATCAACTTAGGATAAAAAAAGTGAGTATACCTACCTATGCTATGTAATGGAATGGATTTCGCGTTGTGCTAAGTTAAGTGACGTTACTTTTTAATTCACTCCTACCCCCACCACTTCTGTCAAACCGGACTTATTGGTTAGCATCCAAAGCCTGCTCGCCTTAGATGTGGCCAAAAGATATGGCCGTTCCCTAATGAACTTATCTCTTAGGAACTCTCTAGTTACTTCATTATTAGTTACTTCATTATTAATAGAGAGTTCCTAAAGACTAAAGTCGGGAAGATGTGTTCGGATTTATCTCAACTGCGCATGCGCGTCGCCCAAGTTCAAACTTATTTCCTTAAGTTCGACTTATTCGGCCTTATACATAAGGTGCGTTATCTCCCAGGGCACAAACTTTAGGAATCGTCTTTAACCTTACTCAGGGGTAACAGTGCACAGCTTTTTGCCGCGTTTTGTCGTTTTTTTTTTAACGCGTCATGTGTTGTCGGTCCTCGCCATCGCCAGCGTCTTTCAAAGTTACTCCAAGCGTCTTTCAAAGAATTTGCTAGATTGTTGCGATATCAACTTAGGATAAAAAAAGTGAGTATACCTACCTATGCTATGTAATGGAATGGATTTCGCGTTGTGCTAAGTTAAGTGACGTTACTTTTTAATTCACTCCTACCCCCACCACTTCTGTCAAACCGGACTTATTGGTTAGCATCCAAAGCCTGCTCGCCTTAGATGTGGCCAAAAGATATGGCCGTTCCCTAATGTACTTATCTCTTAGGAACTCTCTATTATTGTTATTGTTATTATACCAGAGTTTGTGACCGTTGTCATGGGAATAAAAGTTTGAGGAGACAGTTCTGAATCTGAGCTCGGTGTTCTCATTGCTCTTATAAAATATAATAATCTCAAAGTAAAATAGCACAATTTCCCGAAATTAGGCAAGGAAGTGTACCGTGAAGGACTAGACCATTAAGAATTTATTGAAATACCTACACATATTTATACCTATACACAAGGTTTTGTGACACCCCCCACCACCCCCCCACTTCGACTAACTATGCTGGGGAAGAAATGCTATGATTATAGGGGCGCACTCCTGTTTAACGGGCTCCCAAAAGAGCCCTCAAGAAATTTCTTTCGGTTCACACCTAAGTTTGCTATAGAAGCTTATTTTAAATTCATTAATGAATTCATTAGTGAATTTTTTGATCAGCGAGCCGAAATTCGGAAGCAAACTGTACAGCATGAACCGCAACGTGAGCCAACCCTAATCCAATATTTGAACAACAACAAACTGTTCTTTTCACTGATTTTCGGCAATGATTTAAATAGAGAGTTCCTAAGAGATAAGTTCATTAGGGAACGGCCATATCTTTTGGCCACATCTAAGGCGAGCAGCCTTTGGATGCTAACCAATAAGTCCGGTTTGACAGAAGGTGGTGGGGGTAGGAGTGAATTAAAAAGTAACGTCACTTAACTTAGCACAACGCGAAATCCATTCCATTAGATAGCATAGGTAGGTATACTCACTTTTTTATCCTAAGTTGATATCGCAACAATCTAGCAAATTCTTTGAAAGACGCTTGGAGTAACTTTGAAAGACGCTGGCGATGGCGAGGACCGACGACACATGACGCGTTAAAAAAAACGACAAAACGCGGCAAAAAGCTGTGCACTGTTACCCCTGAGTAAGGTTAAAGACGATTCCTAAAGTTTGTGCCCTGGGAGATAACGCGCCTTATGTATAAGGCCGAATAAGTCGAACTTAAGGAAATAAGTTTGAACTTGGGCGATGCGCATGCGCAGTTGAGATAAATCCGAACACATCTTCCCGATTTTAGTCCTTAGGAACTCTCTAATTAGAGAGTTCCTAAGAGATAAGTTCATTAGGGAACGGCCATATCTTTTGGCCACATCTAAGGCGAGCAGGCTTTGGATGCTAACCAATAAGTCCGGTTTGACAGAAGTGGTGGGGGTAGGAGTGAATTAAAAAGTAACGTCACTTAACTTAGCACATTCAATAAATTGTTATTCCAATGTTTTGAATTGCTTGTCCATTCCCTCGTTCTTTTCCTATGGTGGTATTACCCACACCACGTGGCGGTATTATCCCAGCTAGCTGGATTACTGCCATTTAGAAGGGTTTTGTAAATTGTTGTTTAATAATATGTACCTAGTTGCTAAATAACAGGAGAGGCTGATGCAGCTTCCTAATGAGTGCACATGCGCCAGGACGATATTCCTCTCCACTTCTGGTTAGCTTCTAAAATACTACCCGTAGATCAGCTTCCTTGGGTATCTTTCAAACCACGGGTTGGACTCCACACTTTCTAGCGATCACTACTATTCTATCTTGACCCCAGTGTTGCCAACCACGAACTCAAGTTCAGATCTGCCTACAAACTTCTTTTCTCAATCTAAGAACTTTTCAATGAATTTGATACATAGAGTTAAATTCACCCTTCTGCTTAATAAATATCCATGATATAAAAACAGTTTTTAAGTTGACTTTATTCTTCAATGCGACGACCGTCCTTAGGTAAACCTCTGCCATAACTACAACACTTGTTTCTGACATCACTGCTTTATAGAGATTTAAGTTATGTTTACTGTTATTTTTCCAATGTTCGTTTGCCTTTGCATTAAAAGTATAGGCCCTACCTACCTAGAACTCATTTATTTCTTAGACCCCGTTTTTTCATAATCATGATGGTATATTGTGTATGATAGGGCAGTATATTCGGGGTATAGGTTTTTTTTGGTTTGACAGTACCTACCTGTATAATATACAAATATTAATTCAACAAACTTCTCTACAACTGTTGTTGTTGTTAACCACTGGAACACTGCTCTTGAAGTGGCAGTTTCACCACCTAATATTACACCCAATTACACCTGCCGAGACAGTGCATTCGGCCAAGTAAATCGCAGTGTAATCGGCCTAGTAACGGGCGAGTGATTTTGGGCGAGTCAGTGACTAGAACCATGTTCTATTTACTCGGCCGAATAGGGACCCCCCACCACTTATCCAGTCTCTCGGTTGCTACTCGCCCTCCCACTCTGCTAATGTAATCAGGTTTCGCGGGTGAGCGCGCCTTTTGGTTTATTATTCTGTGAATAATACACCTATGTATTCGCGCTGTAAACACTTTTATACCAACCCCTCGAAATTTTTTCTTTTATGTTTCAAGGTGGGTAGATTCCAAAAATGCAATGTCCGTCCACCGTATCATCCATCTACTTCATTTTTGGTCTAAAAAGTTCGTTGTCACACACAGGCTCCATTTGGGCCCTAGTTTCCAAAACTTTGCAGCCCGATCGGAGGGGTGTTATGGGTTAAAAAGGTTTTAACGAAGTTTCAGCCTTAAATTTGCGTTAAATCTTTTCTGTAGGCATGTCCAATAGGATAATAAACCCATGTGACAAGGACTTTGCAGCGTTTCTCTTTTTACTTCGCTGTGCCATGTTGACGCGGAACACTACACGACGCAACTGTCTCGTCTCTGCCCAGCTGAAATGTAATCACCTACTCGCCCCATCGAAGTAGCTCGGCCGAGTACTCCACAGACTACTTGGCCGAGACTTTACTCTATCAGACATAAGGCTTGGACGGAAATCTAATCACACAACATGAACAAAACACCGAACTAGAACTTACTATCGATACATTCTGGTTTCCGGCATGGATACGGGAAGGAACAGCTGAACAGTG
Organism: Leptopterna dolabrata; assembly: GCA_954871275.1. NCBI lineage: Eukaryota > Metazoa > Arthropoda > Insecta > Hemiptera > Miridae > Leptopterna > Leptopterna dolabrata. The sequence goes on along the minus strand of OX940982.1, from coordinate 19,079,192 downwards.
GATGATTCCACCTCCTAGTTCCTTTCAACTTGACAATATGAACTACAGTTCATCCACCCTCCCAGGGTTCATCCATGAACTCCAGGGTGTCCACCCTCATCTGAACGACTTCTTCTTCCTACATCCATCGTTCACTGCTGAGTCCTTGATTCCTTTACTTGTGGTCTTGTTGAACGACCGTTCAGTGAAGTGAACTGTGTTGAAGAGTAGTTCATTTGGTGGAGTTATTTCTTCAAGGGTAGTTCAGTGAGGAACTACCCACTGTAGTAGTCACCTACCTAAAGAACAGGTACATTCGTTGTTTTTATTGTCCAGGACCATCTTCTCATTTTAGATTTTAGAGAGCACTAGAATTCATTCAAATGATACATGAATGATAAGCATTTAAATGATATGGTGATCCATACCCCCCACTAATCTATATTTCTCATGAAAGATTCATTATCGAGTACAGGAAAGCGCAGGTATAGAAATAGTACGTATGTATTTACATAGGAGTAGTTGGTTCGTGGTGAGCTTGTAGTAGGACGAGGCCCTCTCACCAAATGATTGTGTTATAATCTCTACGTTGTTACAGATGTCCCATCCATTGAAGAACATGGAGTTGCTTTTAAACAAAAAAGGCTCCACCCGCAACTTCAAGGAGGAGTTGGCGAAAATTTGTGTGCAGGAGTACACAAGTGACCATACGCGTGCGCTGTCTTTGGCATATATGGAGGAGGTGGTTAATAATAATGGTTACTTGATGACGTCCGCAGCTGCAGCTGCTCTGACAACTCAACACCAGCCACTACCATCAACTGAAAAAAAGCTTCTTTCTGCTTCTTCAGGAAGTTCTACTAAGAAAGCCCTTAAGGTAAGATGCCTAATCAGTTTGAACGGAATAACTGCTGTGATGTATTTGCCTTGGTACTCTAGGTAGCCCAGACTTGGTGGTTTTCCCAGTGAAAAATTGGTGCAGTAGGTTTCTCACTGGTTCTGAGGTGGTGGGGCTGAATCCGAATCTGAAGTTTGCCACCTCGGAAAAGTTCGGCAACACAGTGGAAGGTTGCGAAAAACCTCTAGATTATCTGACTTTTTACAATTTTTCACTTATGGCTCCGAAAAAATGCATCCTACCGAAAAATTTCACATACAGAATTAAAGTAGTCTAAATTTCCTACAAGGTGCCCTGCTTATATTTGAAATTTGATCCAACCTTTAAGGAATCAGAGTGCTTTGAAAAAGGGCGACTTTTGGCCCTTTGGAGAGTAACTCCTTTTTCCACCCTTGATAACTCCAAAACTGCCTACCTGTTTTATCGAAAGGACCACTCCATACAAAATTAAGGTGAACCAAGTTTCCAACAAAACGCATCTAAGATGCCTAATTTCCGACAAAGGGGTTCGGGTCATACAGCTCAATGCATATTGGGTTCTAGTAGCCCATCTGGTATACATAGAATAAACGTCCTTTCCCACTATCCTTTTTAAGCAGTTTAATTAGTAGAATAAAAAATTACATAATGTAAGATAACCACTGACTGTGAGACAAAAAGGTGCACTGTACACTTACAAAAAATTCGAACGTATGCAATGTCACCCGAAGATGAGCTCCACTACGTTCTGGCGCGCCTCCCGATTGCAAACAAACTTGTGATTTAAATTGATATAAATTGTTATTATTATTTTTTGAAAGTCGTGCCGGACCGTAGGATGCCGGCAGATTAGAGGAAGTTTACCGATGCATTTTGTGGAAAATTCGATCAATTTTAATTTTTTTAGATGGACTGTTTTCCACTAGGATTGAATGGTTTCCGAGTTATATGCGAAAAACTGGAAAAAAGTTCCAAAATCCTAAAGTTTTTCGCGATGTTTACCGTTCACCCGACCATTTTTGAGGTGGCAAACTTCAGATTCGGATTCGACATTCCCGAAAACATGATATAAGACCAGTGAGAAACCTGCACCGATTTTCCCCAGTATCGGGCTGTTTTGGACAAAATGACTGGGCTTATGGTTGCGATTTTTCATTCAGGTTAGTGATCTTTTGCTGTGCCCTGATGAAGAATTCGATGTCCACGTGAATGTTACACGTCGCACCATCAAAAAAATTTTTGATGCTGTGAAACTGGAATACCCGGACTTCCAGTACAACGACTTCCTCATGTTAATCTGGTACTTGAGCTCGGAAACCACCTCCCCAAGTGAAGCGGCTAGGATTTTCGAGATCCAGAATGAAGAGAGCATCCTCTCCCGGCTGGCAGACACATCGTCCAAACTCAGGTGGCTGCAGGGAAGTGCCAAAATGGCGTTACCCAATGACGAATACGATGAGGATGAGATCGTTGAGTGCTTCAAGAGACGGACCGAGCTGCCAAACATCCTCGGAGCACTGGGTGTCATGAGGTTAGAGTGCCTTGATGGATCATGGCTCAACGTCTTGGCCATCGTAGACCACGATCGGTACTTCAGGCACCTCAGCCTCTCAAATTCTTCTCATGTAGTGCAGGACGTCGTTCGAAGTTCCCCTATCTATGAAAGGTGAGCTCTATCAAGCAGTAAGTAATCGTAATTATGTACTTTAGTGATGGGGACTGGGAAGTGCACTAAGAACTGCTCAGACTCGGAACTTCGAGGGAAGAATGAGCATTAAGGTTTTGTTATTGTACGGGCAGGAATCATGGATATTTTCCTAGTAAAATGTCCATGTGGGAACTGGGAATGGGCTCGTTGGATAAGGTACAACTATTGGTCGTCTCCCCCAGCCCATTTTGCATTGACCGGCGTTATTCAATACCTACAATGTGCCTACTGAACAATGAACGGAGCACTTCTTCTAAGACAAATCAGAAGCAGCTGTTGAGAACTGCTTCTTCGTTCACATGCGAGTTCTCAACAGTGGCTTTTGATTCGTCCCAGAAGAACTGGCGGGGGATGGGGGTTATGGCGAATCCATCCCAAAAAAAATAAAAAAATAAAAACGGAGTGGCTCATTCGATGCCGGATTACAGGATGTGCCGGACTAAAGAGCATCAGTCTAATGTGTACTAACTTCGCTCTCATTTTTGCTAACTGGCATGGCTTGGCCATGAGAGCCAAAATGTTTGGCGGAAACGTCACCGAATAAATAACATGAACTGAACAATGGTACCCTCATTTCATTCCAGTTGTTTGCTTATTATCAATTACTGGAATTTATCAATGAGGAAGGAAGGATGGTGACCTTTGCTGCTTTTTGAGAGATTTTTTCCTATAAAATCTCTTAGGAAGCAGTTGAGGTCACCATCCTTTCTCCCTCACCTCACAGGGAACTATATTCAAATAGTGTGCCACCTAGCTATCTATTCCCATAGTACCATAAGGAAGCATGTAGCCTGATGATGACGGCCAGAAATTCTTTAAAGTAATTTTTTAGTGTTTCAAACATGTTTGAATGGTGTTGAATCGGAAACTGTTGTTGGTTTATGGATAACCAAAAGAAAAAGAAAAGTGGGATTTTCGTTGATCAATAGGTAGATTTTCACAAAGACTAGATTAAAGAAAGGTCTTGAAGGACGTGTAATGCAGTCAGTAATAATTGAAATTGATGAGTTTTAGTTTGGTTGATGACGTAGATTACCTCAGTTCACGGGCTGCCGGTATGATGGAATTTTCGTGTATCTGGAAAATTTTCTGCTTCCGAAACTGGTAATGACTGCCAATTCAGGGGGAACGATATGGTTCGTATAGGATGAAAATTATGAGGAATGGGCATAAAATGCGAACTGGGCTGGACCAAAGTGGCGGAATGTACAAAATATATTCTTCAACTTCTATGAAATTAAGTAATTAAGAAAAAGAGAGTTGAGGGTGGGAGACTTGTTAGCATGAACAAGGGAAAAAAGAAAGTAAAGGAAGGCTGCTTCATTTCTAGTAGAGTTAGAGAGGGGAGCTACCAGGCTTGACACAAGTGGAGTCACCAGCTTTTAAAACATAGTTGACAAATGTTTCACAGTGGATATGAATTTATTGCAACCAAAGAAAAAGCAGAGTTATTGAAAGGTTGTCTATTTCCACTAGAGCACACGAAAATACACTATTAAATCTGACAAAACAAACCTTTGAATGGGCTAAAGAATAAATGAAAATTATGGGGAATGCCAGTGCTGCCGCCGGGGCGATGGCAGAGCGCTCTATGGGAGTGTGGGCCCACAGCGAAGTTTTTCTCTTTGGCGGGAGATCTGAATTTTTTCTGATCCGGATTTCTCTAAAAACAGGCTATCAAAGGGTAGTCCAAGGAACTACAACATGTAAACATTCTCAAGTTTCCCACTAGATATAATTACAAATTAACTGTACAAGTTCATTTATTTATCAATTATACCGGTATCGTTGATCAAACAGTCGTCAGTAACAAACAATAACTCCTATTGGTTATTGTTTGTTACTGACAGTGGTTTGATTACCGAAACCAGTATAGCAGTGTTTTCGTGTATTAGTGGAAATAGACATCCTTTCAGTAACTCCGTTTTTCTTAGAAATGGGTTTCCACGTTTTTTTCGCAAGTGATTTAGTTCATTGTTGCAACAAGTAGTGTCCTCTGTTGTAATGCGTTATTTTTCAGTTAAAATTGGTCTTTTATTTTAAAATTGGTTCTAGGCTGCTTCAAGACCATCCAAAGCACTACACGTTCCTTTGCCCTGCGGAAGGCTACCCCTCCCTCCCCCAGCTTCTCCCAGGGCTCCGTGATGATGAAATCACCCTCTTTGACGAGATGTCCGACTTTGACCTCCGCCACAACGACGTCGTCAGCTACGTCCGCACAGCGATCAAAGAGGCGGTTTCGCGGTTTCCCAAGCTCGATTCCCTTGAAACGGCTACTCACGAAATCGTCTTTGCTGCTTTCATGCTACACAATTTCTGCAACCAACTTAGAGACACGTCGATCTACAATTACGATTGCCAGGATGAATTGTATGGAGTTTAGAGGTACTGTTTTAGCCTCTTTTCTTTGGTCGAGGGGAGAGTTACACAAATGAATGTAACATGAAACATCGATGGTTGAAAATCATCGTGGAAAAACATCGATGTTTTCCTCTTCAACACAGCATTTGCTTCTGAAAGACCTCAACTAAATGAAAACCACTAGTTAGTAGGGATTGGTACCAATAGCCAAAACATCGAAACAGAAAGAGAATGTTCAGGACATTGAAATAGAATGTCATTGATTTGCTAGTTGTTATTAGGTTGGTAGTTGAAAATTCAGAGCATTTTTTTCCCCCTACCACTACACCAAGACACCCGACTATCGATGTTCCTTGACAATAGGGTTTGTTCGCACTGGCTTTTTCACGTGGTTAGCTGATTCTTGGAAAACCTTAAGAAACCATCCATGATCCAATTCCATCTTGATAAGCGTCTGAGAAGGGGATAATGGTTGGGAATCGAGAAGGCAGTGCATGGCAAGTTCTCCTCCGCCCGATTTTCTGTAGACTGGAATGACGATCAGAAAAATTGCTTTGGATAGTCAGGAAAACACTGCAAACAGCCCGTCATGGATACTATACTGTCTGCAGAGAGTCCAAGGATTACGTGAATGACCCAATGCCTTTCTGACTGTCAGATGCAAACAAACCTTATGTTGTACGTAGTTGGTGATTGAAAATTAGACTTGGTTTTTCGCACGATCGCACAATAGAAGATTCTGATGATGATGTTTCTAGTTAAAATTAATAATTCATCAAAAAATGCGGAAGAACTGGGATAACACAAAAAATCGAGGGGATAACAAAAACATTGATGTCCGAGCAAATACGTCCATGTTTTTGAAAGATCCATACATCGATACCTAGTGAAAGCAGTAGGTTTCCATTTGTCGTGAAATTTAATGATGAATGGAATTCACCTATAAGTTCCTTATATCTACCTACCTCCAAAACATACCCCTTTAGTGATATTTGTCTTTATCAGTGACCCCAAGGGAGCAGTTGAGTCTGAAGTACTGAGGGCCGGTTTCGCCACGTTGGAGTTGAAGTGGAAACTATCTACCACTTTCACCACCACTTTTCAGTGACAGTTGTTTGGTGTGAGTTAACTCGAGCATTTGCTGCAAACTTTCCGTGCTTGAATTAACTGGTAATGTTGAGATGAGGCGTGATTTCTGTGTTTGGCTTACGTCATCTGTCAAGCCGTGTGTGTTTCATTCTCGTGTTTTTTTTGTGTTTTCTGTAGTTTGGTCTCATGTGGATTGTACAGATACGTAGGTTTTGTTTACCATTGTCCAAAACGAGCAGGAAAAATATGATCAGCAGTGTAGACTCCTCCAGAGAGTGGATGGCGGAGCTTGTGTGCTTCTTTTTTAACTTAAAATTATAGGTATATCATCCTGTGAACTTCATCCTGCCTGCCCTGTTTATGAGGGGGGGGGGGGTCCACCGTGTCACTTATGACGTCACGCAGAGGTTTTCCAACCGAAATTGTGTCCATCCGCCCTGCGTTTCGTGCTGATAATTCGTTCTCATGGGCTTTTAAGGGTGCCAAATCCGATTTTGGCGTAAAAAACACGAATATCCGTCTGATGCAAGTTCTCCATTCAGTTTCCACCAGTTACAGAACTTTCCTTGAGGGCGAGGCAATTAACTGTTGGTAAGTACGTATAATATTTTAAGATCACCTAAGTACATCCTCGCCATCATAATTCTATTAGGCACCATTTGTATTTTGGGAAAGTTTTCACTCCAAAATGAAGAAAACGTAAACAAGAAAGTTGCCTAAAAAGCAACTTGGTCCAAACACAGGAGGTAATTAACAAGAAATTAGCGTGTTGACTCTCAGAAATAGTGGGGATTAAAATGTGGGTGTTAAAATGCCCACTAAACTGAAGAGTTTCACCTAATTTGAGGTGGTGAAATGTTTTTTTTTTCCCCCTTCTTTCTCTCTGCAAGTCAGAGTTCAACGCAACTGGTACTTTCATTTCAAGCTGGTGAAACTAGCCCTAATAAAAAGAAAAATCTAAGACTTGCAGATGTTTTGATGTTTGTCTTATGTTGCCAGTTGGTGTGCTGCCTGTCACGACTTGCATTTCTAGTTAATACTGTAGGCCAAAGCAGGAGTAGAGGTCCAGGGCTGACAGAGGAGTCTGTCATGGTGGGCAGTATATTCTTGTCTTCACTTGGAACTACAGACTTGATTGGTCTTCGGCGTGAATGAAGGGGGGGGGGCATCTCCTGGACTTTGGTCATAAGCTCTGCTGTCACGACAGTGACTTATAAGGCCCAGTTCACAGAGAATGGACATCGGGGGGGGGGGGGGGGGAGACGAGGCATGACGTGGTGGAGACGTGACACAGAAGGGGCGGGAATACTGACAAGGAAACTCGTCAGTAGACTTTTTGGTTACCAACTGGATTGTTTCAAGTAGTGATGAAGATATGTGGGATGTGGTGTATTTGGCTAATGTGCAGGAAACATAGGATTTTGGGTTCATCCATTGTGGCTGAACAACTTCTACAAGATCTGGTCATGGGAACTCTTATTGCAATAATCCACGAGACTATAATCGGGCAAACGTGGATATGTTTTGACTTCCTCACAAAATTGAATGTTGAATTCAATATCGTCTGGCACTTGTACACCACAATATCGTGCCCTTTCTTGTACACCATGAGAGACTGCAAAGAGACTTGGCGCTTTTGTGTACATTGGACCATTTATTTACATAGGAGAGACACAGAAGGGACATAAGTCTGTGTCTCGTCTCCGCCCGACGTCAGTTCTGTGCGAATTGGACCTAAGACTTGAATTTTTCCGTACCTTAATTCAAAGGAAAGGAACATTAGGCCTGAAAGTCCAGAGTTCCATGTCGAGCTTTTCTCCACCAATATCTTCCCTTGCTGAGTAATTGAATCCTTAGGTACTGGAAGTCTGTTTTTCGTTAATTTCTGGCAGTTCACAGTTAATGAGGCCTCACCTGGTTATTATTACTTATAAAATCCTTGTCTCAGAAGTTGTTGCAAGTATTACAGAATTGTTTTTTAAGGAATATCGACATTGATGAGACTTTTAAGTAAGTAGGTACCTACTGTCCTTGGTCTCCTTATAGTGAATACTACGGGCTGTGTTCTAAATGCTCATTCTGTGGAATCACTCACTTTGGTAACCTCAAGCTTGCCCCATTTGGTTTTTGATATTCATTGCCTCCAAATATCTTACAACTGTAAAATAGTGTAAGGCAAAATAATATTTTCGGATCCTCTCATGCGGTACGTAGGTGCAATAACTCCTCTTTCCAGTTGGTCGTTCATTTGATTAGATTTCCCATCACATTGTTCTTTTACTCTATTAATTTGTACATTTGTCTAAAACATGAATAGGTGCTTTACCTAAATACGGTTTATAGTTACCTAATATGTCAAACACTTGTAACTAGAATAAATCGAATAAACTATGTAATGTCTTTTTGTTGAAATGTTATTGGTTCATAGTCCTTTTTACCTATTTGTTTCACCCAGCTGTGACCAAAGAACACTAAGTTCACATTGAACGAATTGATAGTTCAAGCCTATCGAGAGTATGAATACTGAACGAGTACCTACCAAAGTAGTCTCATGTGTTGAAGTACCTAGGTATCTTCTTATCATTCAACAGAACGTAGGTAATCGAGAATTACCCATCCTGGGTCTTTCCGTGATGCGAGTATTAGCTGATGTTGAGGGGGTCTTCAGTAGATCGAATCCTGTAAGGGGTTTCTGGAAACACGTCCTCAAAAATGTTTTATCTGCCTTAAAAAACGGAGATAACGAGGGGGTTTGAATTACTACCCAGGAGCCATCTCACCTGGTGGCAAAGGCTGACAGTGCTCAGTTCCACTTGATCTGTCGGCTCCTTGACTGGAACGTTGACTGCGCCCTAAGGATTAACCTGTACGACTGTGGTAAAATTATAAAATGCCGAGGCGAACTCTCGAATCTAAATTGGCAGCCGTGGATCCGAGATAGGAAGTACTGTGCAACCTCGGGGCAAATGAAACTACGGAACATTTTGTGGCAAAATGTAAAATTTTGGGCTATGCCCGATAAGATTTTTTGGCTGCGTTAGATTTCATTCATGGTGTGTGTAGACACACCCATACCCATACATGTGCTCAATGACCTAGGCTGGACAGCATTGTGTTTCTTTTATAGTGAGACTTGGATGTATAGACAATAGGTTTGTTCCAGTGTGCTTGAGGTCATGAACTAATTCGGTGTAATCGATCTGCGTGAAGCGTTCCAGCTAGGTTATGTTCACATATTTTTTACCCGCCCCGAGTTCCTGTTCCTGAGCTGGTACATGAACTTCTGCCGCCAAACGGAGGGCAGGGTTGTGAACTGAAAACTCGAAGATCACCTCCCTGATGTGTGTATAACCTTCCCAAAAGTTTCACGTATCAGGTCTTCTCACGCGAACAAAATTTATTGTTGCTTGCATTTTGTTCCAGTGGTTCAGATAATAAACCGAAAAATACATGAAATCATCCCCACCACTTCCGTTCTCGCACTGAACTAGTAGGTACATGTTCTATTCATGGTGCTGGAACAAAGCTAATATCTGGTCTTGGAGTTTAATTATAGCAATTGAGCCCTGAGTTAGTCATTAAATTGTAATCTGAAATAGTTGAAATCAGTAATTGAAAATTACGTAATTCCTATGTATAGGAACTAAGAGGGGCCCATATTACTATGAAAAGTTAAATGCATAAATTTGAATTTGAATCTTGATTTCACCAATACCTGATTTTTATGTGATTTAATGTGTTAGTTGAGCCTCGTAATCTTCCCTTTTTCTTTGTTTTTGTAAAGTCTCTTGAATAATTTAATGTTACCTAGGTACTTAAATACATCAAGTTCTCCATTTTATAAACATTTACGACCTTACTACCAGATTCTGTCAAAGCAAGTTGGAACAGAACTTCTGCTGATGGTACTTGGTACCGAAGCTTATCATGTTTTATAAATTAATAGTATTTTCCTGTATCATGTATTTTTCAATAAACATGCTATTATAATAATTATAATAATCGAGAATTTGTCATCTTAGGTCATCCCGTGATGCGAGTTTCGCTGAGGGGGTCTCCAGTAGACCGAATCCTGCGAAGGGTTTCTGGCAAAATGTTTTACCTGCCTTTAAAAAAACGGAGATAACGAGGGGGTCTGAATACTACCCAGGAGCCATCTCACCTGCTGGCACCACCTGACACCGCACATGATTCATCCCTAACCAGGTGACGCCATCAGCTGCTCCGAGCGTACCCACCTCTCTTGAATCACCACGAAAATGTACTGGACGAATACTTGGATCACTCTTCTGCCTACGATACGGCAAATTGGGTTTCCTTGATGAAGCTAAACGATAAATTTTTCATTTTATGATGGTTATTTGAGAATTTTTATAGGTCTATTGCTTAATACTGTTCAACAAACGCTGCTTGTACACAAGTACCTTGTGAGAATCCTTCATTGCATCCTTTACCCATTTCTTTATCCTATTCAACTTCGTTTACCTCCCGATAGAGGAAAATAATCAATTTTTTAGCACAAATTCTTTATTACTTATACCTAACAGTTTTTTGGTTGACGTTCATCTTTCAAGCATTTTTACTGTTTGACCATCATCCTTCATGTTGTATTTTTTTCTTTTTTCTGTGTGTGCCACTATTTGTTATGGCCTAAAGTTATAAGTAATTATAGCACTCTACATTATCAGTAAAAATTGATGCCTGCTTGCGTCAGACAACAGTTATTAGTCTTCTGAAAATCAACTTTTTTGCAGTGGGCTCTACATGGAACTCAAATTGTTTTATTTCCTTCAGGCTTCGAATTCGGGTTCCTTTCTGTAGACAATGTGAAGTTTTCATGGTTGACCAAATTCTGTTCAGTAACGGAAATTAACACTTATTGACCACATGAGGTGTTTATGTCGGAAAGTCTAGGCAGAAAACGAGCGTGAAACCTGAATTTCTGAGTTCCGGCTAGAAATGACTTATCAGGTAAATTTCCGAGTCGTTCAACTCAAATCCCACTTAGAGCGTTCAACTCACTGCATCACTTAAAACTATGTACCCCTGTGGGTGAAAACACAAGGTTTGGCATTTCTAATGTTGGGTTGTTGGCAGCATTGAGAACTCTTTGCTCCGCCTCCTTGGGCCAACAGCCAATCAGATGTCAATAGACAAGACATTTTTTGCCTCATTTTTACTGTTAATCACCCTCATTTAAAAAAATACCGCTTATTTATGAAAACGGGCTTCAAACTACCATTTTTCCCAGTTACTTTTTTTTTCTTTTCAAAAAAATTTTTTGATGAAAATTCCTTATTCCATGTAACCTTAACGAAAGCACCATCAAAACCGAAAATGCTGCACTATTGGACATACCTACAGAAATGTTGGCTGTTCGTTTATTGTTTCTTTCTTGTGCAATAATTAGGTTCGTTCCAGCCGTGCTGAGTTCATGAAGAAGTTCGGCGCAGAAACTAAACCCAAGGCAGAAGGTCGAGATGACACGTTCCAACCATTTTGAGTTACTGAGCTGAGAATTTTGAGTTAGATGAACTGTGTTCCAACCGCGTGAGTTCATGAACTCAACAAGAAGTGAGATCATCTCCTGTTAATCTCAGCATAACCCTCCCGAAATCATAACCTGCTTCATTTTTCCCGACATCGCCTGACAGCAGTTTTGGGCAGTGTTTGGCGGTTTTCTCTTCTGTGTGTTCCTTTCGGTGTCTCCACTTTTGAGCGTTCCAGCCATCGGTTTCATGAACGCTTCGAACCTGTTCGAACTCGGTCGGTGAACGCATCCGAGTTCATGAACTCGGCGGGGGGCTGGATGCAATAATTGAAATATAGCTGTTTAAAGGTTTTCACCGATTTTGGCCCTAAAAAATCCGAATTAAGCTTTTTTCCCCACAAATTATCTTTGATCATTGATAGTGCTATTCAACTGTCTAGATTCACCTGTTGATACTACTTCTAGTGTTATTATACAAATTTATGGTGATTTCAGTCAATTTCCCAGGTTTTTGACTCATAAAAAATGAATTTTGGGAGCTGAACCTTCATTACCACCTCCATTCTTCACTCTGTGGTCAGTCAATTCCATATTCGGTATTCTCGCCCTAAAAAACACGGAAAACGATACCTCACAAGATCATGTTTACGACAACCTCAAAAAAACCTCGAAGCCCCGTTTTTTCACCCATAACACCTCTCCCAGGTAGGTAGCCTCGGTGCATAGGTGGGACTCAAATGTGTTCCCAATGGGTACCCAAACCTTGTGTGGTAGAACGACAATTTTAGACCAAAATTCAACATGGTTGAAGGCTGAAACTTTTTTAGAACCTCTATTTTTCGCTCGTTGGTCAAAATCGACGTTCGGTCTCCTCGTCCAAGAAACATGTAAAACGATACCTCACAAGCTCATGTTCACTAAAACACGACATTTTTAATCCATAACACCCCTGGGTATATTCCGATCGGGCTGCAAGGTTTCGGGACACAACTAGGGCCCAAATGGAGCATGTGTGCGAAAGAACGAATTTTTTAGACCGAAATTGAAGTAGATATGTATGATACGGCGGACGGAAATTGCATTTCTGGAATCTACGCACCTTGAAACGTAAAATAAAATTTTTTGAGGGGGTGTTATAAACATTTTTTGCTGAGCGAATTCATAGGTGTATTATTCCCAGAATAATAAACCAATATCGAGGCTGTATGGGTGCGTGTTGGTCTAGCGTGAATTTAGTGGAAATAGGACTGGAAATTTGATCTACAAATTTTTAGGGATAATCCAGGTTAGGTTCTAAAATTAGTTCAATTTTGAGTGGCATATGACAGAGTAGCGCTTTCACGAACAACATCCGGTCAAATGATGCACTCACTTGCCCTTGCTCTTATTTTGTAAGAACTCAAGCGCGCCAGATTTTCGCTTGTTCACTACCGAAGGTAGGGAAGCCTTGGATTCGTGGGTACTTAGGTATTATACGGAGGCCACTAGTTCTGAGGGGGTTCCCCTTTCCAGGGAAACGAGAAAACTACATCGTTGTGTTTACAAACCTCAATCCTAATTACACCGCCGCAGCGCGGTGGAAACTAGTGGCCTCCGTATAATAGGTACCTTAGCACCGATTCGTGATTGAGTAAATGAAAAACAAGTCCTCCAAAATGAAAAGTTCCACAACAGTTTTGGTTCCATGTTTGTCTGTGGTCAATTCCTTGTAACGCCCACAACTACCCGAAATTTGGAGGGTACGTGCGGGTGCGGGTTGGGTAACAAACAGATGGTCCCATACCAAAATCATTGAAAAATTTCTTCTGTGCATGTGCAAACGTGAAACGCTACCTTAAAAATCGTTGAAATGAGATCAACCTTGGAGGGTCGATGATGAATAATACTCAGATAGTTCCACATGAATTTCACTGGAATCATACTATAACTGTCATCTGCGCTAATATGACACGTTGACCACTTCCTTTTACCGCTTCCAACTATGTGAAAAATTGTCGTAGAGCTGAAAATTTGAGGGTACATACTGGTCAGAGCACGTACATACTGGTCACGTACCAAAATCGTACTTAACTTGTCTGCGCATGCGCAAGCTCAATTATTCTATACGTTCATGTTCATGAGGAAGGAACGAACTGGCACTTTTTTTGAAGTTCAATGCCTTACAATGAGGAATAGACGTCAAAATTCTATCAAATAGGTCTCTTGATTTTGACAGTAGATCAACTCCAAACAAAATAATTATCATGTGGATGTGAACAGCTTGTGAATGTTTGGTGATTTGCTGCCCCCACTAAAACGTCATCTGGCAGTGGAAACTACTTCGCATAACAGCCACCAGAATGAGTGAGAATCTAAAGCTGCGGTTACACTTGCCGTGTTGGGCCCAACACCGAATATTCGCCCTATGCTCGGAGTTTGCCGAATCTTAACGAGCACTCCGCACACAATGCGGTGTTGGCTCTCAACCCCGAGCATCGACGCATATTCGGGCAAGCGACGATGAACGCAGTTTCACTATCAACTTGGAGCAACATGGAAGCGGACGAACTCGTGGTGGCGGTAGCCAAATCGATTCCTTTTGGATAATCGGATCAACAACACAGCAATAACTCTGTGTGGGTCACAGGAAAATGTTTCCTGTGATTCACACTCCGGGTTCAACTTGCCTCGGGAAGCAAACCCGCCAAAAACTTGGCTGCATAAGTATGTGCTGCACGAATACACTAGTTGGCCAATATTCGCCACCTTTGACTCGGGACAAAAAACCGCCTTTTGACCGAGCACCAACATCTGCACGCATTCCGGCATTTGTCCCACGTTTACACTTGCGGAAGAGGCCGACGGATATTCGGTGTTGGGCCCAACACCGCAAGTGTAACCACAGCTCAAGGATGCTTGGAATGTACTAACTTCCTTGTAGTTTAGATTAGAGCATCGAAACCCATACTCAGACCTCATTCAGGGTAAAAAAAATATCAGGATTAAATATTAGAAGTTTTCAAACGGCTGATGGCAAGACAACCTGCTCCCTCTCACCATAGTCCCGTGGAGGTGGCATTGCAGCGAGAAGTTATGTTCAGTTTAATGTTGTTGGTCGTGTCAAGTTGGCAGGCACAGGCTCGCTCAGATCAGCCAACCAAATGACACTGTACCAGTGTACGACAAGTGCGTTTTTCTTCGTGAAATCTAAATTTTGTAGATTTTAAAATAATCAACAAAGGTCAACAGAACTTTCATTTCTCTCATTCTAATCAAGTTCTTTCGAAAAAAATTATGGAAAAAAGAACACTGTTCCCCACTGTTGTGTCCATTCCTTCAGGTTGGAATGATGATTTTTATACAACAAAGATTTAAACTGTAGAGGATGTGGGGGTGAAAGTATATAGCACACGTTCGGTAGACGTTGAGTATAATCTCAAACAATATAAATATATAAAATCAAGTGTGTAATACATGAAGAATGTTCTGCCCAAAAAGAAGGAATTGCGAGGAGGCGAGATCGGTGGTCCAAAACAAATTTTTCAACACTGGACGAAATTATGCGTAAAAAAATAGTCGGGGGTTCAATTAACAAAGCTTTAGGAATGTTCGATCGCTAAGCTCCAGTTTCTGTTGCGCAGAGGGGGGTACAGGGGAGGGGGAGCCAGCTGGCACGTCAGTGACATTGTGTACAAAAACAAAACGTATTAGAAAAAAGCGCTTACAAAACGAGAAACTCCAAGCTGGCTGAAACACTTGTAGTGTTCTAAAGGAGGAATGGTGTTGAAAAGTTACGTTGGGGAGGGGGGTGTTTTGGATTTAGTTCTCATCGATCTCTTGTTCCTGCTCCTCGTCGAATTCGGCGTCCTCGTCCGCTGTCGCCTCCTGGTATTGTTGATATTCAGAAACCAAGTCGTTCATGTTGGATTCGGCTTCGGTGAATTCCATCTCGTCCATACCCTCGCCGGTGTACCAATGCAAGAAAGCCTGGGGGAAAAAACCAAAGATCAGGTATGAAGTTTGAAGTGAGCGGGGGTTCGAGATTGATGAACGATTAGGAGGATAGACCTTGAATGTTGAAAATGATAGGGACAGACAAAATACCAAGTTCCGAATTTCAGGACCAGGGCCCATTCCTAAAGACTCTTCAACATTACACTTTGCAAGTCTTCGTTTGTACTCTTCACTTTGCGAATTAGGAGAACTTCCTGTTTGTAAAGACTTCGAGCTCCCACTCTGCACTACTCGAAACGAAGTGTTGAAGAGCGACCTCCGTTTTGTGGAGTAACCTCCAATAACAGTTTCAGTTTATATTCCGGTCCGTTTGGTGGTCCCTAATCTACAGTTCACTAGACTATGAATTTTATCCAAAATAATTGTTCCTATTTGCACGAGAATCGGCCTATTATATGCCCGAATATCAGGAGATATGAATGACTTTAAAAAATAACAATTTTCCTCACGAATATAGTGTTAAAACGGACGGGGTAATTCCCCTGACATACCGTCTGTCTGTCTCTCATGAGTTGACGGCAATAATACGGGAGACGATCTTGCTCAGAATTTCCAACCACTTCATTTCACCATTGGATGTGGGGAAAAAATATTTATAGTTTAACGTTTTCTCCGCTATGAGCGTACGAATAGCTAGACCCCCCCCCCCCCCACCAATGCGTCCATTGGTAGAAAAACCTAATTTACGCACACAAAAAAAACCACAGTAGGTACAGCTTATTGTGATGTCCATTAATGTTATGATCCGACTATCGTTATGGAATCTCTCTGGTACCGATTGGCCCCATAAGGAACGCAATTGTTTATTGTTATGGGTTATCCCTTAGTGTTATGGAATATCACCCTGTGTACAATGAAATGTCGACCGAGAGAATTTTGAGGAAGGCAGTCCAAATTCGTGTGGAGGAATTCAACTTACACTACCGCTACTTATCTCTGGATTATTGCAACCACCCAGGCAAACCAACATCAGAGATTTTTTTTCTCCGGTGATTAATTAGGCAATTTTTTGTGAAATATTTTTGTATGCACCATTAATTTGCACATATTGACGAAATATGTATGAATGACCATGAAATTATTGTAATCGTCATAATAAAATATAATGTACATCCGTACTATGTAGTTCATCGTTCAGCCCTCGAACCCCTCATTCGCTTTCTGATATAGGTTGGTTATGGTTATGATTTCGAGCTCGTCCCAATGCTATTACAATAAGCGGTACCTACTGTACATTTATTGCTGTCTCTCCATCGCCGTCAATAGCCATATACACTTTGACCAACAATTTCCGTCTATCGGATTTCAGTAGTGTCGTGGTATCCTCCCAGAACCACTCCTTGTACAAATTAAGATCTCTCAAATAAACATAGACATGGGATGGTAGACACAGCAGGAGAACCGAGGAACCTGGTGGGGATCCCCACCATCCTCCACCAGTATGGAGGATGGAGGGAGATAGCCCGAAGGGCTTTTTAAACTCGTCTCCGCCTCTCAAACCATTCTACGCTTCCTCTAGTTGCTGACTACTCATTCTCCTCGTTCCTCCTCTCACTCTCCTCATCTAAAAGATCCCAGGCATGGTGGTAGCCTCCCAGCTACAACCAAACCAGGCACAAACTCCTCCTAGCGCCTCCAGTGGTGGATCCCTCTGGGTATTGACATTAAGTGGTGGATGCCCACTGGCAGATTAACCAGCGGTGGATATCCTTCGGGTATTAACCTTAAGTGGTGGATATCCGAGGGGTATTAACCGGGGGGGTGTTAGGTCCGCCTGACGCTTCCAGTGGTGGATACCTTCTAGGTATTAACCGGGGCATCAGACTCATACACCTACCTCGCCCCTCACCTATGCATCCACCACAAGTAGCAAATCAGTTATTAGGGCAGCGCCCAGCTAAAATCGTGGTTTGGTAACTCGGAGGACTGACCTTTCTCCTGAACATGGCGGTGAACTGCTCGGAGATCCTCTTGAAGAGCTCTTGGATGGCTGTGGAGTTGCCAATGAATGTGGCAGACATCTTGAGGCCGCGCGGGGGGATGTCACAGACAGCGGTCTTCACGTTGTTCGGGATCCATTCGACGAAGTAGGAAGAGTTCTTGTTCTGGATGTTCAGCATCTGTTCGTCAACTTCCTTCATCGACATTCTTCCTCTGCAGGAAAACAAACTCAGGGTCAGTGGAGGTCACAAAAGGGTGGCAAGCAATGGATCAACAAATGAGCCTTACTTTTGGTCCCTTAAAACCATTCATCATCATTTCTCCAACCGAAGCAATTAATTACTTGATGGGAACGAACGTTACCTGTGGGTTTGAAAAATGTACTTTTTCTCTTTTTAAATGAAGTTCTACGAATTTTGGCTCCAACTGCACTCTCCTATGATAAATAGTTTTTATTCTACGATCTGTCGAAGTTTCCTATACTAGTGATGTTACACAGGGCAATGGGGTACACCCCAGGTGGGAGGGGTGCATTGACGTCAGTGGTGTAGGAAACTTCGAAAACCGTAGAACAAAAACTACTTACCACGAACATCCATACATGACAGCGATTCAAAATACTGAACTACCAAACTCGCTGTCACTGAAGGAAACAGTCACTCCAAGGCATCGGCTAGTTTTAACGACGCATAGCCCTAAATTTCGGAAATTTCATCAGTAGTGTATACCCTAATGTCGAGATGGATACGATAATATCTCTCAAACACTTCTTGTATTCAACTTGAAGCATGTAGAATAGAATAAACATTCTGTTCTATTCTCCTCAGGAAAGTGGAGTTGGCGACATAATTCTCAGGATAGACTCTACTTTCATTTAAATAATAATAATAAATAAATAAATATGAAAAATAAACGAAAATGAACGCGTGGGTTCCCCTCGCCTTCATGCAAGACTGCTCAACAGAATTCCACAACTCCCAGAATTGGTACTAATGAAAATAGAACAGACGGTATGGAGAACAGTTGGTATTTCTGATAGTACTGTGATCTGAGGATACCATGGATTGGTCTATCCAAAGTGGACAAGTACCGAATACCATCAATTCTTCGTCAGTAAGCAAGCGAACGTCCTCAATTATACAGAAGTTAGCTGGTTTGTGCAACAATATTTCTATTTTGTTCGTTTCTAAGAACTGAACTGACTATCAAAGTAGACATAACAGAGACAGGTCAGTACTTTCAATTACCTAATGAAGGAGGATAAAATCCATTTTAGATGTCGATGTAATATGAACATGAACCAACCTGAAAATGGCAGCAACTGTGAGGTAGCGCCCGTGTCTGGGGTCGCAGGCAGCCATCATGTTCTTGGCGTCGAACATCTGCTGGGTGAGCTCTGGGACAGAGAGGGAGCGGTACTGCTGAGAGCCGCGGGAGGTGAGAGGAGCGAATCCTGGCATGAAGAAGTGGAGACGTGGGAAGGGTACCATGTTCACAGCGAGCTTCCTGAGATCGGCGTTCAACTGACCGGGGAACCTGTAAGGCAAATATCCACATCACAACACTCACTCAGAGCAGGAGGGCTATCACCCCCATAAGAAATTATCGTTATTGTTCTGCGTCGTTCTAATTAAAAGAAAGCTGTTGGGCTGCAGACACACAACTGTGCACAGGTAGGGTCCGCAAGATGTAAGATGACTGGGTGAAAGTTCCGTTGTCTCCTGTGTCATAGGTACACAATAGCCAAGTGTAGGGAAAAATTCCCCAACCACAGGCACACAGGGAACTTTTCCCACCTCCCGCACGTACACGCACGGTTCAAGTCTGCGAGAGATGTGACCTGTAAGAGGCGACTGCTCTCCCACACAGGTCGAGGACAGGTAGGAAAGGGAGATTTTGAGCATTCTTTCATCTCGCTGACTATAGTGTAAAATATTAATGATACTAGAAGATATTAGTGGTAGATGATCTGCAACTCCTGCCTGGAAACTACATTTTGGTTTATTATTCCATGAATAATCCTCTATATATTCACTCAGCTAAATTTTTTTATAATACCCCCCCCCCCCCCCCCCCCAACACCCCGTTTTTTGTTTATTATTTTCAATAATGAACCTTTGGAATCGAGCATGAAAAACATTTTTCCACCTCAAAATTTGTCGGTTTACGTTTCAAGGTATGTAGAATCCGAAAATGCAATAAAAAATGTTCTGTCTGTCCGCCGCATGCTGTACTTGGCACTTTTCTTAGTTACCATGAACGAAAATTGATGAAATTTGGTTTACAGGTCCCGTTCGTGGTCTAGTTGGTCCTCGAAGCTCGGCGTTACTGTCAATCACCTCTAAGGGGCTAAAAATAGCCCGTAGCTCCAAAACTTTCAACAAAAGGTGTATGGTGTTTTTTGTTTTTGTTTTTTTGCACTGTAGGACCAGCCGTTCGCTTGCACCAGAAAGCTTTGTCAACATGATCGTGAATCAAAAGGTATAAATCCGGCCCAGATATCGTTGCTAAGGGCACCTGATTATAATCACGGATGGCTGTATGTAGTGTAGTTGGTTGTTCTGCGATATTATTTTATTTGAAAAATGATGGATCTATTGGATTTTGTTGGTAGGTATATTATACCATCCACGCAGAACTTATCGCATATCACATTAAGATGAGTTATCAACAGTGACACTAGCGCTCCACACGGAGGTTGGAGGAGTACAGCAGGACATATCGTATTGAATAATTTACCTGAGGCAAGTGGTGACTCCTGACATGGTGAGGGACACGAGATGGTTGAGATCTCCATAGGTGGGGGTAGAGAGCTTGAGTGTTCTGAAGCAGATGTCGTAGAGGGCCTCGTTGTCTATGCAGTATGTCTCATCAGTATTTTCTACAAGTTGGTGAACTGAGAGGGTCGCGTTGTAGGGCTCAACAACGGTGTCAGATACCTGAACAACAGATTGTAACAATAACATACTGCAACAACAAGGATTCTGCCAACAAATGAAACTGACTAGAGGAAAGGAAACTTTAACAAAGAAAATCAGAGTAAGTTCTTTCATTTCCTATTTGTTTTCTTCTCAAAATTTATATTCCTTCTTAGTTTTTTGGCGGTGATCTTCCGGCCAAAAAAAATTACGAAATAGTGCATTGAGACTAATTATTCCCTATTCTAATTACTGAACTTAGTTGACAGATAGATGCGTTTAGCGGAAAATATCAGACAATTGAGTGTAAAGAGACTGCTACAGATATTGTGAAACAATTTGAGATGACGTGGCTTTGATTTATCGGTTTAGCTGCTAAAAAAAGTTTTCCGAGTTTTGATGTGACCAATCAACTCCGCTCCACAGGTTTCAATAATCATGAATTTATCGGGAGAGATCTATCATGCTAGAGGTAATTGATGCTCTGGGTAATGATCTCTACTTATGCAACAACTATTAGGTTTCGACTCGGAATAACGGACTATTCAAATACCCATGCATTATCTGGAAATAACGAGAATATTATAGCTTCCCCATCAACTGTTACAATAATAATTGCTTGGAAGTCAGTCTTTGTATTTTTAGACGCCGACTAATCAAGACGAATGACAGGATATTAGCCGTGGTCTGGAGGTGGCCATTTGATTTATAAACGATTAGTGAAGCAATTTCCTAGAAGGCACTCCTTAGTTCCAACGCCCAAGTACGGGTACTCCTAGAAAAACGTTGATTACTTGTAATCTTGCAAAATTAACATTAAAGTGCAATCAACAATCATTTTCACCTGTGAACGACATAAGGTAGGAGAAGTCCTTGCAGAAATAGGACGTGGAGTGGTAAGGAGAATCAAAATTACTAATAATGAATAGTAATACAACATGAGCTCATAGCTAACATATCAAGTACAACTGGAATCATGCACAAATACACCCAATATGGAAAAACCTCTGCCAAGGAGTTGCTTCACAGGAATTACCTCTGATAATTTATCTTACCAATCCACATATACCTTACTATATCCATCTGTCTATATATCCATGACTTATTATTACCATCCATTATTAATCCTATCATTAGCCGTTATTAATCTTATTATTTTCATCAGATAAGTAATTTATTAGGTAAACATTTAAACCAAAATTTTCAATTCAAACAACTTAAATTTTCCAATTTCATTCAAACCAAAATTCAATTTTTTCATGAAAAAGTCTGCCACCAATTCGAGTAGGCAGTATAGCTTCCTCACTTGAATCACATGAACTCATAGAATAGTTGGGCAGGTTCGTTTTGATACTGGACCATCTTCCCGCGTCCCGTCCACCCTGCGTGTACTCTCAAAATTTTAGCTCTCTACGGCTATTTTTCGCGTAGTTAGTCAACTTTTCATGTTCGCGCATGCGCAGACGAAAGTTACATTACGAATCCGATGAAATTCATTTGCAACTCATTTCAACGAGTTCAAGGTAGTTATGGGCTTTCAATTATTTCACGTCTGCGCATGCGCAGACGAAAGTTACGGTACTTTTTCAATGATTTTGGTATAGGACCGTCTGTGACCCAACTTGCATCTACCCTCAAAATTTCAGCCCATTTCGACCATTATTTCGGGTAGTTATGGGCGTTACAAGGAATTACCACAGGCAGACGCAGAACCAAAAATGTTCCTTGATGTCCGAAACGCAAAATGGTAGTGGAAATTTTCATTTTGGAGGACATAAATTTTTTTTTACTCAATCACGAATCCAAGGCTTCCCTACCTTCGGTAGTGAGGAAGCAAAACTGGATTATGGATGTTCTTGAACACAAACTGACAGTACCGCATTGCATATCCACATTCAATATTGTCGTTGAAAGCGGAGAAAATGTGGATTACATTTTTTGAGGTGTTGAATGGAGAAAATCTGGCACTGAAGGATGACTCCCTCGTCTGATTGTAGGTCTAACAGGAAAGAAATTGGCATCTGGGGAATTACAGCGCTACATATTTTGGTGTCCAGTGCACATTGTGTGGTAAATTTATTATTGTCCCCCACCCCAAAAACATGATCATATTAATATGAACGAACTATAAAATATATGTGATGTTCAAATCGGTCGAAGCTAAGATTGGAAACTAAGTAAATCTGAGTTTGAGCACTAGTTTTCTCCTCTACCTGCCACTCGAATGAATGACTCAATAAAATAGGTTTTTGTTGGTTCACACTTAACGGTAGCATGATCAAGATGAACAGTTTCCTCATCTCATAATTAATAATGATTTCACAGATTATTCAATATAATATCCAACATGTCTACAGATGAATGGATGTGATTTATTCTGGTTTCTTCCTAAATTACTTACTAGGACGTTGTGCATGGGAATGAGACGTTTTGTCACTGTGCGGTCAATGTTAATGGAGTAAGCGTACCTTGGGTGAGGGGACGACGGAGTAGGTGTTCATAATCCTGTCGGGGTATTCCTCGCGGATTTTCGAGATTAAAAGTGTCCCCATTCCGGATCCAGTGCCGCCTCCGAGCGAGTGAGTGAGTTGGAATCCCTGAAGAAAAATAAGAAGTTAACAGTAAGTACTCATTTTATATCGAGTCGTTCGTATAATACTGTAAGATTTCTGGCAAGAGGATGGAAGAGTTGATGTACAGCGATCGACCAGACTATGGGGTAATTATGAACAAGGAATTCAAGATCAAGGAGTCCAATTGGAATTCACAGAACTTATAACTGAAAAACTGGTGATGAGGAACTATCAATAGCACTATCGATAGTTTTTGATGACACTGAGTAAAAAGTCAATAGTCAATCAAGATGAAGAAATAGCCAGGAAGGGTAGCGCAAATTTAAAAAAAAATATATAACTTGAATACAAATTATTCATTTTCGAAAAAGTATTAAGAAAATTCCTGAGATAAATGACCTTCATCCTTGAAAAAATAAAGATGCCAAAGACTACAGATTAAATGACAGGCATCACTTCAAGGACTTCCAGCTTACTAAGATCAATCTGGTAGGAATAGGTAAAATTGATAGGACAATGATGAATTGATGAATGAGATGTTTAAAATGCTAAAAACAAAAATTTCAATTTCAACTGAACGGACCAAAAAAATAGAAGAAATTTGAGAGATCAAAATGAAGGGCAGTCAGTGACGCGATAAAACGAAGATTAAGGTGAACTGACAATAATAATTGTCTCCAAACTTTAGCTACAGGTAGTAGGAAGGTTCTCTTCTAGGAAATGGCGAGGCAGAAAACTATCGTCGGTAGTTTCGATGGTTAGGGACGATACTAACGATAGTTCCCCATCAATAAATTGAATAATCGAAAAGCAAGTAGTTAAGACGTAAGTTGTATGTCGGGAACACATGATAATTATTTACAAATAAAGTTTTTGAAAGTTCTGCAGATCTTGGGTGGAGAGAGCAGTCGTCCCCTGAAAGGCAGACTATTGTAAGCGCCATTTTCCGAATTTTACAGGAGACGAAAAAAATGTGAGGGGATCTTTTTATTGTCTAACCCGTTAAAATTTGATATTTTAGAGTAATCTGGGCCATTTTCTGTCGATTTATTATTTTTTTAAATGGCACAAAAGCCCTGGAGGTAGTACTTTTTTGAGGAAAAGGCACTTCCGCTATTCTTTCTATTTCGAAGAACTGGGAGAACAGTTGTAGATACGATACACATCTCGGCAACTACGATATTCTTGATGTCTTGCTGGAAAAGAATTATATGGAAAACTAGCGCATCTCCACTCGAGCGCACTCGGGAAGAGGCGCTTACGATACTTTGCTCAAATTCGATAGGTGCTCACGATACGTTGCTTCTTACCATAGATGGCATAATTTTTACCTCGGTATTTTGCGGTATGGAGTTTTTGAATGCCTCAGACGAACGTCGCTTACGGTAAGTAGCTAGGTAGATGCGCCTTTTCAAGACGAATCCAACAGTTACAATAACTCAAAATCGCAAAAAAATGGCGCTTACGATATTTTCTGCCTTTCAGGGGACGATGTATTATAATTGGAGAATTAGCTACCAAGCACTACCAGGAGTTGGCCACAATTAGTCTGATAGCGGGACCCAAAATTATTAGGGTTAAGGATATGGCTCCTAAAGCTCTTTGGAACAGCGGTACTGTAGATCCAGTCCAACACTACGACGATTACGTTGTATAGTAATTTCTTTTAAATTTGTTACTCTAATGGTGATAGATAATATTATTTTCTTGTTTCTTTGTTTTTCCACGCTGTATTTGTCCGTGTAACTGGGCTTGCCCGTACTCAACAAAATAAATAAATAAATAAACAAATTAAATACGGATCAGGGTGTGTACCTGCAGACAGTCGCAACCTTCAGCTTCTTTCCTGACGACATCTAGAACTGCGTCAACGAGTTCGGCTCCTTCCGTGTAGTGACCTTTGGCCCAGTTGTTGCCGGCGCCGCTCTGACCGAACACGAAGTTGTCTGGTCTGAAGATCTGGCCGAAAGGACCGGATCGCACAGAGTCCATGGTGCCGGGCTCCAGATCCACGAGGATGGCCCTGGGCACGTATTTCCCACCTGTAACAAGGAAACAGAGCAACCGCTCGCTCAAGCTGATAACGTGGGCAAGGGAAAGTTACAAGCGTTTGTGTTCCACATACACTTGGCTATCGGAAAGAGCATGAATCTCGGATTTGAAATGAGGGGAAAATGTGCTCCATCGATCAAAATCAAAGTCTGTTTGTTCATCGAGTCAACGGGAACAACGCCGCTTTTGAGGGGCCTCACTTAATGATTATCGAGCTCAAAATTTGTTAGTTCTGCCCCAGATGGTCTCGTATGAATTTCATCAAATAACACCAACTGTAACTAAGGGTTTGCGTAAATTTCATTTCCTGTAACCATTCAACGATAGGTAATGACAGTAGAGTACATGTAACTCCTAGTGGTACATAGAAGAACGTTCGCGGGTGTTTCAGAGTGGAGAAAGTGAATTTTTTGATCAGCGAGCCGAAATTCGGAGGCAAACTGTACAGCATGAACCGCAACGTGAGCCAACCCTAATCCAATATTTGAACAACAACAAACTGTTCTTTTCACTGATTTTCGGCAATGATTTAAATATTTCTGTTTAGGTTACCTATTACCTACAGAATTCGCTTAGTTACTTCATTATCATTATTGTTATTGTTATTATACCAGAGTTTGTGACCGTTGTCATGGGAATAAAAGTTTGAGGAGACAGTTCTGAATCTGAGCTCGGTGTTCTCATTGCTCTTATAAAATATAATAATCTCAAAGTAAAATAGCACAATTTCCCGAAATTAGGCAAGGAAGTGTACCGTGAAGGACTAGACCATTAAGAATTTATTGAAATACCTACACATATTTACACCTATACACAAGGTTTTGTGACACCCCCGCCCCACCACCCCTCACTTCGACTAACTATGCCGGGGAAGAAATGCTATGATTATAGGGGCGCACTCCTGTTTAACGGGCTCCCAAAAGAGCCCTCAAGAAATTTCTTTTGGTTCACACCTAAGTTTGCTATAGAAGCTTATTTTAAATTTATTTTTTCTTTTCACGTGTTATAATTTAATCAATTAATTCATTGATTAATATAGTATTAACGTACTATTAGTACACTACCATTGTAAATTATCATTATTTTGGTAAAAAAACTTGTTTTGTCCAGGTCAAAAACTCCTTCCCTCAGCACAAGTTATGCTTAAAGCAGGGGAGCAGCATTGTATTTATTGTTTCGTACGTTTCATTTGAATTTCAAAATAAATGCATTTAAAAAAATACATATATATTCCTAGCTTAAGGTCAACTGAAATTTGTAAGCGAAAAAACCTCGCAGCCC
Source organism: Leptopterna dolabrata (assembly GCA_954871275.1). NCBI lineage: Eukaryota > Metazoa > Arthropoda > Insecta > Hemiptera > Miridae > Leptopterna > Leptopterna dolabrata. The sequence goes on along the minus strand of OX940982.1, from coordinate 19,052,929 downwards.
ATTCCACTGTTACGGTCTTTTGCAGTCAGGAATCCACATATATCTTCATGATGAACGTCGTTTAATCTAGTTAAACGACGCGAAGTGGACACAACGCAACGGAAAACATCAATTTTCACATAAACCGCAACGGCTCGTTAGCGCCTCATTCCCCCGTCATGTATTCGCACAATATCCCTCACTCACGCCAACGTAACTCAGTCGGTTTTGTGGCGTCCTTTTTCCAATTTGGTACAATTTGCGCGACATGCTTCGAGCTACATTCAGGCCAGTCAGTAGAAGCTTTCAGTTCATCATCTTGTATAGAGATAAAAACACGTAAAAAAATTACTCAGGAACGAATTTTGGCAGCCAAAAAACAGACATTTTGACTGGTTCAGTTTTTGGTTTATAATATCTGAAGGGTAAATCGTACAGAAAAGTTCGCCAGTACCAAAATAAAGAGCCCTTAACTCAGGTGCAATGACCCCCTTAAACATTTGGTTCAGCGGTTTGGTTATAATCTGCAGTCAAAACTGGGCAAATTGGGTATGTGCGTGGGGATTGAATTGGATTCCATTATGAGCCTTTGCCACCAAACCACACTGTCCTATGTTAAGCAGTTCTTATTCTATTATTTTCGAAGTTCCTACAATTCTGGCGTCACAATGGTCCCCTTGTCTCGCCCACGCGAGAGGAGAGCAATGACGTCAGGATTTTTGAAACTTTCGAAAAACATAGAAGAACTACTTACAGTGGGGCAGTGCGGCTTTCGTACAACTGGAATAACCGTTTTAGAGAATGCTCAAAGAAAATTAAGCTATAGCAATGAGTCAGAATTTTTCAGATTAATTTTTTTATTGGGCAAATCCGTTTCACAGCATCCTGAATTCATTCCTAGATTTCAACAAAAATTTAAATGTTGTTCCAAGATGAACGAGTTTCAAAAATTCTAAGGGTCATAAATCGGTAAAAACGGCTAAAATTGCGAACAATTGATAAAAAATTACTGAAAGCGTTATGGACGGCTGACAGAAGCCAGAAATAGAAACATACAGAACATAGAAACTTACCATTTCAGTTGTCAGTTGTTTTTTCACACAGAATAGGGGTCAAATTTGGATTTTTGGGGGGTCAAAAACAGGTATAAAGGGCTAAAATCAGTATTAATTCACCTGACATTGAGTGGGATGGTGATTCACGACGAAGGGACTATTTCGATGATAAAAATATCTTTCTCCAAAGAAAGAGTGGGTCAAATTTTACTTTACAAGGGTAAAAATGACTAAAATCATGAAAATTATATAATTTACGAAAGTGGTGTGGTTTCTCGCTGTATCACCTTTTTACACAATAGCATGAATATTTCTTTGGAAATTCGCTTTTAGAGCCATGCTGCATGACTGGAACTTTCAAGCTGCAGGAGCGTGAAACTGAACATGCCTCAATTTTCAGTCAAAATGGAAAAATTTTGCCAAATTTTGACTGCCGATTCTGATTAAACCGCCAAACCAAGTTCAATGTTCGGAGGTTATCTGACGCAAAATTTGGAGCTCTTTAATTTTGGCAGGAGTGACATTTAATTCAAGATGCACCGGCTAGATGATGTAAGCTAAAAACCGAAAAAATTCCCAACATTTTCAAGGGTTTTTTGACTGCCAACAGCTGTCCCGCAGTCGCCCGTGATACATTTTTGCTTTTACATGTTAGTACCCATATTTAGAAACTGAAAATAAAAGCTTCTACACCACCTTTCGCATCGAACCACACCTCTCTACTGACCGGCCTAATTACCAATTATACCAGAAGAACATGAAATAAGACAGGTACAATACTACGAGGGACGGTGTCCTTACCTGATGCTTCATTGTAGTAGACGTTGATCCTCTCAAGTTGGAGATCCGAGTCGCCGTGGTAGGCCCCGGTCGGGTCGATTCCGTGCTCGTCAGAGATGATCTCCCAGAACTGAGAACATTTGAAAAAAATCAGAGATTATAGACACCACGCAGAGACACCATTTCGCTATAAACCTCCAAGCCTCAGCAACCATGCGATACATTCATATTATGATAGAACAGTTTGGTTCCACCAGGAGCCACAACGCGAGATCAGAAGATGAAAGAAGAGTAAACATCATGTTGATATCTCTTGTGCATGTTCAAGTAAGAAGCAATCGATGTGTCATTTATTCAAGAAGGACGAGAGAGAACTTTCCAAGTCCTAATGAGCGAACTTTCTAGAACCGCATGTCTAAGTAGCCAAGATGTCCACCAAGTAACCAGAACGAATGCATCTCAAATTTCTGAACAATCCTGTGAATAACAGATATGTCACTGCCATCCCAAAAACCTCATGAAGAGAATGTACAGTGAAATAGTAAGTCATCAACGGACGTCCTAACAACATAAACCACCAAATTAGGTAAAGTGAAAACTGTTGGAGAGCCAATTTTCACCAACAACTTTCGAGTACTAGCTTGGAGTGAAATTATGCAACAGAAAGGGAGAATGAAAGGTACTAAAGTATTTTAAAAATCGGCCAAGTTTTCTCCTTATTGTTACGGCGATCAATAATGATGTCACTGCACCTCAGATTTCAAAATTATACATAAATGGATCACCACAAACAGAACTGGGCGTAATCAACACGAAACTAGTCTTTAAACAAAATTCAATGGGACACCCAACCGGATCCTACATCATCCAGAATCGGTCGTTTTCTCATTTACCAGAGTTTCGGGAACGTGTTGGCACAGGCGCAGAAGAGAGTTACAAAAGGATTTAGGCGGACTTCATGGGAACAGCTGTGGATCGGATCCCATAATATAGTTACCCTCCAAAATTTTAGTTTTTTACGGTTCTTACTTGGTCATGAATACGAGGATTCCTCCTTAGCATTGGTAATAAAAGAACCAAATAGTTCCATCTTGTTGTTTCTCTTATACTATTCCCTTCTTCTTCTCTCTCTATACTACGCTCTTATACTAGCAGACATAATAGTCCGATTTTTCAAAAAGATGGGTCAGGACTTTCACAAACAACAACAGGAAAACGGAAAGGGATACTATAAATTGTTTGATGAGGAACACTAACCAGCCCAGGCAAATTAAGACTTTTGTCTGCAAAAAAATCTTGCAAAGCGGTAAATGATTTTGGCATCCCAAATTATTACACGTTTGCGACGGCTCCTGATTAACGAAACTTTTGGGAGCCAAAAACATGCGAAACGTTGACTTTTTTCGGTTTTTGGCTAAACAGTGTCTTAAACCAAAATCGAACATCAAATTCGGCGTGGAATGATAACCTTAATAAACAACTCATTTGGTTCAGCGGTTTGGTCGGAACCTGCCTGTGGAGGTCAACTCCAAATGAAAAATTTCATATAACAAAAGTTGTAGAGCATCAAATTCTGCGTTTGAGGACCCATATTTTTTATTAAAATATTCAATTTAAAATCTCAAGTTTTTAATCAAGTAACATCATAAATGGAATACTTTAATAAAACAGGATAGCACTGCACGCAGTTTTATGATCTAGTTTAAAGCTTTAGTTTCATGACATTCTTCACTCCGAATAACCGTTTTTTAGTTACAGGCGTGTGAAACTGAGCATAACACTCAACAACCCAAATGGGAAAATTTGCCCGTTTTTGAATGCAGATTCTGATCAAACCGCTAAACCAGATTTCATGTTTAAGGTGCTCATTCGAGGCAGATTTTAATGCTCTTTAATTTTGGTATAAGTGAAATTTTCTGTAAGATGCACCACTTAGATGTTATAAGACAATTTTTTTCTTTTCTTTTTTCTTGAAAGTTTAGCTCAGCTCGGAAACCGTCGACCTATATTACTCTTATCTGGGATGACAGAAGTTGTTTTAAATAATTTCCAGCTTTACACACTGAGGTATTTAACTAAGTAACAATCACATGCAATGGTCAGACTGGCTCAGTTGGCAACATTCTTGAAACCCCAGGTTTTAGTTTTGACGATGTCGTTGTACTATTGAGCTTTGCATAGGAAGTGCAAGACGCTAATAAAATAAGGGAGAATTGATGTTCGGAGGGAGTTTTGTCCTGTCGAGCCACCTGACGGCTTCAATATTTCGACAGGTCTTTCACCAAGTTCCCTGACCTCTCTGAATCATTGATGCGCCTCACTGGCGATGGCCATCACGACCCGTTCGTTTGCTTGGTAATATCAAATCGACCCGCGGTCCCCTTGAAAGGACGATTAACCCGGTTATGCCCTATCCAACATTTGGAAGGCCCGAAGATAGCCCCCATTGTCCCTCAGACGGTTACTCAGGTCAACTACAAGGTGAAGTCGATGGCAAACCAAGTAGACGCGAAGTGTACCCAAGCAAATCTGTCTGAAGAGATTACGAGTGGATTGTTTGATGTGCTACAATGAGTTGTTCTAGCATTTCGACAACTGAAAAAACACTGCTTATTATTACATAACGGTTTATTATTTACCCGTAGATGCCCCTTCTGCGTAGACCGCTGTTTTCTGTCAGTACCCCCCCCCCCCCCCCCCGGAAAGCCCTAAATCGAGTACTGGAGCCGGCCGGAAATTACAGTCTCATAAAACAGAAAACGATACCTCAACTGACCTCAAAAACCCCTATCCGCCCCCCACCACATGCACTGAGCCCACCCAAATGGAGCCTGTGTACGAAAAAATGGCGATTTTAAACCAAAAGTTAAGGCTGAAACTTTTTTAGAACCTCAATTTTTTGTTCTTGGTCAAAATCGACTTCATATTCGGTCTCCTAGCCCTAAAAAACGTGGAAAACGATACACAAGCTCATGTTACTAACACACCAAAAAATCCTATTTTTACACCCATAACGCCCTTGGCTGTATTCCGATAGAGCTGCAAAGTTTCGGGACATAACTAGGGTCCAAATCGAGCGTGTGGGAAAGAACGAATTTTTAGTCCGCTGCATCATCCGTATATGCAGCGGACAGATATCGCATTTCTGGAATCTACGCACCTTGAAACGTGAAAGAAAAATTCTTGCTGAGCGAATCCATACACAGAATAACAAACCAAAACCAGCCTACTATATGTGAGTGGACAAGATCATTCCAGAGGCCAAACTGGCCCACTACAAATCTTTCCACGGCTAAGGTTTTGCGTAAGTAGTCAATTTTTTTCTCACTTTCCTTTTGCTGTTTTCACATGACTTTCTTCTTCCATTTGGAATGAAGTGTCACCTCAGGACATGAATTAATACGACGAAGGGGGATCATACTACCAAACTCATTCTATCAAATTAGGAGAAAGTCCCAACCACTGTCGCCTTTTGATAGCACAAGTCTCTCGACAAGATGAGCGAATATCAAAGACGGCCCTCGAGGAAATCCAAAGATTTAGATTTAGTACGAACAAAGGGAACGAGGGAGTACACGTGAGTTCTGTTTTACTTGCCCATTTCTAAATGAAAGAAGGACCCATTCTCAATATAAACTGGAGTCATGGTTCTCACTGAAGGTGTTGTAAAAATAAAAAGTCCGTAGATTTCATATAAATTTGCATGGTGAATTTGGGTGAACGGCTAAATTTCGATGAATACCAATAATAAATTGAATGGTCTTAAGACAACATAAGCTATATTCATCATTTTCTACTTGATAAATACCTCACTTACCAAAACTGAGAACATTTCAGCCCTACTTGACTGTTCATTTTTCATCAATGTGATAGCAAATAACCCAGTTCTGATGATATAATAATGGGGTATGTGTATGGCTCACAAAAGCGGTTTAGATTATTTTTTAATGACACTAGATCCATTCTGAAAACTCTCGACACCGAACTGCACTGTCCTACGATAAGTTTTGGGTATTTTTTCCATGATTTTTCAAAGTTTCCACCAATTCTGACGCCACACTGGGCAGGGGAATCCTGCCCAGGCGAGAGGAAGTGTGCAATGACGCCAGAATGGAGAATTGTCGCCAATTATTTTTTAAATACAAATATTTAGAACTCTGGGAAAAATTAGTTTGAAGCCTGGCTACAAAAACAAGTGGTATTTTTCAAATGAGTCAGTTGACAGTAAAAATGCGACAAAAAATTACGTATACGGTCTATTGACACCTGACAGGCTGTTGGCCCAAGGAGGAGCGAAGCCTCGGAGGCGAAGGTTCTCAATGATGCCAACACATCCCAACATTAGAAATGGCAAACCTTCATGGCAACCTTCCAGCACCTCTGCCGTGACCTTCCCCTCATTTGATTTTGAAGAAATGTTTTTTTAAATTTGCGGATCCATCCATCCATCCATTGGGGTTCTGTACATCGTCTAAAGTGATGAACTAGCACTAGCGCTACAAGTGGGATATGAGGTCTGGGTCTATGAGGGATGGTCATGAAAAAGTAAAAGAAGGTGGGAAGGCGAAGGGAGTTCACTCCTGTTCTTTTCAAAAAATATTCTATGTTTATTGAATCGTTGAAAAAGAATTTGACAGAAGGTTTGAAGATGTGAAAGGTGTTGAAGATGACCTAGCCCTTTTTTCTGTCCCCTTTTCCGCTGACGTGGAAAAAGTGCCCTCTCATTTACAAATGGAGGTGATGGAAATGCAGTGTGATTCAACCCTGTAACACGAGTTTCTTGAAATAGGCACACCCGCATTTTATACATTTTTGCCTCATCATCGATTCCCAAAAATTCGGCATTTCGCGGCTGAAATAATTTCTATGTTTGGGAGTAGGATTGGAACCTACCTATGTGAAACCATTATGAAACGAAAAGTCTCCAGAAAGGTCCAGGCTTATAGACTGCCATCTAAGCTCGACTCTCAGAGTGGCCGCAGCAAACAATATTGTTCCCAACGTGGAAAATTTGGTGGAACGAAAAATATGTCAACTGTCAGGGAAAAAATATAAGGTAAGATCCTATTTTCTTCTTGCATTTTGCTGTTAAACTTCTTGTAAACTTCTAATATAGAAACTTGATATAATTCCGTTTAGTGATGGCCCACACAACATTTAAGAAGCAGCCATTTGGCCCTTGAGGAACTTTGAGTTTGACATGCCTGCCCTAGAATGTTTAATACTTGTTATTTTCATGATACGATGACTGCATGTCGGCCAACTGCAATCTGCCAGCTCGAATTGGTTCAAGTTCCTTTTCTAATTATCAGTTCAAGAGCTCCAATCGCCTTGACGACAGAGACTCTCCCTGTTGGTGAGCAATCGGGCTGGTTTCGTCTTGATTAAACCCAGATCACCGGATAGTGCTGCCATGGAAACACCGGCAGTGCGGAGGCAGACGGATGAGAGCGCCAACGTTATCGACACCGGTCACAGTCTGGCGACTTCTCCAGTCTTTTTCTTCTCTCCCTTCTCACGCCCGGTCCAAATTAAGAGTTGAAGGAAATTAGGGGGAGCCCCCCGTCACCATCGCCTATTCTCCACCAGCTGGATGACTTATGGCGACCGATCGATAACTACCCAATTACAGTATTTATCCGACCTTCACATAATATCCGACATCCCACAGCAAAAAATCTAATAACTAGTTCCCCATCTAATTTGGAGGTTCCCTCAAGTGTTGAAACGTCGGGAAAGCGGACTACGCTCGAAAAATTCTTTAAATCGTCGGAGGATTGGAATCATTGGAGGTGTTTTTCACTGCTTTTAAAATAATAATGAGGTTACTAATGTGTAAAATTATAACATGCATATAATTATGTAAGTATGTAAATATAATTTGACGAAATAATTGGTTTTTTCAAGACTTCCCTATTATCAGACATTTTGATGGTCCATTTACGGCGGATATAAACGAGACTGCATAATCAAGCTGACGTCGAGACTTGACAAGCTTTTGGCTGAGCAGACATGTAATCCTCACTGTAGTAATGTATGCGTAGTACTGTATTGTAGTATTGAGTAACCCTCATCCGTCTTAGGTAAAATTGAAATTAAGCAAAAATGAATATTCATCCATCAGACGGGTAAAATGAAATCTAGGAGTTTTGTATATTTCAAAGCAGAACTGCCGCAGAATTCACAGACGGACTGACTCAGCTGATCAATACTGCTGTTGATGGTAACTACGATTGATGCCTATATCTATCCTTCGAATCCACTGAGAAATTCTCTTTGTTCTCAAGATTTTCATTCACGGAAAGGGGCGTATTAAATCGGAGTTCTATAAATGTACGAGTAAGTCTGACGAAATCATTAATCGAATGGCGCAAAGCTTCCTGTTGAAATGTCCGGCCGACGATCAATTCCCACTTACAGCTGACAAGACTGAACGAAATACTCACGGGAGAGGAAATTGGTCTGTCGCTCAGGTTTAGCCCAGGAAAGGTGTCAATCGCTCGGTAACACCCATCTAATCTTCGATCATTTTTTCCTTTCACAGGGGGGAAAAAATCAACTTGTATCAATCCCCCTCAATATAACTGCCAGAAGATATCTAATGGCGAAATGAGAATGTTATTTCGAAACATTTTAGGGATACAAATCAATCTGTAATACCATAATGATCACCATTAATGTCCAGAAATGGTAACCCACTGAAACCCAACAACCAAGTGCCTATAGTTACGTATTAAATTGCCATCATTCTCATCAACGTGCCCTACTGTAATCTCTGTTTTGACTACGACTCTGTTTTCACTTGATTTTTCCCGAACTATAAAGAGCAATTTTCTGAATCTACTCAAAATTAATATGTAACGTTAGAAGAGTGAAAAAAATAAAGTTTAAAGTAGAGAAAAGTAGATTTTATTATGCCTGCCTGGTAACCAGTGGTACAGAAATTACCATCAAGTACTGAGCAATGAAAAATGGAATGCAATATTCATATCTAATTATAATATTCAACGAGGAAAGTGAATTTCCGTGGGAGATCTGAAAAACAAATCAACAGAAGTTGGGCAGAGAGGAACGTTTGCTGCAGATCACTCTCCATTTCCATAAAAAAGGAATGGCAATTCCTGTAAGAAGGGAGAGAAAGCTGTAAAAAGCTATCAAATCGAGATGGGAGTCGGTAGAAATGAATGACTTTATGACTGGAGAAGGGAAAAGACGGGTATACGTGATATTATCAGCCACGAATTGATTTTTCCATCAAGAACAAGGGCGTGGTGGAGGCCGCCGCATTGTCTGACTGAGAGCGACCAATGGCTAACCAGCTCCTAAAAACAACTGTCAGACACAAAAAAAAAAAAATAAGGACTGACCACTGGGCAAAAGAGAAGGAAAAATCTAGAATTATTATTCCCAGCTAAAGTGAATATTCACTGCTGGTTGGCCAATTTCCAGAGCGGGGCGGACTGGGATATCCCTGAGGCTCCTTGCTTGGCCTTTGGCCTTTTCTGTAAGTCATACACCCTAGTTCTTCGAATGGGCCTGGAAGAAAACTTCTGCCAGGGTGTGGCATTGCTTCCACGCCATCATCACAATCCTTAAAAAACTCTTAATGCAATTATTAATCAATCCATACAATTAGATCAGCTTGTCGGCTGCTCATTACTTATAAGCGGTAAACGTTAGGGATACACAGATAGAAGAAGTGTTAGTGGCTGAACCAACATGAACATGAAATCTGTATTCACTTCACTAAGCAGAATAGATAGGATCTCTTTTCTGTCCAACTATATATTTTGGCAAGAGATTTTTATAGTATCCATGACAGGGTTATTCAGTAGGTATGTTCTAGCCACCAAAACTGGTTTTAAGAAACCAACACCCAAGTTTTTCTGAAGGGTGGGGATGTTTTAGAAATGTTTCAGTTCGAGAACTCAACAGCCGGAACACACTGGAAACGCGCCAGCCAAAAAATTTGCGATGATTAGGTCTGAAAAATAGCTGAGTAGGTACCACAGAGACTAAGATCCGTTTAACGTGAAGGTTGGAGGGAAATAACATTTTGGGGAGGTTCCTGCGGGGTTATCATCTGTTCTATAGAAAAAACTCATCCCTGATTGGGTTCTGAAAACGAAACTCGGAGAACTCAGTTCCTGGACCTGACGCAGTTGGAACATTTTATCGATAAAACCTATAACAGTGAACAGTTTCAACGCTCGATGTGGATGGAACACAGTTTTTTGTGCGCAGAACTCATTACAGGACTCGCGTTGACTGGAACAAAGCCAACTTCTAAAAGAGACAGTTGGCGGCCATATTGGCATTTTCTATCTCTTCCGAAGAGACACTTACTTAGGTATCTTTTTTTGAAAGAGATAGTCTCTTTCCTTCTCGTTTGTTTGATAGTGAAGTGTATCAAACTTCGTTCATCCGTTACCATATCAGTAATTTCATCCTTCATTCTGATCGTGTACAAATCTTTTTAAATCTCCCAAAGGTAAGTCGATTGTTCATTAAAAACGCTGCAAATCCCTGCACAACGGTTTATTATTTTGTATAGAATACCCTTCTGTTACAGATCACAGCTCTATGTATAGATAACCCGTCTATATAATATAATATGTACTATTCTATGCATAATTATGTAGATCGCAGACCCTCCGTAGGTTAGTACCTAACCCCGTACTCGTTACTAGGTACCTACCTAAATCAAGAGTTAAATGTTGCTAAAATAATTCTGCCGATGACAAACAGTACCTAACAAAAAGAAACACACATAATGAAGTTCTGAAAAGAAATTGTTGATGAGGAGTGAAAAAAGTTGCAAAAGTACCTACCAACAAACTCTAGCCCCTTCTACGTAGATGGTATAATGAACCGTTGTGTAATAATTTACCGTTGAGTAATGATTTACCGTAGTAATAATTTACCCATCAATAATACTTCAACGTTTGTTCAAGTTTCACTACCTACCAACAAACTCCAAAAGAGCCATCATTTTTCAAATTAAATAATATCACAGAACAACCAACTCGACTTCATACTCCGCCAATATAATCAGGTGATCCCTACCAATGATTGGCCGTATTCACAAATTCCTATTGTGGGCGCGTCTCTGGTTACGAGAATTGGTTTGATTTGTATACAATTTCATTCACACTGGAGTCGAAAATGCCTGTCGGTGCAAACTTCGGGGCCTTACTGTGAACGAACGGCTGGACGTACGATGCTCCGGATGGTCTTAAAAAACTCGCAAGTTCAAGAATTATTTAAAACCGTAAAAATATTTACGTAAAAAAATGGTATAGGCGTTTTGAAAATTTCAACCCCTATTTTGAACCCCTTAGAGATGACTCACAGTAACGTCGAGCTTCGAGGACCAACTAGACGCCGAACGGAACCTATAACCCGAATTTCATCAATTTTTTTTCATGGTAACTAAGAAAAGTGGCCCGTACGGCGTACGGCGTACGGTGTACGGCGTACGGCGGACAGACAGAAATATTTTTATTGCAGTTTTGGATTCTACATACCTTGAAACGTAAACCATCAAATTTTGAGGGGGGGTAAGAATTTTTTTTTTCATGCTCGATTCCAATGGTTCATTATTGAAAATAATAAACCAAAATACAATATATGGGAGCTATTCAGTTAAATAGACGAACCCGGGAGACTGTCTCCCGAGGGAAACTCCCTCCCAGGAGCTTTTCAAATGAGATATTTTCACTATCTCTTTTAGTGAATAGGCCAGTTTCTATAGGGGTCCACGATGGCGCACGGGCATAAAGAAATTATAAGCCTATCTTCAAGAAGTTCATTTAAGGGTAACTTTCGAAAACATCAGAACTGGAATTATACGCAGGGTTCATATTCAAGCTACCAACCTCAAAACTGAAATGGACTGCCATGCTAGATTTGGAAGTGCTGGTTACCAATGAATGAAAACTGCACTTTATTGTGAGCCCATAAAGGAACAACGATGATTCATTGAACAAAGACCGCAAGTGTCGTCCATTTCAGCAAATATTGCTTCAGGGTGAGATCGAATTATCACTGAAAAAAGAACTAAGATCGACTCGCGTTTGTTAACTGAGGAAAATATTTCATTATTTTTTGGTAAGAAGATACACGCCCAAGTTCACCAAAACATCAAAAATACTTTTTGCCCCCATTTTACACCCATAACACCCCTGGGTGTCTTCCTAGCTCGGAAATCGGGCTGCCGAGACAGGGGACACAAGTAGGACCCAAGTGGAGCCTGTATGCGAAAGAACGATTTTTTCAAGACCACAAATTATGGTAGATATCAAAGAAAAACGGAGTTATTGAAAATGTATTAGTAAAATACACATGTAGAAGTGGAAATAGACAACTTTTAAATAACTCAGTTTTTCTTTGAAATGGGTTTCCACGATACCTACTGGTGGATGGACACCGCATTTTTGGAATCTACACACCTTGAAACGCAGAAAAAGATTTTTTGAGGGGGGGGGGACAAAATTCCGAACCGAATACATATCTAGGTGTATTATTCAGCGAATAATAAACAGTCTGACTGGTCCACAGCCGTCAAGACCTGAACAGATTCGAATGAAATGGTAGGTAGTATATAATTTTCAATTACGAATCATTTGCATCAACAAGTTCAACATTTCGTACTTGATGAAGATAGCGATATAGTGAGCACAACGTGCAAGAAAATCGTCGCTTGTGCCTTATCGTCGAATTTTTGGCCTTATCGAGTTATCATCGTTCTTATTTCAAAATTTCGCGCTCTACCGATTGGTGTGGTTAATTTGACGAAAAAACCCATAGTAACGCTGCTATCGCCAGTTTCGCCAACATGACACAACACACAACTGGTGGAATCATGACACAACTCAGTAGTTATAATGGCGGATCCATTGTTCTTGAGGAGGAGGTAAGTTTGTTGAGCTGCTGGAGAAAAGGTTTTCTCTCGCCTGAGAAGTTGCCAACATTGAGTTGTCATGATCGTACAAACACCCGTCAGGTATTCGCCATCGTAGCGGAGAAACGGCAACATGAGTCATTCGAAGGTATTCACTATCAGGCCGGACATTTAAATCAACCCACCACTTAGCAACTGCGATGATATCATTTTTTTCAATTTCCAACAATAAACCGCGATAAGACGTTCAATGGGGATTGAACGATCGAGCGCACAGGTTACAATGAAAACTTCATTGTGAGCAGATAAAAGAACAACGATGATTCACTGCACCCGAATTACCGCATGTGTCGTCAATTTCGGCGAACATTGCCTCAGGGCGGGACAGGGTTGCCACATGTCCTGGTGAAACAGTCCTGCTTTTGGAAGAATTGTCCTGGCCAAAACGTTACCAGGTCACGAAATGTCCTGGTTTTGCTCACTGTAAGGCCCTCATAATTTTTCACTGCGATTCCTGTACATACTACCTCTACCTAATCAAAACAAGCCAAAACGAAATTAATTCTTTACTCATCACCTATCTACTGTGGCCACTGTTTTCTAGTTCCTGGGGTAGACACCCAAATGAGATACCGTTTTCTAGTTCCTGGGACAGGCACTCGAATGTGGTAAGATTTTTCAAGTTCCTGATAGTGTACTAACGTCTACATAAGTGTGATTTTAAAAAAAATCTATTTCCTGGTGTAGACACCCAAAGTGAACATTTTTATTATACAAGTTGTTACCTCAATAAAGCAATTGTGAAACGCATCAATGTGGTATATTATATAATATACTCAGGTGACCCAAGTCCCAGTGTCCTGGTACGGACTTTCGGCAACCCTGGGGCAAGATCAAATTATAACCGAAAAAAGATATATCTAAGTATATCCATAAGTATAAGATATTATTCGCGTTTCTGAGGAAAATGAATTCATTATTTTGGTATGTACATATTTACACGTAATACCAGACCTCTCAAGAACAAGGAAAGTTGATATCAACTAAAGAACATGTCACGCAACAAAATCAGACCATAAAAGCAAATTTTCGAAGCTGGGGGCTTCGATGTTAGACGACTTAACCCAAATACCAACACGAATTAGGCAGACCCACCTTTCGGTTTATTATTCTGTGAATAATAATACACCTATGTATTCGCTCAGCAAACAAATTTTATAACACCCCCATAAACTTTTTTTCTTTTACGTTTCAAGGTACGTACATTCAGAAAATGCTAAGTCCGTCCGCCGTGTCATGCATACCGGCTTCATTTTCGATCTAAAAAATTCGATCATTCACACACAGGCTCCATTTGGGCCCTAGTTGTGTCCCGAAACTTTGCAGCCCCATCGGAATATACACAGGGGTGTTATGAGTGAAAAATGGGTATAACAATAGGTATTTCTTGTGTTTAGTAACATGAGCTCGAGGCATCGTTTTCCATGTTTTTTTGGGACGAGAAGACCGAATATGAAGTCGATTTTGACCAGAGTGAAAAACTGAGGTTCTAACAAAGTTTCAATTTACGTTATGATTTGGTCTAAAATTGTCATTTTTCCGCACACAGTTTGGGTCACCATTTGGGAATAAATTTGGGTCCTACTTGTGCTCCGAAGCTCGGCAGCCCGTTCGGAACACCCAGGGTGTTATGGGAGAAAAATGGGTGTAAAAATAGGGGGCTTTCGAGGTTTTAATGAACATGAGCTTGTGAGGTATCGTTTTCCATGTTTTTTTAGAGCGAGAAGACCGAATATCAAGTTGATTTTAGGTTCTAACGAAGGTTAAGCTCCCGAAATTCACTTTTTATGAATCAAAAACCTGGGAAATTGTCTGAAATCACCATAAATTTGTATAATAACACTAGAAGCAGTATTAGCAGGTGAATCAAGACAATTAAATGGTACTATCAATGATCAAACAAGACAATTAAATGGTACTATCAATGATCAAAGATAATCTGTTGGGGGGAAGAAAAAAAAACCGAGCCTAATTCGTGTTTAAAAATAGATAGCTATTTCAATTGTTGCACATGAAAGAAACAATAAATGAACAGCCAACATTTCTGTACGTAGGTATGTCCAGTAGAATAATAAACCCATGTGACAAGGACTTTGCAGCGTTTTTCTTGGAGGTAGTATAAACATTTTTGATTGTACAACATTAGCGCTTTCTGTCTCGAGCGATTCACTGCAATTTTATGTGAATAATTATAGTAGGTACAGATAATGAATTTTGTGCGATTTTTTAGGGCCAAATGAATTTGGTCAAATTTTGGAACTCATCCTTTCGTTCTTTAGCCATTACAAACACTTTGCCGAAATTATAAATGTTTCATCTCGAAGCCAACGTCCCAAAGGACATCAGGGCACAGGTGCCCAGGACTCGAAACCCCCTACACAAATTTCCGTTAGCTGTCCTACGCGGTACGCGCCGGCTTTGTCCTATTGTTACCAGCTGCAAAATAACCTCACTCCCTAGCAATTTCTCGAAATAGGTAAAACATCAACGGTAAATCGTCATAAATTACCAGAAGATAAAAAAAGGCCAGGCGCTCTAAAACAATCCTGAAAATCAAAATATTATCTGAGATTCGGGCGCGGGCACCTTACACCCGAGTAACGGTTCCCGCCAATTAGCGGGGGAAATACCCGCGCTGTGGTGTAGAGATAACGGTAGCTTCCACCTGCTTCCGAAAACCGAAGGCAAGCGAATAAAATAAAGTCTAAAATACCTGTTATAGAAAAGAACTAGATAGAAACGGATTGAATAAAACGATCAGGTTTCAACGTATCTGGACTTCAATAGTCACAATGAAGTAGGGTAAGATTGCGAGGAGGAACGCTAATTGATGGAGCACGGCGATACAAGTCTCTACTTAGACTTACCTCAGTAACAATAACCTAGAAAATACTGGTGAAAAATAAGGAAAACTTGAAAGAAAACAAGAAGGCACAAGACGAAATTCGCGCTGATATATGGTAAAGTTCATGAAAATAAAAGGGGCCTTGAACAAAGGAAACTGCATTGCCGAAACC
Source organism: Leptopterna dolabrata (assembly GCA_954871275.1). Taxonomy (NCBI): domain Eukaryota; kingdom Metazoa; phylum Arthropoda; class Insecta; order Hemiptera; family Miridae; genus Leptopterna; species Leptopterna dolabrata. The sequence continues at coordinate 19,037,135 of OX940982.1, read as the reverse complement.
ACATTGCGAAGTTCGATCAATAAACCCGCATTGTAAGTTCGCACACAACGTAAAAGGCGTTTCGTTCAGGTTAATGTCAAGTTCTAGTGCATTTCAAACGTTTTAGCTCCAGACCTGACGATGTGAAGAAATTATTGCGATATCCGGGTAAGTTACGGAATGGGAATCGGGCGGTTGGTCACGAGGGAAGAAAATTATGAAAAACATACCTTGGCTCCAATCTGGTTACCGCATTGTCCAGCTTGAATGTGTACGATTTCTCTCATTTTCGGTTGTGAAATTGAAAACGTTATATTATATGAAACAATTTATAACTTGTAACTGAGACGCTACAATCGACGGTGTCCGCTCCCAAACGTGAAATGAAGTGGAAGATGGCGGCGGCCGGCCGGTTTTTGGTCCCGTAGGTCGGGAAGCTCCAGGTTAGCCAACAAAATATTTCCCGCTCAGGGAAAACAGTGACTTTTCTCTCCCCTTAGCTGAATGGAGAGAGAAAAAATCGCTGTTTTTTCCCTGTTTTGATTTTGATAATTTTTGTTTTAATAATTTTGGGCAGGGGGGTGTTTATATGTAGGTCCGATCATCTCATTTGGTAAAACGCTGCAAAGTCCTTGTCACATGAGTTTATTATTCTACACTGGACATCGCGTACAGAAATGTTGACTGTTCATTTTTATTGTTTCCTTCACGTACCTACAATAAATGAAATAGCTATTTTTGATGGTTTCCACCAATTTTGGCCCCCAAAACACGAATAAGGCTCGGTTTTTTGTTTGTTTTTTAAACAGTTTTTAAACAATTATCTCTGATCATGTCTTGATTCGCCTGTTAATAGTATACTACTTATAGTGTTGTTATAAAATTTTTTGGTGATTTCAGACAATTTCCCAGGTTTTTGTCTAATAAAAAATTAATTTCGGGAGTTTAACCTTCGTTACAACCTCAATTCTTCAATCTTCGTTCAAAATCAACTGCATAGTGTAATCGGTCTTCTCGCCCTAAAAAACATGGAAAAACGATACCTACCTTACAAGCTCATGTTCACTAAAACCTCAAAATTTCCCCGAAAACCCCTATTTTTACACCCATTTTTCTCCCATAACACCCCTGGGTTTATTCCGATCGGGCTGCCGAGCTTTGGAGCACAACTTGGACCCAAATATGTTCCCAAATGGGGACCCAATCTGTGTGCGGAATAACGAAGATTTTAGACCAAATTTAACGTAAATTTAAGGCTGAAACTTCGTTACAACCTCAATTTTCAACTCTTTGGTCAAAATCGGCTTCATATTCGGTCTTCTCATTCCAAAAAACATGGAAAACTATACATACCTCAAAAGCGCATGTTACTAAAACACAAATAATAATACCTACCTACCTATTGTTATACCCATTTTTCACTCATAACACCGCTGGGTATATTCCGATGGGGCCGAAAAGTTTCGGGACACAACTAGGGCCCAAATATAGCATCTGTGCCAAAGAATGAATTTTGTAGACCGAGAATGAAGCCGGTATGCACGACACGGCGGACGGAATGCATTTTGCATTTTCTGAATTGCCTTTGCGGATTGCATTTTCTGAATCTACACACCTTGAAATGTAAAAGAAAAAAATCTTGAGGGGTGTTATAAAATTTTTTTGCTGAGCGAATACATAGGTGTATTATTCGCAGAATAATAAACCAAAATACGCTTCTAAAATCAAAATGACTAAATTTAAGGGCTTCAGGTCCAGGGAGGAACTATTCGGCATGCGAAGGCTCAGACTGGGCCGGAGGTCCTCGAAAATTTTTAAAACCTCAACATTTCTAACAGATAGTGTAGCCGTACCTACCTATTTTAAAAAGTTACCTATACAGTGGAAACCTACGAGTAGGTCCCAGTGCGGGCCACCAGACAGAGATATTTATTAGAAGAAAAACTGTAACCCTCCCCTAAAAATTTGATTGTTTACGTTTCAAGGTACGTAGAATCCGAAAATGCAATTAAAATCATGAAGCGTAGAGGCCATTCTAAATAGGTAATCTTCAACAAAATTTGACATTTTCATGTCTTTACTTGGCAGGCAACCGGAAAAATCGACAGTTTTTACAACGTTACCAAAAAACCTAACGAAAATTTCTGATGATTTTCGCTTACTTACAACCGATTTATTGCTACGGAACTTTATCTTCGCCATTTTTCATCGTACAAAATTTGTTCGCCATTCATTGGAAAGCTCTTGATTTATCTGACACATTATTTATAATATAAATAACACCACAGTACATGGTAACGGCGTAAAAACTGCCGATTTTCCGGTTGTGTGCCGAATCAAAGACATGAAAATGTCAAAAAATACGGGTCTAAAGATTTATTTCAAACAAATTTTCATACAATCTCTTGGACGATATACCCACTCTTGGCCGTTTAGTTCGAGGGGCACCTCGCCATCCTCTAGGACCTTTCAGTGTTCTCCTCTTTTTCTGTGCTTACCAATTTTATATTCACATCATTGTTCTGTTTTTTTTTGTTTTTTTTTTATTCTAGATTTTAATTGAACTTATCAACTTTGTACCTATTTAAAAAAAAGAAAGTCCTAATATCTTTGCAGCCCCCTAACTTTAATCATTTTGTAATTATATATATATTATTATTATTGTCGTTCTTGTATGCATTTTTGGACCTCGAGTCCACGGCATAATAGGTAAATGGTTTTTATTATTATTATTATTATTATTATATTTTGGTTTATTATTCTGTGAATAATACACCTATGTATTCGGTCAGCAAAAAATTTTTGTAACACCCCCTCAAAATTTTTTCTTTTCCGTCTCAAGGTGCGTAGATTCCAAAAATGCAATGTCCGTCCGCCGTCCGCCGTACGCCGTCCGCCGTATCACGTGTACCGGCATCATTTTCGGTCTAAAAAAGTCGTTCTTTCGCACACATGCTCGATTTGGGCCCTAGTTGTGTCCCGAAACTTTGCAGCCCGATCGGAATATACCCAGGGGTGTTATGAGTGAAAATGTGGATAATTCAATTCAATTCAATTCAATTCTTTATTCAAAACGCTGCAAAGTCCTTGTCACATGGGTTTATTATTCTATTGGACATACCTACAGAAAGGTTGGCTGTTCATTAATTGTTTCTTTCATGCGTAATAATCGAAATAGCTACTTCTGATGGTTTCCATTAATTTTGGCCCCCAAAACACAAATTAGGTACGCTCTTTTTTTTTAAACTATCTTTGATCATTGGTAGTGCCATTTAATCGTCTTGATCCACGTGTTGACACTTTTCCTAGTGTTATTCTACAAATTGATGGTGATTTCAGACGATTTCCCAGGTTTTTCACTCATAAAAAATCAATTCTGGGAGCTGAACATTTGGTAGAACTCAATTTTCCACTCTTTGGTCAAAATCGACTTCATATTCGGTCTTCTCGTCCCCAAAAACATAGAAAACGATATCTCAGAAGCTCATGTTACCAATATGTTGCTAAAACGTAAAAAGTACCTATTTTTACACACATTTTCACTCATAACACCCCTGGGTATATTCCGATCGGGCTGAAAAGTTTCGGGACACAACTAGGGCCCAAATGGAGCATGTGTGCGAAAGAACGATTTTTTTAGACCGAGAATGAAGCCTGTACACGTGATACGGCGGACGGCGTACGGCGGACGGCGGACGGCGGACGGCGGACGGCGTACGGCGGACGGCGTACGGCGGACGGACATTGCATTTTTGGAATCTATGCACCTTGAAACGGAAAAGAAAAAAGTTTGAGGGGGTGTTATAAAAATTTTTTGCTGAGCGAATACATAGGTGTATTATTCACAGAATAATAAACCAAAAACATATTTAATACATAATGTATAATATAAGTACAGAAATATGAGAAAACCACGTTCATGAATGGCCCCTAAAGGTCTTGACGACCCGTCCAGGGGCGTCTTAAAATAGGTACTTTTTGTGTTTTAGCAATATGTTAGTAACATGAACTGTTGAGGTATCTTTTTCCATATTTTTGGGGACGAGAAGGCCGAATATGAAGTCGATTTTGACCAAAGAGTGGAAAATTGAGGTTGTACCAGATGTTCAGCTCCCAAAATTGATTTTTTATGAGGCAAAAACCTGGAAAATCGTCTGAAATCACTATAAATTTGTAGAATAACACTAGAAAAAGTGTCAACAAGTGGATCAAGACGAATAAATGGCACTACCAATGATCAAAGATAATTTGAAAAAAAAAATTAAAAGGAGCGTACCTACCTAATTTGTGTTTTAGCGGCCAAAATTAATGGAAACCATCAGAAATAGCTATTTCAATTATTTCACATGAAAGAAATAATAAATGGACAGCCAACATTTCTGTAGGTATGTCCAATAGAATAATAAACCCATGTGACAAGGACTTTGCAGCGTTTTCATAGGTATGAAAAACGCGCAAAATATAGACGGAAAATGCAAAAAACAGGTTTCGTAAGTTGGTAAGTGATCAAGAAGTAATAACCCAGCTACCTACCATTATTCTGGTTTGGTTTGGTTTGGTTTGGTCCATTTACGATTACGATGACCTCATATTTCAAATCGGAACGCAACTGGGATCCATCGAGCAGGGAAACTTCCCCTCGGAATATCGAACAATTTTCCCCGCACCGGGAAATTCGTGAGGCGCGATGGCCAAACTGAGACCGCAGCCGCATCGCCTTTTTCCCGCCCCACCATTGCGGCATTTTTGCATTAATTTGCCCTGCCCCAACTGGCGTCACCGACTTACCCGATGTTTTTCTCCCCAGAAGAAAATCTGTGTGTTCCAACTGGTTTCATCCCAAGTGAATTTCAAATCAGAAATTCCTTTTTCTAAAAAAAAAACAGCTGATGCTCAACCTGGATGAATCAAAAATGAATTTAAATCGAAAACGCTGCCAGGTCCTTGTCACATGGAGTTTATCATGCTATTGGACATAGTATAATTGGACAGAAATGTTGGCTGTTCACTTATTGTTTCTTTCATGTATAATAACTAAAATAGCTATTTTTATGGTTTCCACCAATTTTGGCCCCCAAAAACTCGAATTTGGCTCCTATTTTTTGGTTAGTTAGGCTCCTATTTCCAATAATGAACCTTTGGAATCGAGCATGAAAAGATAATTTTTACCCCCCCCCCCCCCCTTAAATTTGATAGTTTATGTTTCAAGGTATGTAGAATCCGAAAATGCAATTTAAAAATTTGTCTCTGTCCGCCGTAAGCCATACTTCGCACTTTTCTTAGTTACCATGAACCAAAATTTATGAAATTTGGTTTGTAGGTCCCTTATGGGGTCTAGTTCCCTCAGGGGTGAAAAATATGGGTTGAAATTTTCAGAACGCCTTAGCTCGAAAACTTTCAGGAGAAGGGATGGGTTTTTTTTAACGTTTTTAAATTTATCTTGATCCAAAGAATTTTTTGAGACCACCCGGAGCATTGTACGACCAGCCGTTCGTTTGCGCCGATAAAGTCAACATGATCGTGAATGAAACGGTATAAATCCGGCCCAGATAATCATCGCTAGGGAGCACCTGATTATAATCACAGATGGCTGTAAGAAGTCAAGTTGGTTGTTCTGTGATATTATCCCATTTGAACAATGATGGATCTTTTGGATTTTGTCGACAGGTACTTTTGCAACTTGAACAAACGTTGAAGTATTATTGGGTAGGTATATTATTACACAACGGTTTATTATACTATCTACTTAGAAGGGGCACCTATACAGGTAAACTATTACACAACGGTTTATTATTTGCCTTAAATGCTTCATGAATAACTACAAATAATTAATTATTGAATTATTGAATCCCGCGCATTTGTACGAAACTTTAATTCCGGGGCCGGCTCTAGTACTCGATTTAGGGCTTTCCTGGGGGGAACTCTAGGGTATTGAGCACAGAAAACAGTAATCTACGCAGAAGAGGTAAACACAGGTAAATAATAAACATTTGTGTAATAATTTGCAACGTTTTTTGTTTGTTTGTTTGTTTGTTAATTTTAATTGTCTTGATTCACCTGTTTATACTACTTCTAGTGTTGTTATATAAATGTATGGTGATTTCAGACAATTTTCCAGGTTTTTGACTAATAAAAAATTAATTTTGGGAGCTAAACTTTCATTACAACCCCAATTCTTCACTCTTTGGTCAAAATAAACTTCATTTTCGGTCTTCTCACCCTAAAAAACATGGAAAACGATACCTCACAAGCTCATGTCCACTAAAATCTCAAATTCTCCCTTATTGGGGAAATCATCTGATCATGGATATATCTGTTTTTCGCAGTAAGGGAGAAATTAAGTAATTTCCATAGAGTAATAGATGATTAAAGTCGTGAAAAAAGTAAACTACACCGACAAAACATTATTTTTATTTATTCTAACCACATGCACTACATGTAGGGATTAATATATTTTATTTGTTCTTTGTACTTTGTAATTTACTAGAAATTAGAAATAAATTTATATAAAATAAATAAATAAACATCTAGAAAAATTCGTATCTTTTATTTGTTCTTTGAACCGAATTAGGTACAGCTTCATAGCGTGAATCGCAAAGAAATTAACTTCAGGAGCCACCCAGCTGATCCCGGCCCTATGCTGCTTAAAGTGTAAGTCCTAAGGAGGCGACGTGCCAAATTTCAAGTCTCTACCACCACGGGAATTGCGCCAAAAATGTCACGTTTTTTTTATCACGAAATTTTTGGAATGAGCCCTAACCATAAGACATATCCATGTCAAAAAAAACCTGGAAAACCCCTATTTTTTCACCGCCCCCCTATATTAGCCGTATCATGCATATCTACTTTACTTTCGGTCTACAATCTCGTTCTTTACCATACAGGCTCCATTTGGGCCCTAGTTGTGGACCGAAACTTTGCAGCCTGATCGGAATATACCCAGGGGTGTTATATCTATATTACGGCCGACGGCGGATGGACATTGCATTTTTGGAGTCTACGCACCTTGAAATGTAAAAGAAAAAAATCTTGAGGGGTGTTATAAAATTTTTTGCTGAGCGAATACAAAGGTGTATTATTCACAGAATAATAAACCAGAAGTAGGGATGAATAGAAGATTCGATCTGGAACTATGTGATTCCCCATGTACTGATCCCTCCCAACACTCTTGTGTCTTGTGCGCCTATAAGTTTGTCTGTGCAGCCTACAAGACTTACCAGTCTTACGGGTTTTACATACCCGTTGACAAAGGCGGGGAAGTTATGGTACATTTATCTTCTTTTGTGTCTGAATTATTGTTTTGGTTTACTATGCTTGGAACTTTAAAAATAACAACATACGTAAATCGGGCGAGTGGAGCCTGGTGGTAGTGAATGAAAATAGGTCCATTCTCACCCACCCATACCCATTAACATGAAGTGGATTTGAATTCGTATTTGGTACGTACAAATGGAATTATCTCGAGTTTATTCACCTACATATGCTACACGAAACTTGTTATGGTTAATCACAATCAAAACAACAGTCCCGGTTTTTTTCCGGTCTATCTTATTCATAATTTTCGCAAATACTTATCCCAATTGACAATCTAGTTTCTATTGGGACCTACCTACCTACTGTACCTGTTCATTTTAACATGGATATGTTTTTGCCCTGGGGGGTCATTCTAAAATTTGCGACCGAAAAAAATGCAACGCTGCAACCGATAAACAATTTGGAGATGTGCGTGTGTAGTTACCGACAATACCAAGCGAAACAATAATGAAATGAGCACAAACCATTTTATTGACCGAATTGGAAGGTAGCGATTGGAAGGTAGCACCTAAAATGTGCCTTCTAATAATGAAATGATGATGATGATGTTGGAATTTGTTAGATCCGAATAGTGGTCGTCTACGTGAACGTTCTTACGAGAAGGTTCGTCAGGTGCACACTACTTGTGCAGCTACATAAAGTAAGTACCTAGTGAAAATACAGCGCCCAAAAACATATCCATGATTCAATGTTTTTCCATGAAGTGGAAAAATTTTAAAGTTTTTTAGTGATTCTTTATTTTGGTTTATTATTCTGTGAATAATACATTCGCTCAGCAAAAAAATTTTATAACACCCCCTCAAAATTTTTTCTTTTCCGTTTCAAGGTGCGTAGGTTCCAAAAATGCAATGTCCGTCCGCCGTCCGCCGTACGCCGTATCACGTGTACCGGCTTCATTTTAGGTCTAAAAAAGTCGATCTTTCGCACACATGCTCCATTTGGGCCCTAGTTGTGTCCCGAAACTTTGCCCAGGGGTGTTATGAGTGAAAATATGAATAAAAAGTTTTGTGATTTAGTAACATGTTAGTAAAATGAGCTTTTGAGGTATCGTTTTCCATGTTTTTGGGACGATTAGACCGAATATGAAGTCGATTTTCGCCAAAGAGTGGAAAATTGAGGTTCTACCAAATGTTCAGCGCCCAAAATTGATTTTTCATGAGTCAAAAACCTGGGAAATCGTCTGAAAACACCATCAATTCTTATAATACCACTAGAAAAAGTGTTAAAACGTGGATCAAGACGATTAAATGGCACTACCAATGATCAAAGATAATTTGAAAAAAAAAGAAAAAAAAGGAGCGTACCTAATTCGATTTTTATGGGCCAAAATTGGTGAAAACCATCAGAAATAGCTATTTCAATTATTTCACGTGAAATAAACAATAAATGAACAGCCAGCATTTCTGTAGGTATGTCCAATAGAATAATAAACCCATGTGACAAGGACTTTGCAGCGTTTTGGAATGTACGCTCCTTGAAACTGAAAAGAAAAAATTTTGAGGGGGTGTTATAAAAATATTTTGCTGACCGAATACATAGGTGTATTATTCACAGAATAATAAACCAAAACAATGTTTCTCTCCAGCTGGTAGGGGTACGTACTACTCAGGTAACTAGGCACTGAGAGAAATTAAAAGGAGGAGTTTTATTACTTCTAAAATCATAAAATTGTAGTTAGGTGTCGCTTTATTATAATATGGTTAAGGTTAAAGGCAGAGGACGGATGAGTCATAGCTAATCGCCTATAGTGACAGGTAAATACCTACCACGGCATGCAACTCAATACCCGCGGAAGCAGGAAGTTGTGGCCTGGGTGTCTGAGGTTGACTCATGTGGCTGCACCGGCCAGGTGGGAGGGCTATTGATTCTCTTCAACCGGTACAGCCTAAATAAATACATCGAATGTTGTGAGAACCACAATTATGATGCAATTTTCAGAGATCAAGCAGACTGAGTTGATTCATGATGATCTCACACAAATTTCATTTAGGTTGGAATTTTAAAATCATCTGCTCAGACGAAAACTAAAATCTTATTATACACTAACGTCTCATAGGTAACAGTTCAATTTTGTCCTATTTTGGTAGGTCGGACACGTTTTTACATACTTCAAAAAAAGGAGGAGGTTCTCAAATTCAACATGTTTTTTTATTTTATTTGATTTATTTTTTGATGTGTCTACCGATTATTCCGAAATTATTACAGGATCGATTTCGATGAATCTTTTTCAAATGAAAGTGGTCACATTCCAGTTTTTGGTTTATTATTCTGTGAATAATACACGTATGTATTCGCTCAGCAAAAAAATTTCATAACACCCCCTCAAAATTTTAACACAGAATGTGTTTTAGCCATAGACTAACTAGCCAGAAAAGGTAACGAAATTTCGTAACGAAATCTGGGACCCTGTTATGAAAAATTTCTAATGATTTTCACGTACAACCGATTCGTTGCTACGGAACTTTAACTTCGCCAGTTATCATCGTACAAAAGTCGTTCACCACTCGTTGGATAGCTCTCGATTTACCTAACCATACTACGTTAACCAAAGCGGAGTGCGTGGCCGACAAGCTGCGGTATGAGCGTGATTGTTTAAATAATAATTGTTTACACACAGGTGATCATTCTCAATAATTTATATTGTGAACACGATTGCAAGCTTTATATAAGTACCGATGATACGGAACTAAGGATCGTGTAACCTGGTGTAACCTATGAGCAGTCAATATATCAGTCGAAAAAGGTTTATGTGAAACGCGTGAGCTAAAACACATTCTGTGTTTCTATAATAAATTTCGTCCGAAGTATGTAAATAGAGGTAACCGGGGGTCCAGGGGGCTTGCCCCCTGGCGAGGCGCGGAGCGCCGAGTTTTGGTTTATTATTCTGTGAATAATACACCTATTTATTCGCTCAGCAAAAAATTTTTATAACACCCCCTCAAAATTTTTTATTTTCCGTTTCAAGGTGCGTAGATTCCAAAAATGCAATGTCCGTCCGCCGTACGCCGTATCACGTGTACAGGCTTCATTTTCGGTCTAAAAAAGTCGTTCTTTCGCACACATGCTCCATTTGGGCCCTAGTTGTGTCCCGAAACGTTTCAGCCCGATTGGAATATACCCAGGGGTGTTATGAGTGAAAATGTGTATAAAAATAGGTAATTTTTGCGTTTTAACAACATGTTATTAACATGAGTTTTTGAGGTATCTTTTTCCATGTTTTTGAGGACGAGAAGCCCGAATATGAAGTCGATTTTGACCAAAGACGCGGAAATTGAGGTTTTACCAAAGGTTCAGCTCCCAAAATTGGTTTTTTATGAGTCAAAAACCTGGAAAACTGTCTGAAATCACCATCAATGTGTACAATAACATTGGAAAAAGTGTAAACAGGTGAATCAAGACCATTAAATGCCACTACCAATGATCAAAGATGATCTTAAAAAAAAGAAAAAAAAAGCGTATACCTATTTCATGTTTTGGGGGCCAAAATTGGTGGAAATCATCAGAAATAGCTATTTCAATCATTCCACATGAAAGAAACATTTCATTTAACAGCCAACAAAAATCTCTAGAACTCCAATAGAATAATAAACCCATGTGACAAGGACTTTGCAGCGTTTTTCTTTTACCTACGTTTCAAGGTGCATACATTCAGAAAATGCAATGTCCGTCCGCCGTATCACGTGTACCGGCTTCATTTTCGGTCTAAAAAATTCGTTCTTTCGCACACATGCTCCATTTGGGCCCTAGTTGTGTCCCGAAACTTTTCAGCTCGATCGGAATATACCCAGGGGTGTTATGAGTGAAAATGTGTATAAAAATAGGTACTTTTTGCGTTTTAGCAACATGTTGGTAACATGAGCTTCTGAGATATCGTTTTCAATGTTTTTGGGGACGAGAAGACCGAATATGAAGTCTATTTTGACCAAGGAGTGGAAAATTGAGGTTGTACCACATATTCAGCTCCTAAAATTGATTTTTTATGAGTCAAAAACTGGGAAATCGTCTGAAATCACCATCAATTTGTAGAATAACACTAGAAAAAGTGTCAACACGTGGATCAAGACGGTTAAATGGTACTAGGTACCAATGATCAAAGATGATTTGAAAAAAAAGAGGAGCGTACCTAATTCAAGTTTTGGGGGCCAAAATTGGTGGAAACCACCAGAAATAGCCATTTCAATTATTTTACATGAAAGAAACAATAAATAAACAGCCAACATTTCTGTAGGTATGTCCAGTAGAATAATAAACCCATGTGACAAGGACGTTGCAGCGTTTTTAATTAACAGTTAGTACTGGACCTGTACTATTAATTCTAGGTATACTCGTCGATTTCGAGTGCTGTGACATTACGCAGAAAACAGCCTGCCAAAAACTGTGGATGCCCCAGTAGTTATGGTATCAGTACTTGATAGTATGAGGTACATTACTGAGCTAGTAATGGGGCAATATTGGCGTTGGCATAGAAAAGTGAAGGTAATACAAAAAATGTATTCGAAAAACCTACCTACTTCGAAAAACGCACTAAAAAGTATAGGTAAGTACCTAGAATAATTCATAAACACCTTTTCGACGCTAAATTTTTTTAAATAATCTATTGATCCCACAAAGAGCAAAACATAAATAAGAAATTTAACCAGAAAAAGTAAAGAATAATTTTTATGCTGAACAGATATAGTTACATAATTTATTCAAAGCCGATACAACAACATGTTTGAAGTCTGCGTCATATTTTAACTAAAATGTATAAAAACCAAGGGATACAATATGAAGGCTGTGTGGCCAAACTGTATTGTTATCCTATATCCATTTACTGATTTAAGTAGGTAGGGATATTATGTAGTTACTTATACGCTGTAGGTATCAAGTTGTAATAGTACAGATTTTGGTTATGAGCCAGTTCAGTTAGGTTAATCAGATTTCGACGTTTTGAGAAATCAGTGTTCTTGGGGCCCAATGACGTTACATTGTACCGACTTGAGACTTTTTTCGCTACCTTGGAGACCTACCTACCTAGTATGTCGACTAGTAAATCGCATTGGTTAAGATAGTGTGTCTGCCCAAATAAAATGCCCATTTGAAGTTGAATTTCCCTTTGGTAGGTAGGTAGGTGCCACATAAACTTTTCCAACATTGTTTTGTGTTACAAAAGGGGGTTACAAAATACTCCACTGTGGAAAATCCACAGTGGTGTGTCTTTACTGTGGAAAATATTCCACTGTTCGATATCTATTTAGATAGATATAGACAGGCACATATCTAGTTTTTGGGGGAGGAGGGGGGCTGTTAACTTACGGGTTTGGGTACCTTATGCCATGGATGCCTCATTATGTTATAATCAGTCTTATTTGAAAATTGTAACGCTGGGAGTAATGGAGGAGTAATTTGGAATATACTTCCTCTTAACTTGCGCTCTATCCCCACTCTCCGGCGATTCTGCACGGAACTTGAAGCACACTTTGCAGATTTATGACTACACCTCTTTCTTCTCTCTTTCTTCTTGGTTCTCCTTTATTTTTTCCAGCAATTCTTTTTCTCATTTTTGTAAATTTTTGTAACTTCATTTTTGTAAAAAAAAAATTTCTGTAAAGCAAATTTGTGAATTTTAGACGGCCTCAAATATATTGTGATTAACTATGTACGTAGCGCTAGGGGGGGGGGGGGGCTTAGGTCCTATGCTATGTGAAAAGCAAATAAATAAATAAAATAAAATAATGCGATCAATGGGGCTAAATGTGAGAAAATTGGTCTGTATGCTAGAAGGTGGAATGTCGGTACACGAAAGGCACTCAGTGTTCGATCCGGTCGAGGAGAAGACAAATGCTCACTTTTTCTGCAAATGTCCCATCATGGCCAAGTTCATGCACCAGTGCATTTCGGTAAACGGTTTTTGGAGCCGTGGGTGTATAATGGGAGGCCGTCCTATCTAAACGGAGATCAGACTGGGGTTGTACCTATTCGTGCGTGAAAGAATCACTAAAATATACCTAGTGATAATATCACTAAAATATAATAATAATAAAATATGAATAATAAAGAATCACTAAAATCACTAAAATAGATGACCCCTAACTTGAGACTTCAATTTTTTTGGCTAATATATTATTTAATAGTACCTACCTATTCAAATAAGAGCAAACTAAAAAATAAACGAACAATTTAAAAATAAGAATAAGCTTTGTTGTCAGCAGTTACATAAGCCTCATGGACTCTCATAGTTGTAATACAGAGTAAAGAAAGAAACTAAAGGCATCCTTTGGCCAAAGACAAAAATACTGCACATTTATTGTTGTTATAAAAAATATTTAAATTTGTAAATGAATAAATCAAAATTTACGAGGGGTGAGTGTAGTTGCCACAGTTACATTTCGAAAATAATATTTGGTGAGGCTCGGAAAGGTGGACAAGGACAACTCTACAGCAGATCTGACATCCAAGAGGTAGGGCGTTCCACATCCTCGAGCCTCCCACCCTCAGAGAGTGACATACCTGAGGAACTCGTCCGATGAGGCACGATATATTTAGATATAGACATTTTACTTATGTAACAGTGAAACTAATAACAGTAGGTAGGTACGTAGTAATAATGATGTTAATAGCTGGAAAGTTTAGCTCTAATGATGTTTATTAAATTAACACTTTAAAAAACCATTATACATATTATAATAGTGTACCTACCTAAACATAACTACGTATTTTTCAGCAACATTAAAATGTACCTACTTAATTAAAGATTCCTCGACTCTCCGGGCAGATGACATTTAGAACTTGCCCTACGAGGTTTATGCAACGTTGGCTGTAATGTGCAAAATGAACGCTGAATAAATATTTTGTCCATCCATCTGTCTATCTACATAGATATTTTTTATCCTCAAAACCTGGAGTTTGGCGACAACTGCCGTAGAGGCTGCAATCTTGTACGCAGCTTACATAATAAATTATGATATCCACACTTACATGAATTTGAAACAGATTTGGTAGGTACTTATCAGACTGGGTGTACACGAACACCCAGGATGGCGGGGGTATCCCGTGACCTGGGGAAGGTTTACTGTCTACCCCCACCTGGCAGATTTTTATCGAATTTTCAACGAAAACGAAGCTTTCGCAATGGGGTCCAAAATTTTCACAACATGAATTTTTGAAATTTTTTTATAGGCAAATCCGTTACAGAGCATCCTGAATTCATCCCTAGATTTTTAACAAAAATTTGTATGTATATATTATATTTAAGTGTTCTTTTCTTTCTAGTAGAAGTAAAGTTGGTAGAGGTTGTTTGACCAAACTAGACTTTTTTAATTTGGTTTTTGTTTATTCCATTTCTCAACGTTACCACCGAGTGTACTAGGTCCTATTCATGAGTCTTTATACAGGGTGTAACATGAGTGATGCAAAACCTCTCTCCCACGTATTCTACATCTAATTTTCGACCAAAAGTATCCTATAACTTTTTTTTTACTCCGCTTGAAATCCCACTTTTTTCACTTTTAAGATTTTTTTCGAGTTTCCGACCTCGTCTCACTAAAGCAGCTATAATTTCCTTAATTTAAAGAGTAAATTCAAATTTGAAGATACCGTTGGAAAGAGCGTTAAATTTCCTGTCTCTCTAATGCCTAACAAAATTATTTAGGAGGATTTGAGGAGTGAAAATGGAGTTTGAAAAGTGAATTTTGTCAAAATCTTAAAATCGTCTGTTTTTTCAAACGCTTGGTGATCCTATTAACTCTTGTAGCAGAATGGTGAAGGTAAGATAAAAAATGCGCCAAAACGTCAGCTTTCCAATGGACTAATCAAAACGTTTTTTGGAATTGATTTCAAGAGAGAAAATGAGGTCTGAATACCAAAAAACGTGTTGTTTCCGGCTAAATCGTGGGTTTTTCATGAAAAATTTACCTTTTGTGAAAATTACCCCAACTATGGGGTAATTTTCAAATCAAACGGTGACACCCTCACATCATCTCCCAGTAAGTATTTGGTCGCTATTTTCATTTTAGTCCAAGGGTGTTGGCATTAAAAAGAATGAAACTAAGGAAGTTAAGCGGGACTCTGTTCAATCCTTTATTTGTTCAAAATGCCCTCCTTTTTGGCGAATACAGAGACCGGTTCGTTTGAGAAAGGCCCAGGGCCGGTTTTACACATTTTTCTAGTGTAAGCGAACAACATTCCGGCGCCCCCCCCCCCCCCCCCCCCCCACTAAAAAACTTATTTGGTAGTAAGGATTATCTCTGGATACGTTTAAAAATACGAGTAAATATAAACGCTTAAGAATGTCCGAAACGTGCGAAATATGAATAAACATAGAGGCTTAATTATCAGCATGTATTGAACATGAAAAAAATGTACTGTAAACAATGCGAGTTGAGCGAAGAGATAATGATGTTATAGTTATCTCGAGAGTTATCTTATTTGTACAATGGGAATTTATTAAAAATAAATTGGATGTACGTATATTTAGTTTTTAATTAATAATAATATGTTGTTAATTTTAATTTATTAAAAAAGTGGTTAAAGTTTTCAATTATTTTTTGATAATAGTTAATTTTCAAAAAAATTTTTCTAATCAACGTTTGAGTCTTAACCGCTTTAAACAGGGTCTAGATAATTTGAATAAAAAGATAATTTTTATACTTAGATAATCGCTCAACTCGTATTTTTTACGGTACATTTTTTTCGCTCAACTCGCATTGTTTACGGTACCATTAGCCACGCCCCTTCGCTCAACTAATAGTCGCCCTGTCTAAGTAGGCGCCCCCTTTTGCTTGGCGCCCTACGCGACCGCGTACTTTGCTTACCCCTTAAACCGGCCCTGGAAAGGCCCATAGGTGGCTACGACAACAGTCGTCTCACGTATCTTTCAATCCTCTTCGCTTAACTTCCATAGTTCCATTCTTTGTAATGCCAACACCCTTGGACTAAAATGAAAATAACGAACAAATACTTACTGGGAGATGATGTGAGGGTGTCACCATTTGATTTGAAAATTACCCCATAGCTGACTCACTACATCACAAAAAGTACCTACATTTTTCATGAAAAACCCACGATTTTGCCGGAAACAACACGTTTTTTCGTATTCAGACCTCATTTTCTCTATTGAAGTCAATTCCAAAAAACGTTTTGATTAGTCCGTTGGAAAGCTGACGTTTTGGCGCCTTTTTTTTAGCTTACCTTCACCATTCTGCTACAAGAATTAATAGGATCACCAAGCGTTTGAAAAAACAGACGATTTTAAGATTTTGACAAAATTCACTTTTCAAACTCCATTTTCACTCCTCAAATCCTCCTAGAAAAATTATGTTAGGCATTAGAGAGACAGGAAATTTGACGTTCTTTCCAACGGTATCTTCAAATTTGAATTTACTCTTTAAATTAAGGAAATTATAGCAGCTTTAGTGAGACGAGGTCGGAAACTCGAAAAAAATCTTAAAAGTGAAAAAACGCTGCAAATCCCTGCACAACGGTTTATTATTTTGTATAGAATACCCTTCTGTTACAGATCACAGCTCTATGTATAGATAACCCGTCTATATAATATAATATGTACTATTCTATGCATAATTATGTAGATCGCAGACCCTCCGTAGGTTAGTACATAACCCCGTACTCGTTACTAGGTACCTACCTAAATCACGAGTTAAATGTTGCTAAAATAATTCTGCCGATGACAAACAGTACCTAACAAAAAGAAACACACATAATGAAGTTCTGAAAAGAAATTGTTGATGAGGAGTGAAAAAAGTTGCAAAAGTACCTACCAACAAACTCCAGCCCCTTCTACGTAGATGGTATAATGAACCGTTGTGTAATAATTTACCGTTGAGTAATGATTTACCGTAGTAATAATTTACCCATCAATAATACTTCAACGTTTGTTCAAGTTTCACTACCTACGAACAAACTCCAAAAGAGCCATCATTTTTCAAATTAAATAATATCACAGAACAACCAACTCGACTTCATACTCCGCCAATATAATCAGGTGATCCCTACCAATGATTGGCCGTATTCACAAATTCCTATTGTGGGCGCGTCTCTGGTTACGAGAATTGGTTTGAATTGTATACAATTTCATTCACACTGGAGTCGAAAATGCCTGTCGGTGCAAACTTCGGGGCCTTACTGTGAACGAACGGCTGGACGTACGATGCTCCGGATGGTCTTAAAAAACTCGCAAGTTCAAGAATTATTTAAAACCGTAAAAATATTTACGTAAAAAAATTGTATAGGCGTTTTGAAAATTTCAACCCCTATTTTGAACCCCTTAGAGATGACTCACAGTAACGTCGAGCTTCGAGGACCAACTAGACGCCGAACGGAACCTATAACCCGAATTTCATCAATTTTTTTTCATGGTAACTAAGAAAAGTGGCCCGTACGGCGTACGGCGTACGGCGTACGGCGGACAGACAGAAATATTTTTATTGCAGTTTTGGATTCTACATACCTTGAAACGTAAACCATCAAATTTTGAGGGGGGGTAAGAATTTTTTTTTTCATGCTCGATTCCAATGGTTCATTATTGAAAATAATAAACCAAAAGTGGGATTTTGAGCGGAGTAAAAAAAAATGTTATACTTAGAACACTTTTGGTCGGAAATTAGATGTAGAACACGTGGGAGAGAGGTTTTGCATCACTCATGTTACACCCTGTATAATGAGGATGATTGTTCAGATGAGTAACTGAGTAGAATTGTTCAGATCAGTATAAACTTGAAG
The DNA here is from genome assembly GCA_954871275.1 of Leptopterna dolabrata. Lineage (NCBI taxonomy): Eukaryota > Metazoa > Arthropoda > Insecta > Hemiptera > Miridae > Leptopterna > Leptopterna dolabrata. The sequence goes on along the minus strand of OX940982.1, from coordinate 19,019,126 downwards.
TGGCTTAATGATATGTGATGATATTTATGATAATATTTTTGAATGATGATTGATTTGAATTATGATGATATTTTTGAATGATGATTTTATTTATGTGTCACTTCAGACGACATCTGACCTTGAGTGCATGATAAACATTCCAAATTCCACCAAACTGTTCGTATTGCCAAACAAAAGGATGAGTTTTCCAAAATGAGCAATTTTCAAAAATTCAAAGGGGACCGATTTTGAGTTTTCAGGGGTAAAAAATTGGTAAAAACGGCTAAAATCTTGAACAATAGACATAAAATCACTGAGCGTGGTATGGAAGGGTGAGTAATGACAGACCATTTCAGTTGTTTTTCATACAGAATAGGGATCAAATTTGGATTTTTGGAGGGGTGTGTGCGCGCAGGGCACACTCCTCCAAATTTGGATTTTCGGAGATCAAAAATTCGTACCTACTAAGGGCTAAAATCAATATTAATTCACCTGACGTTGTGTGGGATGGTGATTCACGACAGAAAGAGGGAATGAAAATTCGCTCTTATAGCCATGCCTTCACGGCTTACCCTGCCCTTGCGATTTGATACAGAAGTTATAATAAAAATCAAACACAAGACCGCTGAAGACGACATTCTCCAACTTGGCGAGCATGAAAAGCCTGATTTCGAGTAGGTACGGTAAACATAAGATTTATGTGTCACTCCAGACGACATCTAACCGTGCGACCACCAAAATGTTCAAATTGCCAAACACAAGGATGAGCAATTTTCAGAAATTCCAAGGGGGTCGATTTTGAGTTTTTAGGGGTCAAAAATCGGTAAAAACGGCTAAAATCTCGAAAAATTGACATAACAACACTGAGCGTGGTATGGAAGGGTGAGTAAAGACAAAGACAACATTTCAGTTGTTTTTCGTACCTACAGAATAGGGATCAAAGTTGGATTTTTGGAGTGGTGGAAAATTCGTACAGACTAAGGGCTAAAATCAATAGGTATTAATTCACCTGACGTGTGGGATGGTGATTCACGACAGAAAGTGGGGGGATTATTTTGAGCATAAAAATATTTTTCTCAAAAAAGTGTGCGAAGTTTGACTTTATAATGGTCAAAAATCGGTAAAAATGGGTAAAATCACGAAAAAATTACATGACTATGAAAATTGGTATGATTTCTCGCTATATCATCTTTTTAAGCAACAGCAATAGTTCTTTGAAAATTCGCTCTTGTAGCCGTGCTGCATGACTGGTAACTTCCTTCAAGGCTTAACCTGCCCTTGCGGTTTGATACAGAAGTTGTAATAAAAACCAAGAACACGACCGCTGAAGACGACATTCTCCAACTTGGCGAGCATGCAAAGCCTGATTTCGAGTAGGGTAAACAAGTTCCACTGGAGGTGGAGGCTGACTCAAGTCGTTACGTAACGCATTTTTATCTGCCAGTGCCTCAGGTAAAGACAGTTGAAGTGTTCCGTTTTATCTGCTCCAGTCCGTCTGACGACGTATTCCGTTGAATTCCCAGTTGCAGGCTCACGGTTATTCGGTGTTGTTTGAAAATTGAAACTATTGGTAAAGTGTGTTATTCAAACCGTATTATTCAAACTATTGGTAAACTGCATGTTATTCAGATAGCTGACCACAGTTGTTTTTCATGCCATCAAACCTTCAAGTTGCACAGATACTTATCTTATTGTTTGCAGAAGGGACAATGAAAAATAATTAGGTTGTTTCAAGTGCATTTAAGCTACCCTCATGGCGAGTGCTTTCACAATTTATACCTAATTCCCCTCGTCAGGATTCAATTCTTAATCATGTCGAGCCGGGGCAAGTGCAGATTTTCCGAGTGTTATTTGGATGTGCAAAGGATCAGGTAGGTACCTCACTGACACCCATTTGTATTCTTTGCAAAATAATTTATTATAAGTAAATAGAAATTCTAAATAACACTTCGAAAACATTTCCAATAACTGTAGCTTTTCTAAACCTGGGAGCGCACTTGCCCAGGATCATTCCGTTTACTTGGATTTCTTTGTTTTTCCAAAAGGCAAAGACCGATGAATACTAATTTAATCATTTTAAACTTGCAGAACTCAAATGTATGAAATTTTGTGTAAAAATACAGAATGCGCAATCTTGTGTAAAGTTGTTGCTGCAATGGCGTAGCGCTCATAACAAGTGGAACGAGCTCATAATGGAAGAAAATTACAATTATTGGTGGGACTTCATGAGCGTGATTTATTTGAGTGAAATCACGGAGTAGCAGGACCTAAGTAGGTGGGTAGTTGAGCCCAGTCTGTTCATTAACGCTCAATGTGTGGCGAGGTGAATATTGCCTTCGTTCAGGTTTCAGATAGTTGTGGATTATCCTACGAAAGGGTACAATCAATACCACATTTACCTAACTTATTCACCAAATCCCCCCCCCCCTTGCCTCGTCCATATTCCTTCAGGTTTTTCAACAATACGAACAAAATAACTAGTACTTGGTTGTTAGTTTTGATGTGGACAAAAGTCAATGATTGTCCCAGATATCGGGAAACAAGTTTTTCAAAGAGTTAAGAGTCATTACCAAGTTGACAACTTTTTTCAACACCTTGAGTGCCAGTAGGTACACCACTTGTGTAATGGAAGACTGCCTAATTTTGGCCTACACAGGCCAAACAAGCCTAATTTTGCCCTAAACAGGCAGTTTAATTTAACACGTTGAGCGCCAAGCTAAAAAAAAAAAAAGCGTGAACCTCCTCTGGGACTAGCATATTCATTTGGATCCTGTTTGAGAAAACAGCCTAATTTTGGACAAGCGCGATTTTCGGACAAATCCATTAAAAAACTGAACAAAATATTATATTACATTTTCTCAAACAGGATCCAAATGAATATGCTAGTCCCAGATGAGGTTCACGCTTTTTTTTAAAGCTTGGCGCTCAACGTGTTAAATTAAACCAAGAAAACTCGTTAAAAACTTATCTAGGTACTTGGTAGTTTCAATTAGGTACCTATCTAGTTGAAAGCTAACCTAATGTTTTTCTATGTATGGGAAGTGGAAAAAAAATGCCTGAATTCTAACAAGTTGTTAGAAAACGAATTTGTTTTAAATTCCTGTTTCGTATTCTACGCAGTAACTTGAAACGGAAACTATCAAATTTTGAGGGGGGTTAAAAAATGTTTTTTTCATGCTTGATTCCAAATGGGCAAATCTGTGGCAAACCCAAACGAAATACCTCATCATACTCTTTTCAAACCGACTAGAAGAAAAAAGATCCCAGGCCATGTGATTTGCTGGGTGCCGACACCTAGGTACCTAGTTTACTTAGTGTAGATTGAAGATGACAATATTATGTATTCAAAAGCACTCACTATGAAGGATGATTGTTGAAGGTTTTGAGGCAGAGTTGAAGACCGTCTAGTTACGATATGGGGAGTGTTGTGAGCTGGTTTTACGGCGCTTACTACGGCGTTGAGCAGTGGGCCTCTTCGACGTGGAACACCTTGGTCTTTGAAGAGCAGCAGCATCCCATCATCCTGGCCATAGCTGTCATCATCGTCCTGTGCCTGTTCGTATCGCTCTTGTGCAGCATCTGTTCCTGTTGCTGGGCCATGTGCTGCCACAAGCCGAGATACGCCGGGTAAGACTGTCAGGCATAGATATCCACGTTCAAGTCTCTGGTCACTGTTGTTGGAGAATGACATCATGCAACAGGCGCGAACCCTTATAAACCATTCTACTTTACATAAATCCCAGACAAATTCATGTTGGTAGTGGATTGTGGTATACATACCGACTACTTACCTGTCAAAATGGCATGATGTCGTTGCTGAACATCGGTTAGCCCTTGGCTTAAGTGAATGTAACTCCGTCTGTTCCCCTGCCTATTCCATAAAGGTGGGTACTCACTGGTGCTCTGCACCTGAAACATTCACGATGTTCAGGTGTGGAGTGGTAATGTGTATGGGGCGGAATCGGTCCGACGCAGAGCTTGCGAGATCCATCCGGAGTCTGTTTTTTGGCGAACTTAAAGGGGAGCAGAGCGGCCAGTCTGGACATGGTTGTGCATATTCGAAAGGGGAGCACAGTAAGTCAGTATCAGAAGTCAGCCAACCTGGATTGACTACTTGGCAGTTACACTATAGGTAACATTTCCAAATTGAAACTTTTCCAAAATATAAACCGGTGGGGATGCTGACTGGGCAAGGGTGCTTCCACAAATATCTGAGCAGAATTGGGGCCCAAACAGGTGACCCTGCATGCAGACTGAAGGTTCGTTCGGACAGACAGTCCTGGACTGTTCTATCCTGGAACTGGTCTTGGATTGAGAGTTGGCTGTTCGGACAGACAGTCCAGGAACATTTGGAGCTAGCTTTCAAGGACTGTCGATCCTGCACATCCTCGCTCGATGGTTCTACTTTCCTTCATGTGAAAGGTTACAGTGCTTCAGGTCATCTGTTTGGAATCATCAGCACGTGTTCGGACAGTCACAGTTCTGAACTCAATCCTGGATGGTTCTATCCCCTCATTTTCAGAACACAGTTCCATCCTGGACTGGTCCAGGACTGTCTGTCCGAACAAACCATTAGGTATGTGGGGAAGAGGATGAAGCAGTGCACAGTGGTGCCGACACGGCAAAAACTCAGTTTTCCAGAAGTGAACATTTTGATCATCAAAAACTACGTCTCCTCAATTATACTTCATGCAGAATCTCATGATGATATGGCTTTTGTGGCATAAAAATGTTTTCTGGTAGAAATGACCATTTGAAATTGAAATTTGACGAAAATCACTTAGGGCCGGTTTCACCAACGTAAACGAAGGTGTTGATCTCAGTTCAAATCGCGGTTCAAATCGTAAACGGAGATTGTCCGTCAGGTTGGGTTTCACCACGGGCGTTTAACCCCGAACTCAGTTCAACGGGAGTTCAGCGCTGAACAGCAGTGATAAACTCGGTTCAAGTCTACTTTTCCCTCCCGCTTATCCATTCACATCAACAATGTCTCGATCACTAGTGCGAGTTGTTAACATTATTTTCGACGAAGATGAAAGTGATGAACTCAACAATATTATAATTCGCCGCCCGAGGTAATTCCGCCAGAGGACAGAACATTTTGAACATCTTGATGAGTGACTTTTGTGTCGAGATACAGACTCTCGAAAGAATCTACGAAAAATAGATACATACAATGTATAGTTTATGTATCAGCAGACAAACCCAAACTGACATTCATAATCACGTTTTCGGTGTGCATCAATTATTATTCAAAGAGCTGATGATAAGGATTCAATGAGACTACGCAAGCTGTGTGGTCTACTCCACTGCACAAACCAGGAAACGTATTTTGCAGAGAGGAAAAGCCGACGTAATGGGAAAATAGGATAAAAATTCAATGATTCCATAAGTAGTCGTGACATTGAATTATAGCGTTTATTTTATTTTCTGTCTACAGTTAGCGGTCAAAATAATCACATGCTCGCCATATAAGCAAGTGATATAAGGAACTTTGTCACTTTCTGAAGGTTCAAGTAATCACCAAATGTAATATTTGTCATAAATGCAAATTTGGTGACGAAAATGAATGCGTAGGAACTGGTGGAAGAGATTCAAAACAGTGTCGAATATCTCCCAGTGGCTTTCTACTAGGTCGCAGGGAATCTCGCGCTCACTGGCTGTGAAGATCGGTTCTCTCTTGACTCGTTTTGGTTCCATTAGGAATCAGGAAAACGGGACACAAAACACAGAAAAAAAAACTATGTTTAGCGAGAAAAAAAAACGGGGAAAAACAACGTAGGAGCGTAGGTAGGGAAAGCAAAAACAGAAATGGCTAGCTGGGCTTCTCGTTCCCACGTTTATCAAAACAGCTGACACCCCCAATTTTACCTCGTTATCACCTGATCGTATCATCGAATCATCGAATAATCGAACCCCTGCCTTCCAAATCAGAGTTCAAACTGTGGATCAACAGCAGCTCGAACTTGGTTTTCGTTGATCTTAAGCAGGGTTCACATCCATCCGGAGCCGTCCAGAAATACGGATAGGGGAAGCTAGTGAAAAGCAGTGGAAGGGATGGAGGGGAATCGCGGAAGTTGGGAAGGCGTTCATAACCATCCGGAATTTTGGCTGACAACTCGTTTCCCGCGCTTCCTCCCACAGCTGTTTCGGTTGCCGACGCCATTCTGTATGCGCAGTAGTGAACTGCGCAGATGCGGAGCGGAAAATATCTGAAAAATCAGATGCGTACAGTTCGCTTCAAAAGTGCTTCTCCGGAAAGAATATTCCCCCCTCCCCAGCTGATGTCCAACCAATCAGCTGCTCGTACGCACGTTCCGGATAGCTTTCCGGATGGATGTGAACCCTGCTTGAGTTCAACATGAACTCCGATCCTAGAAACTCGTTTAACTTCGTGAAACCCAAAACTTTTTAAACTGAGATCAATCCATCGGTTACGATGAACTAGGTTTCCGATAAACCGAGTTCATGGTTTAGTGGCGAAACCGGCCCTTAGAAAAGCTAAGTTTTATGAAATGTCACTCGCTAATCACAATTGTTATAATAAATTCTTCTACTCTACAAGCTTTTCATCCGACTAACCTGCCAATGTCCCGGACATGATCAGCTGTCCTCCAATGAGAGGATCATAACTCAGAATGATAATTTCGCTCTTTAGGTGGCTACACATGGCCTCACCCTCTTGAGTGGAGATGGTTTCGCGCAACAGCTACACGGGGGGGGGGGGGGGGGGGGGGGTCATACTTGGACGTATCACCACTGTCACGGTGGTCACCCCTCCAAGTACTAACCATGCTGGAGGCATCTTAACTTCGGTGATCTCACGGGAACCAGTTTATTCCACCTGAATTATTGAATGTTATTTATTTGAATGTCATTTTTGCTGATGTGGTAAAAATGCAATTAAATTAGTTTTTTGGAGGGTTTTTCGTTAAAATAATGTGGTGCTTTGCGCTGCTGTTGCGATTTTTGTATAGTATGTATTGGTTCTACAGAATGAAACCTAATAAAACTTTCAACCCCCAGAATTGATCGGAACAGCACTTGCATCAACCTAAAGGAGGAGTAATTGGTGAAAATTCCTGAAGTTTAGACGCCTAAGCCACTAAATTCATTCGACTGTGTTCAATCAAATGTATTTGTTGTCCAATAACATGAACGCGAATGATTGCTTGTCGCACCTATGCAAACACAAATGAGATTTGAAGTAGGTTCTTGGCTACTTTATTCAGCATGAGACGTTTAGTAGTGTTAACGTCGTGATAATGCTTTTCAGTGTCTCTTACCCGGGTCTAAGAGTATGTGATATAATGTTTTGCGGTGCGATGTTTTGCAATTTGATCCCCATTTTTAAACAACCATGATTGAACCAGCACGTTTAAACAATAACTACCTTTGGATTTGGATTCTACGCCTCAAAAAACACGTGCATACCAAGTTTAATGCAAGTAATCGGAAGTTAGGAGGTTTTTGCCACTTTTCGGGGGTTGGGCAACACTATGCAGCGTCACACCTCTTCAAGAACCCAGCACCAGAAGCTTGACGATTTAGAATCTCGGGGTCCTTTGGCTCCAGAGGAAATTGCGTCGGCAAACCAACCTAGTAGGGAAGGTAAATAGTATTAGAGGGAGTAGACTGGTCCCAGAGCCTTTAGGCCTCACAATAATCCTAGGTTTTGGTGTGGCAGAAGGGGTACGGTCCCCACCTTAGTCCCTGTAATAATCTAATCAGAATGACAATAAACATTTGTTTATTAACAAAACAACCTCTATAGATTTGTATAATCTGTATCATGATAACAAGTTAGTAGATGTACGAAACAAAAACATATTCCATGATTCAATGGTTTTCCGTGAAGCGGATAAATTTAATTTAGTTTGGTCTGAAAGAGAGAACCAAGCAACTTTAATACATTTTTAGTCATAGTGAATGCAAATTTGACGAAAAATTCCCAATAAATTGCAAATTTTCGAATGTAAGTTTTTAAAACTCATTTCAACTACTATGCAGGCAACAGGCAAGGCAACGATTGCGTAGGTAGCTACTTACAGAAATACATAACATGGCTACGTGCACTCGTAGGTAGGCTGTTTACCTACTCAGCTATCACAGTTGAAATTTCGGGTTTCGTGAATACCGTCTTCGACCGCTCCACCCCGAGAGGGGGGGGGGGGGGGGATAAAGATGTCCCCCTCACACAGAAGAAATTACATTGTGGTACATTTATTTTAAGCTCCGAGTAGGTACCTTGTAGCCATGTTTACTATAAATTTGCATAATTTTGAAACTTTGAAAACCTTTAAGATGCCACTACAATGAGAATAAATTCTGTATTTTCCCCCCTTTATTTGGCATAACACGCATACAGCCTAAGGTTTATAAAAAATTGAAAGTTGAATTGTTTATATTAGTTTTTTTTAAAGAAATTTGAAGAGTTCTTTGTAAATTATTAAATTTCTTGATGCAAGCATTGAGTAGTAATCCAAAGTAACTGATGATCGTCTCATCACTTCACTATACAACACTACTCGCCGACCATCATATTCTGGACACTCCATAATCATGTGCTCCAACATACCCTTTGGTAGGGATGTCCGATACTTCGAAAGTATATATATATATAGTATCGATACATCTAAAAGTATCGATATATTTATATAGTATCGATACATCTAAAAGTATCGATACGATAGTCTCAAAAATTATAGATATTTTGAAGTATCGATACTTTTTCAAAAATGGGTGGAAATGTCGTTTTTGTTCTCTCCATCAGCGTGACAGTGAATATTATATCACATCCCAGGTTTTTACTTCATCTACATTGGTATAATATAAAATACCGAAGAATTATTTCAGGATAATATTATAAAATGAACAATACAATAAATCACTTCTTTCTTATTCGAAACTTTTTTTTGGGCGCTTGTTTTTCAAAACACACACACACACACATTATTTCACACACACACTACACATTACATCGTGACATTATTTCGTTAATTCGGCACAATCCCATCAGAAAACAAAGAAAATCCAACCAAAAAACTATTTAGGTTGGTTGGTTGGTTGCTTGGTTGGGTTAAAATTTTGTTGGCCCTTCCTACTAAATGGAGGAGAGCTCACTGAGAGCTGAAGGTGGTGGTACATCAACTTTCTTTAATTTGTTGAAGTGGTTGGTCTCCCAGCAATCTAGTTAGAGGTACTGTCAACAGTAGGTGTTGAAACTGACAAAATGTGAGGGATAAAAAAAGCATCGGCTCCGATACTGGGAAAAAAGTATCGATACTACGATATATATCAGGGAAAAAAGTATCGATATGTATCGACCACATTTCCCACATTTTTTTTTCTCCACATTTTCGATTTTGGTGAGGTGTTCACTGTTCAGTCGGCCGAATCGGTATATAGATAAGCGTCACATACTCCACAGTCGACCCTTAAACGGAATAATATGTTAAGCCCAAGACGTTTCTCGATGTTATTTTTTATGAACCAAGGTACTCATGGTGGATGGGGTTATGATTTATATAATCAATTATTATGATTCAGGTTGATTAATAAGTCGAACACTCGCTTAGTGTAGTTATCAATGAGACCGAATTGTGTTCCAGGTATCAACCTGTCTACGCCAACGAGAAGCACAACTACGCAGCCATACCTTCATCAAACCACCCGTCTTACAATCCCAACGGAGCCTCCACCAGTAAGGGTTACATCCAACCCATCGGAGTGTGAACATAATCCATGTATGGCGACTTGAATGATATTGTATACATTACATAATATCCCTTATAGAGTATCTATATTGCAATGGTACGTTCATCGAAAGCGAAACAAACCTCCTCGTTCACTCAAAGATAATACCGTTGACTATGGGGTGTACTGCAAGTATACTCGTAGTTAGGTAGGGACCACATGATCAAGTTAATGTGTCGATTAGTAAACTCTACCAAATTGTCCTCCGTAATAAGGTAATACCCACCAAATGATTGTGTAACTACATAATTATTATAAGCTCTCCAAACGTCAAAGCGTAACTTATTCTTAGCAACAAATTGTAGGTAGGTACCTAGTTTAATAGGATGTCGGTCCTGAACAAACAATACAAACAGGTAGGTAGGCAGGTACCTATAAATTTTAATATAAATTATTGATGAATAACTTCATCAAAACGTAAAAACTTTTTTTTTAAATTGTTGATACCTACCAACCTTGTTGTTTTTCCAACTAAAATACTCATAAAATTTATCTTAGTCGGTAATAATAATTATTGTTATTCAACTCTATTGTTGATTTTAGATATTCTGATTGTGATTACATAGAATTCCAATCAAATTGGTTGTTTCACGTCATGGTAATGTTGGTTATTGTTATCGTACATTTGTGAATTAAATGATATGAAAGAAAAGTTCTTGGATTTTCATGGCACCAGGTGGGTTCTCATTTAAACTTCAGCAGAATGACGGAAATTAACAACACGAAGATGAAATCCAAAATTGTATTATGTCACATTCAGTTGGTATTACAAACGGCAAATTGAAAGTGAGGGAAAAAACACACGTAAACTATCACATTGCAACGAAATTCAACAAATGTACCAATCAAAAAGTAAAACTCAGAGCTGTTTTCATATATGAGCAGGTACCTACTTCTTCGAATGTGCTCGATCACACTACATTCTAATTTAGGTAAACTCTGAATAGTAAAAGCAAACATTTTATAGTACTGATCACTATGTTGATAAAAAGTGTGACAAGGTTAACAAGTTGATAAAAAGTTGTTAACAAACGTAGAACAAGATGTTTTCACACAAAACACTGTCTCAATGATAACTTATTGATAACTCATTACAACATAGAACATAATGTAACATAATTAACTGAACATAATATGTATTCAATTAGAGTTTCTAATTAATACAGTCCGTGTTGTAAGTGCAGGAAGATACAGGAAAATAGACAGCTAGGGCGAGCAGAGCAGATGCTAACCAAAGTTGTTTCAGATTCCATATCTATGTGCAACTTACAGTAACCTGATTCTGTGTGTGGGGATAATACAGCGAGTTTCTGCTGTTATCAGTTTCAGGTAAGTTTTAATTTGGTAGGTAGTACCTACATAATTTTTTGATGAAAAAACCAAGCTCAACAACTAGGTATCCTTCATTTGGTCATGAACAACAAGTGAAAAACGATTCAACAGACTCAAAAGAAGAGGAGATGCTGAAAACATGAAACAGTTTAGGTGTATAAGACCTGAATTTTCAATTCAAACAATTTAAAAAAAAAAGAAAAAGAAAAAATCACAAGTGCTGGAAACTAGGAAGAAATTCAAAAATTGTAGAGAAAACTTTAGTCATAAATTGCCCAGCTGCATCTCAAACATAATATTGTTATCGGCATACAGAGACAACTGGTGGGGATAGGCAAGGTAGGCACCACCTGAACTGTAAGTTACATAATTGTCTGGAAATATTCGGGGCATTTTTTTAAATGATTTAGTGTTGAATATGTTTCCAAAAATATTTTTATGAAATAAAATACTGTCAGAGAGTGCCTGATAATACTGTTTTAGAACTCAACATGAAGGAAACTTGAATCAGGCTTGATTGGTATCCACTCCAAGATCTTGCCCATCGCCTCCTATCTCCCTATTACCCGGTGGATGGAGGAAGACCAAAAGAAGGGGGTATCAGAACTCCACTCGCAATTTTAGCAGATCCTGGCTTGATTAACACAAATGGCTGTTTAATTAAATCGCTACTTTAAGAAGAGAAGCACTGGACAAGTTTATCAGTGTTCAATTAAAATGTGATAGGTAAGTTCAAATTGACAGTTTAGAAGGATCACTGTTGCTGTCCGGCCACACACCTCCTCCAGCTACCACGTACTGTTACTTTGCAATGTAATTATGAGGTGGATTTCAATTGGATCGAGATGCAATGTAGAATATACGACCCTATACGATGAAATGATGTAAGGTTATTCAACCCATGCACGTGCAGTTGTACCTCACAATATGACATGATCGTTACCACGTACAGCAGATAGCTACACGGAGCGATTAATATTTTCAAAAGTTAACGCTTGGTACAGTTGGTTGTACAGCCACTTCTATGAAAAAACTTAACGATTTTTAGGACAAAACAACAGCAGCTGCAAATGACTGAAGATGAGGTAATGCTTGGTTCACATGGACCAGAAGATGCCCAGAAGGTATGCTGAAAGCTGTCCGTTCTGCAATCTGATTGGCCAATGGCTGTCCGGGTCCGGAAGGTGCAACGTGTGATTTCTGGCATTTCCGGGCAAATTTTTTAAATATTTTCTGGTCACATACGGAATGGATCACATAAACCGTGGTTATATTATACATTTATGTGTTTTTGTATTTTGTTTATGCGTATTCTTGCCGTTTCTTGCCTGCTTCATTATTTTTCTTCTTGCCTATTTAATTAAAATGAATTATTTCAACGAAACCTTAATATCCTTGGTGAGGTAGAGGTAAGAACTGTGGAACATCCGTCACCTGTCAAACCGAAGCAACACACTCCGGATGTCCGGAAAGGTGTCCCATGTGAACATTCTTCCACACTTCCGCACCACTTCTCCGGACTTTCCGTATGGTAATATTCCTGATACCTTCTGGTCCATGTGATTACAAGCGAAAATCCTGCCATGAGATTACAAGCGAAAATTCGGTTCACAGCTGATTAAAAGCGAAAATCTGCCAAAGCGGAAACGGCTCTCACTCCCCGATCTCTCGTGCCCCCGTGACAGGTGAAGATGTAGGTGGATACTGAGTTATTAATAAATGAAGTGTGCAACCGACCCCAAGGAGCTCATCAAATGAGGCCAATGACATTTGGAAGTAATTGAAAAACTTGTTGCCATCCCGTTGAAGTTCTTGATAAAGCGTGGTGAAAACTCCTGCTTCATCACGCCTTTGGTTGATAGGATGTACCCAATACTTCCTGGAACTTCGGCGTTTCATCGTTCGCCTATGATCCAAAAGCGCAGTGCCGCAACCAAAAGGCTCCCCGTGTGGAAGAGTGGGAGGTAGGAGCGGAAAAAGCTCTCGCTCACGAGCACGAGACTTGCGGCTCCTCGTGTGAAGGGGGCCTTAGGCTTAAGAAGAGCCAAACTCAGAGGAGCTGCCCTAAGGAAAAATCGAAGTTTGTGAAATGCCTCGTTTTTCCTGTAGTGAGTGATGGACTGAGTGAAGTGCGACTTGAGCTCAACTTCCAGGTGGAGTATGTGAACACAGTCCTAAGTGAACTTCCAAGTTGAACTAAGGTGAAAAACCACGCTTAGTGCAGTTATGCTCACGAACTGCACGTGGTTTTTAACTGGACATCATTGCACAAGGAAAGATGAAATGTTGGTCTTAGCAGGCTTCCCGCTATCTAGATGAAGTAATCAGCTGATCCCTATTCTATACTAGCGAGATAAGATCTTTTCTCATATTTCCCCACGATCTGAGACCTCTGGCTGCAGCAATGTTTGGACCTGAGACCAAACCGAATCGGTCCAGATCTGCTATCAACTGCAATAATTCTTTCCGGACAACTTGCATTCCAATATTTAGGGCAAACACAAAAGATTTTCCCCCAATGACAAACAGAATTTCACATAATGGCGATTTGATTTCAACTTCATAACAACGGACTAGAATTATTGTTGTATTGCTTTGTTGACTAGATTTATACAACGAAGTTCCACCAAATTCAAAAACATGAAATGACAATGACTTCAAGTATGGATTCACAGTAAATGTTTTTTAAAAGGGCTAGAACAATATGAAAACCAATACTATAAATACCTTACGAAAGGCTGGATAATAAAATGCACCAAGTCGAGTGCGTAGACTTTTCCGTTCTCAGCTAGCACTATTCACCATAGGCTGTCCCAGGATTAAGTACATTAGTCTCAGGGATCGATTCTACAGTATTTACAACAAAACGTGCCTTTTTCTTTTTAGTCAGCTTATTTTCTGAGTTTTTTTTTAACTTTGAAGATTTTTTCGTGTTTTCGACCTTGTACCACTGAAATTATCGTAACTCCTTAAATTTTCACTGTAAATACAAAATTGAGGATGCCTACCGCTGGAAAGCGCGTAAGATTTCCTATCTCCCTGATGCCAAACCAAATTTTTCTGAGCGGATTCAATAAGTAAAAAATCAGGTCAAACTTAAATGTTTAGAATTGTACAAAACTTTAATTCTTCGACTCGTCTTCCCGCATCAAACAACATGTGCTCAGAACACCGTGTGCAATAACGGCAAAAACAGCTTTCCAATGGTACAAAAATTTAATTATGCTGTATTAATGGGAGGAGAAATTTTGACTGAAGAATTTGGATGCAGAAAAATATGGAATTTTTGTGGAAATCTGGTGTTTTTAGACTGGTTCATGTTTGTTCAAAATGTTTGTTCAAGCACGGCTATCAGTCAGAGGGTATACAATTAATCGGCCCGTGTAAATGTACAAAATAAACTATGAAATCTCAGCCAGTCGATAGAAAGCCGAGAACGCCGAATAGTTTCAGAACATAATCATTAGATACGTAGATAGGCACCTAATCACGAGTGCCTGCTATCCTATTTTGGTTACCAGCAAGCGCATTCAGCAACTGGTTGACCAGTGTTCCCGCTGGTAAGCCCATAAACGAAAGGCATATCAAGCACACTCCCCGTTAGTGTAATACGCTATGAAGCTGGCTTTATAACGACTGGCTCAGATCTTTCATGGTTTAGGAATTGGGTTCATTTTGTATATTTCCATGGGCCGACTAATTTTTATGCCCTCGGACTCAAAGCCGTTTATGAACTTGAACAAACATGCAACAGTCCAAAAACACTTAATTTCCACACAAAAAAATGAACATTTTTCGGCATTCAACTTAACCCCCCCCCCCCCCCCCCCATTAGCATAGAAAAATTAAAATTAGAGTTACGGTCATTTTATCGTGTTTATTAGAAACACGAAAAAACTCTTATAACTGAAAAAGTTGGAAACTAAGCTGACAGAAAAAAATGTTAAGGGACAATTTTTATCGCAAATTAGTTTTGCAAATTATTTTAAAATCTACCATTTAAATTAATGTTATTTAAACTGGGACACCCTGTACACAGTGCAGAAATTATAAGTGGAAGAGGGGAGTAAATTTTATGACATTCAACGGATTTTTGTATCATTACACTAAACAAAGAATTACTTAAATTGGCAAGCAAGAAGGTTATAATAAGCATTCGAGTGAGAAAAAGCGTACAGATTAACAAGGCTCAAATACAATATTGTGTACAAGAAGTATTTGGGTGCAATGTTAGGGGCATGATGTCAAACAAAAAACCGTTCAAAATGTGGTGATGAGAGGCATGTAATAGTTTCGTCAACTTGCTACAGTATAACTTACGTATTACATACAATGGTGAAGATGTTAGAACACTAGAGTTTGCATTGGCTGGAAACGCCTTACAATTCGGGGTGAGACGTTCCAAGGAGAAAAACAAGATGGCAACCGTTCCAAAACATTATTATGGCAGTGATGGAACAGTTTCAAAATCCTACCTGAATCAGGAAGCACGTTACTGTTCAGTGATCAACTAGACACCAGGAACGTCATTGGACCCTTAAGACAAGAACAATGCACGCAATGTATTCCGAACAAAAAGATCCAAGAAGAAGACCAAGACAAGAAGATCCACCAGTAATATGTTTGTAGAATGGTTCCTACTCAAGTCTTTCCTTCTGCCAAGTTTCAGTCGGTCTTACCATAATTGAAACCAAAGTTCTTAGTGGAATAGTAACAAATGATAACTAAATGTGTAGAAGTATCCACTCAGAGGCTCCAAAAAGGGTTAGCTTCCACAAAGATTACAACTAGAATGCCACACCCCGTCCAGAACCCACGGAAAAAGGACCATAATCTGTGAGATTCTTCCAAGTGATTCAACAGCAATTTTCAGTACATTTTACTTTAGTTTTTTGTAATAGTAGTGGTTGTTCCTACTAAAATACGGAACTGTTCCCATCGCTCCGGTTCCCTGGACTGAACGGTTCCACTGTTTCAACCATCACCTCTGACACACCTCGCCTCATTTTACTACTCGTATATTAAAATATCCATGGGCTGTTCTTCACCATTCACACATAATATATATATATTTGACAATAAATAAAAATTTCCATGGCATGTAATGAATTCTTTCAGTTTTGCTGACAACAATAAATAATTTCTTGCAACAGCCAATGGCCTATACCTACATGATTTTCAGTGGTATTTTTACTTAAAGAGAACAGCTTCAAAGTTGTAAAAAATAGCGCTCCTCCAAAAAAATTAGCACTCCGAGATTTAAAAAATAAATAAAGTAAAATTGAGATGTTTGAAAAAGGGTGCACTAAGACATACGAATTTCTGAAACATTAGATTGGTTGAGTGCACCATGCGGCGAACTCGCAAACCCTCAACATTCTACTGGGTTTACCCCATATGGTGATAACTGATCCGTTAATTGTTAATTATATTATTAATTTAAAAAATGAAAGCGGAAATTACTGAACCAGGTGCCCAATCAGCTGACGTGTTACAGTTTCCATGAGCTAGATTTCAGGGAGGATGTCACGTGACTTTCTTGTGTGACGACGTATGAATTTCATGACCAGGCCCCGGCCAAACACGCGCCATACTTCAAACAAACCCGTTTTCAAAGATGATTTCTAACTCGGTGGCTGTGTTTTTCCTCCCATTGATGAACAATTGAGAATCGAACAAATAATTTTTTGTGGGAGCCAGCTCAAAGCCTCAAACCGTTCCAGCTTGAATGGATTATTTGTACGAGTTGTCGCGGTTCCGTTTGTATTTACTATGTGGTGTGATCCTAGTAGAAATAAAATTAACCTTTTAAGAAAAATGAGCACAAGCAAAACAGCACGGTTTGTGAGCTTTGTGTGACTGAGCAAATTCACAACTAACGCATTCTCTAGGATCTTAGAGAATTACTTGGGGAATTATTAGTTCCAAGGAGCAACAGACAGATAGACCACTTTACAGATCTGGCTATCGGCTGAACCTTCCTTTTCCCTGCTTCCATGGTCATCGTAATGTCAACGCACAATACGACCAAACAATGCAATGTCTTTAATCAAGTTAGGGGTACCTTTTAAACGGGCGCATTGAGTACTACGATCTCATATCCAATGTAGGGCTCTTTATACCCATTTGGACAAGAGTACCATCAAGCGCTGATGTGAGACATTTAATATGCAAAAATGAAGCCGTCATTACACAGTCGGTTGTTTAGTTATAACGTTTTTCATGATATGTAATGACATTGCAACAACTGTCCTCTCCAACTTTATAATTTACACGTTGCTTATGTCCGGCAGTAGGAGGCTTTTAGCACGAAAATGGTTACAATTAGGTTTAGCCTGTCAAGATATATATATCTATATCTCTCTCTTGAAGGATCTTGGGGACTTACAAATTGATACAAACAAAAGGAACAACCCACCTCCCATCCTTCTTTCGTGTGACCAGTATTCATCTGTGCGGAACCTCACAGACGTGTTGACAGGAGGAGGTTTAGCTTCTATGGCATGGTATCAGCTCACCGTAACACCCCAGGACATAATTATTATCGTACCACTGTCGTGACGTCACAACATACAGTAGGTAGGTATATAAAAGCATGCAGCTGTACATAAATGTGTATGGAACTTACAGAAAACGTATAGAACTAGAAGGAATGGTATAAGCTTCCTGTACCAACGGCATGTCAGCCACCAACATTAATTTGCTCATTATATTATTATTTATTATTCGAAAAATTCAGATAGGCTGCCATAAAAACTGACATTAAAAGAACTTAATGACATATCCAATATGCATACAAAAGAGATCAACAATGTTTTCAAGTGAAACCTATAGTTGCAGGGTTGCTTTGTCTTTTGATTTTTCATTTTATGCACATCCGCCTTGTATCATTCTATCAGGATTGAGCTCAGAAATATTTAGCATTGATATTTTTTAAAGAGGGCAGTACGAGGTGCAGTAGTGAATGCAAGACAACGGAAGTTTTTGGCAATAGAAAAACGTAAGTTTCCCAATGTGGTTCAGTTCGTGTTGAAGATCGTCATTTATGTGGATGCAAAAACTCTGTATTGAAGTGAAAACATACAAATCCAAGGAATTAGGAGGTAAAGACAAACCAACCGCCTAACCGGGTAAGGAATGCTTTCAGAATATCTTTTTTTTTTTGTGAAACGATTCCCGGTTTTCTAAACATATATAAATGACTATAAACGGCTACATCATAACAACAAATAAAATATAAACTAACGAGATTTTCAATAACAAAACTTACCTACATAAAAATAGATAACTAAAAGAGATAACTAACGGTGGGTGATGAGACAACAAACACGAGCCCGTGGAGGCGAATCAAGATATGTAGATGTCATCTAGCGAGTAAAGTTGGTTTTCTTTCAATAATCCGAATCCAAGTCTTCTCGCAGGAGAAGGTTATCTTTGGTTTGGCCCTCGTTGAGGATAGATCGCGCAGTAGGCGCTCGCTTCTTCCGCCCAGTAAACACTCTGGCGAGCTGTGAGAATTTTTTCCGTGACACTAAACAATTAAAACAAGCCAAGGTCCAAAATAAATGGAAAAATAATCAATGGAATCAATGGTTGACATTTTTCATGGATAAGCTGATGTGGGTAGGGTTATGGGTACTTTTTAACAATGAAAAGGACTCTATAGGAAGAGAATAAGTTGGAAATGGACTTGGGGCCGTGTTGAGATCATTTAGCTTTTCAAGTGGATTGTTGGCTACTGGTAATATTACATGAGATTACACTGACACCTGAGAGTCAATCTGTAGAACTGTTTTTAATGCAAATTGGCCCTTATAGACACGCAGATCATCTTAATACCCTAAACCCACCAAGAATCCACCACCATTAAGAATCACTAGCAATACTTTTTCTGTACAGGCAATAGAAAGGCGTATCCCAGCATCCCGTTGTGCACAGGGATGTAGCCTCCTTCTCTACCTACTGCTGGGCAAAGTGACAGGAACTGTGAGTACCTATCACCTGAATAAAAGCGAGAGCTCAACCGTTGGTTCAGGACATGTAGTAGCGCTCGTAAGGTGGCAGGGTGGGGACCTGCCCAGCAAAATTATCGCAAACAGGGTGAATCTACTCTTGCATGGCGAACATCTGTTAACCCGTCAGTCAAAGTTCACAAACCCATTAATAATGCCCAGAGTGCCGTAAGACATAGGGTAAGGTAAGCAAGGAAATGTCCACAAAAAGGAAATAAGACATTTTGTGCGAATGAGGTTTAAATACCAACTTTTGCTCATGTTCCTCAGTCTTTCTTTGAATGCCTCGTCGTCCAGTCTGCCATGGAAGCTCGAGAGTCGCTCCTCTGGTGGACTATCTAAAATCGTTACAAAAGTAAAATATTATTGATTCATAAAACTGGTTGCTGTTATATACGCACCTTATTAAAAAATCTACCTAGACAACTCTTTATTTTTGTGTATTTAAATTTTGTGCATGTACCTACACAAACCTTCTGTCAGGATCACGGTTTCGCCAGTGTCTATAAAAAATTTATAAGTAATAAACCACTAAACCGAAAAACGTACAAGTAATAAACCATTAAACAGCCGCAGGAAGAACTTGCCATTTCATTAGCAAACAATTTTGCCTGAAGGTCTTGCTCGCGCCTGAAGGTCTCGGTGCTCCTTTCTGTGCCTTATTTGAAAGCATCTCAAAAGGACCATTAATTTTTTTTTTTTTTGTCCACCATTCGGGCTAAAGAGTCAGATCGAGTGTTACTGGAAATGTTTTAGTTAGATAACTATTCCGAGTTTAATTTATGAAACGGGACAACCCAGCCATACCACTTTCCAATGTTGATAGAAAATCCTTGTTCCATCGGAGCTCTGCCATGAATTCCTCGTTCTGCAAAAGCATGGCTATTCGCTCGTCTTCAAGATCTGCCTCCATCTGAAAGGAGCATGTGTGGAGTTATAGAACAGATGCGCAATACGGTGTCGGACATAGAAAAGCATAAAATAAAAGCGCAGACTCTAGTAGGTATAAAAGATGACCTCCCTAAAAAATGTGAAATAAATTTTGCAAACAGAAAATGAAGTATGAAGGATTTCACATTTGCAGATACCTACGCTGAAGCGTAAAATGAATACTCAGCAACAAATGAACGAATAAGCATGAAATGAATAGAGATGAATTTCTGTGTAACCTCCTAAGGACTAGCGAGGTATCTTCCAAAACTTCAAACTACTCGTACGTATAATATTGACAGGCGATTGCCATTCATGTGTACAATTCTTGGCGGCGACGGGTGGATTATTACTGTTATTATTATTCACATTCTACTGGTGGTTAACGCCACCATCTATGTACATGAGCCTGCAGAGCCTCTTCCAAATAGGATCAAACTAATGACGGACAGACCCAAATAGCCACAGTACATGTCACAAAAACCAGTTCAACTTTTGGGTTGATTTGGCAATAATTCTTCCTCACTATGGGAGATAGGGAAACCCATCTTCTTTTTGGATTTATTGCGGAACAGCGTATGTGGAGGTCGGTCCACAGATGGTCCAATGCGTAGGTATGTTATGCTACTTATAAAAATCAGGCCGTAACTTTCGTCTGTGCAGGCGCAAAAATGAGATGTCAGACGCTCCAGTAAGGCTGCGGTTACGCTAGAACCAGCTTAGGCAGATTTTGGTTTACTATTCCGTAAATAATACACCTATGTCCTCACTCAGCAAAAAAATTTTTATAACACCCCCTCAACATTTTTTCTTTAACGTTTCAAGGTGCGTAGATTCCAAAAACGCTGCAAAGTCCTTGTCACAAAGGTTTATTATTCTAATGGACATACTACAGAAATTTTGGCTGTTCATTTATTGTGTCTTTCATGTGCAATAATTGAAATAGCTATTTCTAACGGGTTCCATCAATTTTGTCCCTCAAAAACACCAATTACGCCCTTTTTTTCCAAATTATCTTTGATCATTGACAGTGCCATTTAATTGTCTTGATTCACCTGTTGACACTTTTTCTAGCGTTTCGGGACACAACTAGGGCCCAAATGGAGGATGTGTGCGAAAGAACGAATTTTTTAGACCAAAATGAAGCCGTTATACGTGATACGGCGGAAGGACATTGCATTTTTGGAATCTAAGCACCTTGAAACGTAAAAGAAAAAATGTTGGTTTATTATTCTGTGAATAATACACCTATTTATTCGCTCAGAAAAAAATTGTGGTACTTAGGTATTATACGGAGGCCACTAGTTTTGAGAGGGTTCGCCTTTCCGGGGAAACGAGAAAACTACATCGTTGTGTTGGACAGACTTTAATGAACAGTAAGAATTTGAAGCTATTACGACGACTGGTTTGTCTTCACCGCCTCCCAAAAGGCAGCAATGTCGGCCAGAATAGTGCGGAACGCATCGCCACCACTCGCTGCCACTCCCGATCGCGGACATCTTCCGCGTCTATTTGACTGACCTTTGTCTATTTGAAGAGTGTTTGGCGGATGGAAGTATTAATCAGCGGACATCTTCCGATTCATTATTATCAAGGATAGTGTTGGTAAGGTGTTTACAAACCTCAATCCTAATTACACCGCCGCAGCGTGGTGGAAGCGAGTGGACTCCGTATAATATAGAAGGAGGTAGGTCCACTGGAGACGGGCCGCATCGGGGCGGGTCTCATCGCAAAATAGATAGTGCGTCCACTGGGGGTGACGGGGCGGGGCACATCGCATCGGAAAAATTGAGCGGGAACGAGAAAAAAGGCGGGATTTTGAATCGGTTTCGTGCTCATTCTGCTGTTCCGTGTTTTGTTTGTTTGTGTCGTTCCACCATGGATTACTCTGACGAAGAACTTCTATTAATGCTGGCATTAAATGAAGATAATGCGAAAAGAAAACAGCGGAAAAGGAAGCACCGCTATTGGGTCCACGACATCTGTTTGAAGAGAAGAGTGTTCGGGGAGTACCATTCTTTATTTGCGGATTTGTTGGACGAGGGGACCAAGTTCTTTCAGTATTTCCGGATGTCGTACGAAAAGTACGCTGAACTTCTCCAGATGCCACCACCACCACCACCAAACTATTCTATTCTATTCGATGGCTATGTTTTACCTATGTTGTTGCTACTATTTGCGTGTACCGACGACACCCATGAAAACAATGAAAGAAAATAATTAAACCGAGAATAAAATTAATGAAATAAAACAATCATCCCTGTTTATTAGATTCCCTCCTCGATGTCAGATCTGAAATCCGTCTGCCTATCGTCCACTGGAGACGGGCCGCATCGGGGCGGGCCGGGACCCCTCGCACAGCCGCAAAAATCCGCCTGGGGGGCGATTGAAATATGCGATGAGGCCCGCCCCGATGCGGCCCGCCTGCAGTGGACGCACCTCCATGCACACACTCACGATCGAAATGCCCGCTTTTTGCGATGAGGCCCGCCCCGATGCGGCCCGTCTCCAGTGGACGCTAGCCTTAATACCTTAGTACCAACATTTTTATAACACCCCCTCAAAATGTTTTCTTTTTCGTTTCAAGGTGCGCAGATTCAGAAAATGCAATGTCCGTCCGCCGTATCACACATACCGGCTTCATTTTCGGTCTAAAAAATTCGCTCTTTCGCACACATACTCCATTTGGGCCCTAGCTGTGTCCCGAAACTTTGCAGCCCGATCGGAATATATATGTCATGAGAGAAAATGTGTATAAAAATAGGTACTTTTTGTGTTCTAGTAACATGAGCTTTTGAGGTATCGATTTCCATGTTTTTGGGACGCGAAGACCCAACATGAAGTCGATTCTGACGAAAGATTGGAAAATTGAGGTTCTAACGAAGTTTCAGCCTTAAATTTACGATAAATTTTGGTCTAAAATCGTCGTTCTTCCGCACACATTTTGGGTCCCCATTTGGGAACACATTTGGGTCCTAGCTGTGCTCCGAAGCTCGGCAGCCCGATCGACATACTCCCAGGGGTGTTATGGGAGAAAAATGGTTGTCAAAATAGGGGTTTTCCAGGGATTTTTGTGAACATGAGCTTGTGAGGAATCGTTTTCCATGTTTTTTAGGGCGAGAAGATCGAAAATGAAGCCGGTATACGTGATGCGGCGTACGACGGACGGACATTGCATTTTTGGAATCTACGCACCTTTAAACGTAAAAGAAAACATTTTGAGGGGGTGTTATAACAATTTTTTGCTAAGCGATTACATAGGTGTACTTATATTACTCACAGAATAATAAACCAAAATGCGGGGTTAAAAATGGGGTTTTTTGGTGATTTAGTAAAATGAGCTTGTGAGGTATCGTTTTCCATGTTTTTTAGGGCGAGGAGACCGAATATGAAGTCGATTTTGACCTAGAGTGGAAAATTGAGGTTGCGACGAAGTTTCATCCTTAAATTTACGTTAAAATTTGGTCTAAAATCGCCGTTCTTCTGCACAATGTTTGTGTCCCCATTTGGAAAAAAGTGTGGGTCCTAGTTGTGCTCCGAAGCTCGGCAGCCCGATCGGAATACACCCAGGGCTGGGTAAAAATGGGTGTAAAAATAGGTACGATGGTTTTAGAGGTTTTGGTGAACATGAGCCTGTGAGGTATAGTTTTCCACGTTTTTTAGGGCGAGACGATCGAATAAGAAGTTGATTTCGACCAAAGAATGAAGAATTGAGGCTGTAACGAAGGTTCAGCTCCCAAAATTCACTTTTTATGAGTCGAAAACCTGGGAAATTGTCTGAAATCACCACAAATTTATATAATAAATAACACTATAATTAGTATCAACAGGTGAATCAAGGCAATTAAATGGCACAATCAATGATCAAAGACAATTTGTCGAAAATAGGAGCCTAATTCGTGTTTTTGGGGGCCAAAATTGGTGGCAACCATTAAAAAAAAGCTATTTCAATTACTGCGCATGAAAGAAACAATAAATGCATTTCCAGCATTTCTGTAGGTACGTCCAATAGAATAATAAACCCATGTAACAAGGACTTTGCGGCGGTTTTTTGGTTTATTATTCTGTGAATAATACACCTATGTATTCGCTCAGCAAAAAATTTTTATAACACCCCCTCAAACTTTTTTCTTTTACGTTTCAAGGTGCATAGATTCCAAAAATGCAATGTCCGTCCGCCGTACGCCGTCCGCCGTACGCCGTCCGCCGTCCGCCGTATCACGTGTACAGGCTTCATTTTCGGTCTAAAAAAATCGTTCTTTCGCACACATGCTCCATTTGGGCCCTAGTTGTGTCCCGAAACTTTTCAGCCCGATCGGAATATACCCAGGGGTGTTATGAGTGAAAATGTGTGTAAAAATAGGTACTTTTTACGTTTTAGCAACATATTGGTAACATGAGCTTCTGAGATATCGTTTTCTATGTTTTTGGGGACGAGAAGACCGAATATGAAGTCGATTTTGACCAAAGAGTGGAAAATTGAGTTCTACCAAATGTTCAGCTCCCAGAATTGATTTTTTATGAGTCAAAAACCTGGGAAATCGTCTGAAATCACCATCAGTTTGTATAATAACACTGGAAAAAGTATCAAGACGTGGTTCAGGACGATTAAATGGCACTACCAATGATCAAAGGTAGTTAAAAAAAAAAAGAAAAAAAGAGCGTAAGTACCTAATTTGTGTTTTGGGGGCCAAAATTAATGGAAACCATCAGAAGTAGCTATTTCGATTATTACGCATGAAAGATCAATTAATGAACAGCCAACCTTTCTGTAGGTATGTCCAATAGAATAATAAACCCATGTGACAAGGACTTTGCAGCGTTTTTTTCCCACCAACTGGCCGTCTTGAATGGTCGTCTGCCGCCAGAAGAGCTACATACGCGCCTGTACGGGGACAATTCTCAATAAAAAAGACCGAGTGACGAAGCACTGACACGAATGACCTTTGCCGTTGACTCGGAGACCAGTGGAACAGACGAACGGCGGCTTATTTCGGGATGGTTGGTACATGAGACGGAAACTCTGACTCAAGAAAAGCTGTAGGAGAATGGAGGACAGCGACCGATGAGACTCGTTGGAAGCTGTCGCCCCAGTTAACTCAATCAAGCTGAAACCGCCTTGACTTTTTTTCCAACCACAAATCGCTCATTCGGCTCCTTTTCTCCCACCGCGAGTCTGCCTGCTCTAGTTCAATTCGCCAACAAGCCACAGTGGGGAGAGATTCCACTATGGGATGTTTTGAGTACATACATGTTACCTACTATGCAAAATTTCATCTTGTAATTTCGCACACCAACACTTACCGCTCCAGATTCAAAGAACCATGGAGGTTTTGTAGACATTTTCAAGCTGATCGCAGAAAAAAACCCTTATTTATAGGTACCTAGCAACTATCTGAAGGACCTCACCCACTTTCAAGGCGAAAATCAAATTTTTGTTCACACTAAAGAACAGACATTCCCTAACTTCTTTCTGCACACAGAAAAGGATAAATAAATTTTTATGTCATTGAAAAAAAAAAGCTGCAATTATTACACAACGGTTTATCATTTACCTGTATAGCGCTAATCACTGTTTTCTGTGGTCAATACCTACCCCCATGCTCCCCCTGGATATCACGATCATGTTGACAAAGCTTTTCGGTACAAATGAACGGCTGGACGTACAATGCTTGCCGTGGTCTCAACAAATTCTTTAGTTCGACAGCAATTTAAAAACGTTAAAAAAACGATACCCTTCTATCGAAAGTTTTCGAGAAACGGCGTTCTGAAAGTTTCAACTCCTTTTTTTCACCTCTTAGAGATGACTGATAGCAACGCCGAGCTTCGCGGACCAACTAGACCCCAATTGGGACAACAAACAAAATGTCATTAATTTTGGTTCGTGCAAACTAAGGAAAGTGCGAAGTACGGCATACGTGCCTATTATTTCAATTTCGGATTCTACGTACTTTGAAACGGAAACCATCAAATTATGGCCCTGAAGTTTGAACCAGAAACCTTCAACATGAGTGTGATTCATACGGTACACAACTGCAGCCCGGACATAATATTATTATCATTACTAGGGAACATCAACTAATAATCGCGCATGGCTATATGAAATCAAGTTTGCTGTTCCGTGATATTACTTCACGGACATCATTCATTGAAGAATGATGGTCATTTTGAATTGTTTTTACCTATTTGATGAGAGGTACAAGTTTGCTGTTCACGCCCAAACGAATCATCCACATTAGGTGAAATTTGGGAATAGTCGAGGGCCCTACTTAGGTTCAGCGACCATCACAATTTCAAAAACGCTGCAAAGTCCTGGTCACATGGGTTTATTATTCTGTTGGACATGCCTACAGAATTGCAGGAAATACAGTTATTGTTCCTTTGGAAATAACAGTTACTGAAATAGCTATTGTTGATGGTTTCCACCAATTTTGTACCCCAAAAACTCGAAATAAGCTCCTACTTTTGACAAATTATCTCTGATCATTGATAGTGCCATTTAAATGGTTTGGTTCACCTGTTGAAACTGCTTAAAGTGTAATTATACAAATGATGACGGTGCGATGGTAATTTCAGGCAATTTCCCAGGTTTTTGACTCATAAAAAATGGATTTTTGGAGCTGACCCTTCGTTACAAAACAACCCCCGGTGTATTTTGATTGGGCTGCCAAGCTTCGGAGCAGAAATAGGAGCCAAATGTGTCCCCAAATGGGGACCCAAACTGTGTGCGGAAGAAAGACGATTTTAGACCAAATTTTAACGTAAATTTAAGACTGCAACGTCGTTAGAACCTCAATTATCCACTCTTTGATCAAAATCGACTTCATATTCGGTCTCCTCGTCGTAAAAAACGTGGAAAACGATGCCTCACAAGCTCATGTTACTAAAACACCAAAAAAACCTTTTTTACCCCCATTTTTCACCCATAACACCCTTGGGTATATTCTGATCGGGCTCCAAAGTTTCGGGACACAACTAGGGCCCAAATGGAGCCTGTCTGCGAAAGAACGAATTTTTTAGACCGAAATTGTAGTAGATATGCACGATACGGCGAACGGCGTACGGCGGACGAACATTGCATTTTAGGAATCTACGTACCTTGAGGAACGTAAAAGAAAATTTGGAGGGGTTGCTATAAACATTTTTTGCTGAGCGGATACATAGGTAGGTGAATCATTCACGGAATAATAAACCAAAATGACCAGGTGGGGGTCGTGGGGCCAAATGGTGTTACAGTAGATGGGGATGGTAGAAAATGCGTAATGCGCATGTATGCAACTGTAATTTACGGATGTTAGAGCTTATACTTGCACTCTGGTGGCATTTTTGTCGCGGCTGTGTGTGGGTGCGGGGGTATTCACCGCTGAAAGGACCCTACTAATTATGGTCATAAGCTAATAGGAATTCAGTGATCTATGCAGAAGGGGATAAGGAAAATAATAAACCGTTGTGTAATAATTTGCAGGTGATTCAAAGTTAATATGTGGCAAGAAATTATTAGACAGATCCTATCAGGTTTATTGACATCTGATTGGTTGTTGGCCCAAGGAGATGGAGGAAAGCTTCGGAGGCGAAGGTTCTCAATGCTGCCAACAACCCAACATTAGAAGATGCAAACCTTCCTGGCTTCAATTCCTTTGTTCTGACCTTCTGTAAACTCCCCTTGGTTTGATTTTGATGACTTTAAAAAAAAATTTATTTGTACATCTGTGGTTCCACCCATCGACTGCGGTTCTGTACATCGTTTAAAGTTATACACTAGTGCTGGATTAGAATCGAACTACATGGCGATTTACCTGATACGTCATTTCTAGCGGGAACTCAGGAATTCAAATTTCACACTCGTTTTCTGCCTAGACTTTCCGACACAAACACCTGACTATTTGGTCAGTAAATGTTGATTTCCGTTTCTGAACAGAATTTGGCCAAAAAATGAAAATTTGTAACCCAAGAGAATTTCCCATTAGAAGCGAAATTCCAAGCACAACAGCAGTTCCTACAATTGTCACTGGACAGACTGTGACAGGTGAGTGTATAATATTAGTTCATAGCAAAAAGTATTCACTGAAGGGCACCTTCAAGAATCAATTTGAGCTTACAATGCTAAATTTCAGATAAAAATTAAATCCACATGTCTCCTAGTGCTGTAAAACGGAGTTGTTTACATGAATATCTTTCAACTAAGGGTGTTAACTAAAGTTAGTATTCCTGCTATGCACATGCACACCACAAGCTATGCATGCCCGAACGTGAAATCCTCGAAACGATCGATAAAAATGGTCGAAATCAGCTCAAATTTTGAGTGTAGTCCCGAAGCAATTGCATCGAATTCAGACCCTACTCTCTCTACGTAGTTTAGGAATTTCTCACAATATTGGAGTCCACATTTCAGCCCGAGCTCCACCACTTCTCCTCTCACATGTTCAAACTAAGCTCGTTATTTGGAAGAGTGAAACTCCCCGACACAGGCGGAATTCCTTGAATTTGACAGGTTCCCCTTAAATGGAGGCCAGCCCAGTTATATCGCCCACTAGTAGAAAATGTTTATTCGTCTTCGAACGCTATGGGCCACTTCGTTGTTCCACATGGCGGCGAGCCCTATCACGTCATTGAACTTGATTAGTTGTTGTTCCCTAGTCGTAATACGGAAGCTGAGGGAGATGTCCTACTATGATTACTGGTTAGACCAATCACCACTAATAAGCTCAAT
This sequence comes from Leptopterna dolabrata, assembly GCA_954871275.1. Lineage (NCBI taxonomy): Eukaryota > Metazoa > Arthropoda > Insecta > Hemiptera > Miridae > Leptopterna > Leptopterna dolabrata. Next base: position 18,990,407 of record OX940982.1, on the reverse strand, counting down.
TTAAACTTCGAGTTATTTTTTTAAAACCTAAGGACGTCATTCGAGTCGAGCGTCGGCGTCATTTTAGTAGGTACCTACTTCGTTATATTGATTGTAAGGCACTAGTGCTTTTGCATGCTCTTATGCAAAATCCTTACCACGATCATTCATCCAGTTCTAATCAACCGATTTGGGTCATCATAAATTCAATCCAGACCGGAGTCAAAGTGGCGGTTTTACATGTTGTACACGTGAATAATATAGTTTTCTGTGCAGCGAAATGGAGGTCATAATCCTAATTAAGAACCTTTTCTTACCAGTGGGGTAAGAACTTATACCTTTATCCGTTGACAAAAAAGTGAACGTTGATCAATAAAATATAGAAGCTATCGTAAATAAGATACCTATGGGTAAGTTGCCAGAAACACCTTCATCCACGATCAATAGATGGTTTTCGAAAGAAGCCAATTGCTCCTTGTTAAATACGGCGGACAGACAGAAATATTTTTATTGCAGTTTTGGATTCTACATACCTTGAAACGTAAACCATCAAATTTTGAGGGGGGTAAGAATTTTTTTTTTCATGCTCGATTCCAATGGTTCATTATTGAAAATAATAAACCAAAAAAGTATACACACAAGAGAAACTTAGCAGGTAGATCAAGGAAACATAAATATGAACCAACCTTAGGAATACCTGGGTAGTTACTACAAGTTTTGAAGCCATAAAAATAGCTCGACGGGCTATTTGCATGGGTCACAAAAGCGGTTTATAGTATTTTTTAAATGAAAGTAGATTCCATCCTGAGAATTATGAAAACCAACCGCACGTTCCTACGATAAGTAGTTCTTTTTCTATGATTTTTCAAAGTTTCCACAAGTTCCTACGTCATGGCACCTCTCTCGCCTGGGCGGGACCCCCCTGCCCATTGTGACGCGGGAACCCCTGGAAACTTAGAAAAATCATAGAAAAAGAACTACCTATCGTAGGAACGTGCGGTTGGTTTTCAAAATTCTCAGGATGGAATCTACTTTCATTTAAAAAAATAAAATAAATACGTGCAAATAGCCCGTTTGCTTCAAACAACTGTACTAGTGATTTTGCACAGCCCTACATCTCCAGAATTGATAATTTTGGAAATGGAGAGGAAAAACCTTGACGTAACAAAAATCCATGTTACCGTTTCAGTGCAGCTTGAAATTTCTATTAAAATCGATCGAAAAGTCAATTTTTCGATTTTGAAATTTGTCGCATTTTGCAAAACCAAGGCAGTGATTTGTCACTTGAGGAAGCATTTCAGAAATTCTTACGAGAACTGTGGCGATGAGGTTTGCTCTGACACGTTTTTCCTCTCGGCGTTTCCACCGCCTCCTCACCCGTAACTTGTTCCACAGGACGTACAGCCACATAAGGAATCACAGGCAACTTTATCAAAACCTATTTGTTATATTCTTATGATTTAAAGAAAAATTAAATGATGACTTTTAATAACATCTGGTAATGAACGAACGACGTGCGGACGTCGACGGTGATGTCGAGGCGGTACTCACCTGTTTGGTGTCAGCGGCGAGTCGGAGGAAATCGTGTGGGAGAGGGCCGAGGAGAGGGGGGTTCCAACCTTTGGTCGTTCGCAGAGCAGCTCCACACGCCTCCCCGGTCGACCTGTTGACATCCTCAGCTTTAATAAACGATTCGTTATGATGGCTGAATCAAGGAAGCAAGTTAGTAGAATCATCTGTCAAGGGGAAGTCGAAGGGAAATTATTTTGATGTCCAGGTCAGTGGTGGATCCTGAAATAACTGCTGGGGAGGGTGGAGGAGGTCTGGACTCTCATCCAAGCGTCACCACAGGCTACAAACCTGTTTGAAATCTCGATTCTTCTACCTATAGTTGGAAATGGCGACACTTTCGGTCGATTTCTCGTGGACATTTTTGATAAAGTACCGGACTGATGTTCAAGTAACAAACAAAGATTACCAACATGAAATACCTACAACTTTAGATGCTTTAGATTAGATACCACGGGAAATGACCCTGTGCAGCCCCAGTCTAGGCCTACGAGAAATCAGCCGGAAGTATCGCTATTTCAAAGCTTCAATTCTGAATATATAGAAGAATCGAGATTTCAAACGTTTATAGCCTGTACTGTGCTTCGGATACGTGTAATGCAGTTCCTGCAGATAATTCAAGAAGCACAGCCATTCTTGCCTGGATTCGCGTATTTACGCAGCTTTTCCAGAAGACAAATAGCAAACATCAGTGATGGATTAGGCATCAGGTCTGAAAAACAGCTTCGACATCGATTTAAGAATATTATTGTTAAGAAAGCTGACAATGGCGAATCCAGCGATGACTGATCGGGAGACCTTAATCACTGGGATAACGTAGGGTCTTTCGCCGAAATACAAGGCCTCTCTAAGGTTCCGCCACCTGACTTTGAGGGGGGGGGGGGGGGGGGGGGAGGCCCGAATCTACAATGCTCAGAATTACAGACATTTAAGCCTCATGAAGTGAAATAGGCGGTTTTGAAGGTTCATCCACTAACAGGCCGCCAATACTGGTTGAAAAGTCAGTCATCATCATTCTATTCAGCTTGAAACAACACACAGAGGTCTAAACCCAACTCTTCAAGTTACTGGAAGTGTAACATGCTAAAAATAATGATTTCACAGGATGTCACACTGTTCCACCCTCCAACACGGTTTTTCCCGTTAAGGCAGCAGTGAAACATTGAAAGTAAGTACTGTAACTACCTATTAAAAAACAGCGTATTTTAGAAGCAACCGAGTCAAATGAGGTTTAATTAAATGTTAAATACCGATAAAGGAAGTAGGTAAGTAATTATTTAAAGCACCAAAACGAGAGGAAAAACATACAAATATCAATCAGTATTTGCTTCACGTACAGCGAAGGTGTTTCGGCGGATGTTGGGTTCAATTCCGGCTCCTCAAACAACTCCTCAATTTCGACATCGAACTCTTTCCTGATCTTCTCATGCTCGTTGTCGGAGCTCATCGACAGGAGTTGGTCGATTGTGGCGTCCACGGCTCCTTGGTTTGATCGCAGAACCGCCTGCACGTCAAATAATACATATAGAATCTGACCTTCCCAATAGAGATAGGAAGGAAATCACTTCACAGGATAAAATCACTTATTACTTGAAAGTAGCAGTATTCCCAATCACCTGATACTTGAGAACCTTCCTACTTGCTCCCAAAAGAGTGATTTAGGTAGCAGCGAACCTTGAACACGAGGGAAGGGGCTGGGGCACCTGGGGGCTAGCAGCTCTTCGCCAGGTCAATACCTACATAGGCCCAAATCACTCTTTTCCATTTACAGTCAGGTATTCACAGTCTAGTATCTGTGACTGTACTCACAGTTTTTGGTCCCCTGTCCCCCTCCCAAATCACCTTGTCCAAAATGTGAAAAAGATCACCGTATCAGTCACTCTTCGCATCTTCACCATTCACCTTTACAGGTAGGTATTATTTTGGTGGCAGTAAGTATAGCTGAATTTTCTTCGCTATCTCTCCCAGTAAACATTTAGAAAATATCTACTTACTATAGGTTCTTTAAGTTTCCTTTTACTCTTTATTTGTTAAGGTTGGATGAGGAAATTAAAAACCCAAAGCGGCAATTTGTCGAAAAAGGATGAAAACCTCTATTAATTGTAAATTAGGTAGGTACATAATCCAAGGTAATCCAAGGGGACAGGACGAAGAGGCTGTTCATTCATGGCTTTGGTAGGTACCTATAATCACAAATGTCGGCCCTAAATAGGTATAGGTGACCGATCAGCCAGTTACTGAAACCACCTATTACTGAACCCTATTATTTCTCAGTAGCAGTATCACTATAACCCATTACTGAAGAATCACAGTATTGCCCATCACTATTTCCCAACTTCCATTCGATGAGTAGAAAACAATTCAGTGCCACTTAAAAGATACCTACACCTACAAAAAGGAACCTACCAATCCATGATTTTTCTATCTTAATTTCAATTAGTTCTTTTTTTCTTTCCTTGTTTGGTATTTTTGTAAAATATTAGGAGTTCAAATAAAATGAGTAATTTCCTGGGATAAATGCGTGATTTGTCAGCCCAGAGTTGCATGGAGGGACCCGCCATTTTAGAAGAGGAAGTTTGCCGTGCAGTCAATACTGCCAAGATTGGGAAGCCTGTGGGCCCCGATGAAATGAGCAGGGAGGTGTTCAAATTAATAATTAATTTGAAATGCTTTCGTCATTAATTATTAATGATGAAAGCATTTCAAAACTGACAGCCTTTTTCAATCGGATTTACGAGACTGGGAAATGTCCAGCTGAGTGGCTGACCTTAGTATTCCTTACCTACCTTGCCAAAGAAGGCTAATGCTCGAAAATGATTACAGGAATATAAGATCCCGTTGTGTGTAAGATCGAAGCCAAAATAAGTTACACGCAGTTAGGTTTTTCAGAATGCTTTTGGCTCGAGAGAAGCCCTTTCCTCCAGTGTACTCTTGCTTTACTGATTTCGAGAAAGCTTTTGATAATGTAAAGTGTCGTGGTTCCCCTCAAATGTCTACGCTCACCACTCCTATGCAATATAGAATGATTTAACCAAATAAACTAAGGGAACGACGATCTGGGTAGCGCCAAGGGAGAAGGGTTCCTTCCATCAACCGCCATCGCTCCTCAACGGTCATAACGGCCAATTGTGGAGGGGGGACGGGTGGAAACGGGCCTATATAAGCAAACCTTTTGGCCCAGCTCGTCATTCGACCGATAACTCTCGGATTTACGACTTCTCTCTCTCCTACCCTTCTCCTGCACTTGCTGTGGCTCATCCGTGAGGTGCTTCCCTCTAAGAATACTCGCTGTGGTACATCTGCGGGGTATTCATCTACTTCCTCCTGGCGCCTGCTGTGGTCCATCCGTGGGGGCCTTCCTCTCTCTCTCCTCTAGCACTTGCTGTGGTACATCCGCAGGGTGCTAGCAAAAGACTCCTGAGCACCTAATACTCGATGTGGTTCATCCATGGGGTATTAGTTACCTTCCTCTCTTACATCTAGTACTCGCTGTGGTTCATCCACGGGGTGCTAACAAAAGACTCCTAAGGAGCGCCTAATACTTGCTGTGGTACATGTGGTATTAGTACTAGGTTCCTTCCCATCCAATCCTACCCTACTGTAGGGCACACCATATAGGTAAACCCGTGAGAGAACACCACATAAAGCATGAGAAGCTTGTATAATTCTCGAAGAAACTGGCCTAACCATAAGGATGTGAGGCTACCAGAAATCTCTACTGGGGGCAGACAGTGCATGTTCGTGTTGATGTTCTCTCTCTCTCTCTGAGCCGGTCACCATTGCCACAGCAGTGAGGCAAGGGATGTTCCTTGTCACCACTGCTATTTAATATTTATTCGGAACAGGTGTTGAAGGAGGCATTGGGTGACTGCCATTCTGGTATTATTGTAAACGGTTTACCTGTGTCCAACTAAAGGTACGCGGATGACACAGTCCTTTTGGCCCATACCGGGTTTGAACTACAAGCTCTATTGGATAAGGTGTCTCAAGCCTGCAGAGATTACGGTCTGAGAATAAACATTTCAAAGATGAAGTCGATCTTGGGAAATCTGATTTTGCACTTGTTGGTGGACAACCAGTGCATCGAGCGGGGAGAGTGTTGCTCGATTTATACTTGGGCCAATGGGTGTCAGAGACATGGTCCTTAGAAGGAGAGCTGAGGAGCAGATCAAGGTCACAAGAGGTGCATTCAACAACATGCGCACTATTTTATGCAGCCTGGATTTGAAATTTTCACTGTGTTGGCATATTGCTAAATGTTACCTACATAATATGGTTGAAATGTGGTTGATCCGGTGATGCTGAGAATCCCATGGACTGTGGGGAATGATTAAATTCTTCAGAATAATTCATTGACTCGTGAACTTCTGGCAACCACTAAAAGCCAGAGAGTTGTGTACTTGGGGAATGTTGTGCGTGGTTCCAAGTATAGCTAGCCTCTTGCAAGCAAACATGGAGTTTCATTGGAAGGTGGGTTGGAAGAAGGTGCGCTTGCTTCTTGGTTGTCCAACATACACAGCTGAACTGGGATTAACCGAGCAGCTGACTTATTTCACCTGGCCCAGGATCGAGATATATGCTGAAATGATTGCCATCTTTGCTAATGAAGATGGCACTAGAAGAAGAAGGTATTTCAAATTTTTTTGCTTATTTTAACAAGAGCGTTGTTTTTTACGAGTACTGTAATGATCATCTGCTCATTTCATGGGCCCATGAGGCCAATGTGTAAACAATTTGATAATAAAGTCTTCTCCTAGCTTAGACCACCGTGAAATGGTTTTGTGGTTATATTTTTGGATACCTGAAGTGGTTTTATACCTACTAAAGTTTTGCATACCTACTCAACTTACAACACTGAATACCTATAACAGCAATTGCGTACAACTTTCTATCTCATCACAGGACCAATATGAATGTATTCGCAGTTTGATGTGGGGAATGGAAAATAAAACAATGATGTATAAACAGTAATTAAATAGTTTTTACGCTACGCTTATATATAAACGTTTAAATCCTTTAAATATATGCTAAAGCGGCTTTTACGCTTGCGCTGTAAACATTAGCATTGCAGATCACATTAAATCACATTAAAAAATCTGCCTAGTGAGTTTCTTGAGAAACAAAATTTTTTGTTTCTCTGCATTTTCTTGTGACTGAGATGGGCAAACTGCAGTGTCCGCGTTTACAACGCAAGCGGTGGCAAACGGTAGCGTCAACATGACAGCCGCAGAAGGATCCTCTCCACCAATTAGCGTAATAGTATTGACTCTATTCGTACTCATACCTACCTCCCGACTGCGTAACGTAAATGAACTCTAATGGCTCGCAATAACGATTAACTGCATGAGACAATATAATAATACATGATGCAGCATCGCTGGAGCGAATTTTCAGAGAAATATTCGTGCTATTGTGTAAAAAGATGATATAGCGAGAAACCATTTGTTCATGATTTTAGTCATTTTTACCGATTTTCGACCATTATAAAGTCAAATTTGACCCACTCTTTTTTCGATAAAAATACTGAGAGAAATAGTCCCTGTTTCTGCGTGAATCACCATCCCACACAATGTCAGGTGAATTAGTATTGGTTTTAGCCCTCAATACCAATTTACACCCAGAAATCCAAATTTGACCCCTATTCTGTACGAAAAACAACGGAAATGGTCATTTTGTGTCTTTACTCACCTTTCCATACAACTTTCAGTGATTTTTATCAGTTGTTAGCGATGTTAGCCTACCGATTTTTGACCACTAAAAACTCAAATTTGACCTCAGAATTTTTGAAAATTGCTTATCTTCGACTGCATCTTTTGTTTGGCAATACGAACGTTTTGGCGAAATTTGGAATTTTTATCATGCACCCAAGGTCAGATATCGTCTGGAGTGACACATAAATAAATGAATATACATACTATAAATATCTAAAACATACATATAAAACGTACACATATACATTTTGGTTAAAAGCTAGGGATGAATTCATAGAATTATGGATTTTACTGTATACAATTTTCAAAAATTTATGTTCTGAAATTTTTTGACCCATTGAAAATTCATTTTCTTTGAAAATTCACAAACGAAATTAAAATAAATTCGGTAAATTGTAAACATAACCCGAAGAATGGTAACAGATTGTCACAAGTTCCAGTAATGTAGCATGACCATACCAGCAAAATTTCGAAGTGGGTCTCTCCTATTTCTGAAGATAGCGACTTCTGACTCACTTTTTTTTTTAAATTTCATTACCGAAATATTTCTGATTACTTACTTATTAAGCAACCATTCTATAGGTAGGTAAGTACTAATTTGAGTGAACATATAAATGATGGGTGATTTTTAGCCATATTTACCGATTTCTCACCCTCAGAAACGCAAATATGACCCACTTTTATACTTTGAAAAATCGCTCATCCTTTCGTTTGCCATTTGGCCAACTTGGAATTTTTTATCTCGTAACCGTATTGATGAATTAAGAACAACACCATTGAAATCAAACACGAAACTGACTTTTATTCCTAATATTGTAGCCTTGCTACTAACAACACACATGTGTAATCATAATAATTATTTCTGAATCCTACACTTTTCCCCTCCTTCTGTATTGGCTGTTGCTCGATGCCTTAGCTGATCGGCGTGTTTCCGCTTCAGAATTCCCCCTGTCAATACTTCGTAGGAGTAGGGTCCATTCTTCTTCTTGATGGTCCCAGCTGACCATCCCTGGTCGCGTTCATTTTTGACCCATACTTCTCCTCCCTCGTCAAAATCCCTATGGCTCCTGTTCTCGTTGTTTTCTCCTACTTGTTGTTTCCAAAGTTTTTTTTCCATCTGTTTGCGTAAATTTGGTTTAATGTTGTCTAGTATTGTTGGTAGCCGCCTTCCATAGAACAATTCAGCGGGTGCCCTACCCGTTGTCTTCTGTGGGGCGTTCCTATAACTGAACAGCACGTTCTGCAGAGCTAATATTGGATCCCCCATATCCCGTTTTGTTGCCTTGTATCTCCCTTTTAGTGTTCGGATGAGACGCTCCACAAGCCCATTGCTTTTTGGGTGATATGGTGTGGTTCTTATGTGGTGAATTGAATTCCGCCTGAGAAAGCTTTCAAATTCTTCTGACACGAACTGGGGTCCGTTATCCGTAACTATTGCAGTTGGGATGCCGTACCTGCTAAACCATGTTCGCAGCCGCTGTATAAGGACTTTTGAAGTGGTTGTTTTGAGCCCTTCCACCTCTGCCCACTTCGAGAACGCATCAATCCCCACTAGCCATGTAACACCATCAATTGGCCCAGCCAAATCCAAATGTACCCGTTCCCAAGTCTTTTCTGGAACATTCCAAGGGTATAACGGTACTTCTTCCACGTTATCCCTATTTTCTTGACAAGCCGCGCACCCTTTCACGTACCTCTCAACGTCTTGGTCAATCTGCGGCCACCATACGTAATATCGAGCAATGGCTCTCATCGAGGCTATTCCTGGGTGTCCACAGTGCAATACTTTCAAAACATCACTTCTCATCTTAATAGGAACAACCACTCTTCCAAACCATAGCATGACATCATCTTCGACTTCCAGTTCTTCTTTTCTTGCCTTGTATGCTTTCAAATTTTCTGGGAATCTTTCAGGCCATGCTTGATGTTTGACGTATTGTTTCACGGTTTCAAACTCCTTGTCCAATTTGCTTTCTTTCTTCAATCGTTCCAAAGACATGACGGTTTCTAATTTGTCCAAATTTAGAAATTTAATTTCAGTGGGTTCTGTATCGTTCCTAACTGGTAACCTGGATAAAGAGTCAGCGCATACGTTTTCTTCCCCCCTTCTATACTCAATAACATAGTGGTACCGGTTCAATTCAAGAGCCCACCTCACCAAACGGTTATTCACCACTTTGGGCAGATCTCGAGAACTTCCGAAAATTCTTTGCAGTGGCTTGTGATCCGTGGCTATTGTGAATTCCCGTCCATAAACATATTGGTGAAATTTCCTTACTCCAAATAGGATTGCCAGTGCTTCCCTGTCAATGTTCGCATACCGTTTTTCCGTTTCCGACAACGTCCTGCTTGCAAAGGCTACCGGTTTTTCGAGACCACCCGGATATCTATGCATTAAAACACATCCCAGGCCGTCCTACTAATACCAGTGGTTTCGACTCGTCGTACAGAACAACTGTATCCGTCGATGAGAGGACATTTTTGACTTTCAGAAAAATTCCTTCTTCTACCTCCGTCCATGCCCATCGAATCCTCGACCCAGTCAACCTGTGGAGCTTGGAGCACATGGCATGTAGCTTCGGAATAAACTTCTCGTAGTAGTTTATAGCTCCTAAAAACGATCTGAGCTGTTTGACATTCGTCGGTGCTGGTGCATTTTTAATAGCCTCAACTTTGTCTGGAGTCGGGTGGATGCCTTGTTGATCAATAAAATGCCCCAAATATTTTACTGACTTCTGAAAAAACTTGCATTTTTCCCGTTTAGCCCGCAGCCCCTTTTCTTTCATTCTTCCCAAAACCTCTTGCAGATTCTTCAGATGTTCCTTTCTGTCTTTTCCCGTGACTATGATGTCATCCAACAAAACTCCTACATTGGGTATCCCTCTCAACACTCTCTCCATGAACCGTTGGTAAATGCCAGGACTCGCTGAGACTCCAAATGGTAGGCGCCGATATCTGAAATACCCCTGATGCGTAGCTATCACCAGATATTTCCGATGATCCTCCTGAACCTCCATTTGCAAGTAAGCGTCTCGCAGGTCAATTATTGAATATTCTTCTCCTCCTGCCAGTTTTGCCGTTAGTTCTTCAAATGTGGGTAGTAGTGTGGTCTCCAATATTATGTTGGGGTTCAAGGTCACCCTAAAATCACCACATATCCTGATGTCCCCATTTGGTTTCTCTACATTCACGGTAGGCGTTGCCCACTCAATGGGTGTCTCCGTTGGATCTACTTCCTCCAGTATCCCTTCTCCCACCAGTCTTTTTATTTCCCGTTCCACCCTTCGCTTCATCGGGAACGGAACGCGCCGCGTTGGATAGTTTTTTGGTACCGCATTATCTTTCAAATGGATCCTCGCATGGACACCTCTGATTCTTCCTAAGTCTTTTCCAAACACTTCCCCATACTCCTTGAATATGAACTGTACGTCCCTGTCACAGCTTTCTTTTGGTTCCCTCATCTTGATTGGTGCCTCAATTTTCCTGATTTTCACATCTGGGGGTAACTTCATACCAAATGCCATCATCCAAGGTAACCCAAAGAGCGGTACTTCGTCTCCGTTGACCACAGCCACCTCAACTATCCTTGTTTTCTCCCCTAACTTTACTGTCACCTTGCATTCCCCCATTATATCCAAAGTGTTGTTCCCATAGGCCACAAACTTAGATAGACATTTAATCAAGTTCGGGGACCCTATCTTTTGCCATGTTGGTTGATTTATTATCGAAGCTCTTGCACCCAAATCAAACTCCATCACTACCCACACTCCATTCAGTTTAACCGTTATCTTAGCCTGAGGAATTTTGTTGCTTTTTTCCACTCGATGTATTATTAGACGGTCAGCCGGATTTTTCTCTCCATCCGAGTTCTCGTCCTTCCCGCTTTCTGAGTTCGTCGTTTTCACCTGTCGAACTCGCCTTGATCTGCACTTCCTAGCAAAATGGCCTATTTGTTCACATTTGTAGCATCTCGATTGAGCAGCAGGGCATTTATTCTCTTTGTCATGTGACAACCCACATTTGAAACATTTATTTTTGCTTTCCACCCCTTTCTCTTGCTTATTTTGTACTGTTTTGTCAACCTTACTTACTGTTTATTCTCCCCTCGTTCCATCATGAAGTTCTTCCCGTGCTCTCTTCATAGATTCTGCCAAGTCCAGTAGCTGTTGTAATCTTAGTTGCGATCCATCCGCGTTTACCCCATCTGGCCATCGTTGTCTAATTTCCACTTCAAACTCAGGAAAATTAATGCCCCCAGCAAATCTATCCCTCACCCTTTCTTCAAAACTCCGTCCGTACTGACATACTACCGCTAACTCCTTCACTCGGGTTAAGAAACTTGAAAATGGTTCTGCCTGCTGCCTCACACAGTGTTCAAAATCTAACCGAGCTGAAAATATTGTCTTTTTGGGTTTGTAAATAGCGCGAAAGGCTTCCAAGAGATCGTCCCAACTCACATCACAAACCTTAGCTGGTAGCACGAAATTTTTCACTTTCTTTAACGGTGTTGGCCCCACATACGCGAGCAATAGGTCCCTTCGAGCATCCGCTGCCCTTAGCGTGCCCCCTCCTAATCCCTTTACTCTACAAAGTAGTATAAACTGGCCCTCGTAGTCTTCCCAGCTTCCGTCTTCGTCAAAAGGTGATGACGAGAACCGTGCCATCTTGTTATCCAACTCGGTATCCTCTTCTCCGTTGTTGCTGCTACCATTGCTACTCTCCCCTCCTCCGTTCCTCGCTCCTCTTTTAACCATCCTCGTCGCCAATGATGAATTAAGAACAACACCATTGAAATTAAACACGAAACTGACTTTTATTCCTAATATTGTAGCCTTGCTACTAACAACACACATGTGTAATCATAATAATTATTTCTGAATCCTACACGTATCATCTGGAGTGACACATACCTACATAAATAAACAAATAAATAACATGTACATTTTTGAAATTGTTAAATTCTGGGATGGATTCAGAATGCTTGAAACGTGATGTACCTATCGAGAAATTGTATATAAAATTATGTACAAAAATTTCTGACTGATTGCAACAGATTATTTCATTCGAATATTCTATAACAAATTACTCCTAGTTTCCCATTCTCTGTAACGCCTACCGGTTTCCACTGGAGTAAATATGCGCACAAACAACTTTTTCTTATTATGTAATAATTGTAATGCATTAGGTTTTTGTTTGAACTGTTCACAGTGGAATCAAGTTTATTTAATTTGAACTGATATCGAGTTGTATACATATTTTCTTTCACTATATTACGTAATATGTTTATTTTGTGATTGGTATTATTAAAATAAAACCCCGCACGAACCTACATACCATAAGAACTTAACGACTGAGGTCCAGGGGCATGGCTAACGGTTCATCCTCACACAGGTTACCGTGGTCACGGGACCACTCTTCTTCCTGAAGAAGAGTGATGGTGATGAAATTGAAGCAATTTGCTGACAGAGAGTTTTTGCAGCACCCTCAAGCAGGGTTCACATCCATCCGGAGCCGTCTGGAAATACGGATAGGGGAAGCTAGTGAAAAGCAGTGGAAGGGATGGAGGGGAATCGCGGAAGTTGGGAAGGCGTTCATAACCATCCGGAATTTTGGCTGACAACTCGTTTCCCGCGCTTCCTCCCACAGCTGTTTCGGTTGCCGACGCCATTCTGTATGCGCAGTAGTGAACTGCGCAGATGCGGAGCGGAAAATATCTGAAAAATCAGATGCGTACAGTTCGCTTCAAAAGTGCTTCTCCGGAAAGAATATTCCCCCCTCCCCAGCTGATGTCCAACCAATCAGCTGCTCGTACGCACTTTCCTGATAGCTTTCCGGATGGATGTGAACCCTGCTTCACGCCGAAACGAACGGAACGAAAGCAGTGCTGCGCATGCGCACTTAAGACACCGAAAAGTTTTGAAGAACCGTGACGACGAAAAATACCGGGATCTCACAGTGTCAGCTTTCGTCCTGCTGAGATGACGAATCGTAATTTAACCTTAGGTACATCTGTATAAAGATACCTACCTTCTTCTGCTTTCCTTGGAAAATAAAAATGTCGAGCATATTCACAACTGCTTCTTGGCGTTTTTCGATGTTAATGCAGATTTGACGCCATGTGTGGACATAGATTCGTATTCACCACGGAGTAAAATGGATGAAAGAGAGGTTAACATAACGTTAGCGTGGCTTCACCAGCCGGTAGATGCCAAAGCTGAACGAAAACTGAACCGAAAAAGGTTAGCATCTGACTTCGGTCGCCCTATCCGCCATTCCCGTTTCGGTGTCGTTTCGGCGTGAGGGTGGTGCAAGAACTCTCTAATAATATTGTGCTTGGGACCAGGCGTTTGAAAAAACCATCATCAACATAATCTCTAAGTCCAGGGAAGATGTTGAAGAAATTCAACGAAACGTTGGAGTGGTAAACGGGTATGTGTGTTCACCACTTGTCGTGAACAGGCCAGGTGGTAGGTTAGAGTAGGGGTAACCAGAAAGTCGTGAGTTAGTCACGAATGGATATGAGCAGGAGAGAGATGGGAGTGAGAGAGAAGATGGATGTGGTAGGATGGGCTCCTATGGGATCTTTAGGCTAACTCCCCGCGGTTTTCACCAACAGCAGGAGTTAGTATGTTCCCCGCGGTTTTCACGTACAGCAGGAGATCTTTCAGGAATATGCTCCCCGCGGTTTTCACCAACAGAAGGAGATTTTTTAGAGTGTGCTCCCCGCGGTTTTCACCAACAGCAGGAGATCTTTTAGGATATGGGGGAGAGAACGAGAGAGAGAGGGATTCGAGAGAGAGAAAGGTTCGAGGAAGAGAGGTTCAACAGAGAAGTCGCATGCCGGAGGTCGATTCGTCGAATGAAGAGCTGGGCCAGAAGGGCTGTTTTTATGGGGACTTTTTCACCCGTCCCCGGTCCAAAATCGGCAGTTACAGTCGGTTGAGACGGATGGCGGTTGGGGAACCCCCGGGTTGTTTACCAGCTCGACGTTCTCCCCGTTTATTTGGTAAAATCACACAATATTACAGGAGTGGATTCTGAGAAAGACTCACAACAGTTGGCATAAAGAAAATAGTTTTTCACTGATCGAACCTCAGGAACCTCCGAACTGTATAGTAATAGGCTTTTATGTTAGTTAGTTACCTACCTACTTGCTAACTGCTACTTAGGTCCCCAATATGACATTATGACACGACAAGACCCCCCCCCCCCCCCTCACGCGACCTATAGTGATACAAGGACAAGAGAACATAGCTGATTAAGGACATAAACCTACCTAGCAACACACATACGAAGTAGGTGTAGACATAATACCTGAGGTTAATAGATAAAATTATGAAAGTAGGTAATGCTGGCATTAATACCTCAATCACATCATCGTCCATCGAAGGGAACATTGTTTTGAAATCTGCCATCGCCTGGTGGAACTCGAGCTGAGTAGTTGGCTGTTGAACCGTGGCCATGATTCTGCTCTTCTAATACAAACAATACGATAATTATGCCTAATTCCTCAAACTGTTAACAGTTATCTTGACAGAAACTGACGAGCAGCAAGACCAAGGGCGGGTTTCGCACAGGTACCTCAAGGAGCACCAGACCCCTCCGGCAGACGAGACCAAATGTCCAGCTGATTTAACCGACCGGTGGAAAAGCTGTAATTCGAATTATTTAGACAGAGACCGCACAAAAAACCGCAGTTAATCTCATCTTGCCCCAAACGACCAGGAACCCGGGAATCCGTACAAAACTTGCGAAAACGAAAAACAAACTGAGAACAAATCTTCTTCTTCTTCTCCTATTCTTTTTGACAGTCACAGTTGATCGCGTGGTGACAGTTGTTGATTGCGTTGTTTGTGTCGTTGTTAACCCTTAATGTTTGTTGTCGCTTCTTATTCGTTGTTTGTTGTTAATCTTTGGCACTCATTCGTTGTTGCTTTCAGGTATATTAATCGCACCTACATTAATTTGTATTAAAAGATCAAAATCAAACCTCTTACGGACGAAACTGTTGTAATGTTCCTCGTGTTGAATTAAGTTAGAGAAGGATGGTAATCAAAAATCCTGCACGTGGAACACTAAAGTATTAATTTTATTTGGCTATTTGATGAATAACACAATGGACGCGTACAAGGTGCTACGGCAGACTGAACCAGAGGGCGATGTCCTGAGGGGAGTTCCGGAAATCCAGCTCGAGCTGACCAAAGCAGTTCCATCGAACTGGCTCGTAACATCACCTCCCCCTATGAGGAGCACCTGCCCTTAGGTGTATATATATGAAATTCAGCCTAGATGTGAACAAGAATACGTGAAACACACTGAAGCTAAACTGAATAACACACAACTAACTGGAATTAACTAACAGCAAATAGAGATAGATCTCTGAGTTCATTCGAATAGTTTGGGAACATTAGAGAGTACTGACTGATATTCCTTCAAGACGTTGTAAATCGTATTCACATCTACAGTCGAAGAAGAGTAAGCTGTGAATATCTTAAGATATGCTTCACATGGCAGCAAACACCAAATGCAGATTAGAGATTCCTTGGAAATATTTTGGAACTTCAAGAATTGTCTGTGGGAAATGAAGGTTTACTTTTCAAAAAACTACAGGATAAAAATAGAAATAGTCTATTTCCACGTCAAACTAACAAACTGTAGGCCGGTTTCGGTTGTTACACCATCATCAGTACACGATAGCTTTAAAAAACCTACCTACGTGACGTCATCAAACAACTACATCAAATATTATTCTCCATCCTGCACACACTCAAAATAAATTATATTTTAAAACAGCTGACTGACGGATGGATTGATCGACAGATATCCCATTGACTGACATCTTACTTAGTGATGGGCGAAACGAATGATTTCAATAATCGAATACCAAGTATTCGAATGATTTTGATAATCGAATGATCATTCGAATGATTTCATTCAAATGTGGAGGGAAAACCCACCGCCATTTTGAACTAAATCAATAAGCATTTATATTGAATTTAAAAAAAATAATTATTATTATTTGATACTGACATTAGAATAGAAAATTCAGGAATATATAGGTAAAATATAACTTGATTTTTCATTGATCTTACTTAGTTACACGGATGAAGCTCGTTTCATTCGAATGATTCGTTTGGATCATGAAAAAGGAGTGGGAAAACCTCCAACAGATCCGAATGCAAAACAACCAATGGCAGAACAGATGCTAAAGTATTCGAATGAAAAACAACCAATGGAATGGGATAGAGTTCGGATGAAAGTCTCGGCTATGGTTGTTCTGTGACAGTAGGTACTTGGGCATTCGCATTGGTCACAGGTTCACTTTTGTCGCAGTTCCATCCTCCTGTATCTTGAGCTTCGCGAAGAAACCGCTAGTTTCGCTACAATACGAATGCGAAAGTATTCGAATACTTGAAATCTCACATCCGAATATCCGAATGAATTCAATAATCGAATGCCGCATTCGATTCTTCATTCGAATTGCCCATCACTAATCTTACTGGCTTGGCTAGAATGTTCTCCATTCTCCACAAATTTGTGGGATTGATTTTATCCCTACACACTCCCTATCCCTACAAAATCACAAAGATTCTTGATAAATCAGAGAGCTCAATTTTTGAATTAAAGGTTTAGTTGATTAGGGTTCCATCTACGAGCTCCGACTAATAGATCAGAACCGCCCATTTTGTACTTACATAAGTACCTAATTTTCTGATCAGATCCAGTAGAAAGAGCCTTGTGGCCTCTCTCTACTCACCTTGTTGCCAGTTGCCATCCTCATTCTGTTGACCTAATGAGATGAGACTCCATTCCAAATGTCAGCATAGTATTTATGTATCTTTCAATACTTACTAGTATAGGTGTGAGCTTACTATAAAAGCTCACTATAATTATAGGTATTAATACTAGGTGTGAGGTGCAGGGCTCACTCAGGTAAAGACTGTTAGACATACGAGGTGCCTACAACAGCTACTTCCGTAAATGATTTCGTTACTTTGTCGAGCAAGTTAGGAGCTTTGTTCGCAAAAAGATTTTCCTTTCCATGCTAAACCCAAAATGACCAATGAGCAATGGGGTATATAATTATCAGAACGCATCAAGAAGAGAAGAAAAAATGAAACAGCTGAAATGTCCGCCATGGTGCACACGCGTAGGAGAAGAAAAAGAAGAGAGGTTTCTTTCTAGCAGGTTAGGTGTTGTATACTTTTTTGTTTAAAATTGTTTGGCTGACCATTTAACGATTGGCCGTTTATTGTTCATGGCATTTTCAAATGTACCTATTTATTTATTATGCTACTTTATTTTGGTAATTAGTCACAGGGGGTTATATAGAATTTGTGTATCTATTCAGCGGTAGGTTTCATCACTATGTATCGGAAATTTCGGAGTTGTTTTTAATTCTAACACCGAATAACAGAGCCGCTCATCTCGATGCTGTTACGAAGTTAGATGGTAAATATCTGTGAAATATAATTACCTATATAAGTAGCCACAGAACATTATAGCCAATTTAGTCGCAGAGCTGAAATTTTTTTATTAGGTAGGTACGTCAAATAATGAAGGGTTTAGATACAGTTGCTAACTTGTAAGTACGAACACTGTATTATTTAGTAGCCGACAGTGACAGACGCTAAGTCAAGTTACAGTAGCTTCCTTTTTTAATGTATTCTGATGTTATATATTTCCCTGGTTACAGATCTCTCTGACATCAAGATGATGAAAAAAGAGAAGCCCGGGGAATGCCTTCGACCTTTCAAAGTATAAGTATTTTCTCCTATTTACTTAGATCTTATTAAATTATTAGGAGTTTGTACATGAGCATAAGTGTAGATACCTAAGCTAAGATTTTGGTACTAAATATACCTGCCTAACTACGAAATCTACTACTAAATATATCTGCCTAACTACTTACTTGAAAAAATAAAATCAATGTATTGCGAAATTGGTACAGGTCAGAATTTGAACGTGAACTAAGTTTTAGAGCTTTTCAATTCAAAATTTTCAAATTTAAAGAATATTTTTAGATAGGTAAAAGTAAGGTTCTTACGGACGACACAGCAAGTGTTATTGGTTTTGACAGTTTCTTTGTTCTTTTGGCGGTTTAGTCAGCATAACATTTTTGGTTTATTATTCTGTAAATAATACACAGTCTATGTATTCGCTCAGCAAAAAATTTATCCCCTCCCATCCATTTTTCTTTTACTTTTCGGGGGGGGGGGATTTCAAAAACGCTTTAAACTCCTTGTCACGGGGGTTATTATTCTACTGGACATACCTACAGATATGTTGGCTGTTCATTTATTGTTTCTTTCATGTGCAATAATTGAAATAGCTATTTTTTATGGTTTCCACCACTTTTGGCCCCCAAAAACACGAATTAGGCTCCTAATTTTATTACAAATTGTCTTTGATCTTTGATGGGGCCATTTAATTGTCTTGATTCACCTGTTGATACTACTTCTAGCGTTATTATAGAAATTTGTGGTGGCCACACAATTTTCCAGGTTTTTGACGCACACAAAGAATTTTGGGAGCTGAACCTTCTATAGGTATGTCCAATAGAATAATGAACCCGTGTGACAAGGTCTTTGCAGCGTTTTGATAAATGGAGAGCTTTCCAACGAGTGGAGAAAGATTTCTACGTCAAAAACTGACTGAGTTACGTTTCCCTTTACCTACGGTTACATTTAATGAGTTATCAATATTTATTACAACCGATCCGTAGGTAGTTGTTTTCTACAATCAAATGTGGCAGCAAGAAAGGCTATTATTGGCGGAGTGTATAAGCACCAAAAATGCTGCGGAAAAACTCGCAGCTGAATTACAGCAAAGATTGCATTAAATACATAATAACCTTTATTATACTCACTTTATAATATTAACGAATAATTTGTTGTACCACGAATATCGATATACATACCAAACCTGGGTATACAGTGCGAACATATTTGGACGGTCGACCGACGACATTTAAAATACCTGTCCTCGTTTCGCACCAGGCAAACCTGGTTAACGAGTATCCACTCTACGTAGGAATGTGAATATGATTAAATTCTACCTTTACTAAGCCATAAGGCATATCCATGTTCCTATGTATCCTCTTGTAGATACTCGTTAACCAGGTGCCTGTTGTTCTTTGTGGAAAGGCCAGAGGGCCAAAATAAATGGTTTTTATTATTATTATTAATTTTTTTTATTGGTACTTTACATTTTCAGTAGTAGGTTTTTACAAATAATAGGTAATGCATTTTATTTGTTATCTACTACAGTTGGATAGGTATTGTTGATATCTAAAGTATATGTACCTAACAATATAGGTACTAACAATTTTAAAGTTGAGCCACGGTCTTATTGAAATTGTCCTATTTTACAGCCCATCAAATTGTGAGCTTGACTGGTATCAACTTTCAAAGGAAGAGCATAATTGTAAGTGCCAACTGATTTTAATCTTTATGATGTGCCAGTGTTGAATGACAACATCAGGCCAAACAAAAGTTGAGCCGTAGATTGAGTGTCTATCGCAGGATGTGAAATCAATTGTGCAAAGGGCGGTGGAAAATTGAAGGCGCAATTCTCATTATTGAGTGCCCATAACTATTATGGTGACTTGTTTGCCATTATTACAAGCGTTAGAACGTCTTCTCCTTCTTTACTCCTTAAAATTCGATGTGGAGAAATAGAAATCTGAAAAATGAATGGGGGGAAATTAAAAGTCCCTCTTGTTTGTAGAATCTAGGTATACAGGGCGTTGTGCATTGTTTTTACTCCTGGCGGGTGACTATTCTTCATTGATTCTTTCAGATACCTCATTCCCTAACTCAAAATCTCGCGAATTAGAATCCCTGCTAATTCTAATTTTTTGCCGATCCCTTGCAGATTCGAATTAGCTGTGTCCACTGTAACCGTTGGTGTAATTGTATGAGACCCATTGCGCGTTGTTTCAGGGCTGCGTCGAAATTACTATTCTCCCACTGAAAGACTCCTTGAGAACTATCAAACTGAACGCGAAGCAGTGTCGCATCTACAGAGTATCTTTGAATGACACCATCGAGGCCCCTTTCCAGTACTTTGATCCGTTTCTGGACATAACTCACGACAATGAACTCGAGTACGTAGCATCTAAGCAGAGGTAAACTCATCTGTGTGTCCGATAGTGGCTGAAGTCATTCTGTTGCAGAGTTTATTATATAATTAAAATTGCATTATTAGTATAGCTGGTCCTCAAAAATAATTATTGCTGGGAGCGCAGTCTTCTGGCCTAGGCCGAACTATTTATCAGCAGTTGACAGCTGAGCTTTTCCTGTCATTGGCCTGCATGACAGCAGTATGACATTTCAGAAGACGGAAAAACGGGAAAAGCTCAGCTGTCAGCTGCTGATACGTAGTTCGGCCTTGGACAGAAAAATGCGCTCCCGGCAAAATTGGTACTTTTGTGGGCCGGCTGTACCAAGTTATTCAGTGTCTATGTGAATGTCCAGCCAGTTTGTCCAGTGAGTAGTTGTTTGTCCTCCATGAATTACATTGGGGGTCATAACCATACGAGTAAGCTATGTCTCACACTTTGACTTCCCCGCGTAATTCGCTCAAATGTGTCTTCCTTTTCTGAAGCGCACGTAGGTCATTGGATTTCTTCAGTAGTGCACATCTTGCCGCCGCCCTTCAGACAGACCCAGACAACGCGAGTGGGGAACTGGTCATCTCGATACCTCCAGAAGCTGCTGGCATAGTTCAGGAAGGCAGAAACCTTCGAGTTGGAGTCGAGTTTTCCCTTGAACAACCGCAAGGAGGAGTACATTTCGTCATACCAGAAGGCGAAGGGACGCTAGCTGAGGTAAAATTTTGAACACCCACCTAATCTTTGGAAGAAATTTAAAATATGTGTTATATAAGTTACATCAAGTATATATAATAATTATGTAATAAGTTACGGGTGGACCAGTACTGGAATAGTCTTGAAATTACCATAGCTTCCTGAAGAATACGTATTCACTAGCTGGTTGAGTACTGGAGGCGAGCGCTTTCAATATAAGGATCAGCAGGCTGATGCACGGATTTCTCCGGAAGGTATGGTAATTTTACTTCTAATACTAGCGAAAATAACCATTTACATTTAATGGAAAAGAGTAGGCACAGTATTGAGTAAGTATACTAGTAGAGGAGTACAACAGTGTTTGAAGTCCATAAATATTATCTACAAAAAGCTGAAGTAACCAAAATAATAATTCCTCTCTCATTGGATGATCCGACAGACTGCTGCCGACATTCATAATTTCTTCTTCTACCTGGAATTAGGGCAACTTGCTCCAAGTCTACAAAGGTAGTCTTGTTCCATTTGGGAGGTGAAATATTGCTGTTTTCAAATATCGAAATTTGAATTTTGCATTTTCAGTTCTTGCTGAACAACTAGGTTCTTTGTTAGTCTTTAATGTATCCATAAACCCTTGTTTGCACGCATAGCTCTGGAAGTCCCTTGGTTTCCATGTTTCAATGGAGTTCAGCAGATGAGCCCACACCTAGCGCTACTTACAACCATAACTCAAATGTTACTTACAACCATTACTACAATCAGAGCAACTGGTCGTTGAATTCTGTAACATAGATATCACACGATACCTCGTCCAATTTTGCTTGAACTGAAAGGTAGTTTGGGCTAGTCCATGAATGTTGCTTCATGAAATAAAAGGTTTAGTGACGTTGATGTAGTAATAATTTATTGTGAAAGGCACGTTGACGTAGGTGATACATTGTAGTACATACATGATATATACGTTGTAGACGTAGAAGGAAACATCTCAACAGAATTTCAACTTGTTTTTGAACAACGAATGGCTTGATGTCCCTTGGGAGTTGAAATTATGTTATGTTCACAATTTCAGCGTTAATTTTCACTTAACGTACCTACCTACCTCCATAGTCTGTTTTACGTAATGAGGAAGGTATTTAGTCTGCCCTCCCATTCGACAGAGGTTTTTACGGTAGTCTCAGTTATTGCCAAGAATACATTTTTATTGATGACAATGGTAACGTGATGCTCAGTCATGATAGTTTTTCCTTATAGCGTGGTGCCCACATGTTCACATACTGCTACGAGAATTCTTCACGACTATGGTTCCCTTGCGTCGACAGCTTTTCAGAACCATGCACGTGGCGTTTGGAGTTCACGGTTGACGAGTCGATGACAGCTGTGTCCTGCGGCGATCTCCTGGAAGTCGTTTACACTCCTGACATGCGCCGAAAAACGTTTTACTATGCACTCAACGTTCCTGCTTCAGCTCCTAACATAGCTCTGGCTGTTGGGTAAGACACTCAGTTGTCATCCTTTCCGAACCATCTTACTCATTCTATTTACTTACATCGCTCTGATTTCCAGGCCATTCGAGATCTACGTGGATCCTTACATGCATGAAGTCACCCATTTCTGCCTTCCTGGACTGATGGATTGTCTCAAAGTTTCAGCCCGCTACATGCATGAAGCCTTTGAATACTTTGAAGAGACACTGGCTAATCGATATCCATACCCTTGCTATAAGCAGGTTTTTGTGGACGAGGCAGATGTTCCCATCCATGCCTACGCCACAATGAGTATCCTAAGGTGAGACAGTCTTTTGTTTATTGTGGAAATACTAGCTTTGTCCGTGCTGTCTCCTTATGGGCTAGCTCCGAGTAGGTTCAGTTTTTGCTTGAAGGGGGGAGGTGTAGGGTGGGCTCTGAACATGCTCGCTTGGAATAGGGTGAGCCTGGAGCTTGTTCGGAGCACGGGCAGCTCGAGTGGATCGAGGGCATGTCGACAGGACATGGGCGGAACAGCAGGGCTCAGCTGCCCCTGGTCTTCTCGTGGAGCACAGGAGGGCTTGCTCAGAGCAGCTCGGAGGAAGCCCCGTGGCCAGCACGAACACCAAATCATCTGCCCTGGGAAGCACGAACACCAGACCAGTTGGCTCGGAGCTCGCCCTGGGTCTGCACGAACAGCGAATCTTTGCCTCACCTTACTGCACATGCCTGAGTAGCTCTGAACAAACTCTGAGGGACTGCACAAACAAACCCATGGACAGTCGGGGCAACGCTGATGCCTGACTCACTGTGGTGAGGAAGCTTGCAACCTTCCCTTCAGTTTAGTCTCCCTTCATAATTCATTGTGTTCTGTTCTGTGAAAGTTATTCCTTCCAGTCCGTTTGTATGCCACATACCTCAGATTATTCCATCCCTACCTTTTACCTCCTTCCCGTCACCATAGAAACCGCCTTCAGTGCCATCGTCATTTTTCACTGCCTCGTCACCTTGGAGTACCCCAGGTAAAACCAACACGCAACAGCAACAGTACGAGCAGAAGTTATACCCATTACCAGCAACAGACCTACCTGCCTCTTTCCTCACCAGACAACACAGTCCAATCCCCCACTCGCTATGTTTCAAGGTTGAGACTGGTGGAGTGGCGGTTTGGTGGCATGAATTTCATCTGTATTGACCCGTAACCACTAGAAGGGTATAAGATTGATAGTAGCTTATGGATACCTCCCACTTTCAACAAGCTGTCTTGTATGTACATGTGTGTCAATACCCTGAATTAAGTTTTGGGGAATGTCTACTTTTCATATCATATCTACATCTGCAGGAAACGTAAATAAGAGGTAGGATCAAGAGAACTCGTGTGTTGTTTGGAAAGAAGGGCAGAATGTATAAGTAGTACGTCTTAATATTCCACAGTATTCATTGTCGTTTTTGACTTACTTCAAACAAATCCTACTCGGTATACTACAGCAACCCCTGTTTCTCATAGCTTATGTACTATTCTGTATCATTTTTGACTAATTTCAAACGAATCCTACTTGGAATACTACAGCCCCTGTTTTTCACTGTTTACATAAATACTATTCCAGCACAAATCTTCTCCACTCGGCCTCCATCGTTGACCAGACCTACATAACAAGGACAGCTATGGCGCAAGCGGTTGCAGAGCAGTTTTTTGGATGCTTCATATCCATGCAGAACTGGTCAGATGCTTGGCTGCCCAAAGGTATCTCCTATTACTTGACTGGGCTGTACTCCAAGAAATGTTTTGGAAACAATGCTTACAGAGAGTGGATTCACAAAGTATGTACTATAGTGGAAAAATAATCGTTTTTGAGCGAAGAAATGTGATTTCAGTGATGTATTGTTGGTATTTAACATGTTTGTTGTTAATAAAATAACTGTTGTCCTCTGAAGGAACTGGAGGAGGTTGTGAAGTACGAAGAAGAGTATGGAGGTATAGTTCTGGATCCCAGTCAGCAGCCAGCGTCATCCCCCGCACCATCACCAACAGCTCCCGCATCGTCGGAACCAACGTTTTATTTTCCTCTCAAAAACCTCTACACGATCTCTCCTCATTACATGGAGGTGATGCGAAAGAAGGCCCAACTAGTCATACGGATGTTGGAGCACCGTATAGGCTACGAGCTTCTGTTGCAGGTTAGTTCAGAGATGGAATATTGCGTCAGGTAATCGATTCTGTATAAGTGTAGGTACTTTGGACTCAAGTTTTCCTGTTTTATAATCAACTGAGTTTTAATGAATCTTACAGGTTCTGAACAAGCATTTGTCACTGGCAATGAACGCTTCCACAACTAAATCATCCTCTGGTCAGTGGAATCACATGGTCATCAGCACCAATACGTTTGCCAAAGCAATCTTCACTGTGACAGGCAAGGACATGACTGTGTTTATCGACCAATGGGTTCGTACTGGAGGACATGTCAAATTCCATCTTCAGTTTGTCTTTAACAGAAAAAGGTACAAAATCGTTGTTTCTCCTTAAATTGAAATTTAAGTTGTTCATTCTATTCTAAAACGTTTGTTTCCCTGTTAGAAATACCGTGGAGCTGGAGATTCGTCAAGACGCTATATCTCAATGTGGTATCCGCAAGTACATGGGTCCTTTGCTAGTCACTATTCAAGAACTTGATGGTACATTCCGACATACTCTGCAGGTAACCTCTCCATAACTAGTTACATGTCTATACTTGAGATTTGCAACATTGTGCTGGTAGGTACCTACATTTTCTATGTGGTTTTATTTTAGGTGGAAGGCACTGTTGCCAGGGCGGACATAACGTGTCATTCCAAAAGCCGGCGTAACAAGAAGAAGAAAATTCCTCTTTGTACGGGAGAGGAAGTGGACATGGATTTATCTGCTATGGAGTGAGTTTTGGATTTATTTCTACCATATGTACTTGATGTTGTTTGCCTCAGCTCTTACAACAGCCTGTCTGTCACAACATGACACACATGATCATTTGTGTTTCACAGCTCGGACTCCCCAGTCCTGTGGATTAGACTCGACCCTGATATGACACTTGTACGATCCTGTCACATTGACCAGCCGGATTATCAGTGGCAGTACCAACTGAGGCACGAGCGTGACGTCACTGCTCAGTTCGAAGCGATCTCAGCCTTGGAAAAGTTCTCCACTCCAGCTTCCCGCCTTGCTCTTACAGATACTATAGAGAATGAATCCACTTACGTTAAAGTCAGGGCAGCTGCTGCACTCTGCCTTACAAAAGTTTGTATTCAACACTTCCCTCAATATATTACTATAGCCACTCTGTTGTGTGAAATTACCTTACCTGTGAGAATTTCTTGTCCAGGTGGCGAACTCTATGGTTTCTAGTTGGGCAGGGCCGCCAGCTATGCTTGCCATATTCAGGAAGCTGTTTGGTTCATTTTCCTGTCCCCATATCATCAAGCAGAACAACTTCCAGAACCTTCAGCACTACTTTCTTCAAAAGGTGAGCCCATCACTGTCCGTATTAGACACCAATGCCTCGTGAACCTGATCGCCAATCATTGACCTCCACTGGCAGTTCCGTATGATATGTGTAGGATCCACTTCCTCAGTTTTAACACAGTGGAATCCTAAATGTAGGTAGGGTTAATTTGGATGTTACCATAAGAGAATGTTATTTTCACCCTTGAGTGATCACAATGCATCACCCGGGTAGACTTTGATGGAGAAATAAGTGGTCAAGTGTACCTGGTAGTGGTAGTATTCAATCCGTTTTACGAAAATTAAAAATAAACTACTGTTGTGGCCGGTGCATTGTTTCCTTAGCAGGAGAGATCAGGAGCGCCTCCCCTTCCCTCCCTTCTCCACCGGCCCGGCGTCAACGCCGCTCACCTCAGTTCAACAGTAGTCATTCATCACCTCGCGTCTCACGCTGTCTCGCCTTTAAATTCATAAAAGTTGCATATTGTGGTGTTTAAATTATCCAGCTATCGCGCCTCTGAATCTTCGAGCATCGACTGCTGTTCAAGCTTCATCATCCCCATCGTGCTACCCTTCCCAGCCGGCTTTCCTTATATCCCTTATACCCACCCTTAACCTTCATAAGTCCTCCTCGATATATTTGAAAGCCCACCGTTGCCAAGGTAAGGCGTATCAACTCTAATATTATTCCAAAAGTACACTTTTGGTGGTCCTTCTGCTTCATTCTTTGGGGCTCAAACATATTATTAGTATTTCGTTTGTGAACCAGCTAGCCCCACCCACGAGGATTTTAATCTCACAATATCATTATCGAACATCCTCAACATTTGGTCTCGTTTCGAGCCGGATTTTGTACTCCAAGTAAATTTGTGTAATAAAATTCGTAAATTAATTAATTAGGTACCTAAAACCGCGGGGCGGAACCCAATTATTCGTTGTAGGCAGGTACTACGTGAGAATCGCTTCTAGCATCGCTAATCGTTTGAAGTTTCTGCAGCTTGGTCACGGTTTTCAGCCTAAACTTGTATTTTCGAATTTGTTTTACTTAAAATATATACCTATTTCGAGGCTTTCTGGTGGTTTTATTGAGACGTAATTGGGGGATTGTGGAGTTGGGAAGGGAACGGGGAGCGCTTGCTGAACGTCAGTCCTTTACTTGAATTCGGAATTTTGTTGAAACGTGTTCATTACTGACTTGCGATAATTTCGTCTGGTCAACTATCAATCTGTGTTGCACTTTGAGGCAGCGCGTGTAAACAGGTGACTAACGGTGATCTTGTGGCCTATTCACTGTCTTATAAGATAAATCAGGGACTTTGTGATACCTATTATTCTCCGTGTATTCTGGCTCATTTTTCCGTCTCTCCAGTTATTGTGTTTCGCATATTCTACACCCATTACCAGTTGAATATCACAACTCGAATAGATTTTTTTAAATTTAGTAATATTTAATTTAATCCGTTTAAACTGCTTGTAATAAAATTTCTCTTTGCAAATCTAGATAGATTTATGCAAGCATATATTTTGTATGTAGTTCTCGACCACTATATGCGTGTTGTTTTGTATTTGAGCCAACGAGTTATTCAGTACCTGTCCATAATCCTTGTTCCTCTTCATAATATTGGTGAATCCTGTTCCTTCTTTCTTTGTACCTACCTGCTTCTTTCTGGACGGATAGTAACTGCGTTGGTACATACCTAAATTATAATGGCTGGGAAAGTAAGGATGAAGATACTTTCTGCAAAAACCAGTGCACTTAAGACTCGTCTACAGGCATTGCTCCAGTTATCCTCCACTGTTACGTCGGATAACACTGAATTGTTTCTAACACAGGCCAGGGAATTAGATAATTTGAAGAACTCATATGAGGAAGTCGCAGTGGAGTTGGAAGAGGTCAAAGCAGAAATGGATGAATCTTATATACCATCTCTTGAATGTATAAACGAATTCAATTGTATGGTCGATAGGATTAAAGTTGTTGTTCGCAGAGTCGATCCAGCTGGTAAATCCAGCACTGATGCTCGTGTGTCGTTGAATGCAACCCAAGGTTTGGGACTCGCCACATGTAAAGTAAAATTAGAACCCATAAAACTCATGAACTTTGATGGTTCTCCGGAAAATTGGAACCCCTTCTATCAACAATTTTTGGAGTTGATTGATCAAAATCCGGACTTATCCAACCTACAACGAATGACTTATCTTGTTTCACATCTTACTGGTAGCGCAAAAAGCATTGTAGCTGGGATACCTCCAATTGAAGCTAATTACGAATTTCTTAAGAATACTTTGAAGGAACGATTTGAGGATAAACGGGCACTTGGACACTACTATTTAGACAAGATTTTGAATTTGAAACCACTCTCTCAAGAATCGGAGAAAGGGTTAAATTATTTTTTGGAGGAGTTCGTGGGAGCCACAGAGGCACTTAAAAAATTGGGTATCAATGACATGTTTGATTTTTTTTTGGTATATTTATCTACCAAAAAGCTGGATCCTGATACCATCAGACATTTTGATATGCACCATCGTGACCTGGATGTACCTACTTTTGAAAGTGTAATAAATTTCATTCGGGCCCAAACTCGCATCCTTGCTCGCTCCAAAAAACTTGTAGTCGCGTCCCAATCTTCATCGAAACCGAATAGTAACTCCAAATCACCGCAAGTATTTGTAGCCCAACAGGTGGATGATACCGTTAAGAACCATCCAAAGTTAGATAAATCTTGTTCATGCTGCCGTCAGAATGTCTCTCATCCATTGGACAAATGTCCTTCCTTTTTGAAGATGAACCCTGTACAAAGATTCGGGCTTATAAAGTCGTCTCACCGTTGTTATCGGTGTTTAGCCAAACATTTTTCCAAATCGTGTAGTGTACGAAGTGTTTGTGGTAAGTGTCAGCGCCCCCATCATATTTTGATTCATTTCAGTGACCCCACCACTCATACTTCGGATACACTTGCTGTGCAAACGTCAGACAGCCATAATTTGAGGGGTAATAACGATCCACCCTCTCAGGTGACAGTCGCTGCTGCGAGTACCCAGTCCCGTTTCACTACTGTTCTTTTAGCCACTGCCCAGGTTGTTGTAACAGATAAATTTGGTCAACCTGTCACACTTAGAGCTCTGATCGACAATGGGTCACAGTCACATTTTGTTCAAAAGGGGCTGTGCGAGAGATTGGGTATTTCCCCTCACTCTCATCGGACTGTTGTACAATGTTTAGGCAAGAGTTCGTCATCAATTCAGGAACGGGTGTCTCTGACATTTTGCTCACGGATTGCGTCTCATGTCAAATTCACCATTAATGCTCTGGTGATGGAGGATCTCACGGGTCATCTCCCTGCTGTTCATGTGGAGGTATCTCATCTTTCGCATTTGATGGATCTCGAGCTAGCGGATGAGGTCTTCAATGTACCTGGGCCCATTGACCTCCTGATTGGTGCAGATTTATGGCCGCAGATATGTGGGTCTGGTAAAGTGATGGGTCCCCAGGGCACGCCTTATGGTCTTCAGTCCTCGCTAGGTTGGCTTGTCATGGGATCGGCACCAGTGGCTTCATACTTCACTTCGAGCACGTTCACTTCTCTTGTGGAGGATCCCATTGATGAGCTTCTGGAGAGGTTTTGGTTAATTGAGGAGACTCCATCCGAACCGGTTTCTTCTCCTGATTATGATGAATGTGAGAGGTTCTTCTGTGAGACCGTCATGCGTGGCACAGAGGGACACTTCATAGTTGCTCTCCCGTTCCGGCTGTCGCCTGATTTGTTGGGGGATTCATTTAGGTTAGCCACCCATCGCTTCATAGCCCTAGAGCGCCGTTTGTTGAAAACTCCTGAGCTCCATCGTCAGTATGGGGATGTGATTAAAGGCTATTTGAATGAGGGTTATATGTCCCTTATTACAGCGGAATATTTGCAACCTGGGGAAAAAGCTTACTATATTCCACATCATGGGGTGCTTAAACCAGATAGCACAAGTACACCCCTCCGGATCGTCCTGAATGCCAGCGCGCAAACTACAACAAAGCTGTCCTTGAACGATGTGCTGCACGTGGGCCCTAAATTGCAGAATGATTTGGTTCGTGTGCTCCTCAATTTCAGGCTTTTTGAATTCGCGTTAACTGCAGATGTCCGACAGATGTACCTGCGAATATCAGTTCGACCTGAGGATCGACGGTTTCAGCGCATTATCTGGCGATTTTCTCCTGTGGAGGATCTTCAGATTTTTGAAATGGGTACAGTGGTTTTCGGTGTGGCACCATCTCCATATTTGGCACTTCGGGTAGTTCAGGAATTGATTAGATTGGAGGGTGATCGCTTCCCTCTGGCAGCCGTCAGTGCTGGTCGGGATACTTACGTTGATGATTATCTGGCATCTGTTCCAACAGAGGTGTCAGCCAACTTGTTGCGGCAGCAGATGATTTCATTATTTTCGGCGGGATCTTTTACATTGGCAAAATGGGCCTCAAATTCTTCCCTAGTGATGTCTTCAATTCCAGAAAACCTGAAGTCAACGGAATATTTGGATTTTGATACTGATTTATCCCTTAAGGTGTTGGGATTGAGGTGGAATCCTCATAGAGATACTTTTTCGGTGAAAGTAAATGTTCCTTCAAACAACTGCACTAAACGAGCCATGTTGTCCGCTGTTGCCAGAATTTTCGATCCATTGGGATTTCTTGCTCCATTGACAGTTAGCGCAAAGGGATTTATTCAGTCACTCTGGACGCATCAGTTGGGATGGGATGATAAGCCACCTGAGGAAGTTTGCCGACGGTGGAGACATTTCATTGAGGAATTACCTCTTTTAGAGGATTGGTGTATTCCACGTCATTCTTTCATCACCCCTGGATGCTGGAGTGCACTCTTGGGTTTTGCCGATGCCTCCCAATCAGCGTATGGAGCCGTTGTGTATGTCCTGAGTGAATGTTCAGGTGTGCGGAGAGTAAGCCTACTGATAGCTAAATCGAAAATCGCTCCATTGAAGACGACCAGTATTCCACGGCTGGAACTTTGTGCTGCCCTCCTGCTCTCCTCTCTGATTCACTATGTTTTGGAATCTTACTCTGGACGACACGAATTCGCACGTGTGTTTGCTTTCAGTGACTCAACCGTTGCTCTTCATTGGTTGTCTTCATCACCATCTAGATGGAAAGCATTTGTTGCCAACCGGGTCACAAAAATACAACACCGCACTGATGTGAAATGGTGGTACCATGTGAAAGGGGAGCAAAACCCTGCAGACTGTTTGAGTAGGGGTTTGTCTGCTGGGTCCCTTCTTCATCACAATATGTGGTTCACCGGCCCGGTTTGGCTTAACTCGCCATTTTCAGAATGGCCTATAACCATCATTGATGATTTGGTTCTTCCATCCCGCCCTGTGGAAGAAAGGATAGTTTCTCTAGCTACAACTACTCCTCAGGATTGGATATTGAAGCCCATGCTAGATCGTGTCTCGTCGTATCGGAAGCTAATTCGTTCCACCGCATATGTTTTAAGAGCTCTGAGGCTAACTCGTTTCCGTACCGGTCCCTTACACCTGTCAGAGATTACCCACGCTGAGATTCTGTGGCTGCGGTATACTCAGCGTCAATATTTCTGGGAGATCTTCGTCTATTTAGAATGTACATCCACCAAGAAACGAAAGGGCCTTTTAAGAAATCCCATGATTGGAAAATTGGATTTGTTCCTGGAAAACGGGATGATCAGGGTGGGGGGAAGGCTGCAGTATTCTCGTCTGTCTTATGATCACCGTCACCCTCTCCTGCTACCTAAAACTGGTAGATTTGTGGAACTACTTGTCGATCAGTATCATACGGATAATTTGCATACAGGTCCACACATACTCCTGTCACTTTTGAATTTGAGGTATTGGATTGTTGCCGCTCGGAGTTTGGTGAGACAACGGGTCCATAAATGCAACATATGTTTCAGGGCTAAACCCCATGCTTTGGAACCTAAAATGGCCCCGTTGCCTGCTGTAAGATTTCAGCAGTACAAGGCTTTCCTAAATTGTGGAGTGGACTATGCAGGCCCATTCACAATTTCGATGGTCAGACGACGGGGAGGGACTGGCATGAAGGCCTATGTGTGCATGTTTGTCTGCCTCGCCACCAAGGCCCTTCATTTCGAGCTGGTTTCGACGCTCTCAACGGATGGGTTTTTGGCTGCCTTTCGACGCTTCCTATCCCGAAGAGGTCCCTGCAAGATAATTTTTTCTGATCAGGGTACCAATTTTCTGGGTGCAAAGCACCAATTGAGTCGTTTATACTCTTTAACAGCCTCTAGTAAATTCAACACCTCTGTGGGAGACGATTTGTCAAGCAGAGGAATCGAGTGGCGCGTAAACCCCCCATCGTCTCCACATTTCGGTGGAATTTGGGAACGCAACATTCGGAGTTTCAAGAGTCTATTGTACAAACTTATTGGACCTCACTTGCTAACCTATGAGGAATTCAATACTGTCATCATTCAGATAGAAGCAATTTTGAACAGCAGGCCTCTGACAGTCCTGTCAGCAGACCCAAATGGACCTACTGCACTAACTCCTGCCCATTTCTTGACTTTGGGACCCCCTCTGGACCACATTCCTTATGAGGACTTCAGCGCTGTACCATCAAATCGCTTGGATCACTATCAACGCGTCTCGCAAATCACTCAAGGATTTTGGAAACGGTGGCAGCAGGAGTACTTGCACACTCTGCAGGGGCGTGCTAAATGGACTGAGGATGCTCCTCCTCTGAATATCGGCTCAGTGGTCGTTGTGATGCGAGAGAATACTCCACCTCTGCAGTGGCCTCTTGCAGTTGTGGAGGAGTTATGCCGGGGTCCGGATGGCGTTGCAAGAGTTGCCAGATTGAGAACCAGCCGAGGAGAGCTGGTCCGGCCCTTGGTGAAGTTGTGTCCACTCCCAAATCAATGAGCCGTACCTCCTATTCAAAACATCCTTTTCCCAATTATTTATCCTGTTATTAATCCTTAGTTGTATAACTCGTTTTGTTGTTGTTAATTCTTAATTTATTGGATTGGTGTTTTAGTTATAATTGTTCAACCAGTTTCATTCGGAGCACTGGCTCAGTGAAATTTTCTTCAGAATTCTGAAATACATTTCAGGGTGGGGGGAAATGTTGTGGCCGGTGCATTGTTTCCTTAGCAGGAGAGATCAGGAGCGCCTCCCCTTCCCTCCCTTCTCCACCGGCCCGGCGTCAACGCCGCTCACCTCAGTTCAACAGTAGTCATTCATCACCTCGCGTCTCACGCTGTCTCGCCTTTAAATTCATAAAAGTTGCATATTGTGGTGTTTAAATTATCCAGCTATCGCGCCTCTGAATCTTCGAGCATCGACTGCTGTTCAAGCTTCATCATCCCCATCGTGCTACCCTTCCCAGCCGGCTTTCCTTATATCCCTTATACCCACCCTTAACCTTCATAAGTCCTCCTCGATATATTTGAAAGCCCACCGTTGCCAAGGTAAGGCGTATCAACTCTAATATTATTCCAAAAGTACACTTTTGGTGGTCCTTCTGCTTCATTCTTTGGGGCTCAAACATATTATTAGTATTTCGTTTGTGAACCAGCTAGCCCCACCCACGAGGATTTTAATCTCACAATATCATTATCGAACATCCTCAACAACTACGATTTCTTAGGCCTCAGGATTTTCCCACAGATCCAGGAAGGGGCTAGGTACACATAGCTATTGATTTATGGTAAAATCGTTTTTCCATGACGTGGTCGAGTGGTGCCTTCCTGCGTAAAGACTTCCGCTTCCTCGATTGCTAGATCTGCCCTTATTGACCTATGGCAGAGGTAGGATGTGCGTATTAGCAAAAAAAAAAAATCAAACTGAATTTGTCTGTAATATGTACTGACCTTTCGGCAGGCGTTATTTCCTAATTCTGCATAACCTCCACCTGCTCTTACAGATGGTTTTTTATTATTCTCAAAATGGGATGAACTTGGATATTTTACAGACCATCCCAGTTGCGATGGCTGGTCTCCGCAACGCGCATGGCATTTGCCCTCCTGAAGTGATCACGTTCCTGCTGGATCTCTTCAAGTACAACGACAACAGCAAAAATAAGTGGGTGACATTAATACCTACTTTGATGTGAAGATATAGGTTTTTGACATAAGAATTGTAGGTGATTTTGGATACCAACATTCGTTTTCTGTTTTAATTTACAGATTTTCCGACAATTACTACCGCGCAGCTCTCATAGAAGCTTTGGGAGAAACAGTGACGCCAGTGGTGTCTGTAGTTCAACAAGGGTGAGTCACTACCTAAATTGCTGACGATACCACTGCTTAATAATTCGCTGGTGATATCAAAAATATATTTTTTCCTCTGGCACCACTGGTGCCAGTAGTTACCTAAACCGAGTGGTCATAATCAACTCGGTTTAGGTAAGCTATGTCGTGTTGAGTTTTTTTTAAAAGCAGGAAAAACGAATATCAATGCAATGTCGAGTTCTGATGGACGAAATAGTTCAGGATAAGTTGGAAAGTTTCAAGAAGGTCAGAAAAATGTGGACCATTGAATAAGAGCGAAACTTGTTGTGGTGAGCGGTAGTTGAGGGAGTTCTTTAGGAGAGCTAACGCACCACGATTATCACCACAGCAGGCGTTAGAGGAAGAGGTGTCCTGCGGTTATCACCACAGCAGATGCCAGAGAGAAGGAGGCTAGCACCCCACAGTTACCACCACAGCAGGTTCTAGATGAAGGAGCATCCCGCGGTTATCACCGCAGCAGACGTGTAAGGAGAGATGCTAGCGCCCCGTGGTTACTACCACAGAAGATGCGAAGGGATGCAAATGGGTAGGAGAGAGAGAGAGTGTAAGGTGAGCGAGAGAGAAGTTTGTAGGTAGGAGTGTGGCTGGTCGAATGAAGAGCTGGGCGAGCCGGGCGGTTTATAAAGGTCCTCCACCTCATCCCCCCTCTGTCAACGGCTGTTGAGAGTCGTTCGGAGCTCGATGGAGGGGGACCCTTCTGGTCTTTTTCCCGAGGCGTCGAACAGCTTGTCTTTCTACTCGTTTATTGGTTAAATATATATTTACAAGTATAAGTGAGTGGTATCCCAGCTGAGGGGTACCACGACACTCGTATTTCCCCAGTTTTAGGAAGGTTTAGGTATCCATATCTGGTATATTTCCTAAGCTTGACTCCATTTGAAATAACTAGTCTTGGTCAAAGGTTTTTACTGTCGCAAATTTCTTTTAATTTGCTTCCTTTTAGAACTGAAATTACGGCCGAATCCTTGTCCTCCGACACCAAGTTAGTTCTTGAGGAAATCACCAGGAATTTGAACTTGGAGAAGCTGCTGCCTTGCTACAAACTTGTGGTGACTGTCGCTTGCCTCAAAGTAATCAGAAAGCTGCAGCGGTTCGGTCACCTTCCCAGCACGCCCAATCTCTTCAAATCTTATGCGGCCTACGGCCAGTTCTACGGTAATGTGTACAGTCGGTAGAATACAGCACCCACGAGTTTCAGGTTGTGTGATTCGATTTTATAAACGCCCGCCTTTGTTTTCCGCTGCCTTGCAGATGTGAGGATGTGCGCGCTTGAAGCTCTGGTCGACTACACTGTGGTCGATGGGAAATGGTCGGATCTGGAGTACCTCCTGGACATCTGTGACGAGGATCCTGACCCTGGGATTCGACTGGGGCTGGTCCGCCTCCTTATTTCCAATCCCCCCTTCAAGAAAGGTCACCCCAAACCCAGGTTGGATAAACCGGAGCTCGTTCACAGGCTTTGGAAACTCTTCAAGTAAGATATCAATTACTATTTAGTTTGGATCGCGACCAAATTGAAATGAACCGTTGTGCTCCTGTACGCATGACTGTATGTATGCCTAGTTTCATTTGTTGAATGCAAATTTCACTTGAAAAAAGATGTTTTATCCACAATTTGCCTCACATTTACTAGTACTATTTACAAGTACCAAAGAAGTAAAGAAAGAAGTTATCCGTTTGAAGTAAGGTGACAGACTGCCTAGGCCTAGAGCAAAGGGGTAATTCCCGACAGAAGCTATTCAATATAGCATCAAGCCTAATTATTAAGCAGTAATACTGATGGTGCAGAGAGGCTGTCTAATCGGGAATAGAGCAACGAACTCCTTTCTGATCCTATGTGAAGAAGAATTATTTAGAGGTTGTAAGGATTACTAGGAAGGGGATTGGAGGGGTGGCAGCGGAGGGGAGGTGGGATTGAGACATGAGCGCGCCACCGTAGTTAGTCAGTAGTTGTATTATGCCCGTCCTGTTATGCGTGTACCGTTGTCGAATAAAATATCAGTTTAACATCAGTAGTATTACTTCCGTAGCCCACCCTGACAAATTCAGAAGTGGGATAGTGACAAACAAATTAGTTTGGAGTTAGTTGTGAAAAGTGGTAAAGTTTTTTGTGAGAAGTGCCATTCTTTTCTTCGTGTTGACTGTTGCCTGATCTCTCGGACTAGTGCCGATAATCATGAGTTTGAACCTCACATGTGAGTTGATCGACTCCATGAAACTTTCGGAACTGAAAAATCAGTTGAAAAAGAAAGGTTTCAAGCCCACAGGTAAGAAAGCTGAACTTGTGTCTCGATTGAAGGCTTGGCTGATGTTGGAGGAATCGAGGGTTGAGGACGGCCATGTTGGAGGAGACGAGGATGACGAGCACGAGACGGACGTTGATGAAGAGGGGGAAGGAAGACAGAGCGCTGGGTCTCGGCAAACTTCGGATACTGAGACGGAGGACCCTGAAGGTGATACCAATGTAAAACGAAGACAACGAAAACAAAAACAAACCTCGCCGCGCCCTCACTTCGCCCTCACCTTTCGAGATATCGAAGACACAGTACCGAAATTCGATGGTTCGGGTTCTATGTCCATCAAAAAATGGTTTGAGGAGATCCAAGAGCAGAAGGCGTTGTACGGTTGGAACGAAACCCAAACGGTGGTTTATGCAAAAACCCCGTCACAGGGCTCGCACGAAAATTTCTTTTGGGTGAAAGAGGACTTACTTCATTAATAAAATTCAGGAAAGTTAGGTATGTTGGATGAATTTGATGATAAACATTGTGCTACGGACATCCATTCTGTTTTATCAAGCCGTCGAATCAGAAAGGAGGAGAGCGCGTATGAGTATTTTTTGAATATGCGGGAAGTAAGTCAAGGACTCGTTGACAACAAATCGCTCATACACTACGTTGTTTGTGGTATATCCGACCCTTATGATAAGTCGATGTTATGCGGTGCTCGTGACCTTGCCGACTTCAAGGAAAGGTTGCGATCCTATGATCGATTGAAAGAAAGTAAAAGGAGCGATAGGATTTCTGATGTTTATAAGTTTTCGACATCAAAGTCCTACGGTAGTACGAGTTCGTCGTTTCCTGCAATACAACGATGCTACAACTGTGGAAGTGATGACGGACATCGAGCTGCCCAGTGTCCTAAACCCAAGCGACCGCCTGGTTCCTGTTATCGTTGTTCAAGTATGGAACATATGATCAAGGACTGTCCTCTCAAGAAAGAAGAATCATCTACGCGTCGGGAAACTTCAGGAGTGTCATTGGTGGAGTCTATTGTTTCTGCCCCTTACATTGTCGACGTTGAATTCCGGATTCTTCCCATTACGAGGGTAACTGCTATCATCGATACAGGTAGCCCCTTTTCTTTAATTTGCGAACGGTTTGTTCCCGTTTCGTTGCGCAAACCTTATGATGGTAGAGTGAATTTGGTTGGTATTAATAAATCACCCTTGACCATTTTGGGAGAATTTGTGGATACTGTAAAAATCCAAAATTGCGATATAAATTTAAATTTTCTTGTTGT
Organism: Leptopterna dolabrata; assembly: GCA_954871275.1. Lineage (NCBI taxonomy): Eukaryota > Metazoa > Arthropoda > Insecta > Hemiptera > Miridae > Leptopterna > Leptopterna dolabrata. Next base: position 18,952,593 of record OX940982.1, on the reverse strand, counting down.
TCCTGACCATGCCATTTTACATGGATGTTTGGTGGGTCGTAACCTTTTTCAGGGTAATACTGTCACTGTTGCGATTGAAGGTGATACAAATTTTTTGCATCCAGTAACCCCTTCTATGTTTTGTCAGGAACTGCTTAATATAGACGTAGAGGTACTCGAGCCGAATAAATTAAGTTTAGACACTGGAAATTCCCTATCTGTTGACCTTATAAATCGTGTTTATTCGCTGCTTGACAATTATATGACCTGTCCCTGGCCTAGGGAACCTGAAACCAAATACGAGATCAGTATTACATTGAAAAAAGAGGACCCTTTCTACTTTCAACCTAGGCGCTTATCAGTAAAGGAAAATGAAGTTGTTCGTGATACTATAAAAAAGTTATTAGACGATGGGGTCATACGTCCTAGTAAATCGGAGTTTTGTTCGCCAATTCTCGTGGTCCCCAAAAAACAAGGAGAATACAGAATGGTGATTGACTATAGAGCATTAAATAAACAAATTCTCATGAATGATCGTTTCCCCATTGCAATAGTTCAGGATCATTTGGACTCCTTACGTGATAAAACCGTGTTTACCACTCTGGATTTGAGAAATGGGTACTACCATGTGGATATTGATCAAAAGTCTTCCAGATATACCAGTTTTGTTGTACCATTCGGTCAGTATGAATTTTTAAAATTGCCTCAAGGCCTATCGATCGGGCCCTCTGCTTTTGCCAGATACATTTCCTTGATCTTTAGAGATATGATTCAGAATGGAAGGCTCAAGGTATTTTTTGACGATATGATAATCGCGACTGTAACTTTGGAGGAGAATTTGGTAATCCTCGAGGAAGTGCTTGATAGCATGGTACGTAATAGATTAAAACTGCGTATTGATAAGTGTCAGTTTCTTAAATCTGAAATAGCTTATTTGGGCTATTCTGTTTCAAAAGATGGGGTCCGCCCAGGGGATGAGCATGTGAAAACTATCAAGGAATATCCGGTGCCAAGTAATTCTAGAGATGTTGAGCGCTTCATAGGACTTTCATCCTACTTCCGCAGATTCATTCAGGACTACGCCAAAATTGCGGGTCCATTGTATAATTTAATTCGTAAAGATAGTCCGTTCGTTTTTGATGAAAATGCTATGGTTGCTTTTGAGACTTTGAGAAATAGGTTAGTGGAGCAACCATTACTTGCTCTTTACTCTCCGATTTTGGAAACCCAGCTCCATTGCGATGCCAGTTCGAAAGGGTTCGGAAGCATTTTACTACAGAGACAGCCGGGTGATGGTAGGTTTCATCCTGTTTTCCTTTTTAGCAAACGGACTACCCCAGCAGAATCGAAATACCATAGTTATGAGTTGGAGTGCCTTTCAATCAAAACTGCCTTAGACAGATTTAGAGTGTATTTGCATGGTATTAAATTTAAAATAATTAGGTACTGATTGTAACGCTTTGAAACTTACTATGAGTAAACGCGATCTCCACCCGCGAATCGCGAGATGGTTTTTAACCTTCCAACAATTTGAGTATGAAATAGAGCATAGAGATTCCAAAAGAATGGTCCACGTTGATGCCCTCAACCGTGCTATTATGATTATAGACTCAGAGTTAGACGAAGCTTTGATTGTTCGACAACAAACAGACCAAGCAATCAGTAGAATCCGTGAAGAACTGACACAGAGTGAATCCCCGTTTTTTGAGCTTCGGAATGGGTTAGTGTACCGCAAGTTAGGTGACGGCGAGTTGAGATTTTATGTTCCCCTAACATTACGCGATTCTATAATTCGTACCTACCATGATAATTACGCACATATTGGTGCTGCAAAGACTTGCGAATTAATCAAACGTATCTATTGGTTCCCCAAGATGGCCGATTCCGTTAAAAAGTACATACATAGCGAACTGTCTCAAGTGTGTTTATTATTCTCCGAAGTATGGTGAGGGCGAAGGGTTTCTGCACCCGATTCCCAAGGGAAATGTACCCTTCGATACAATTCACATTGACCATTATGGTCCACTGTCTCCGACTTTCAGGAAAAATAAATATGTGTTTCTTATTATAGACGCTTTCACTAAATTCGTTCGTTTGTTTCCATGCCGGTCAACTAATTCTAAGGAAGCCATTGACCATTTATCGCATTATTTCCGTTGCTATAGTAAACCATTGAGAGTCATTTCGGGTCGGGATTCAGGTTTTACTTCTGAAGAGTTTGAGAATTTTCTCAACGGCCTTCACGTTGCCCATATTAAGAATGCGAGCTTAACCCCAAGAGCAAACGGCCAGGTAGAAAGAGTCAATCGGTCGCTGACGCCGATGCTGTCCAAGGTGAATACTTCAAATAATTGGGATTTAGAATTGCCCACAGTTGAGTTCTCTATGAATAATACTTACCATTCGTCAATAGGTGATGCTCCTAGTAAGACTCTGTACGGAGTTTATCAAAATGGGGACGTTCCAGATGAACTTCGCAAGTTAGTTCAGATAGATAGTGGTGTCAGGAATTTGGAAGTAATTCGAGCAAAAGCTGCTATTTTAACAGGACAGGCCCAGTGTTACAATAAACAACAGTATGATTTGAGACGTAAACCTGTCACTGAGTACGCTGTAGGAGATCTGATTGTACTTACTCATAAGAATACGGCACAAGGAATCAGTCATAAATTGAACCAAAATTTAGAGGTCCCTACATAATAAAAAAAATACTCTCTAATGATAGGTTTGTGGTAGGAGACGTACCAGGATATCAGGTATCTCGTAATCCGTACGAAGGAATTGCTTCTCCCGGTCATATGAAGCATTACGACCAATTGCCCATGTAAATAGTTTTATCGTTCTCATTATATCCGTTTTCATATCTCATTATATTCATTATTCTTATTTTATTGTATTTTTGAGCCGTTTTTATTGGTCTGAGAGTTATTGTTGACTTATGCTGTGTTTATTGCTTTTGTGCTTTTATGTTCTTCTCATAACGTCTGTACAATTATCAACTGTATAGTGACTGATTGTTGCTATGGTTTACTATGTCATTATGTTGAATTATGCTGGTTCTGTGTTACCGAGCCGAATAATAACTTAAGTATGTTCAAATTTGCATTATGTGTCGAGTTGCGTTATGTTGTCTTATGTTGTGTTATGCTACTTATGATAGGTCTATCTGTCAGAATGGCCGAATTGTAAGGATTACTAGGAAGGGGATTGGAGGGGTGGCAGCGGAGGGGAGGTGGGATTGAGACATGAGCGCGCCACCGTAGTTAGTCAGTAGTTGTATTATGCCCGTCCTGTTATGCGTGTACCGTTGTCGAATAAAATATCAGTTTAACATCAGTACTATTACTTCCGTAGCCCACCCTGACAAGGTATTGTATGTTGCCAAAGGTTTTGCAACTTTTTTTTTTAGCGAATTTTCTATGAAAATGTAGCTATTTGGCGCGTTCCAAATTTCAGAGATGCTCCCTGTGAAACGGAAATCCCTCCAAAATCCGTTTCATGCACGTGGAAATGCGCGCGCGCGTCATTCCGCCCGAAAAGTCCCTTAATTTCCACGGTAAAAAATACCGGTGTGAAGTTAGCAACATTTTTCAGCAACATCTTAGTGCCACCATGAAATTTGGCATAAACAATCTCTAGGGCCTCTAAATAAATAATATAAAGTTTTTTTTGCCGAGTTAAGCCTCGCAAGGGGGTGCAATGCACCCCTAAAGTCAAAATTATGTTTCCAGCAACATCTTAGTGCCACCTTGAAATTTGGCATAAACAATCTCTAGGGCCTCTAAATAAATAATATACAGTTTTTTTGCCGAGTTAAGCCTCGCAAGGGGGTGCAATGCACCCCTAAAGTCAAAATTATGTTTCCAGCAACATCTTAGTGCCACCTTGAAATTTGGCATAAACAATCTCTAAGGCCTCTAAATAAATAATATAAAGTTTTTTTGCCGAGTTAAGCCTCGCAAAGGGGGGTGCAATACACCCCTAAAGTCAAAATTATATTTCCAGCAACATCTTAGTGCCACCTTGAAATTTGGCATAAACAATCTCTAGGGCCTCTAAATAAATAATATAAAGTTTTTTTGCCGAGTTAAGCCTCGCAAGGGGGTGCAATACACCCCTAAAGTCAAAATTATATTTCCAGCAACATCTTAGTGCCACCTTGAAATTTGGCATAAACAATCTCTAGGGCCTCTAAATAAATAATATAAAGTTTTTTGCCGAGTTAAGCCTCGCAAGGGGGTGCAATGCCCTCTGAAGTAAAAATTATATTTCCAGCATCATCTTAGCGCCACCTTGAAATTTGGCATAAGCTAATAATGAATTATTTCCAGATCGTTTTCTCCGCGAACTGTTAACATTGAATCCAGGCTACTTCAAACTGTTGCGTCGCAGTACGGATGCTAATATTCGGGTTCATTTATTGGTTGGGGCGCCAACTTTTCCACTAATTTTTCAATTAGTTAAATATCCTTTTTTCCCTTCATCCATCAATTTCACTTATTTTAACTTTCTGCAGAACGTTTTGAACCCAATTTTCGTCATCCGGTCTTAACTTTTTGTTCTTCGGGCTCATGAGCTTGTATAGATGTTCGTTTCTTCCTAGTTCTTCTTGGTTTAAGAGGTTAATAAAAAAAATTCATATTTATAGTCAAGAAAGAGAGTTTTTTAACGACAACCTGTGCAGTCCAGCCAATGCTGAAATCCAGCTTATCCCCTGAAAATGTCGATTTCAGAGGCCAGCCGAAGTTTAATCCTAAGAAGAAACTAATATCTCCACAAGCTCATGAACCTAAACAACAGAATAATAACACCTTATGACGAAACCTGGTTTTGAAGTTGTGTGGAAATTGAAAAGAAATTGAATTGATGGTTGAAGGCAAAAAAAGGAGTTTTTAAACATCAACCTTATTTTTATTGTTCTTGTTTTCTGTCGGTTCTTGTGGGATCCTCAGCCTCTTGGCACAATATACATTTATATGAGCCTATAGGGACTTGAAACATTTTGTTGTTGAATTTTGAAATACATCTTTGGTGCCATTCGCGGTTACAATAATCGCATATCACACAATCCGTCACTACTTCCGTATTGTTTATGCCAAATTTCAAGGTGGCACTAAGAAGTTGCTGGAAATATAATTTTGACTTTAGGGGTGTATTGCACCCCCTTGCGAGGCTTAACTCGGCAAAAAAACTTTATATTATTTATTTAGAGGCCTTAGAGATTGTTTATGCCAAATTTCAAGGTGGCACTAAGATGTTGCTGGAAATATAATTTTGACTTTAGGGGTGCATTGCACCCCCTTGCGAGGCTTAACTGGGCAAAAAAACTTTATATCATTTATTTAGTGGCCCTAGAGATTTTTTATGCCAAATTTCAAGGTGGCACTAAGATGTTGCTGGAAATATAATTTTGACTTTAGGGGTGTATTGCACCCCCTTGCGAGGCTTAACTCGGCAAAAAAAACTTTATATTATTTATTTAGAGGCCCTAGAGATTGTTTATGCCAAATTTCAAGGTGGCACTAAGATGTTGCTGGAAATATAATTTTGACTTTAGGGGTGTATTGCACCCCCTTGCGAGGCTTAACTCGGCAAAAAAACTTTATATTATTTATTTAGAGCCCTTTAGAGATTGTTTATGGCAAATTTCAAGGTGGCACTAAGATGTTGCTGGAAATATAATTTTGACTTTAGGGGTGCATTGCACCCCCTTGCGAGGCTTAACTCGGCAAAAAAACTTTATATTATTTATTTAGAGGCCCTAGAGATTGTTTATGCCAAATTTCAAGGTGGCACTCAGATGTTGCTGAAAATATAATTTTGACTTTAGGGGTGCATTGCACCCCCTTGCGAGGCTTAACTCGGCCAAAAAAACTTTATATTATTTATTTAGAGGCCTTAGAGATTGTTTATGCCAAATTTCAAGGTGGCACTAAGATGTTGCTGGAAATATAATTTTGACTTTAGGGGTGCATTGCACCCCCTTGCGAGGCTTAACTCGGCAAAAAAACTTTACATTATTTATTTAGAGGCCTAGAGATTGTTTATGCCAAATTTCAAGGTGGCACTAAGATGTTGCTGGAAATATAATTTTGACTTTAGGGGTGTATTGCACCCCCTTGCGAGGCTTAACTCGGCCAAAAAACTTTATATTATCTATTTAGAGGCCTAGAGATTGTTTATGCCAAATTTCAAGGTGGCACTAAGATGTTGCTGGAAATATAATTTTGACTTTAGGGGTGCATTGCACCCCCTTGCGAGGCTTAACTCGGCAAAAAAACTTTATATTATTTATTTAGAGGCCCTAGAGATTGTTTATGCCAAATTTTAAGGTGGCACTAAGATGTTGCTGGAAATATAATTTTGACTTTAGGGGTGCATTGCACCCCCTTGCGAGGCTTAACTCGGCAAAAAAACTTTATATTATTTATTCAGAGACCTTAGAGATTGTTTATGCCAAATTTCAAGGTGGCACTAAGATGTTGCTGGAAATATAATTTTGACTTTAGGGGTGCATTGCACCCCCTTGCGAGGCTTAACTCGGCAAAAAAAACTTTATATTGTAATAAACGACGGAAAGTACCACAAAACAGCACGGGTTAATCGATGTATATTTCTGCTCCGATTTTCAAAACACAACAACACATTTTCCAGCCCAACAACTGGGTCAACACAAAAACATATGACTATAAAGTATGGGTTTACCACACTACACCCCCTTGGATTTGAATGGCCCGCCCTCGGGCCGCACTTCCGCTCTAGCCAGTCTATTTGCATGCAGAAGTCTAGTTTTCCTGCCCATCTTCACCTGGAACAACACATTGCTCTTCTTGGTCATTACGACCCATGGCCCTGTCCATTGTGGCTGGAGTTTTGGGCTGCGGCCTCTCACCCGTTTTGGGTCGTGCACCCATACCCAGTCTCCCCTTTCGAAGGTTGGCCATTTCGCCCTGCGGTCATAGTACTCTTTTTGGGCCCGCATGTTTACCCCCATCTTGTGGCGTGCAAACTCTCGCAATTCTTCCAGACTCGCCCGCAGTTGGAGCGCATAGGTTGTCGTCATATGCAGGTTGCCTCCCGCTGCTGGTCGAACTAATGAGTTTGGGAGGTGCAGGTCTCGTCCAAAGAGCAGCTGTGCTGGGGAGAACCCTGTTGTGCCATGGGGAGCTGACCGGTATGCCAATAGGAACAATGGCAACTTCTCATCCCAGTCCTCTTGCCGTTCCCCTACAAATATAGCCAAATACTTTGTTAAGGTCCGGTTAAGCCGTTCCACCAATCCTCCGGACTGTGGGTGCAGTGGTGTGGTTCGGGTCTTCTGCGCTCCCATCAGTTTGGCAACTTCCTCCATCAGCCTTGATTCAAAGTTGCGGCCCTGATCGGTGTGTAATTCCCAGGGTACTCCGTTCCGACTAAACACCTGCTCAACAAGAGTGCTGGCCACTGTTTGGGCTTCTTGATTGGGTATAGCGATTGCCTCAGGCCACTTTGTGAAGTAGTCGGCTGCAACTAGTACATACCGGTTCCCGCGCTTTGTCTGGGGGAAGGGGCCTAAAATGTCTACTCCCATTCGCTCAAATGGTCCCCCTACCATCATCTGCTGCAATGGGGCTGGGTGCCGTTTTGCAGGACCCTTGACCTTCCTGCATTCCTGGCATGTCTTGCACCACGTCTTTACGTCATGCGTCATCCCCGGCCAGAAGTAAGCCTGCCGTACCTTCCCTAGTGTCTTCATGTATCCAAAGTGTCCCCCAACCGGGCTGCCATGACACTGGATTAGCGCATCCTGAATCGCAGCAGTTGGTACAACCCACTGCCTGGTGTGTCTACCTTTTGGAAGTTCCCATCTGTGGTAGAGTTGGTCTCCTATTACTTCCAGGGATTCCCATCGGTTGCTTCCAAGGGTTGCGGTTTCTGCTGGTTCCGGTTTCTGTGCCCTTTTTAATCTCTGGATTACCCACTGAATATTAGTGTCCTTTGCCTGGAGCACGCTACCATCTGGTACTTGGAACCCAATCCCATTGAGTTCATCACTGGGATCTCTCCGTTCTTCACGCCTCTTGCAGTAGTTGCAGGGCCCATTACATGGTCGGCGAGACAATCCATCAGCGTTAGAGTGTTGTCTTCCTGGTCTGTGTGCAATTACGAAGTTGTAAGTCTGCAGGGTCTCCAACCATCTGGCGAGCTGTCCTTCGGGCTGGCAGAGAGATGTGATCCATGTCAATGCAGCATGATCTGTCCTCACTAAGAACTTGGACCCATACAAGTACTGGTGGAAATGTTGGACACTCTTCACAACAGCTAGCAGTTCCCGCCTAGTCGCACAGTAATTTGTTTCGGCCTTATTTAACGTTTTGCTGAAATAAGCAACTACCCGTTCTCCCCCCTCGACCTCCTGCGCCAGGATAGCCCCAATGGCATGCGCGCTGGCATCACAATCCAGGATGAAGGGTTTCCCGAGATCTGGATACGTCAGGATGGGGGCTGTAACCATCGCCTCTTTGAGGGTTTCAAAGCTTAATTGGGTGGCTTGGTTCCATATAAACGGGCTCCTGGCTTCTGTTAGCTTGTTGAGGGGCAGAGCTAGATCCGAAAACCCCTTGACAAACCTCCTGTAATAGGAGCATAAGCCTAAAAAGGAACGAACCTGTTGCCTGGTTTGTGGTATAGGCCAGCTCTTTACCACCTCTGTATTTTTAGGATCAGTCCGAATTCCTTCTCCTGATATTACATGGCCCAGGTAGTTTGCATGTCTGGTGAAAAAGGAGCACTTGTCTGGGCGTACCTGAAGGCCCGCATCTGCTAGTCGCTGCAAGACATTCGCTAGTTTGCCGACCACCGACGTGAAATCAGGGCCGTACACAATAATGTCGTCAAGGTAAACAAGCGCTAGGTCGGACGGTAGCACTGCCTCCATCAGCCTTTGGAAGGTGGCTGGGGCGTTACAGAGCCCAAATGGCAACACCTTGAACTGCCATAATCCCTTTTGGTACAGCGTAAAAGCTGTTTTCTCCCTGTCTTCTTCTTTTAAGGCAACCTGCCAGTACCCACTACGTAAGTCCAATGTGCAGAACCACCGAGTGTGTCCAGGAGGCTTTGAATGCATGGTAGGGGATATGAATCTTTCTTGGTCACTGCATTGAGTCGTCTGTAGTCCACACAAAACCGTTTAGAGCCATCTTTTTTGGGAACAATCACGATGGGAGAAGCCCATGGGCTCTTTGATGGTTCAATCACATCCTGGTCTATCATGTCTTGCAACATTTTGTCAACCTCGGTTTGTTGCGTGAATGGGATGCGCCGGGGAGCCTGTTTAATGGGATGGGCGCTTCCAACGTCGATAGTATGCTCCACAATGTTGGTTCTACCAAGGCGTTGGTGCCCACTTGAAAATATGTGTCTGTACTTCAGAAACAGAGTCCTTGCTGACTCATAATTGTCAGTACCTTCCCGAAGTGTCGATGATTTCAGGGCACGATCAATCCAGCCCACATCTTCAGCTTTGCATGCAGCCTGCCATACACGCTCTACACACTGCCACCTTGTCTTCAGAGGTACTGCCTCTTCTCCTGCTAGTATGCATTGGTGCATAGGGATATTTAATTGCACCTGCAACTTTTTGAGAAAATCCAAACCCAAGATTCCTTTATCCCTGATATTACCTACTAGGAAGATGTGAGTGAATGCCCTCCTCCCCACCTGTCCTGAGACTTCGCACTCCCCATCTACCCGAAGCGTGCCTTCACCCGCAGTTTGTAGGGTGGCGTGGCCAGTGGATCTCAATTGCAGGTGACATTTAGGGACTAGGTCAGGCCGTAGAATGGAAACTGTTGCTCCAGTGTCCACAAGCATGGCACATATCTTTCCGTTTACCCACATATCAATAAAAAGAGCATCACTGCCAGTTCTTACTGCACTAATAAAGGGTGGGCCTTGATTGGTTTGGTCAGCCATGGCACAGGCCATTGCCGTAGCTGCCTCTAGTTTTCCGACTCCACAGTGCCTCTCACAGCCTGCTTCCGTTCCCGTGGGCATTTCGCCCGTACATGCCCAGTAGCATTGCAACCCCAGCATCTGGTGGAGGGCATCGTGTTGGGCATGTTTGGTGGTAGTAAGCCCTCAACCAGCTGTGCTTTAGCTAAGGCTTCTGCCACTGTCAAAGGGGTAGACAGCGTAAGCGTCCGTACCAAATCCCTATCCTTTAGTGCTCGGATGAAGGCGCGTACTCCAACCCGGTCCCTGTAGGTCGTGGGTTCCTGCGGGAAAGCCCCTCGAACTAGTCGTTCAATATCTGTTGCTAGGTCCGCCAGCTCTTCCGCAACCCCTTGAACTCTGGACTCGAGAAGCGCTTGTAGCTTGAATGCTTGATTGCATGACCCAAAACGGTCTGCCAGGGCCTTGGACAGGTCTGTGTAGTTGGTGCGAATGTTTTCTGGTAGATCCGCCATAACAGTCAAAGCTGGACCTCTAAGCATACTGGCCAGCTTTTTCCCTTTCCGCGTCTCAGACCAGCCATTAACTTCAGCCGTTACGTCCACATGGACCGCATACTCTTCCCATGCTAATTTCCCGTTGTAGGGCATCAAGTTGCCTTCATGGGCCACGAGGTTGACGCCCTGTTGCTGCTCCACATTAACTGGATGTCGCACTGGCGACTCGCAGCGAGGCTGTGACACTGGCGCCGAGGGCTGTGGTAGGGTAATAAGAGATAGCTGCTGGTGGACCCCTTCAAGCAGGGATTCGAGAGTGGCCACCCGCGTTGCCAACGTCGGGGCCCTCGTCCCCCGACGTGCGGGCCGCGCTGCCGTCGGCTGAGGTGAACTTGTTGGGCTAGGCGATGGGTGCGCCCGACCAACACAACGGCGCGTCGACCTGGTACGTGGAGCATCCTGCTGGCGGCGAGGAGGAGCCATGTTTACTGCTTCCCTCAGTGTTCGTTAGGATCCCGGACGGGCCCCCAATTGTAATAAACGACGGAAAGCACCACAAAACAGCACGGGTTAATCGATGTATATTTCTGCTCCGATTTTCAAAACACAACAACACATTTTCCAGCCCAACAACTGGGTCAACACAAAAACATATGACTATAAAGTATGGGTTTACCACAATATTATTTACTTAGAGGCCCTAGAGATTGTTTATGCCAAATTTCAAGGTGGCACTAAGATGTTGCTGGAAACATAATTTTGACTTTAGGGGTGCATCGCACCCCCTTGCGAGGCTTAACTCGGCAAAAAAACTTTATATTATTTATTTAGAGGCCCTAGAGATTGTTTATGCCAAATTTCAAGGTGGCACTAAGATGTTGCTGAAAAATGTTGCTAACTTCACACCGGTGTAAAAAATTTGTTCTTGCTCAGAACAATCCGTCACCGCAAGAGTAATGATGAGTTCCTTACCAAGCCCGATTGCACTGTGCGCAGGGTTCCATAATGACAAATTTTTGGTCCAAAAAATCAAAAAAGGATCAGCAACATAGGCTTGTGGAGGTGTTGTCAGTAATGTTTGTTTGGGGACGCTGAATCGATTGCAATAGGTCCCCAGTCCGATTAGACGTATACCCACCTTACCAAATTAAATTTATTTTCCGAAATCCAACAAAAAAACATATTTTTTATGTAGGCATGAAATTCGCTCCTTAAGCCGCTGCATGACTGGATTTTTTATTTATTTTATGTATGGGCGACCTCGGGACAACTTTTGATAGCCAAAAAAAAACCTCGATATTTTAGGACTTTTTCAGTCATTGGCTTATAACATCTAAACGATGCAGTCTTACAGAAAATTTCGCTTTTACCAAAATTAAAGAGCATTAAATTCTGCGTCGAATAACCTCCTTAAACATTGAATTTAGTTCAGCGGTTTGGTCGGAATCAGCAGTCAGAAATAGGCAAATTTTTCCTTTTTGACTGAAAAGTGTTATGCTCAGCTCCACACTCCTGTAATTAAATGGATATTCCAAATGAAAAATGGCACACTACTAGAGTTGTAGAGAATCACGTTCTGCGTTCAGAGCACCCCTGTTTTATGTAACATCCGTTTAAAATTTTAATTAATTGAAATTAAAATGTTTAAATTGAATATTTTAATAAAACTAATTTGAATGAAAAGAGAATGCAAGGTCTCACCAGAGCCGGACGGGAAGCCCCAGCCTGAAATGGCCGTTACTTTATTTTGTACTGTGTATAACCTCAGGTACAACTGAGGGAACTGTCCGCAGTTTTTAGGGAATTTTCGTAGATTAGTGGCAGAAAGGTGTTAAGATTGCCGCCAAAGGTATGCCGAATCGTACAGAGGTGGCGGCAGTCTTCAACGCCTTTCCCCTGTGAATCCACAAAAATTTTCCTAAGCCATATACAGTTTATTCCTATCTACTCACCTACGCAGACTGATGATGGGTGAAATAGCCCGATCTCAAATAAAGAACCAATCAGCAGAGGATTGGTCGCTGTTTATTTCCCACCTAATTAAGCATTTCATGTTAATGTAACTTGCCTGTATGGGTACTTTGGTTTCAGCTGTATGCTGTCTCATGACACTCGAATGCGAAATGCCTTCATTGATCTCTACTACACGTTGTACGGCATCAGAAAACCTATGTGTCTACCGTTCGAGCTTCCTGGTCTGGCATCTAAACTTGATGTAAGCAAATTCTTTACTATTACTGTTATTATTCAAGATTCCTGGCGTCTTATCGATTCACCTGAGAAAATTCTGCGGAGTGGTGGCTAGTAGTGTGGAATAACAGGCGATGAGAGAGAAATTAAGAAACATTATTATATGATGTACTCTTGAAAAACCTGAGAACTAGTTCCAGAATGAATTGGGTTGTTAACTGAATGTCTATGTGAAATTGACAAAAAATACTCTGATCCCTATGAATTTGTTTCGCCAGCCTGCCATTTCTGCTCTGGGGCCGATCAAACGGAAGGAACGATCACCAGGCTTTGATAGTGGACACAATGACGGAATGAGAGACATCAAAAAACCAAAAGTGAGTTACTCAAGAATTTTCACTGTCCTAATGAACTCTAAAACTCAGCCCACTGTCACTGCTGAGGGAGTATGTCTGCTTACTCCGAATTTTCGAACCGATGGTGGGAGTTATCAATAAGCCATAAATAACGAAATAGTGGAAACGAAAATCCATTTTTCTGGAACAATTTATTTATTCATTCATTTACTAGTAGATAAAAGTTCAGCACAGATAAAAATCATAAACTCATAAATTGTGATATATTATTATTCAACCTATAACTGGTTATTTGATACAAGGCATATGCAGGGGTGCCCCAGAATAAAATACTTTTACTTCGAGGATCGATCTACAACTATCTGCCACAAAAAGGAATCGATTCTCGAAGTAAATGTTCTTCATCCTGGTACACTCTGTATAAGTAGACAATAGAGGCCTACCACGCCTACTATGACTGATTGGTTTCATCCTGTAGTTGACTGTGACATTTATGGGACTGCGTAGAGCATCGAGCCTATCCTCCAATTATAGATACCTCTTACTAGCTTTTTTCCATCACTTTTTGAATTTCATAATTTTAATCATGTTTAAACTCCCAAGATTATTATATCAGTAGCAGGTACTTCCGAAGTACATCTTCCCGTGTTTTATAGAGTTAAGATCTATAGATTTAACAAGTCTCAATCAATTGACAGGTACACGGTAGCGATAAACAAGGCCTCAACAGGGAGCTCTATTCCGACAATTCGGCGTCCCTTCCCGGTCTCTCTGGAACCCATGGACCAGTCGGTTTCCATCCGGGGATGTTCAACAAGGAACAAGCTAACAAAGACGCACAAGGCAAAGTGAGTACCTACTAACATGGTGGTCATCTCTTCACCGCCTTAACTCATATTTCCTCAACGTTTTTAGTCAAACATCAGGTGCGAAGCATCACACTTCCTAAATGGTATTCGTTTGATATGGGATTCTTAAATACCCATTTAATCAAGATCTTTAGCGAAGGGAAAAAACGTCAAAATATCCTAATTACGACGGATTTTATTGATTTGACAAGTGCATGCCTTATCCCTATGAGTCAAATTATATAAACGCGTGTCGGATTTTGCGTTACCGCGTTTCTGAGGATTTTCACGTTCAACCAGTTTGTGATGATAGGAATAGTGTGGGGATGACTGTAATAAAAATTCTAACTACGTATGAAGCTGAAAAGCTGACGAATAGAACTCTGGGGCCCGAGTCATATCAGGAATTTAAAGGTACTCCCGTGCACTAGTCTTATGAGTGAGAATGTACAACTGTTCAAGTGAATTCTCAGATGTTAGGAACAATAAATGACTAATAGTAGTTGGTTAACTACAGAAAATCAAAGGGTGGGCAGCAAACTAATCCATACGAATTGTAAATTGGAGATACCAGGGTCGTTCGGAAAGTAAATGTAAGACTTCAAGTTTTTTAAGAATGTAAGTTTTTATTTTTGACACAATAATCGGCACAATAATTTAGCACCTTCAAAAAACCCCCCACTGCCAATTTTCATCTCAAAAACTCCGTGTAGCTTGAGCAACAAACTTGAGGGTGCCCCCATGCGGACTCGGGGACCTGTGACGTCATTTCGCTTTCTTTCCTCTGGTTTTTCGCCCACTTTTGATCGTCTGATACCCCTCGTGTAGTACCTTTTCGGAAAGCACTCACCGAGATCTTTTACTTAGGAAGTAAAATAAGTGAAATTGCCCATTTGCTTATTATTCTGAAAGTAAAGATGTAAACTATTTTTCTGCAGTCGTCATTTTTTGTGTGCATTATGTATAGTGAGGGAGTTTTTAACACATTGACTGCCACCCCAAAATCCCAGTTGCGTCCCCATGTGCTGCATAGAGGTCTGTCAAATATGCGAAGCCAACTTGAGAATGGATTTTAGAGATATCAAAGCCATTCTGATGGGAAACGAGGCCACAGGGTCCGACGAAGTAGGTTTGGGTATAAAAACATTCTGATAAATGAGGGAGAGAAAAGCTAGGTTCACATGGAGATGTAGTTCCAGACAGCAATCCCGTACAGCAAATCGTTCTGCAGTGCTATAGGCCAACACAAAATGGATTATTGCAACGCAGTGTCATGAATACTATATCAGAATCTCCAGATAATAGAGAGTTCCTAGGAGATACGGTGATAACAATATTGCATCCGCTGTTAGGGCGAACAACATGGATGCTAACCCGTTGCCAAGGGTTACGAGAGACTACTGAGCATGATATCATGATATATTCAAGTGACGTCAATTCCTTACTGATTGTTGAAGTACCGCGAATTCTACCCCTTTCCGTCTCAAAAGACAAAAGAGCTTCACGCAGACACAAAAGAAACCACTATGCACCAGCTCTGTTAAATCTGAAGTCAGGCAGCCTGTTAAATTTGAGAACGTCAAATTAGTTGTTGCAAAATTAAAGTTTTATAAAGTTGGTTTGCTTCTGCAGTAGGTATTTGGCTTATTTTGCAACTGGTATGAATGTGTGTGTGACTGCAAAACCAGCTATAAATTTGTGAAACTAGGTTTTATTATGAGGGAAAAGTAGGTCTAAACTAAAAAAGCTTAATCACTTGAAACCATTGCATTTTTTAGGTTAAGAAAGCAATGTACAGTACTACAGGTTAAGAAAACAGTAGACCAGTACAAAACACGAAAAACGGGCATAACTTGATTATCAGAAAAGTTCGTGAAGAAAGTTACAGAATTATTGTTTGTTGTTGCTAAATTTGGTTAAAGCAAGAAAGCTTAATCAATTCTTCACCCTCACTCTCCAAAATCCGATTCTATGGGTTCTGGTTCATATAATTTTCATGATCTTCTCCAGCGATGTGTGTTTCCATAACAACTTCTCTTTCCTCTTGATTCTCCTGAGCAGAAACAGCTTGAAAGGGAGGTAGGTATTTGGGTTGCGAAAACGTTGGTGCAATAAGAAAATTCATGGCTATCACGTTTTCACTGTAGTCAGTAGTAGGTATCTAAGTTTTTTCAACATGTCATGTTACTTTTACACACTGTCCAGCAGTTGTTTCACAGGATTGAGAAACGGTGAAGGATGTATGTGGCCAAATGAGTCAACCGTATGATACGTCAACCATTTGGCACATGCGCAGAACACTTTTCTTAGACAAACGGATGACGCATCTTAGCTACGTTATCTCCTAGGAACTCTGTATTTTCTGCTGTCGGATCCGTTGCCGTATCTGCACAGAGGTTACTGCGCACACCTCTCCTGTGTGGTTGTTCAGACATATCGGCATTCGAAATTCCTGGTTGATTTTGCCGGTTAGATTTCCGGTTATTATTCCGCTGCCATGTGAACGCCTCTGTGGCAAAAATTATGGCGAACGCGTTACCGTACCGGATTGCCGTCCGGAATTGCATCTCCATGTGAACCTAGCTAAACCAACCGACAGTCAGCTCACTACCTACACCTCCATATGTGACAGACCCAGCACCTGAGACCAACCTAGCCCTCCGTCACACGTGCGGAGGCGGCAGTCAAGGTGTTGATGGCTTCCTAGTATGAGCGAGGGTACACATTCCATAGGTAGTCCTGCAAGAATTTTCTGCATGCCAGAAACAGCTTCAGTTTCGAGCAGATGAAAAATCACTTAGGGCGAGATGTGGAGATTAAAGAATGAGGGGAAAATATCCCAATAGAAGGATTCAATCAATTCTTGGGTGACTTGAGGAGAACACCTTCTGACCAAAGTCCTGGCTGTTTCCTTTTTGCGGTGACGGCCACTGTTTTTTGAGACCTCAAAGGTGTGCTACTCATTCATTATCTCCCAGGAGTGAAACATGAAACCATCATTGCTGCATACTACTGTGGTGACCTAAGACAATTGAAACATACAATCAAAAGTAATGCCAGGACTTCCATCAAAATATTCTCCTCAAGCACGACAGCAACTCGAGTTGACCAAGAATTGATCGAATCCGTCTGTTGGGGTAGGACCCCAAGTGACTTTCACCTGTTCCCAAAATTTAAGATGTTTCTAGGAGGCAGAAGATTCTTGACAGATGAGCAACTCACTGCCAAAATCACCACCTAACTACGGATGGTGGGCCATCCCTCATACAAGAAAGGCATTGAAAAACAACTCCCTCACCAAATAAAATATATACAAAATTTTATTTTGTATATAAAATAAAAATAGGAAAACTTACTTTCTAAAGGACCCTCGTATAACCATGTTTTCTGTACTCTTATATCCACTCCTCAATTTTCCAGGCGAAAAAGAAGAAGAAGGAAAAAAAGAAACACAAACATAAGCACAAACACAAGCATGACCACAAGCACAACAAGGATAAAAAAGAAAAGGATAATAAAGATAAGGACAAGGACAAAAATAAACCTAATAAAGATGAAAGTGGTAAATTGAAGATCAAAGAAGAAACTTTGAGCTCCGACAGTTCTTCACAGAGTCCATCAACAACAACAGAACCTGATTTCACATTTTGAAGCGCAGTATGTGTGGACTTATGACTGTTCTCTCAGCCGTTTGTATATCACCTACACATTTGCCGTGTGTATCATCTCATGTTAAATTATAGTCAAATAGATGATTTAAATGGTAATTTTGTTACCATTCAACGTTCCGTACCACAACATTCATTCAGAGCCTTAGTAGTGGGTTTGGATGCCTGCTGGTTGTTTTGTGAAGATTGTCAAGAACATCTTGTTGGTACTAAAGGGTTGTTGAGGACTTGATAAGAGTATGGTATTTTTCACATGTACCATGGTGCTCCCTTAATCGTTCGTAATGGACTATTTGTATGTCTTGACTGTTGTGTCAGAAGCTGGTCCCCAAATAACACCTAACTAGTATATTATTGTTTCTTGAGGTGGAGAAACGAATTTGATGACGGTTGCTGAATGGTTTGAAGGTGGATGATCTCTGGAGGAGATGAGCTGCCCACGTTAGCTCTAGGCATCTTACTATTGTGCTAAGTGGAATTTCTTCAGTTCTCAAGTTAAGGGAATGTTGTGTGTAAGCTGCCACAACAATACCTGGATTTACTGGCATTTCCAGCATTTCGGTGAATCCTGTGAGTGAGTCCTTGAGCGTGTGACATTCAGTGGTGTCAAAATGGGTGATACCATGTATCCACAAAGAGTGCTTTCAGTATTGATTTTATAATCATCTTCCTCTACGCATTCGAAAAAGAAAAAGACAATTTGAAGAAGTCCCTTACTAATGTCACATGGCTATGACGTGTCGACAGGCCACTTGAAGACTGAGACCGTCGAGTCCATCCCTGTAGGCAACACTGACAGAGTCCATCCATGTAGGCAACCCTGACAGGTAAGAGTCCATCCATGTAGGCAACACTGACATGTAAGAGTCCATCCATGTAGGCAACACTGGCAAGTAACGCTAACATTACAAATGCCTGTTTCACTTCAAAGAATTAATCAGTTAAATGATGAAGGAACAAAAATAATGAAACTACAAAAAACTACAACAAAACCTTACTCTGGTGAACGTGGTGGCCAGAAAACTATTTCCCGTCTGCTGCCACCGGCCAGCCAATCAGAGCCCATATACGTGCATCACAGGGTACAGCAGGGTGTCCATTCCCAGCCTCTTTTTTGAAATCTCAAAGTTCGAAAGTCTCAACAAATGAAGGAGGCATATTTTTCCCGATTCAGCCCTATTACTGTCTAACAACATAAATTATTGAGAAAAAACGTAAACAGAATTCACGATAATTGCCCATTCCCATGCATCCGTGGGTCAGTTTTGAATGTAAAATTGTAAGCTGTCGCTTAGTATTGGGGCAGCCTTTCAGTTTGAATCTCAATGCTCCTCGTCACAACATAGAGCCATGAGGCAATAGATAGCCGTGAGCAAAATGATCAAATTCTGATCCTCCTGAGATGTTAGCTGATCACGTCGGCGACGCCGTCAGGGCAGTCCAAAAGCCTCGAACAGCTGTTTACATTACTTGTACTGAACAGCGTTCATAAAATTCATTCAAAATACAGGTGTCTGTGGAGAGCACAGCCTGGGTTGAATGCAGAATCACATCCGATACAGTGATACTGATTGTTGATATACTCGGAGTAGAGGAGCTCGCAGTAACACTCACCACACACGATCACTTTAGCAGTTTTCAGATCGTCTTGGTTCCACCTTTGTGTCTCATGGGGGTGCGTCTTCAGGTATTCGAGATGGCATTTAAAGCAAGGAAAGTAGATGTCACAGCACTTGAATTTGACAGCGATTATGTCTAAATGGGAATGATAATGCACGCATCGAGTGTGGGAATCAACCAAACAACCTGTAACACTGACACCCTTGTGAATTTGGGTACACGAGCTGTGAACAGGTTCCATCAATAGTTCATTCTATTTTATATCACTGCTTGGTTCAGAATACTCCTGCAGGTAGCTATCACACTGAGGACGCACCGAGAACAATCCCACTCAAGTTAACCATCAAAACATTATATAAACAACCTCTCCACTCTGACAGTTTTGTCTCCACATTGTTTACCTCCATGTTAGTTGAGATAAGATAGCGTGATGGCTATAATTCAGCAGAACAGGTGATTCGCAGTATTCACTGCTGTATTTACTTTCTAATTATATGGCGGTAATTTTCAGAAGAGATTGTTTACTGGCAGCAGCGCTCCTAGTGCGGAAGTTCGGAATTTTTTCAAAGAAAAACTGAAAACTAAAGTTTTTCGCGTGGTTATGTTGGTTCTTCTGTGGCCCCCCGGTCCTCCACTCCCACTCTCCCTCATGACGCCATTGTTCGTTCCGCGTGCGAAGTTTTCGGATATCTGTTGTTGGTTCTCACTTTTTAGTTTTTCAAAACCTTTAAAACAGTGTTAAAAGTGGTGTTTTTTCGTTGATAATTGGTTGTTCTTCGTTTTTTCGACGTTTTTCGTTTCGTACGCAAGTGTCGATGTCGGATTCCGAGCGTGTCTCGGCTCGCGTTAGTTCGCGTCCGGATCGGCGTGTGTCCCCCGACCAACGGGTTGGGGCTTTGGTTTCCTCTCATAATCAGGGGAAACGACGACGCACAGGTTCCGGCCCATTGGCGGAATCAGGAAATCCCAATAGGGATAAATTTTCAGTCCCGGGTACTTCTAAAAAGGGTACTTCCGAAGCGGCCATCCCGCCTATGTGGTGCCGACCGCGGTTGTCCGATTTCGCACCAACTTTAGATTCGGTGTCGAGAGACAACCTACACCAATCAGGGGAAACGACGACGCACAGGTTCCGGCCCATTGGCGGAATCAGGAAATCCCAATAGGGATAAATTTTCAGTCCCGGGTACTTCTAAAAAGGGTACTTCCGAAGCGGCCATCCCGCCTATGTGGTGCCGACCGCGGTTGTCCGATTTCGCACCAACTTTAGATTCGGTGTCGAGAGACAACCTACACCAACCGATCTCGGACGTTGATATTTCCGATGATGATGATGTATCATCAACCTCTTCCTTTGGGTTTGAGGGCTCTCCCGATGGCGAGATGTCCGATTTTTCAGTCGGCATTGGTCCCAAAGAGGACGATGATGAGCCCGTCGAACATAGCCGCCATGAGGTACCGCCGTTGCCGGAGACGCTGCAACGTATTATGGATAAAGCCAAAAAGGCGGAACCTCAACTCGTAAGTATTCACCCGAGCATTGCCTCCACCTGGGAGTCCCAGATGAGGCAGGGTCTCGATCTTGAGTTTTATAAACGGGTTAATGAACAATACAACCCGAATTTTCATTGCCCATCTCTGGCGCCCCCCAAATTGGATGAGGTTGTTGAGGAAGTAATGACTAGCGTCACCGAAATTGCGGATAAGTCCATGGCGACTACGCATAGTTTTGTCTCGAAGGCCTTAGTTGGCATGGGCGAGGCCATGACGTTACTCACTGAAAATCAAAATGTGGATCGCCCGAATTTACGAGACAAAATATTTGATGTTCTCTGGGATACGTCCTCCCTTTTGTGTGCAGGTTTTTTCAGAACCTTGATGACCAGGAGGTCGAGAGTCACGACCTGTTTCAAAGGTAAATACAAACAGTTGGCTTCTCGCTCTAAAGTGAGCCCGCTATATTTATTTGATGAAAAGGCGGAGGGGTGGATCCGTCGGGCCCAGGATGCGTCAAAAGCGGCCCAAATGGTTTACAGACCGCGTCAAAACAAGTCCGCTGGACGTTTTGAACCCACATAACCCAGGTAAGACATGCGGGCCGTTTGGCTCTTTTTTGCAGATAGGTGGTTGTCAACCCCAGCTTCACAGCCAGTTTTGGACTGGGTTAAAGGGTATAGAATTCCCTTTTCAGTCATCCCGCCACTTTGTGAGGGCATTACTGTTCGGCTTGCCAGTCCGATGTATGACATGGACGCCATGCATAAAAAAATTCAGGGGCTGTTGGGGGCAATTTCAGAAGTCTCTGGGCGTGATAACGTTTTTCTCTCGCCGATTTTTCTGGTTCCCAAACCTAATGGGTCATCACGTTTCATTTTAAATTTAAAAAAAAAAAAAAAAAAAAAAAAAAAAATTAAATGAATATGTGGTTGTTAACCATTTAAGCTTGAAGACTACAGGTCGGTGTTACATCTGTTGGAACCCAATATGTATGGGGCTTCGGTGGATCTTAAGGATGCTTATTATTTAATCCCAATCGTGCCAGAGGATAGAAAATTCCTAGCGTTTAGATTTCAAGATACGTTTTATGGCATGAACGCTCTACCTATGGGGCTTGCGTCTGCTCCATTTTGATTTCATAAAGTTTTACGTCCTGTCATGGCTATGTTGAGAGAGCGTAATATACCAATTGTTAACTACCTCGACGATTGTCTCCTGCTCGCGCCCACCCATGACTAATGTGTGCGCGCTCTAGCTTCAACTGCCAGTCTGTTGACAAGCCTAGGTTTTGTTATTAATGAAGAAAAAAGTGTCTTTGAACCGTCCCGCAATTTTGTTTCCTTGGTTTTCTCTTTGATTCAGTAAACATGACTATAGGCCGTCCCGTCGACAGGAGGCGAAAGGTTCTCTCCCTGATTAACTCAAAATTACAGGCACCTGAGGGGACTATTCGAAATTTAGCATCGTTGATAGGGACGTTGATAGCTTGTATGCCCGCCATCCCCTATAGTCAGTTGTATATTAGGTCGTTCGAAAGGGATAGGTATCTCGCATTATTGAATCATAACGATAATTATAACGGGCCTTGTTCTATATCCAATCAATCGCGCGACGATTTAATCTGGTGGACCGTTGCCTTTGAAAAGCCTCCATCTAAAATTCGATCGGATACTTATGATTATGTAATTTTTTCGGATGCGTCTGATACAGGATGGGGGGCGGCATGGGAGTCAGAACGTTCCTGTGGATGGTGGAAGGAACACGAAAAAGGTCTCCACATTAATGAAAAAGAATTACTAGCGGTGAAATATGCTCTGGAGGTGTTTGCCAGGAACTGGCGGGGACGGTCCATTCTCCTTAGGGTTGACAATGGGACGGCGGTACGGTGTTAAATAAATTTGGCAGTGTCCGATTTCCTCACCTTTATACCGCGGCTCGAGCCATATGGCTTTGTTGTGAATCTAGGGGGTTGTGGATAAAAGCCTCTTATATTAACACAAAAGATAATGTGGAGGCGGACGCTGAGTCACGCCGTAAACTTTCAAGTGGGGAGTGGGGATTGTCACCTCAATATTTTCAAACGATTGTACGGACGTTTGGAATAGCTGAAGTCGACTTGTTTTGTCGGATGACCTACATCAGTGTCCCCAATTTTGCTCTTGGCGGCCTCAGGCGGGAGCTGCAGGGGTGGATGCATTTACCTTTTGCTGGAAGAAATATTTCTTCTACGCTTTTCCCCCTTTTCGCTACTCTCACGTGTACTACAAAAAGTCAGGGAGGACCAAGCTACGGGAATCGTGGTGGCCCCATTGTGGCCAACACAACCATGGTTTTCAGGTTTCATGAAGTTGGCTAGTTCACAAATATTATGCCTTGGCCCTAATGAAACCTTATTGATGGTGGCAATCTTATCCGGAGAAGTTTCATGAAAAAAGGTAACCCACTTGATGTTATTGGGACTCTTCATAGTTCTCTTGCTCAGACCACGCTTAAGCAATACGCGTCTTCCTACAATTTGTGGATCAACTTCTGTAATAGGGAGCATACAGACCCACTTACCTTTACGACCGCTGATGTTTTACGCTTCTTCCAACACCTGTTGGACGAGACACCTCAGTCATATAATTCTTTCAATACGCATCGGTCTGCCCTTGCGCTGGTAGCCGATTTTGACTTATCACATGATTACTTAGTGAAGAGATTTCTTAAGGCAGTGTTTCGGCTGCGGCCACCAGCAGCCAAGTACACTTCCACTTGGGACCCCCAACTAGTATTACAGTAATTACAGTATTACAGTAACTAGTATTACAGTATTTTATGTCGGCTTCGGATGACTCCTTGTCCTTTAGAGCTAAAAAATTGGTGGTACTTTTGTTACTGGCGTCTGGTCAACGGATGCAAATGATTTGGTCAATTGAACGGTCGCATATCGTGTTCTCGGATTCTGACGTTCGGATTTATATACCGAGGTTGCTAAAAACGTCTAGGCCCTTCCATAACCATCCCCTTTTTACCCTCTCGTCCGGCCATTTGCGTAGCCTCCAATTTAAAACGATATCTGGCGGACACGGTTGATGTGCAGGGGTCGGCATTGTTTGTTACTCTTCGGCAGCCCTTTCGGCCTGTGACAGTACCTACACTAAGTCGGTGGGTAAGAAATATTATTGGGGCTGCGGGTATAGATTTAAGTATTTTTTCGGCACACTCTACGCGGCACGCTGCTGTTTCATCGGCGGCTCGCCATGGAGTGTCCATCAATGCGATTTTTCGAGCGGCAGGATGGTCGCAAAACTCTAATATGTTTCACGCAGTTTACAATCGCCCATTGTGTTCACAGGCGGACTTTGCGACGGCGGTGTTGTCCTCCGTTTAATTCAGAGCTGCAGCCCTTTGGTGACAAATTGGATGCCCATTGGATGGCCGACTTACCATTTATTTTTGTTTTGATGCCTATCTTGATGCCTATTTTGTTTTTGATGCCTAACTGATGGCCGAATTACCATTTATATTGCCTTTTATATTGACGTTTCTATTGACATCTTCTTATAGGGATCATGTGTTCACTCGGCGCTCTAACCTTGACACGTTGTCATAATTTAGATATGTCCGCCTATTGGCAATCTTATACCATTTCTCTCTGACATTAATATATGTTTCTTGATAGTTGATAGTTGTTATCTAACATTGGTTATTTTCATACCATTAATTGCTCTTTCGCGGCTGTCCGTTCAACTGAACTGCTGTTTTCGTTCTTGCATAAAATGCTACAAGATGTCTCCTGTCTGTTCTCGGTCCATGGTTTCCTAGCTGTCTTCCTATGTGTTCTCCGTTACTGGCGTTTGTTTAATCTTTTCGTTCATCGAAAAGGGGAGGGGGCGTGCTCGACATGAGTCCGACGCCTAGGACGTGGCCATGAATGATACAACTGCCTACCATTCCTCATGTCTAAATGGGTGCCTTTTTTCTTTTCTCAGTGCCCTGGGGAGCTGGTGGAGGAATCTTTGAACAGCTGCCAGTAAACAATCTCTTCCGAAAATTACCGCCATATAATTGTACAATCAACTTACCTTCTGGGAAAGTCGATTGAAATTATATATAGGTAATTGGAGGAAGAGATTGTTACACTCCCACCCGTGAAGTCTGGTTGGGGGACTTCACCACCCTACCCATGCCTCCACCAGCATGTCTTCGAACTTCAATGGCGTCATGAGGGAGAGTGGGAGTGGAGGACCGGGGGGCCACAGAAGAACCAACATAACCACGCGAAAAACTTTAGTTTTCAGTTTTTCTTTGAAAAAATTCCGAACTTCCGCACTAGGAGCGCTGCTGCCAGTAAACAATCTCTTCCTCCAATTACCTATATATAATTTCAATCGACTTTCCCAGAAGGTAAGTTGATTGTACAATTATTGTTTGGGAGTATGGACAAAAATGAAATCCCCTAAATTTCAAAGTTTATTAAATCACCAACACAATTATTATAAAATTAAACTAAATTATAATTATTTCTTCAATTACAAAATGTTTCTAAAGGAATATTTTACAAAACTAATGACGACAATCAAATGCAAAGATGAAAAACGGAATCATGTACCTAACAAAGAACAGGTATTGAACATCAAAATGAGGATAAAAGGACTTTAGGCATGATTCCGATCTTGTCGCTACCTTTTTTTGAAGCCGTACTTTTTCCGTTCGTAAAATAGATCGGTTTTGGAGCTCCCCAGGTTGACAATTTTTGGGCAACCATCTCTCTATAACAATAAAAACGATAACAATCGATTGTATACAAATTATTATGGCTGGGCTCATAAAATTTATCAAAGGATTATGGTTCTATGCTCTTTGGATGTTGAGTTGGAGTAATAAGGCCACAGCCCCGGCAACCAAAAACACTTGGAGAGAAAAAAATTGAACCATGTTTTCAGGTGGAATTAGAATTTTCCTCCGTAAGTACCTAGTGTTTTTCACAAATTGTAACAGTGACCCGCTAGACTTCCCTGGCAATGGATGTTCATGAATGTTAGCTGCCCTGTGGCTACAAAGACCAAGTATGTTATCGGAATGTAGCGACAGTAACTGATGTCCTGCAACCGAAATCGAAACCTAGGTTCCTGAAACTAGCAGGCCCTTGGACCTAGTGTTCCCATGGCAACTGAGAAAAGTGGCTCATCCACCCATGTTCAGTCAAGTAAAAATTTTGTTTGTCACACCCACTTCGGGCCCAGTCCCCAGAATCTGATTTCCACCCAAAAATTGTTCCTGTTCACAATCGGTTCCAATCCATCTCGATGCAAGATGCTCATGTCTTTCAATTTGTTTTTGTTGTCTTGTGAATCACATTCGTTTTCTCTGTGGAGTCTGCTGTTAGTTTTCCATTTGTTGCGTCGAATTTTGTGCATCTGCATTTGGTCCACTGGAGACAGATTTTGATTTGTGGCATCAGTTTGCTTTGTGCGTTTTGTCTTTTTTGCTGTTTGTGGTCTTGAGGGCTGATCGGCGTCGTAACACACAGGTAAGTACCTAGCTTCTCCATTCAAGTAGGTACCGGCCGACGGGTCATTGTTTCATTGTATTTTAATTTACTACATTTTTGTACCAGATGAATCTGTGGCTAATTTACATTCGAAATTTTCGACGTATTCGTACTATGACAGAATGTTGATTAAAAGTTTAGGAAGAGGCAGCTTAATATCATTCAATCAGAAATAAAGGGAAGGGTATTGTTGCTCTGACGTTTTTTGTAGAAAAATATGTTGGTTATTGTTCTGGTTTAGTGTCCCACTTTTTGGTTTATTATTTTCAATAATGAACCTTTGGAATCGAGCATGAAAATTTTTAACCCTTAAAAATTTGATGGTTTCCGTTTCAAGGTACCCGAAAATGCAATAAAAAAGTTTCTGTCCGTCCGCCGTACCTCCGCACTTATCTTAGTTACCATGAGCCAAATTTGACGAAATTCGGTTTATAGGTCCCATTTGGGGTCTAGCTGGTCCTCGAAGCTCGGCGGTAATGTAAGTCATTCCTAAGGGGTGAAAAATAGGGGTTGAAATCTCCAGGACCTCGTTATCTCGAACTTTTTTACGTTTTAAATAGTTCTCGAACTTGGGAGTTCTTTAAGACCATCCGGAGCATTGTACGTCCTGCCGTCCGTTCACAGTAAGGCCCAGAAGTTTGCACCGACAGGCTTTTTCAACAGCAGGGTGAATGAAATAGTATACATTTAGCCCAAATATCATCACTAGGGACGCGCTAACAATCGGGAATTGGCCCGAGATCATCATTGCTAGGGGCCACCTGATTATATTCACGGAGTATGAAGTCGAGTTGGTTGTTCTGTGATATTATTTCATTTGAAAAATGATGGCTCTTTTGGAGTTTGTTGATAGTGAAACTTGAACAAACGAAGTATTATTGATGGGTAAATTATTACACAACGGTTCATTATACCATCAACGTAGAAGGGGCTGGAGTCTGTTGGTAGGTACGTTTGCAACTTTTTTCACTCCACATCAACAAGTTCCCTTCAGAATTTCATAATTTGCATCTCTTTTTGCCATTTTAGGTACAGTCTAGCAACACTCAACTCGTGATTTAGTTAGGTACCTAGTAACGAGTACGGGGTTAGGTACTAATCTGCGGAGGGTCTGCGATCTACATAATATGTATAGAATAGTACGTATATTATATAAAGGGTTATCTATACCGAGAGCTGTGATCTGTAACAGAAGGGTATTCTGTACAAAATAATAAACCGCTGTGCAGGGATTTGCAGCGTTTTCAGAACCCACGCACCGCTACTGCTTGCCGTAGAAGTAGAATAAGGCTCCACAAGCTTGGCCGCTAGGGGCGCCATGGAGTTCAGTACTGAGCTCAAGCTACTGCCATCTTGCCCCGCGGTTGTTTACTTTTTTACTGATTTGTTTTCATGCCTATGTGTTGGGCTTATAAATGCAACATCAGAAACGGATCCCGGTTCCCCTCGGATGAAGATATGAGAAAAAAGTGGATTTGTCGGAAGAGGATAGTGGCAAGTTGTCGGGAGAAACAATTCATAGTGAAATCATGAACCATTGTTTGTTGGAGCTGTATACTGGACGACTTTCTGCAGGAGAATTATTATACAGGAACAGTGAAATTTCATATGTACTTGATATTTATGTTACTGAATTCATAGGAGCCCCACTGAGCGACTCGCCAACAGGAAACTCTCATAATCGAGGCTCCACTAGTTGTCCACATGGATGCGTAATCGACGTAAAACGCGCAAAACTCAAACGTCTAACTCAATTTGAGTGGCCCATCAGGTCTTTTGCCCCAGTGACGACTTGAACCAGTGTCCAAGTTCAAAAAATTTAATTATTTACGCGCTTTATGGATCTGCGCAGGCGGAGGCTGAAGCACGGGCTGTATCTCGATTACGCGCCTTAGGTCAGCGTTGTACATGTGAATGTTTTACTGTTTTTGCGTGCTTTACGTGAACCTTATGGCCTTTGAGTTTTTACGCGCTTTACGTCGATTACGCGTCAATGTGAACCCAGCTCAAGTGTCTACTAGTTGTAACCCCAGGCTAAAAAGATCAACGCTTTCCACCCAATGCAATGGAACTACCCAATTAACCTAACAGCGGATTATCAACTAGCAGTTCTTACATCTTTTTCCTGTACAGTGCACTCCTTGCAGTAGTAGGCGTCAGAGACGCCTGGACCCCCGCAGATCACACATCGTCCCTGGTATGAACCGTAATTGCACTCATCGCAAATCCTCACCAGAGTGCACGGACGGACGTAAGAGTCGCAAATGACGCATTTCCCGTCGCATTTTTCACACAAGCGACCAATAGCTGTAACGAACAGAATGCAAATCCTAATTTGAAACCTGGAGGAACAGTACTGAATTCTTGAACCACAGATTAGACACTGCTGATGAAATGTAGGTGAAAGAAGATGAAACGTTGCAATTATATAACATTTCATCAGTATGATACATAAGCTACTTCTTAGAAACCATTTAATGGGGTATGCGCATGGGTCATGGGGCAGCTAGCTAGGTACCTATGTACATAAAATCTAGGATTAACCATATTATTTTCCTAGGGGTTAGTAATCAAGTTGCGTTTTTTAAAAGCGAATTTCAAAGAAAATGAAGCTCTCGCAATGGGTCCAAAACTTTCAGAGCATGAATTTTTGAATTTTTTCTATAATATGCAAATCCGTTTTAAAGCATCCCTACATGTTGAGAAAAATGTATGTGTGTATTATATACATATGTATATAATATATATTCATTTATTTGTGTGCCACTCCAGACGATACCTATCTGTCCTTGGATACATGATAAAAATTCCAAATTTCGCCAAAACGTTCGTACTGCCCAACAAAACGATGAGTTCGAAGATGAGCAATTTTGAAAAATTCTAATTCTAAAAATTCTTTTAAAAAACGGCTAAAATCGCTTACAATTAATAAAAAAACACTGGAAGTCGTGTGGAAGGGTGAGTAAAGACAGAAAAATACCATTTCAGTTGTTTTTCATGTAGAGTAGGGTCAAATTTGGATTTTTGGGGACTGAAACCAATAATGATTCACCTGAAGTTGTGTGGGATTGTGAATCACGACGGAGGGGCTATTTCGATGATAAAAATATTTTTCTCGAAAAACAGTGGGTCAAATTTGGCTTTAGAAGGGTCATGAATCGGTAAAAATGGCTAAAACCACGAAAAAATATAAAATTTCTCACTATAATTATAACCTTTTTACAATAGCACGAATATTTCTATGAAAATTCGCTCTTACAGTCGTGCTGCATGGCTGGAACTTAATAAATATAAAAAAATACTGTAATGTTGGAATTGAAATTAATGTTATATACTGACGGGTACTGTAAGTAAATGAAGGCCGGTGTTCTGTAGACAACGCGGTCTTATCAAGCTTTTCGTTAGTAAATTGTAAGTAAAGACGGTTACGTTATTGAGGCTTCCTAGCATTGGCAGGAGTCCACCGAACTATACTAAGTACATTATATTAAGCATCGAATTTATCCATTCATTCATTATCGAATTATACTACATAAGTATAATCTAGGAGTTGAAGTTTAAAAACATGACGGTGCTAGTAGGGTAGGTAACCATTTTCAACGAAACACTTTTTTACGAGTGCAGAAAGGTAGCCCATCCCTGGCTAACAACTTGACAATAGACGTCAATATGGTCCCTAATGAAGATGAAAAATACATTAATATTTCTATGATATACCTTTCACTTCCACTTTCACACTGAATAGAGTGGAGTGGTATGAGATTCGCCTAATCCCCAATTAAACGTTGAATACCTCAGTCAAGCAATTAAATCATTTAAATGTGAAACAGAAAATAACCCACCATAGACAAGTCATAAGTATTTTTCTATTAAGTTGGTGTGGCGTTAAATTCAAATTAATTTGGGATAAAAAAAATAAACATTATGGTAGTAAGGCGTCCATGTACCATGTCGGCGTT
Organism: Leptopterna dolabrata; assembly: GCA_954871275.1. Lineage (NCBI taxonomy): Eukaryota > Metazoa > Arthropoda > Insecta > Hemiptera > Miridae > Leptopterna > Leptopterna dolabrata. The sequence continues at coordinate 18,922,510 of OX940982.1, read as the reverse complement.
TACTTACCGACTCCGGCTTGTTTCCGGCAGAAGATCAAGTCGGGATGATGTTTGGCCATGACGGCTCAAATGGAAAAACTGTATTCCCTAGTAGGAAGGACTTCAAAGATTTCCCAAACGCAAATTTACTCAATAAATTAGAAATTGCAGAACAAAGCCCCTAACAAATCTCCGAAAAAAGTACAATCTGCAATGTGCTATGGATACTATTCATTCATGATCTTCCATGTTCCATGCGTGAGATGGTACTATTCATTTTAAGCCCTTGCTCAATTCAGGGCTGAAAGCGGTTTGCAAAAAATGCTGCAGTCCACTAGTAACCAAACCTTCATCTAAACTTAGTAAAATTCCTTCTGCTTTCTGTGAGTCATATCCGAGTTGAGATCGGTTTCGTCTTCGGTCTCTGTGGCTACCAGAAAAATCCCAGCAAGATAAGCATAAATTTTTTTTGGTCAAATGTAGAACGTTACCTACTATGCAGTTTCTGTATGGTGGGGGGTGTTGACCAAAACAAGTTCCTCTAGATGCTCTGTTATCTATTCGCGCCAAGTTTAGTTGATAAAATCCACCTGTTAAGTAAACGGTTGTTGCATTGTTGAAATTTAAATCAATTTTAATAGGGTTGTTATTTAGTCTTAATGTTTAGAAACATTCGTGCTCTCCATTCGATAATATTTACCGCCGTTTGATTGAATTAACCGATTAAGGAGCATTGTGTAGAAATATCGTGATTTGTTGGCATCGCATAAATTTTTGTTCGCGTTTCCATTGTGAAAAACACCACCATGAGTACCCAAGTCAATGTAGAAGTATCTGTTAAACTTCAAAGGTAACTATTTAGGTACATAATGTTTTGTATCAAATGTATGCGCCATCCATCAGTACTTATGGAATTTGTTGCTCTGTCATGAAATTGACGTCAATACCTATTGCTTTGAAAAAAAAACACGGCGAATTATTGCACAACGGTCATTTTCTGATCACCCAGTTCTGTGTTCTGTCAAGATACAGCGTACCACAGTTCTTAAGTCATACTTTTTGGATGCACCGACCTGAGGATGGGGCGTTTCAAGTCAAGTCAAAGCTCTTTATTCCACAGTAAATAGAGTGCACTACAAAATATAGCTTTCAAGCAGTTTCCAGCTAAAACCATTACCTGGAACCTTACCAACCATCCAAAGGTGGAACGGTGACTTCTCATCAGTGATGGGCTTTGAATAACGGAACCGCTTAGAATAACCTGTTACCGACCAACACCTGGTTAATGAGATAACCGGTTACGAGAATCCTACGTTATTGGTCTGGCAAGGGAGGTTGCCTTCACTGCCTAATACCAATTGTGTGAATGGCCGCACACAGGTAACTGGCTCGCTTTCGCACCCTTTGATATGGGGGTGGCATTTAGTAACTACCTGCTGCCGATAAGGCTTTTCCTTGTAACCGGTTACCGACTTCCTGACAGTTATCCATCAGCTTAGGACCTTTCGCTTTCCTTTGACGTGAGATGGTATTCTACGCTATAGGACACAGACACAGCGTACCTGTGTAGCGACCACTCTTTACCCTTTACTCCGTAGGTAACAGGTTACCTACCTATTTTAGGTTCTAGTTTAGTAATAACATTAAAAATGTTGAAGGGCCTAAAAACTAGTCCCATAATGTTTCGTTTTCAGTTTGTTGTGATGTAGGAAGTTCTAAAACATAATTCTGAAAATTCAAGGTTTTATCTACCTATCACATTAAACTGTAGACAGTTACCTCTACCCATATTCATCAATCTATTAAACTTAATTTTATAAGATCCCGTGGGGGGGGGGGGGACACACACTGATTTTTTTTTTTTTGAGATTAGGAAATCTAATAGTTTCATTCATCCATCAACAGTTTATTTCTATTATATTTTTTGTGGTCAGCATTTGTATGTAAGCACCATCAATATAAGTGACAGATTCACAAGGTGAAGCAATAGGTAGTTATCGTATGACGAACTTTTCGTCATCGGGTCTTATATGTGAACACTTATGTTTGTCTCTACCCCCATCCATAAACTCGTAACTGGTTATCAGAGTAACCGGTTACTGACCAATAACTGTTAGCGAATAACGCGTTATAAGAAAATAACGCTTTTGCCCATCACTACTTCTCATTCAAATGAGCCATTATGTACTGATGGAACATTAATTTACTGTGCTGAGCCAGCCTGAGAGAGGGAATTTGTTTATTTTTGAACAATATCATAATAACAGTTAATGTACAAACTTTTTTTAAACATATTTAGATTCAGAAGTCCCCCAAAGGAAAGGCCTGGCAGCGGGCAGTACATTTCAGCTCTTTAGGTACAATAATATTACACCTAATTAAACATATTATATTGTTGAATTTAATTTTCAGTTATTACCATAAATTCTCTTGAAAGGTTCTTGAAAATCGCTGGGTACATGAAGATGTCACTTTTACGCAATGCATAATCTGTCGGAGAAATACTTCGATAAATGGCTGGCTTCAGTGCTGTCACAGACTCGAAACTGATCTACTTGAATGGGATTGTCAGGAAATAGGGTGAATTGGTCCACCTTAACTTGCTGTCTGGAATGCATGTTTGTGGTTCGGATGAAAACCACAAACGATGCAAAAGTGGAAATGGACCGGATCTCTTAACATTTCCGAACCGGAGCCTAATATGAGCTGGAGTCATGAGCCGGAGTTTGACTGAACCTTATGAATAAGAAATAATGCATTTTCAACTTTCATTAAATACTATGGAGCTTAAATACAAAATGTATTCATACGACATGTAGTTCCACTATGAATGGTTCCTGGGTGCCATCCAGAAAGGTGCAGAGGAGCTACAGCTCAGTATTGGTGGAAGGAGTCTTCATGTTGTTACTTTTTCAGCCTCGCTCTTCACATTGCCTTCTCTGCTATGCAGGCCCACAGCTTACCACTTTCTTTCTACATTCCGGTTTACGCATTTTCCTGGCATTCCGACGTTTCTTTAGATCATTGATTCATTGATCATTATTTATACATTTATTTTGAAAAATACAAATTTAAAAATTTCAGCCTATTTCCGACCGATGCTCTGCGTAGTACTGTCGAAGAGGAGCTGCTTGGTGAATCCGTTCACCCTGGTTTCGTTTTCCGGATGTTCAAAAGCGATATTCTCACTGAAAACATTTCTGCTGTCAGAATTTGTGAGATATTCGTCCAGTCAGAATGTAAAATTGTTGAAGTAAGTTTTACTGTAGATTACAATGTTGGAATTTATTCAAACCACTTCGGTATTATCTTGATGTGTGCGTGTGATGCGAGGTCTTTAGCTAATTTAAAACAAATAAGCTATTGCAATAGGTCCAAAATTTTCAGAACATGAATTTTTGAAATTTTTTTAATAGGAAAATCCGTTTCAGAGCATCCTGAATTCATCCCTAGATTTTAACAAAAATTTATAAGTATATAGGTATATATTTAATTATATGTATTTATTATTTTATTTGTGTGTCACTCCAGACGAGATCTGACTTTGAGTACATGATAAAAATTCGAAATTTTGCCAAATTGTTCTTACTGCCAAACAAAAAGAAAGAATAGTTCGAAGACGACCAATTTTCAAGAATTCTAAGGGGGGTCAGATTAAAGTTTTTATGGGTCAAAAATCTGTAAAAACGGCTAAAATCGCCAACAATTGATATAAAACAAGTATTCAAAGGTCAAAAATTGGTATTTACAGCTAAAATCCATATTAATTCATCTGACGTTGTGTGGGATGATGATTCGCGGTCACAAGAGACTATTTCGATTATGAATTTTTTTTTTTTTTTTTTTAGAAAAGAATTTGTCAAATTTGACATCATAAGGGTCAAAAATCTGTAAAAATGGCTCGTCACGAAAAAATGGTATAATTTTACGAAAAGTGGTATGGTTTCTCGCTGTATCATCTCTTTACACAACAGCATATTTATTTGAAAATTCGTTCTTATAGCCATGCTGCATTGCTCGATTTTTTTCTCTATTCCTAACATAAAATTCAATCAATCAGTAATAATGAACTGTCTTGCCCCCACTTTTAGCATGATAATAATGTTATATAGATATAGAATATTGCTAAGGAGGGTTTTTGAAGTTGTAATTTTCTAAATTTGAAACAGATAACCAACAAAACTACATTGGATAAAGACATAACCTTCAACATGTTTTTCTACCGGCTAAGCGAGGATGTACCTCAGTCAGAGGCCATTGGAGGAGATGATGATACTCTCGCGGCCAACTTCCTCCCACTCCCTGCCAAATACCTCGATGGGCTCTGGGAGTCCCTGGTTTACGACTCGAACATCAAACAAGAGGTTAAGATTTTTCTCTTATAACCAAAATCTCACTGTGTAGATCATGTTGAAAGATCAACTGGAAGAAGTGAGCCCGGCAGGGAAAAGTTTAGGTTCTTGGGGGGGGGGGGGGGGGGGGGGGGGGGGGTTTACCAAACGAGTTGGCGCCCCTGAGGGGGCCGAGTTCGCAACGCTGTTCTGTAAGTTGCATGAATAGTAATATTCATGAATGACTTGAAACAATAACCCACTTTATGTTGTTAGTGTGCCCACTATACCTCCCTTACCGGCAACATTATTTGATTAAATATGTATTAGGTGGTTTCCCGAACCCAGCCGAGAAATCCCAGGAGGCTATGGAGTTTATATTGCATAACTCCAAAGATGTAAATCATGTCATCTCCATCTGTTTATACGTTGATAGGTCGCTGGCATTAAGAGCCTTTTCATTATGAGTGACGAGGAGAAAAAACATTTTTGGTTTATTATTTTCAATAATGAACCTTTGGAATCGAGCATGAAAAAAAGAAAACGCTGCAAATTATTACACAAAGGTTTATTATTTACCTTAGATGCCCCTTCTGCATAGATCACTATTTTCTGTGGTCAGCACCCTCGATCTCGTTTTCTACAATACCCTAAGCCCTAAGTCAATAAGTAGTAGGCAAGAGAAATAATTTAGCAGCACAAACACTTACACCTACCCGTTTAGAAGCTATAGCTGTTAATGTATACAGAAATTTTCTATTATTTTCATACAGTTGACCAGTATTATACCTATTATGAACTCTGTGTAATGTGTAAGTCAAGTCAAGTCAGGTACTTTCTACCTTAGTCTTTCTAATCTAATCCTAACTAGAGATTTTGATTGTTGGGTTTCAGGTGCTTCAGTATTCAAAAGCCATGCTGCATTACTCCAAATCTGAGGTCGACCCCAATATAATCAACTGCAATCGTGTTCTGTTACTCCACGGGCCCCCTGGTATTACGTCTAGAGTATCTGAGAGTGTATCTCTGAATTTTGCTATATTTGCCCTTCTCCGTGATCATGATACTATACTGAAATCTGGCATTTTAGCGAATTTTCACAGAGAATTGCAATGGGTGCTATTGCGCAATTTTCTGAACATGAATTTTTGAAATTTTTTTATAGGCAAATCCATTTTAGAGCATTCTGAATTCATCCCTGGATTTTAACAAAATATATACATATATAGGTATATCTATATATATTTATGTGCCACTTCGGACGATATCTGTCCTTGGGAAAATGATACAAATTCCAAATTTCGCCAAGACGTTCGTATTGCCGGACATAAAGATGAGTTCGAAGATAAGCAATTTTCAAAAATTCTAATGGGGTCTGATTTGAGTTTTTAGGGGTCAAAATCTGTCAAAAACTGCTAAAATCGCAAACAATTTATAAAAACTGCTAAAATCACTGAAAGCGGTATGGATATGGAAGGGTGAGTAAAGACAGAAAAATACCATTTCAGTTGTTTTAATACAGAGTAGGTGTGAAATTTGGATTTTTGGGGGTAAAAATTTATATTAAGGGCTAAAGTCAGTAAAGAAAAAGGGACTATTTCGAAAGAATGGGTCGGCTTTGACTTTATAAGGGTAAAAATTGCTAAAATCACGAAAAAAATTATACAATTTTACGAAAAGTGGTAAGTTTTCTCGCTAAATCATCTTTTTACACAATATCACGAGTGCTTCTTTGAAAATTCGCTCTTATAGCCATGTCTCTGTTTCATTTCAGGTACAGGAAAAACATCTTTGAGCAAAGCAGTAGCTCAAAAAATTTCAATAAGGTTGAATTCGTCTTTCAGACAGGCTCTCCTAATAGAAATCAACACTCACTCTTTGTTCTCCAAGTACTTCTCTGAGGTAAGCTGGTATTGATTGTCGTTCTATTGGAATTGCGAGAGTTGGTATGAAACAGGATCCATATCACATATGAATAACACCATATTGAGAAACCATGCAAATATATAAATCACGTAGGTGTCACGTAAATATAAGAAGGAGAAAATTAATTGCTTGAAAGAGTATTATTTTTATTCCATCTCTACTTACATCATACAGAATACGAGCAAATACGTCTACACATGAGGTGTGTGCACGTATTTGTTGGGCGAAAATGCTGTATATTCTTGTTTTATGCAGGCTGCCCTAAACGGTGGGTAAAAGTTTTCTTCAAAATATCAGTTGAGAGTACATAGTAAATGTCTGGCATGCTATAAGCTTGAGTCCTTTGCACCCTCACTCAAGTGTTGTGTGTTTTTGAACAATTCTGTTCGTATCGTGTGTCCTTGTTTACCGGTCACACTGTGTAACTGTATGGCGTTACCTCCATGACGGCTCAGTGTTTTTGTACTCCAATTATTATTGCAGAGTGGAAAGTTGGTTTCAAAGATGTTCGGTAAGATCAGAGAGATAGCTTGCGATCCCAAAACCCTCCTGTGCGTCCTTATCGATGAAGTTGAAAGCCTGACACACTCCCGATCTGCCTCTTCCCATGGGAGCGAGCCTTCAGATGCCATACGCGTCGTCAATGCCGTCCTTACGCATTTGGATATCCTAAAAAGGTTGGTTAGAGAAAAATACTCTGCAAATTATTACACAACGGTTTATTATTTTTCTGTTTTCTGTGGTCAATCCCTCCGTCGTGCTTCCCTCGGGAAAGCCCTGAATCGAGAACTGGATCCGGCCAGGCAATTATGCGGTGGATTCAAGAATTCTTTCCTTCATTATTTATTGTTATTTGTGTGTAAAAATAAAAATGTAGAACGAAAATTCCTCCGTGTAGTTTGAATAAAATTTCATGCAAATTTGATCGAAGTCGGGCAGTAAGTTCTTGAGAAATTATGTAGGTACCTCAGATTTCATGTTTGCGCTTGAGCAGTGGTCATACCATTGATCCGAGCGTTTTGAAATTCACAGGAAACTTAGAAGGAACAGCCCGCCTAACCACCAAATTTGAACAAATTGACTGGCCATTGATTTGCGAGAAATTTATTACCTTCCTCAGATTCGTGTTTGAGCATGCGCCATGGCCGTACCTCTGTCTGATCGTTCTGTAGGTAATTCATAAGGCGCCCATACACGGTCCAACCGTCGGACCCAACAAGGGGTGGGGAGAGAGGAAAACGCGCCCCCCTGCCAACCAGACGGCGCTTCACACACGATCCAACCAAACAAGCACCCAATCCGACCAAGTTTCCCGCGTTTTTTTATTTTTCCCGAACGTGAATCCTATAGTTTTCCAATAACTCCGTTGTTGCATCAACTTCGGTACAATTCATTGTTTCACCTCTCATGATAATAACAAAACAGTAACAGTAAACACCAATTATCCAAACTCCAATATCTTGAGGTACTGGCACAACTGATAACAGGAGAAACTGATAAAAATTACATAAAACAACGTGTGTCTGCTTCAGACGAACAAAAAATTACAGGAGAAGAAGAAGAAGTTGGTCCGACAGCGCCACACACAGTACAACTTGGTCGGGAGTAATGGAGGGGGAAGGGCACAACCATTTTGTTGGGCGGTTTTGCCATCCGACCACAACCAACCAGGTTGGTCGGATCCAACGGTTGGACGTCCTCCCACACACGATCCAACAGTAGGGAATGGGAGGCGTTTTCATCTCTCCCCACCCCTTGTTGGGTCCGACGGTTGGACCGTGTATGGGCGCCTATAGGAGAGTGGGGCCCAACCTGCATCATCCCCGAAAATGTTAGCACACTGGGATCCTAACAGAGGAAGTTATGCATGTGGCAAGGGTCTGCAGACACAAACGGAAGGACAGACGCCGAACCAAATTTGTTCAAGTTGCAAAACTAACTATCAACAAAAAATCCAAAATAACCATCTTTCTTCAAATGAAATACTTGAATCACGGAACGACCAACGGATCCATGGTTGTTCCTGTCCTCTCTTTTCACCTAACCATCAAACGATTGTTGTTTACTTAATGTACCATGGATTTATAGTTTTATAGTGGTAAGCAGATGCTGTCCATAACCTTTTAGTATTAGATCTAATAGCAGAGATAAGGCAGTGTAGAGTATGAATGGCTAAAGAGCTCTCAGTTGAATATTTTACAAATCGTGGAGTTTCAAGCACAGCACTAGCAATACAATGCACTACTCGTGTCTTAAAAAACGCTGCAAAGTCCTTGTCACATGGGTTTATTATTCTACTGGACATACCTACAGAAATGCTGGCTGTTCATTTATTGTTTCTTTCATGCGTAATAATCGAAATAGCTATTTCTGGTGGTTTCCACCTATTTCGGCCCCCAAAACTTGAATTAAGTACGCTCCCTGTTTTTAGCATGAATATGCTTTAGCCGTGACCTAACTAGCCAAAAAAGCAATTTCGTAACGAAATGTGGGACGACAACATTTGTAATGATTTTCACGTACAACCGATTCGTTGCTACGGAACTTTAACTTCGCCAGTTATCATCGTACAAAAGTCGTTCACCACTCGTTGGATAGCTCTCGATTTACCTAACCATATTACGTTAACCACTGCGGAGTGCGTGGCCGACAAGCTGCGGTATGAGCGTGATTGTTTAAATAATTGTTTACACACAGGTGATCATTCTCACTAACGAGGTACGTGGTACGTGGTGTGGGTGCGGGAGGGGGTGCAAACACATAAAATGTGGGACGACAACATGGATACCGATGATTTGTTGAATAATTACTGGATGAAGTATTGAAAACAAATGTGCAGCCTCACGTAATGATACCCACATTTGTGACGGTATATGGGAATCCCGTCCATCTTGGATGCTGGCTCTTCCCGATCTTTTTGACACGCGGCTGAAGGGGCGGTTGATTCGCGGAAACGAATCATCAACTCCTGGAGGCATCGCGTTATAATCTAACCATTGTCTCCGGGGGCAGCTGTCACACTGCCTCCCTACCTTTATAGAGGATGGAGAGGGGGAAACTACGCTGTATGGGCGGCGTAGTTAAACCCCTCATCCATTACACATTTTGGGTCAGAGAAACAGGGAGGAGCACATCATGAGGCTAAAGCATATTCATGTTTTGTAATTTTAGCCAAGGGCTCTAAGTTTTTTTTTTCCAAATTATCCTTGATCATTGGTAGTACCATTTAATCGTCTTGATCCACGTGTTGACACTTTTTCTAGTGTTATTATACAAATTGATGGTGATTTCAGGCGATTTCGCAAGTTTTTGACTCATAAAAAATCAATTTTGGGAGCTGAACATCTGGTACAATCTCAATTCTCCACTCCTTGGTCAAAATTGACTTCATATTCGGTTTTCTCGTCCCCAAAAACATGGAAAACGATACCTCAAAAGCTCATTTTACTAACATGTTACTAAAACACAAAAAGTACCTATTTTTACACACATTTTCATTCATAACACCCTTGGGTATATTCCGATCGGGCTGAAAAGTTTCGGGACACAACTAGGGCCCAAATGGAGCATGTGTGCGTAAGACTTTTTTAGACCGAAAATGAAGCCTGCACACGTGATACGGCGGACGGCGTACGGCTGACGGCGGACGGACATTGCATTTTTGGAATCTAGGCACCTTGAAACGGAAAAGAAAAAATTTTGAGGGGGTGTTATAAACATTTTTTGCTGAGCGAATACATAGGTGTATTATTCACAGAATAATAAACCAAAAGGGGAATTTTTTGAAAAAAATATTCAGAACTCTTGGAAAAATGATAGTTTGAAGCCCGTTTTCAAAAATAAGCGTCAGTTTTTAAATGAGGATGTTTGAAAGTAAAAGTCTGGCAAAAAATTACGTATCATATTGACATCTGATTGGCTGTTGGCCCAAGGAGGTAGAGCGAAGCTTCGGAGGTAAAGGTTACCAATGCTGCCAACAGTAGCAAGCCTTTGTGGCAGTCTTCAAGAACCTTGGCTATCAAGTTCCCCCCGGTTTGATTTTGAGGGTGTTTTTTAAATTTATTTATAAATTTGCAGTTCTATCCATCGATCCATTCTTCGTGGTTCTGTACATCGTTTAAAGTGATGTGCTAGCGCTCTAAGCAGAATTATAGTTGAACTGCTTGGCGATTTACCTGATACATCATTTTAAGCGGAACTGAGAAATTCAAATTTCACACTCGTTTTCTGCCTAGACTTTCCGACATAAACACCTCACTACATAATTAATTAGTTTTAATTTCTGTTCAGCAGAATTTGGCCCAAAAAAAGAGGAATTTGAAACCTATGAAAATTGCATAAGTATCCACCTGAAGTATCCAACCCACGCCCGTCCCTTAGTTGATCTCCTCCCTAAGGTGAATAATATATATTTAGTTTCTGAAATACAATAGAAAGTTGACGATTTCACTTCATTTCCAGTTACCCAAACGTACTGACCTTAACGACATCCAATGTTACCAACGCAATTGACATCGCGTTTGTGGACAGAGCAGATCTCAGAGTACTCATCCCAAACCCAAGTCCTTTCGGCATCTATTCAATCCTATATTCCTGCTTAGAAGAACTAACTAAGGTATTCTGTCTTTCATATTTTTCTGTCAGCAGATACTAACCTATTATAGTTATTGTAGTATTGATGTAATCTTAAAAAGCATATTTTTTTTCGGCTTTGCAGCTACAGATATGGCAGTCTAATTGGGATTATCTGTTGGTTTTCATTTTCAGAGAGGTTTAATCTATGGTCCATGCCCTCCTCGGATCACAGATAAGAGTCAGCTGGATTCAGATGAGCTTAACAGCCTTAGTTCTCAGTTAGTCAAGCTATGCAGGTGTGGCAAATTTTTTTATCAAGCTGAGTTCGTAATTTGTATCTATGATTTACTTTTAATGTTGCAGTACTTAAGTAGTTGCTCCGTTGTAACTAAAACAACCTCAGTCCAGATACTAGTTTGGACCACTTGAGGAAGGCTGAGATTTCTTTTCTCCGGTAAAACATTTTGCCAACTTCCATCACAATCAACGAAAAATCCAGCCCTTTGTCGATTGGTGCTCAGTCATCCGGGTATGACAGCTGGATGTCATACCCATGTGCTGGGAGGCAGGTGTTCCCAGCGACCCATCTCTAAAAATGTATTAGAGAGTAGTAAATATGGGTAGAGCACACCCTGCTTTAAAAAAAGTAGAATCCCCAGCGAGCCTTGCATCGTAGACAGCCTTGAGGTTGAGGCTCTGAAGCCTGTAGGGAATTTACGGGACGGCAGCCAAACAGAACATGGGGAGAATAATATATAGTTGAAGCACCTTTTCTCAAATGTGCACCTTCACCTCGTTGAGAAATCTGAAATGGCTACAGGATTATCTAATAGGGAAGGTGAAATGTCCAACTTTGGAATAGGCAGTCTACCAGGCGCATGTAAAGTGAAACAAGGTTTCTGACACAAAATGATTCAAACTCGCGCAGATTTTATAGACCACACATGAACTGTCAAGGATCCCACTAATTCAGTCCATAAAAGGTCATCATACGTTTTGAAATCGTATAAAAAAGACCACAGGGGAAGAACGATTCAAAAAAATAAATTACAGAGGAAAAATGCGTCAAATATGTGTTTTGCGGGGTAGTTTGTTGAAATATGTCTGTGCGCTGGTGATATAATACAGCTAGAGGGGTTGCAGATCTTTTTAATTTTCCGCAGAAATGGGTAATTACCTGTCCTCTTGTCGTAGAGTCGTTTGGGGAAGGAGAATTCGTTTTCTCCTGAACTGTTTTTTTTTTCCTGGTCTCTTAACCGCTGTTCAGTATTTAGGAGTTTGGTATCACAGCAGCACATACTAGAACACTTTTGTATGTGTTTCCGTTGTATGCAGACGAGGATGAGTTATTTCCAACCTCAACTCATGGTCGAGTTTTCATTTGGGCGCTTTTGGTAAATAGTAGGTTGTCTGAAGGATATTCCAGTCTTGTACTGTGTAACTATCGACGATTTGCACAGTGTATAGTTTGGGTTTGTTTCTAGTGTTTTGTAACACAAGTCATCCAATCCTTGGGGACTTCCGCTGCATACTTCCGATTTATATCCATAGCCTGTCCTTGTCGCACTCTGTGTAGGGATGTCTCTACAGGGAAAATCACTTCAAGAGTAACAGTAAACTGTCAGAGGTATTGAAAAGTAACTCTGTGAACTATGCTAGAGTATAAGAACTGTGATTCACGGAAAAAAATCGACATGAATCACTCAAACAATGCCAAGAAGTAGGGATGGGTGTTATTGCTACTTTCACGTAACGTTACATTTCGTTTGTTACAAAAAGTAGCTGTTATTTTAATCTGCTACAAATAGAAACTTGGAAAGATTAGCAGGAAAAAATCCCCCCTCCCTCCCCTTGTTAATTTTTGTTACCTATGCGAAACGCTCGTTATTTTTAATGTTGAAACATTACACTTTTCCGTTGTTTCACGTTTTCCCCCTTCGTTTTTATTACAATACACTGACTGCTCTTTCACTTGTCGATTGAATTATACCTACTTACATACCTTTTTTATTCACGATAGTGATTATTTTCATCTATCAGTCTTCAGTCAGTTTTATTTCACATATTATCTGCATTTTACCCTACTTTTTCTCAAATACCTATTAACTATTATGAAGGTAACTTACCTGTCTGTGTTACACAAGGAGAGACAATTGTGCTATGCTACCCATTATGAAAATAAACGTTTATTAAGTACCTATTTATTTATTCTGACTGGAATGCTGGTTCTCTCTCTCTCCAAATAGGTAAATGTTGACAAAATACTTTATTTTGAAATACAAGTTTATTAATGGAGTAACAGATCGAACATACGTCGAAAGTCGAAATGAAGCGCAATAAAAAACACCTCGGAATAACATAAATGTAACAGAATAGCGGAATAGAAACGGATAACGAAATACTAGATAAAGTCAGTGATGCCAACCCTGAACAAATAAAATTGGTGGATCATTACAAAAACTCGGCGCTGCACGCCTCCTGGACCCCCGGATCCTTACTGCTTAGAAACATGGAACATGCTTTAGCCGCGTTCCGAGTTTTTTCAAACAAAAGATTGAAACATAAATATTCATTTTGCTGAAAATGTTAACTTTAGAGTAGATAGAAACTTGTGAACGGATGACCACTACGGACTCACCACTACGTATCTATAACCAAGTGACTACCAAACAAGCGTCATTGTTTACTATCCATTTATAACATTCATTTATATAGTTATAGTATGAAACTAGGAAATAAATACCAAGAACAAATACGAAATAAATTCGTGATAAATCAAGAGCTTTCCAACGAATGGAAAACGATTTTTGTCCGATGAAAATGAAAGAAGTTTCATTTCCCTAGCAACTACTCGGTTGTACGTGAAAATCATCGTTAGAATTTCGTTCCACTTCCGCGTCACCCATCCCGCGTAACGTTTTTCGACTAGTCACTAGTGAAGCAGGGTTCACATCCATCCGGAGCCGTCTGGAAATACGGATAGGGGAAGCTAGTGAAAAGCAGTGGAGGGGATGGAGGGGAATCGCGGAAGTTGGAAAGGCGTTCATAACCATCCAGAATTTTGGCTGACCACGTTTCCCGCGCTTCCTCCCACAGCTGTTTCGGTTCCCGACGCCATTCCATATGCGCAATAGTGAACTGCGCAGATGCGGAGCGGAAAATATCTGAAAAATCTGATGCGTACAGTTCGCTTCAAAAGTGCTTCTCCGGAAAGAATATTCCCCCCTCCCCAGCTGATGTCCAACCAATCAGCTGCTCGTACGCACTTTCCGGATAGCTTTCCGGATGGATGTGAACCCTGCTTTAGTCCAAGGCTAAAGCATGTTCCATGCTAAAAGAAGAAAAAAACCGCTGGATTTTGTATGAATAATAACCTGTATTCGGACCGCATTTAAAACCTGTATATGTACAAAAAAAATAGTCGACCTAGCAACCTTGGTAACAGACTGTAGCATTTTACTTCGATGTGCGTCACTCACGGACATTTACTTAGACAGCAAAATTAAATATTCACGACGCGCAGACGCCTCATTCGGTTCATGGATATTTTACTAGTTAAATATCCATGTTTGGTTTTTTTTTTTAACTGCTATTTTATGGATTGAGTAACGACGATTTGGTTATTTTCGAATAGCATGTTATTTGTAACTGTTCCTCGTTATTTGACCCATCCCTAATGAGAAGAAAGGGGTGTGGCCAGCGGTCATCGGCAAGTTGAGCGATTTACCCCAGATCTGCTTGGAGGATGTCGTTCTTCCCCTGCACTCTTTCTCGCTGGCTGTTTTCTTGTATTTTGAATCGTTTTACCTTGAAATGAGTGTGAACCGCTGAAAATGGCCCAGCTAATGGCCTCATCTCAGTTGCCTAGTGGAAGTTTTTTCCTCTGCGGTGATTTGCCACGCTGTGTCCTCGGGGCAGCCGTTGAGTTTCATTCAAGTTGTTTGTTTGACAAGTAAAAATTAATGTTTTATCCGAACAAATCTCATGTGCTTCAGGAACTGTGTCGGTCTTAGCGGACGGGCGCTGCGCAAACTCCCGTTGAGGGTACACTCCACGATGATACTTCCAGACGTTCCTGCGAGCATAGAAGAGTTTACGAGAGCAATGACTAACGCCGCGGACAACATCAAGAAAGAAATGATAGCTTTCGATAGCCCCAACGTTGTACACGCAGAATGAAAGAGTTCTTTCGCGATGTACAAATTGTTATCACTGGCCGTTCCGGAGTAGCACAAATTTCGTTGAAATTACCTACTTAATTATTTATTTAATTGAAATTAGGTCATTGTAATCTACAATTGTCTATGATCAAAGTACCTCAATTATAGTTACTTACATTAAGAAAATATCCCAACCTCAAGCTCTAATTTAGGTACCTATGTGCTTCGTGAGTCATCCAGTATGTGCCGCAGTACTTAATTTTGAACTTAGTCAGTAACTCGAAAATCAGATTTAAAAATGCAATTCAAATAAACTTCTCTATTTCTTCTTATTACTACCTACCCATCCAATTTACATACCTACTACAAGATGAAGATGATGTGAAGATTGAGGGGACCCCTGACTTGTTTATATCACTTTCCCATTCTTAGATTAAAGTACGACGTACTTTCATTTAAGAACCTAAGTATTAAGTCTTAGGTTCCATTCTAAGAATTTTGAGACCTACCGCATGCTACTCCGGTGAGTACCTAGTTCTTTTTCTATGAGATTTTCGATGTTTCTGCATTGCTCCCCTCCTGCCTGGACAAGACCCCCCCCCATGTGACGTCACTTGTTGCCAGACTTGAAAGCTCATAGAAAAACGCTGCAAATTATTACACAACGGTTTATCATTTACCTGTAGATTCCTTTCTGCGTAGGTATCGCTCGGACAGACAGAATTTTTTTTTTTAAATTGCATTTTCGGATTATACGTACCTTGGAACGGAAACCATCAAATTTTGAGGGGGGTTAATTTGTTTTTCTCCATGCTCGATTTCAAAGGTTCATTATTGAAAATGATAAACCCTAAAGAACTTTTCGTGCAGGAGAGTACGGTTGTTCTCAAAATTCTTAGAATGGAACCTTTCATTCAAAAATATAAACAGAAGTCATCGGTACTCCTATTAATCTATTAATGTCAGGGTAGGTACCTATATGAAATTTTCTCCGTTACAAATCTGTTTCAGGGGATTCTGAATCCATCCATGGAGTAAAATAAAACGTTATTGTACAAAGTGTCTATCCTATTTTTAACCGACTTCAAAAAACGAGGAGGTTCTCGACTCTATTTGTGCGTGTTACGCGATATCTTCGCCGACTGTGAACCTTTTTTAATAGGATATAATCTCCCATTTAAATTTGAAGAAAATATTCCACCATGAATCCCGTCCATTACAACCCAAAAAAAAATTTTTTTTACCTACTTCGAACAATGCACAAAAAGTATTCCTAATATATAAAATAATTTCATAAACACTTATCGACACTAAACCTTTTAAAATAATCTGTTGATAGCACCAAAAATTAAAAAAATTCGTTGGCAAAAAAACTAGGTATAAAACTAGAAAGTAAAGAATAATTTTTGTGCTGAACAAACGTAGTTTATTCAGCATGAAATTTTTTGACTTCCAAGCTCTACACCTTTTTTGAAGTCTGATAAAACAACGGAATTCAAGATCTGTGCCAGTTATCGAAAAACACATTTTTACCTATATCAACTTGACAAGTTCATATTGGTTTATTGTTTTCAATAAGGAACCCTTGGAATCGAGCATGAAAAAAAATTTTAACACACCAAATTTGATGGTTTACTTTTCAAGGTATGTAGAATCCGAAAATCCAATATAAAAATTTCTGTCTGTCCGCCCTACTTACCACATTTCTTAGTTACCATGAACCAAAATTGATGAAATTTGGTTTGTAGGTCCCGTTTGGGGTCTAGCTAATCCACGGGGCGAAAAATAGGGGTTGACATTTTCAGAACGCCGTAGGTCCAAAACGTTCAATCGATGGGTATGTTTTACGTTTTTAAATTGACCTTGAACTAAAGAATTTTTTTGAGAACACCAGGAGCATTGTACGACCAGCTGTTCGTTTGCACCGAAAAGCTTCGTCAACATGATCGTGAATCAAACTGTATAAATCAGGCCCAGATATCATTGCTGGGGAGAACCTGATCATAATCAAGGATGGCAGTATGAGGTCGAGTTGGTTGTTCTGTGGTATTATTTAATTTGAAAAATGGTGTATCTTTTGGATTTTGTTGGTAGGTAGTTTTGCAGCTTGAACAAACGTTGAAGTATTATTGGGTAAATTATTACCACGGTTTATTATACTATCTACGTAGAAGGGGCACCTATACAGGTAAACTGTTACACAACGGTTTATTATTTGCCTTATGCTTCAGGAATAACTACAAATAATTATTATTGAATCCCACGGATTTGTATGAAACTTTAACGGCTCCATTACTCGATTTAGGGCTTTCCTGGGGGGGGGGGGGTCGAGGGTATTGACCACAGAAAGCAGTGATTACGCAGAAGGGGCATCTATACAAGTAAATAATAAACATTTGTGTAATAATTTGCAGCGTTTTTCCGAAAATCTCGAGAATTTTTTTTTTTAAATCGAAATTCTTCTAAGTCGACGATGTTTCTCCAAAACACGTTATTTTCAACTTCTCACTCACCTCAGACACAGATTGAAACTCGCATGTCCAACTTGGAAAGCAAATTGAAAAAACCATCGACTGTAGCAGGATCGATGTTGTTTCAAAAGGGATAAAATGTTGAGTTGAAAACTTGGGAGTCAAAAATTCGTGAATACCATTCCTCTACTTTTTATCCGAAATTAACTACGAGTTTGGTTTCCTAATCCCGAAATTTATAGAAATGTTGTTTACTGTAGGGTCGCCTAACTCCAAAATAGGGGCGAGCGTGGGCAGCTTTTCTCCTTTTGAGGTTCATTATGGTTCTAAATTTAGCACTGAAAAACAAGAGTGAAAGAATATTGCACAGCGCTCCTAGCGACAACCGAGACACTTGTGGTTCCCACGTTTATGTACCCTACTAGCACATCAGCTATATACATTACCTATTATCAGCAAGTACTCAACGAGCTTTTAACAGAATTTGTATGAAAACTAACGATCTACAGGAATGAAATAACAAAAACATGTAATCCTGGTTCTACTATATATTAATCCTCATAAAATAAAACTCATTCCAACAACATGGACTCTTCCAAAAGAAAATTAAAATTCTAATTCCAAACAATGTCAACCAAGATGCCCCAGGTTTGCACAATATCCTTCCAGCTAGGATAGTTCGTTCAAAAAGCTATGAAGGAAATAGTTTCCAATTGAGTAGAGGCAAACAGGCGTATCCAGTAGGGAGCTATTTGATTATGGAGAAAATGTCAAGAACACCATGACTTAATGTCTCAAGTTCCTATCACATTCGTAACGATTTTGAACGCTGTACAAATTCGCCAAGACGCTGATAGTTAAGGGTGGTTTGTTTGACTTTTGGTGGCCCAAGGGAGAGGGGTGTACAGGATCTCTGTAAAACAGGAAGGTTTTGATTAGCCGGCAATGATGAGGGAAATGCAGGAGCACTTGAAACAGTTGTAAGCTCATGATTGGCGGTGCACGACTAGGAAGAAAGGTATTTTATTAAATTGCTCGTGTATTATTGGGGGGTATATAGCTTTGATGGATGGATCAAGTCCAGGAGGCTGTATGAGCAAGGAAAGGCTTCTGATTTGGTGGATTTGTTGAGCTTACTGTCTGGAAAAAAAAGACGGGCGTGCATTAATTTGATTTTTTTTAAATCAACTTTTAAGATGGTGCGACGCTTTCACCACACTAGAGAAACTAGCAAAGCTGTTTACTTCCATTATAGGGATTTTAACCCTTGCAGGGGTTTTAACCCGAGACAGTTATTTGGGATCGTAATATGGAGGCCTCAGAGCAAAATACCAACAAAATCGATGCAACATCCTACATCGGAGGTAGGTCACAGCGCAAGAGCTTTGAGTTCTTCTATGAGAGCCGACTCTTTCTTGATCTTCTCCAACTGATTCACTTCCAACGTCTGTTTCCCAGACTTTTGCAGTTCTTTGAGCCTCTCGATCTCTCTGAGTTTGGTCTTGACGCGTCCCATCTTCTTGCGCACTTCGGGATCTTCCGAATCGATGTCGAGGAGAGGATTGGACGATTTACCCGAAACCAGTTCCTGCTCAGTGTCGTCAGCAGCTGCGGCTTTCGCCGCTTTTCTCGCTTCGCGCTTCTTTCTCATCAACAGGGCGTTTTTCGACGGGTGAGTCGCGTTGTCGACGGGAGCCTCTTCGTTCAGTTTGAATGTCATCGGTTTCCCTCTGGCTGTCGGAGGGCGGTAGACTTCTTTGGAAGCCTGAGGTGCCGAAGGTGTGATGCCTTCTATCGGCTTGTAGGATATCGCTGGGGTTTTGAACGTACCGTCTCTAAACCTTTGCCAAGCCACCTCCCATAGTTCTTCCTGTTGGCTCCAGGGTCGCTCGTACACCAAGGCCCCGGAACTGTGCCATATCTTATACCCATTACTCATTCTAAGTCTCGGAGCCGTCGTTGCGGTAATGAAATGCGTTCCTTGAGGCGACCACTCGAGCAACGTTGTGTCCGGAGCCATCACTTTATTGATGAATTTCTTATTTTGCGCATCCCACAATTCGACAGTACCTTGAAGATTTCCAAACCCTCCCAATAGCAAAATATTGCCGTGAGGATTGTAGTAAATGCTATTCCTCGGACCAGTCCCTAATTCAAACACCGGTTCGCATTTCATATTGAATATCGTCGCTTTTGCTGGCATGAATCCATAAATTACAGTGAATTCTGTCGACAAAGGAGACCAGGCGAGGTTGTGAATCGGACCATCCTTGCTGAGTTGGACCATAGAAGTATCACCTTTGACGGAGAGAAAGTGTAAAGTTTGGGTCCCGTAGTAAGATGTTCCTTTTTTGTCTACGTCTACATTGGTTTGGAGCAGAACGCCAGTACCTTTTTTGTTCCAGTGAATATCGACGGTATCGGCCTGGAAAAAACTTTTAGACGCTAGCGGCGCGTCGAATTTGGGATATTCGTATAGCTTACCGAGTGACGGCTGTCCTTGTTTACCTGGTATGTAACATAGGACGTAAAGATTTTTGGGAGCTGGAGATATGGAGTAGCTATGGACCCTCTGGTTAGCGAATTTATTCTCGACTTCCTTCAAATTGCTAGTTTTATGAAAGAACAGGTCGTTCTTAGAGCTCCTGACGCAAATGGTTTCGTCGGCCGACCACTGGGGTTCCCAGTTGGTCTGTTTCTTCTGTTCGAAGGACCCCAGATGGTTGCCGGTAGAGGTTTCGTACACGTTGACATTCAGCGTTCCCTGAGGGGTATCGGGTGACGTCGTGTAGACCTCCCACGTCGCTAGGTACGTCCCTTTGGGAGAGAACTCGACGGCCGCAACCCTCGGTTTGTCCAGGGTGACGACGACGGACCAGTCGGCCGTCCGGACAACGGTGACTTTGACGCCGTTCGCCCAAGCGAAATAGTCGCCGTATGGTGACCATCGCATGCACTTGCACGTTTTGCAGAGGTCCTTCTCGAAGGCCTTAACCGTCTCGTTCTCCGGAGGGCCGTAGGTCATGGAGATGCCCGTCGTCCCGCGGACGGCGATAGCTGGAGATATCGAATTCGACATATTTACAGAATTGCTAGTGATTTCCGCAACGCATTTGAACTGAAATTTACTCATAAAATTCACGTCAACTTTAATAACCTATCACAAGTTTCATCTGGGCGATGATGGATACTATAGAAGACGATGTGGCGTTGTTATCAAGTTTGGTGGCCATGACGTGGATCCATACTCGACCAAGCTATGGATGATCATGGTAGAATAAATAATATACTATGGATGAATGATTATTATAGCATTTCCAAGTCGAATTCAACCTTTTCCAAACCTAATTCAACATTTTCCATTTCAAATTCAACCTTCCCCAACTTCAGCAAAAAATCTAAATTTTAATAAACTGAATTGTGAACCCCATTACTAACTTTTTGTTGCATCACGGCTCAAATTGAACAACACTATACCTAATGGTTATTTTTAGTTTTTTCAGTACAATTTGGGTCATTCTCATTTGGAATGTACATTTCGTGTCCTCACTCTTCTACAAATCCCACATTCAGGCTTATCCCGGTTTCCTGATTTTTTCCTTCTACCGATCTATCGATCTACCAATCCTATTTGACACAAAACACTAAAAAAAAAATCAATCGTAGGTACGTCTATTCTGGGATTTATTGCCCTTAGAATGAACAAAAGTGTGGTAAAACCTCATGTGTGTTACCGTCCACAGTGACCAGGCGTCCTCTACGAGATCGATTCAAAAAATATGATGTCGGGGGGGAGACTTTGTGGAAAAAGAAGGTTGATCCTTGGGATAAATAATACATTTTTTCATTTTTAAAAATAGGTGGAACTTATGGAACGACCCTTTTTGATGTTATGTGAGACATGTAGGTAACTAAACGAAAATGAAAACTAAACGAAACTGAAATGAACATGAAAACAGGACCCATCAACTAGTGTTCGGCGAGTTGGAGATGTGCCCTCATTGGTCCATCAAATCCTCCGTCGCCACAACCTCCATCCATTTCACCTGATGCCGGTACAAAGCCTCTTGCCTCGTGACGCTATACCGCGAATGCAATTCGCTCAATGGTTTGTTAATCAAGGACAGAGTTTTTCGTCCCAAGTAATTTGGACGGACTAGGCTACTTTCACGCGAGCGGGAATTTTCAATTTCCACAATAGCCACATGTAAGTTTTTGCATCAATCTGGATTAGATAGGTACATACCCACCTTCTTGGATAATTGTCGGAGGCGCCAGTTCAAAGCCCAACTTCAATAAAATACATTAGAATGGATTAATTTGAAAAAAGCAAAAAAAAGCTTACTCACAGGTGGGCTGACGAAAATCCCCATGCTACAGTGGTAAGGAGTCACCAATATGAGTTGCCTTGAAAATCAGCAATTGTAAAAAGTCTGTAAACACAATCGTGCGTTAGCTTAGTAGGTCATGAACAAGGACACTTCATTTAGCACATAAGTAGGGAAGTTGAGCCAGTGATAAAAATTAAATTAAAACCAAGTGTACCTACTTTCCCCATTCATACGGTCCGGTAAAATAACAGGGCCAATGAGCTGGCGCCCAAGCAGACCCATCCATACATTGGCCCGGAATTCATATTGGTGACTTCTTACCACTGTAGCATGGGGATTTTCGTCAGCCCACCTATGAGTAAGCTTTTTTTTGCTTTTTTCAAATTAATCCATTCTAATGTATTTTATTGAAGTTGGGCTTTGAACTGGCGCCTCCGACAATTATCCAAGAAGGTGGGTATGTACCTATCTAATCCAGATTGATGCAAAAACTTACATGTGGCTATTGTGGAAATTGAAAATTCCCGCTCGCGTGAAAGTAGCCTAGTCCGTCCAAATTACTTGGGACGAAAAACTCTGTCGTTGATTAACAAACCATTGAGCGAATTGCATTCGCGGTATAGCGTCACGAGGCAAGAGGCTTTGTACCGGCATCAGGTGAAATGGATGGAGGTTGTGGCGACGGAGGATTTGATGGGCCAATGAGGGCACAACTCCAACTCGATTGCCAACTCGCCGAACACGAGTTGATGGGTCCTGTTTTCATGTTCATTTCAGTTTCGTTTAGTTCATTTCAGTTTCATTTAGTTACCTACATGTCTCACATAACATCAAAAAGGGTCGTTCCATAAGTAAGTTCCACCTATTTTTAAAAATGAAAAAATTTATTATTTATCCCAAGGATCAACCTTCTTTTTCCACAAAGTCTCCCCCCGACATCACATTTCTTGTATCGATCTCGTAGATGTCTTTAGTCTCTCAGCAACCACAGCATTTTTAAACATTTCAATTACCTTTGTACTTTTCGATTTTTTAAAATAAGTGCAGCTTAGATAGGACTACTTTTGAGACGAGCCTTAGAAATTGTTATTAGTTAAAAGTTAGTAATACAGCTAGAAATACAATAGGTGAAAAACCTGTACCTGTTGAAAAATGTCCAAGATTTGTTGATATCTGGGATTGGCGTTCTCCACCCTGTCACTAGTAGGTGCTGGCACGGTTGATCCCGCCGTCGATAGCCGGTGGAAAACGGCTTGTATCGTCTGGGGATTCGGAACTGGACGATCCGGAAATGTTTCTGCGAACTCCCTAGATGCCCCAGAGGCATTCCCACGGTGGGCAACGAATTAAAAACACGATATTGGCATAATCTTGCATCGTGTAATGCGCATGTTGAGAGTTGAAAGAGAAGAAAGGTAATGAGTGTGAAAATATTCGCTAAACAACATTCCGAGATAGCTCAGGAACAGGAATCGTCTTGCAAACCTTTTTAACGCAGATCCCAAAAAGGGCTCAAGGGCTGAGGGTCAATGGGTCAATCTCAACCTTCGGAAACCCAGTTTTGAGAAGGTCCGTGGAGGATGGAGAGTGTCACCATTGCATTCAGCGTGAAAAATTGTGATGGAACGATAATAAACCCTTCCTGACTTGATCTGATGGTGTTGAACCCCAAAAAACAGGGTTTTCAACGAAAAATCCCTTTTTTTGCATTCAAACGTCGTTTTCTCCTCTAATTAGCAGAGTAAAATCAAAATTGATTATACCGTTGGAAAGCTGAGATTTTGGGCAAGTTTTTCCTGTAACGCGTACGGTTTTTACCATTTTGTTTCAATAACTTTCTCACACACTGTGGGAACAGGACAAGAAACGCCGTGAGTGGGACGCGGGATGCGGCCGGCCGCCGCTGTTCCTTCCTGCACCTATATTGGAAACCTATTTACGCGGCGCGGCGCTGCATGCGACACAAGTGGCAACCTAACAAGAGGCTACGAGCGACAGAGGTCGTCCACTGCAAGCGCCTTCGCGTGTCGGGCTACAGTTTGTTTTCAAGTGTATTCAAGAAAACTGGGGACTATTCCTTTTTATTGGTCATGGACCCAGAGGTATTTTATTTCCTTGAAAGCAGCAACCTTGCCGGCTCGGATTCGGGGGCTGCACACCCTGGGGTTGTTCGGTATGGCTGTCCACCGGTTCCTTCAAGATCAGTAGCTACTCTTCTATTTTTCCAATCATGCTTTCCCAGTCCATTCATTCTCTCTCTTCTTTCCACTCTGTATTCTCTGTCCTTCTCTTGTGGTTCCTCTCCAAAATCCAACAGGTTTAACAAGTTATCATTATGTTTACTTTTTCTTATTGTATTTTTTTGTAATATTAAAAAAAAAGAAGTTATTTTACTATTGTACTGCCATCTGCAATTGTTATACATATGTTACTTGTGTGCACAGTTGTAATATGGGGCCTTGAGCCCTTAACTGTGGAAATAAAGAAATTCTAATTCTAATTCTAACCATTTGCGAAGACGGATGTTGGATCAAGAGCATGTTGGGCGGACCCGATCCTCTCCAAAAGGGAATCTTTTGGGGAAATTCACCACCTTCAACATTAACTTGAGGCTGACCCTAACATATTTTTCGATTATTAGCCGTTTCATTAGTGTTATGATCCATTTTCTGCCCAGAGGGTAATTTTCACCTACTCAAAACGGGGCCTGCGCGTGAACTGACTCGAAATGACCAGGGATACGAGTGAAATGGTAGGTAGGTGTTCCGCAGAACCGTCTGTAATTTACATGTTCCATTCTTTTTTACCAACGTTTATTTACTTGGAATTCTACCAAAACCGGTAGGAAAGTGATGCTGACAACAATGGTACTGAACGAGCTACGAGCCGGTACGAGCGGCAGATCCAACGTTTTTGGATCTGCCGCTCGTAGCGCGTTGTCGCTCGTGTACGCCAGTAGCCACCCGCTCGAACACGCTTCCAGTGGACGATACCACATATAACTTAATGTAGTTGGATCTGTAGCGCGTGTCGCTCGTTGCCGCTTGTGTAGCGCAAAGCGCCGCGCCGCTCGGGTACGCTTCCAGTGGACGACCCCACTTAGGCAGGACTTTCCTCAACTCTCTTTCCCCCACCGCTCGCCATGCTCCCCTCGTCACAAACAAGGTAAACATTGGACAGGGGAGGGGGAACGGGACATGCCAGGCAACGCCGTTTTTCACTTTGAGCATCAGTAACGTACGTTACTGATACGGTAGTATCAGTATTCTATGACTTTGAGAGCGATCATGGTGGAACCCGTCCTGTTCCTACCCCATTTCGTGACCGCCGCGTCCCACCTAGTGTGCTTATCTCCATTCAAATACACAGAAGCGAAAAAATACGACCCGCATCCCGTGGCTGTTTCCTGTCCTGTTCCCGCCTAGTGTGTGAGAACCTTTAGTGCTTAAATCACCACTGATGGTGCAAAATGTCAAAGATGGCACTGGAAGAAATCCGTAGATTTAGAAACCAGGGGAATTGGATTTATTTTATTTTAACACTTTGGATTAAAGATAAATATGTACACCCACTGACTTCACAATCCACCTTGAAAATTGTGGGGGGGGGGGGGGGGGTTGAAATCTTGGAAGGGCGCTTGTGGCGGCACGTATCGTTCGACACTTGAACTTGAGCCAAAAGGCTGTCCCTCCATCTTATTTCATATTTTTATACTCGAAGGTGTAAACAACACACCACAAACGCCACCGGTCTGGCGGGTTTTCGATTTCTCAACTATTCAACGTTTTTTCGCTAATTTTGTTGAATTTTAATGCATTTTTCACGAGGTGAGTCCGCTGTTTATCGGAGAAAAGTCCGCCTTATTTGTTGATAGCTGATATTCGCGTTAGAAGTTAGCTGATCCTGACCGTCGAGATGTGGTATCTATTTCTGGGCATATTTCTATTCTCATCACCCCCCGTCGAGACCGCTTCGTATTCAAGTAAGATGGAAATTCGTTTTTAAATACTCAGGTACCTAATTCTTTGATATTTTATAGAATTGCGTCTGTTGCACTAGCCAATTGAACAGCTGCATTTCCGTCTCGATTCCAGCTAAGCACCTGTACGATGATAACATTGTTAAATGCTGCGATGTTCCCCGCAAAGATCTGAACATTTATTGCTATGGAGGGCGGCCAAAACACATGCTGCAGATCTGGGAGACAGTCCAGGTAATGTGTCGAACATGAATTTATGAAAAAATTGGCTGTGTTTAGTGCCTTCTCAGCTGTAAAAAAAATATTATCCACGATGTGTTAGAATTAGAACGTTACCTAAGGTATTTTCCAGCCACCAGAACAGGTTTTAAAAGGTTTCGAAACCAGAACCTAAGTTTTTCTGAAGGGTGAGGATGAGTTTTAGAACTGTTTCAGTTCGATAACTCATCGGCTGGAACACCTTGGAACGCGCCAAACAACTGCGATGACGGGCCCAAAAATAGTGAGTGGGTACCACAGAGACTAGCTTTGTTCGTGCCCCCCAGAGCTTGTTCAGAGCAACTTGGGCATATGCAGTAACTGTGAGGCAAAGATTTGCCGTTTGTTGACCCAGGGCGAGCTCCGAGCCAAGTGGTCCGGTGTTTGTGCTGTCCCGGGGGAGATGATTTGGTGTTCATGCTGGACACGGGTCTTCCTCCGAGCTGCTCTGAGCAAGCCCTCCTGTGCCCCACGAGAAGACCAGGGGCAGCTGAGCACTGCTGTTCCACGCATGTGCCGTCGACATGCGCTTGACCCGTTTGAGCTGCCCGTGCTCCGAACAAGCACAAGGCTCACCCCGCTCCGAGCGACCGTGTTCAGAGCTCACACTACACCAAGCCAGTTCGGTACAAGCAAAAGCTGAACTTGCTGGGAGCTGGCCCCAAGGGGACAGCACTAACAAAGCTATTAAAGATGCGTTTAACGTGAAGGTTTGAGGGAAATGAGATTTTTGGGAAGGTTCCAGCAGAGTTGCTTCAGTACTGTAGAAAAAACCCATCCCCTTGGGGTGCGAGAAGTTACGAAGTTCTAACTCATTTCCCTGACCTGACGTGGTTGGAACACTTTATCGATAAAACCTATAACACTGAACAGTTTCAACACTCGATGTGGGTGGAACACAGTTTTTGTCCCCAGTGGGTTGTGCGCAGAACTCATTACAAATCTTGCATTGCCGGGAACAAAGCTCTAGGTAGGTACTGGATAGTAGACAGTTTTTGTACTTCCCGTCATCTTTACATGTTCAGCCGTGGAAACGGTGATACGGGAAGACGGACCAATGAACTTGAAGCATTCTCTTCCCTTCATTTGTAGTTCTTCGCATACAAGGGTAGAGCTACTTCTTCAGGTACTCTGGTTGAGCTACATACATATACGTGTAGAGAATGCTTGAAGATGGCGGGAAGAACAAAAACCGTATATTATCTGATGGTAAGACAGTGTGTCGTAATAGAAAAGGAGAGTCCGGAGGATTGATGTGGCGATGCCACTTCGTAAGGGGTGCGCATATTCCAAGACCTACGATTTTCCTCACCACTTCTAGTTAGCTTTTAATAATGCTACCCATATATCAGCAATAATCAGCCTGCGTTGCTGGTGCTTATCATTGTCAACAAGATTAGTCACATCAAATAGGTGAGTCAAATCAAATAATTGAATGTCACAGTTTTCTTTTTCATTCTCCGAGTTCCGAATTGGATATCTAGGTAGGTCCGTTATTTTTAATGCAAAGGCAAACGAACGTTGGAAAAAGTGCAAACGTAACCTACAGTCTCTACAAGGCAGGGATGTCGGACACGTGTTGGTAATGGTAGAAGGTACCTTCACCATTCATAGACAAAGTATGGCCCGTTGGCCAAGTGCGGCCCTTCGGGCTAGTCAGTCCGGCCCGTGACATGGTTTTGAATAACCCCTACATTTACACATAGGACAAAATGTATTTTCTATGTAGCTAGAATAGATAGCGGTTTACTTCTCATTGCATTTCAAGTACGGTATTATTGCATCTAATATTAACTGAGTTTGCACGCAACCTCGCGTAGGCGTAGTGTGTAGTAGACATCTGTAAATCTAGCAAGGCATCATCTGTCACACCTTCATACTCATCTAAAGAATTATCAGTTTTTGTAATTTAGAATAAGTTTTTTACCATTGCAGCACATAATATAGGTTGTGTGCGATGTAAAAGTCAAAAATAAAGTTTATCATTTATAAAAATTTGCTTTGTTCAATTTTTTTTCGGCCCGGCTAGATAATTTTTTATTTTATTTGGCCCTCCCCTTGAAAAGTTTGCCCATGTCTGACCTACACCTACAGATGTCTGTTGCCCTGAAGAATAAATTCAACTCAAAAACGTTTTACATCATGGACATCTATTAAGAAGAACGGTGAATTTAATTATGTTCATCGAATTCATTGAAAAGTCTGTAGACTGAGAAAAGGAGTTTGTAGGCAGATCTGAACTTGAGTTTGTAGGCAGATCTGAACTTGAGTTCGTGGTTGGCAGCACGGGTGTCAAAGCCAAGGTTTGAAAGATACGCGAGGAAGCTGATCTACAGGTAGCAATATAGAAGCTAACCAGAGGTGGAGAGGAAAATTGTCCAAGTCTTGGCTTATGCGCAGTCGTTAGGAAGCAGCATCGCCGCATCAATCCTCCAGAGTCTCCAAGAAGAGGAGTTCTCAGTAGGGCTGTGAGCCGTGACACCATATATGGCCCCAATCTCAAGCCCCTTTTGGTGCAGTTTGCTTATCAGATACCCTTTGTGTTGCACCTACATAAATTTAAAAAGCTCCTACCACGATTTTTCGATTAAAAATGAATTGATAGGATGTGCAAGTTCCTCGTGTGGTGTTCCTCATTTCATTTGAATTTGGATAGCTCATCTGAATTAACGTCTCCACTGCTGGATGCAGCTGTGGTGTCACTGCCCTCGCTGCAGTAATAAAACTCATTTCCCCCCACCTCTTTCCTTACATATGTATATAGCTAGTTGATATTTTGTTTTTATATTGTTGGCTTGTCATTTTCACAGCTCCATGTGTCACTGAATCCCGATGAGTACACTCACTACATAGCTCCCACGCCAGAAGCTGTTGCGTCTAAGTTTGACAGCGATGTTTCGTCTTGGGCAGTCAATGTATTCTCATTCAAAAAGAAAGGCATCAGATTGGACCCTTTCAACAACACGTGTGTCGGGATCGCTACCAAGGAGCATTATGATATCAAGCTCGTTCGGATTCGTAAGTATTTTGCCTTCAGTGGCACAACTCATAATCTGTGTGGGGGACCTAACCTGAACCTTACCTATCCCTTGAACTGTCTGGAAATGACTGCTGTGGGATGGATAACTGATTGTGCCTCCCTTGAGGCAACTGTAGGTGGATTCTTCAATGACATCCACAGTAGACACATAACATAAAAGCTTTTAATTTCTATCCTTTCGGCACGACGTGGACTTTTGGTTGGTACCTCCTCATTTTATAATCATCTTCCTCGACGCATTTGAAAAAGTTGAAGGAAAAGTTGCTTTATGGACGAAGAAAAACATATAAAAGAAAAAGGCGATTTGAAGAAACCACTTGCTTGTGTCACACGGCTGTAACACGTCGACAGGCCACTTGAAGCACTGAGATCGTAGAATTTCTGGTCGATATCGTTCATGTAGGCATCCATCGATTCCATTTTACGTCAAAGAATGAATCAGTGATGAAGCAACAAATGTGAACCCGCAAAAACAGTAACAAAACCTTACTCGTAACTAACCTTACTGGTGGGGGAATTAATAATCAGAACTGATCAGTTCGTGGACAACGGCCCAAGAAACGTCGGTTCGATCTAATTCAGAGTAAAATTTGCTGAGTTCAAAACGGCTGAACCGGAGGTGGGAGGATATAGTCCCCTGACTTCTCAGCGTTCCATTTAGGGACAAGGTTCACCGAATGTACGAAAATCAGATTCGATCCCCAACCACAAGACAATATAATGGCCGCATTCTCTCTTCTAGTTGGAAAAAACCGGAACTCACGTTATTGCTTCCGAGTCTGCGAAGCAGCGGAAGCCTTGTGTTCACTTTCGTGAGCCAAAAAATTTTTGTCTTCAGAAATCAAAATTTCCACTTGCATTTTCGTTTCAAAGCCTACTGAACAAATTTGGTTCCGTGTCTGTCGGTCTGTGAGTCTGTGAGTCTGTGAATCTGTGAGTCTGTGAGTCTGTCCGCATTTCCTTGTTACAGCCATAACTTCCACGATTTTGAATTGATTCAGCTCAAATTTTGAGGGATGGTGCGGATAAGGCCCCTTGAGGTCCCATACAAATTTCAACATGATTGATCCAGCGGTACGCCCTGCGCATGCGCTAACGTTAAATTCAACAAACACGCATAACTTTCACAATTTTGATTCAATTTCGCTCAAATTTTCAAGGGTTGTTTGGACAAGGCCTAGTGAGTTCCAGTATGAATTTCAGCATGATCGGACCCTCGGTGCGCTCTGCGCATGCGCTGGCGTGAAATAGATTCAATTTCCTTGTTACAGCCGTAGTAACCAAAGATTTCACCCAATTTCAATGTAATTCTCAGGGATTAAGCGGGTAGGGCCCATTGAGGTCCCATATAAATTTCAACATGATAGAGCCAGCGGTTCGCCCTGCGCATGCGCTCTGTCTGTCTGTCTGTCTGTCCTTCTATGCACGGCCAAACGGCTCGACGGATATCGACCAAATTTGGCACGAATATCCAGTAGGCTCCCAAGTTGTGCAACGTCGCATTTTCAATTCCCTGACCATAGCGGAACTATGGTCGACCATGGTCAACTCCTGAATGGCTTGACGGATATCGACCAAATTTGGCACGAATATCCAGTAGGCTCCCAAGTTGTGCAACGTCGCATTTTTAATTCCCTGACCATAGCGGAACTATGGTCGACCATGGTCAACTCCTGAATGGCTTGATGGATATCGACCAAATTTGGCACGAATATCCAGTAGGCTCCCAAGTTGTGCAACGTCGCATTTTTAATTCCCTGACCATAGCGGAACTATGGTCGACCATGGTCAACTTCGTTAATTGAAATGGTAACCCCTATTTTTTATCGCGTATTCGTAATCTACGTGAAATTCTATCTACGATCGACCCTTCGGACTACCCCCGCGGTCGACCATAGCGCATCCATGGGCCCCTCCATGGTCGAATCCCGAATTGCTCAACGGATATCGACCAAATTTGGCACGAATATCCAGTAGGCTCCCAAGTTGTGCAACGTCGCATTTTTAATTCCCTGACCATAGCGGAACTATGGTCGACCATGGTCAACTTCGTTAATTGAAATGGTAACCCCTATTTTTTATCGCGTATTCGTAATCTACGTGAAATTCTATCTACGATCGACCCTTCGGACTACCCCCGCGGTCGACCATAGCGCATCCATAAGCCCCTCCATGGTCGAATCCCGAATTGCTCAACGGATATCGACCAAATTTGGCACGAATATCCAGTAGGCTCCCAAGTTGTGCAACGTCGCATTTTTAATTCCCTGACCATAGCGGAACTATGGTCGACCATGGTCAACTCCTGAATGGCTTGACGGATATCGACCAAATTTGGCACGAGTATCCAGTAGGCTCCCAAGTTGTGCAACGTCGCATTTTTAATTCCCTGACCATAGCGGAACTATGGTCGACCATGGTCAACTTCGTTAATTGAAATGGTAACCCCTATTTTTTATCGCGTATTCGTAATCTACGTGAAATTCTATCTACGATTGACCCTTCGGACTACCCCCGCGGTCGACCTTAGCGCATCCATGGGCCCCTCCATGGTCGAATCCCGAATTGCACAACGGATATCGACCAAATTTGGCACCAATATCCGGTAGCCTCCCAAGTTGAACGTAGGCGCATTTTTAATTCCCTGACCATAGCGGAAATATGGTCGACCATGGTCAACTCCTGAACGGCTTGACGGATTTTGATAAAATTGGGCACAAATACCCGGTAGGGTATGGGATTTTTCCGTCGTTTGTTGGTTCCACGATACTGCGTACAGCGAATCTCGGATAGCGAACGAAGCGAGCGGTCAGGCTAGTTATGTATAATGGACGTAATGTATTATTGGTGTCATGTTATGTATAATATGTATATTTCATGTAATGTTATGTAATGTTATGTTATGTAATGTAATGTTATGTAATATGTATATTTAACGTTATGTAATGTTATGTTATGTAATGTAATGTTATGTAATATGTATATTTAACGTTATGTAATGTTATGTAATGTAATGTAATGTTATGTTATTTTGCTTCCGAGTCTGTTCTATTTTATAATGGGTCACTCTGATTGTGACGAGGAAGCTCCTGTGCCATCACCTTGGCAGTGTATTTTGGTTTACTATTCTGTGAATAATACACCTATGTATTCGCTCAGCAAAACATTTTTATAACACCCCCTCAAACTTTTTTCTTTTCCGTTTCAAGGTAAGTAGATTCCAAAAATGCAATGTCCGTACGCCTTCCGCCGTATCACGTGTACAGGCTTCATTTTCGGTCTAAAAAAGTCGTTCTTTCGCACACATGCTCCATTTGGGCCCTAGTTGTGTCCCGAAACTTTTCAGCCCGATCGGAATATACCCAGGGGTGTTATGAGTGAAAATGTGTATAAAAATAGGTACTTTTGGTTTATTATTCTGTGAATAATACACCTATGTAATCGCTCAGCAAAAATTTTTATAACACCCCCTCAAACTTTTTTCTTTTCCGTTTCAAGGTGTGTAGATTCAAAAAATGCAATGTCCGTCCGCCGTACGCCGTCCGCCGTATCACGTGTACAGGCTTCATTTTCGATCTAAAAAAGTCGTTCTTTCGCACACATGCTCCATTTGGGCCCTAGTTGTGTCCCGAAACTTTTCAGCCCGATCGGAATATACCCAGGGGTGTTATGAGTGAAAATGTGTGTGAAAATAGGTACTTTTTGCGTTTTAGCAACATTTTGGTAACATGAGCTTTTGAGGTATCGTTTTCCATGTTTTTGGGGACGAGAAGATCGAATATGAAGTCGATTTTGGCCAAGGAGTGGAAAATTGAGGTTGTACCAGATGTTCAGCTCCCAAAATTGATTTTTTATGAGTCAAATACCTGCGAAATCACCATCAATTTGTAGAATAACACTAGAAAAAGTGTCAACACGTGGATCAAGACGATGTTAGTAAAATGAGCTTTTGAGGTATCGTTTTCCATGTTTTCGGGGACGAGAAGACCGAATATGAAGTCGATTTTCACCAAGGAGTGGAAAATTGAGGTTGTACCAGATGTTCAGCTCCCAAAATTGATTTTTTATGAGTCAAAAACCTGCGAAATCGTCTGAAATCACCATCAATTTGTATAATAACACTAGAAAAAGTGTCAACAGGTGAATCAAGACAACTAAATGGCACTACCAATGATCAAAGATAATTAAAAAAAAAAGGAGCGTACCTAATTCGTGTTTTGGGGGCAAAATTGGTGGAAACCACCAGAAATAGCTATTTCAATTATTTTACATGAAAGCAACAATAAATGAACAGCCAGCATCCAGTAGAATAATAAACCCATGTGACAAGGACTTTGCAGTGTTTTTTAATCTCGGAGGTTGAAAGTCAAAATGAACGAGCCGTTTTCCGATTCTGCCCTATTCTTGTCTATCTCGTATAAACTATTAAGAAAAATTCAAACAGAATTCATGACAATTGCCCATTATGCTTTGTACTTGCACAGCAGGTGAATATTAGTCATTCGTTATGTTACAGGAGTCGACTACTGGCGGGTGACGGCGTTCGTTCTGGGTTTCCTGTTATTCGTTGCTGCTCCGAAACTAAGCAGTAACTCGTTATTTTATTACCTGACTGGGATGTCCGTCGGAACTCTGGCCTCAGTCCTCATTCTAGTCTACATTTTAAGCCGATTTGTACCCCGGGTTTGTGAAAATCCCTACCTTCCTACTTGAAACCAGTAAGTAGGTACCTTACCTATTTGAAATATTCATATGCACTTCGTCTTTTTTCAGAAACCCGTTATGTATTCATTCCTGGCCGGAGGTTGGACTGTCGGGCTGTACATGGCTCAACTGGTCTGGGACAACATTAGAACCATCTTAGTGAATTACAGACTCTACGTTCTCTACTACGCCTTGGCAACATGCACTGTTAGCTTTTTCATTTGCTATAGAGTCGGGCCTGTTACAGACCCCAGGAGTGTGGATTTGATCAAATGGACTTTGCAGGTATGGCAACTTGATAATTTACCTACCTGTTCCACGTCTTTCGAATTTTTGTTCGTGTTCTTCCCTAGAGAGCTGTGTGATTAAAGGAAATTCTTCAAACTGGGACTTATTAAAATTTCGCTATTTCAAATTAGGAGTCGAAGTAGGTGCATATTTCCTGGCCTGCTGGTGAGCCATAATCAAACCCCCATTTGTTAACAACGTTACGAATACAAATTACTTACATCATCAGAACAACTATACAGTTGTAATTATCAGCCCAACTATTACGGCTGCAGTAATTAGTGCACTAGAACAGTTGCAGTTATCAGCACAATGGAGAATTTTCGTCAAACAAATTTTTTTGGAAACAAAATATTCAGAACTTCGGAAAAACGTTAGTTTTAACCCCGTTTTCAAAAACAAGCGTTATTTTTTAAATGAGGGTGATTAAAAATAAAAGTGCAGCAAAAAATGATATCAAGTCTATTGGCATTGACTGGCTGCTGGCCCAAGGAGGTGGAGCGAAGCCTCAGAGGTGAAGGTTCTCAATGCTGCCACCGACCCAACATTAGAAATGGCAAACCTTCGTGGCAACCTTCAAGAACCTTTGCCATAACCTCTACCCCCCCCCCCCCTCGATTTGATCTAAATTTAAATTTATTTATGAATTTGCGGTTCCATCCATCCATCCATTGCAGTTCCGTACATCGTTTAAAGTGATGCACTAGCGCTCTAAGAGGGATCTGAGTGAACTACGTCATACTACCTGATACGTCATTTCTAGCAGGAACTCAGAAATTCAAATTTCACACTCATTTTCAGCCTAGAATTTCCGACATCAACACCTCATTATGTGATCAATAAGTATTAATTTCCATTATTGAACAGAATTTGGCCAAAAAAGAGGAGAATTTGTAACCCATGAAAATTACCGACTGTACTGTCATCCAAAGCAGAAACGTTTCATCTCTGAAGCACTCGAAAATGGCGTTTTCTTAATCCCCTCCACCCACCAAATTTTACCTGCTTGTTCCATTGGTGATTTCAAAAGGTGGAAATTCCTCCCAGAATCCCTTCCCAGGATATTAAGGCATTTCGGGATTCCGAAGGAAAAACGCCTTATCTCTCCATATCCAAAGGCAAACGCCTTGTTACAGTGGTATCTCCTACGTCTTTCCAAAGGCAAAACACTTCCGTCTTGCCTTTGTTTTATTGGCTTCATTTTGGTTTATTATTTCAATAATGAACCTTTAGAATCGAGCGAAAGAAAAAAGCTAACCCCCTTAAAATTAGATCGTTTGCATTTCAAAGTATGTTAAATCCGAAAACGCTGCAAAGTCCTTGTCACATGGGTTTATTATTCTGTTGGACATACCTAAAGAAATGTAGGCTGCTCATTTATTGTTTCGCTCATGTGATAATTGAAATAGCTATTATTTCTCATGTTACTAAAACACAAAAAATACCTATATTTATACCCATTTTTGACTCATAACACCCCCGGTTATATTCTGATCGGACTGCAAAGTTTCGGGACACAACTAGGGCCCAAATGGAGCATGTGTTCGAAAGAACGAATTTTTTTAGACCGAAAATGAAGCCGGTATGCACGATACGGCGTACGGACATTGCATTTTTGGAATCTGCGCACCTTGAAACGTAAAAGAAAAAATTTTGAGGGGTTGTTATACAATTTTTTGCTGAGCGAATATGTACATATGTGTATTATTCACAGAATAATAAACCAAAATGGAATGAAAAATGTATGTCCATCCGCTGTACTCTGCATAACCCTGCATTGGGTTATTGGTCAGGGGCGAGGCCGGTGTTCGTAAGTAAAGGGTTTTGGCGAGTTCCACCTGAGACAGGTTCTGGCTGAGAGAGGAGGATTTGATACCCACTAGCCCACGTCCCACTTGCCCACTGCTAGCGCTTTCTAGCAGCTGCTTGTAGACCCGTATGCATATCCGCTCGTTATCAACTTCCTCTGCTCAAATATTAATCTTCAAAAAAATTTTGTGGTTTACATTTATAACTAATGAATAATTTATAATTTCAGTCTACCCTTAAAGACTCATATTTTTATCATATTTATAAGTTTTTCGTTAATATCTGCTTGTCAAATGGTGCCAGCACAGATCACGCAAAAATATTCCTGATGGGTATATAAAGATGAAAAAACAGGTAAACGATTACCTAACTATAACTAGTTCTATAACTAGTATTACTTTGTACTGTATTCCTGCTAGCAGCCGCTCGGTTGCGCTATGCCAGGGACAGTGTTGGGCATCAGCTAAGTTATTAGCTAGCTAAAATTTTAACTAATAGCTACATTAGCTTTAACTATGTTTTTTTAGCTATTAGCTGTTGAGGGAGGCTGTTAGTTGAAATGTGCAGCTAATAACTTTAGCTATTAAAAAATTAGTTTTTTGTACTAGCTGATAGCTAATAGCTGTAGCTGTAGCTGTCAGGTACCTAATAGCTAACAGCTAACTTTTTCTTTAAAAATCGTATTTCTCCTCACAAACAGCTAATAGCTAACATTTGTAGGTTTAGCTAATAAGTAAATTAATTTTAAAACGTTTTTTGATAGAATTTAATAGTTTTGACTATTTTACCATTTTGAACTATTTCTGACTTTTTTGACCAAGTCTTGGTCTTTTGACCATTTTCTCTGGTAAAAAGTGAATTTGACGCTATATATGCGCTACTGTTGGCCACCCCTGAGTTCCTGGGGCTGCCTACCCTAGACTTTGACCAACACAAAATTTTAATTTGTTGTTATAATTTATTGGAAAATTTGCTCCCTCAGAATGTGTTGCTTTACTGTTAAGTACCTATGTTTTTTATATTTTACCAACAATTTTCGTTTGCCTTAAGGTGCTATTACATTATTATTAATATGTTCATGAAAAATAATAACAGCAAATAACAAAAGTATTCACTTTTTACCCGAGAAAGTTCATTGGACTTGGTCAAAAAAGCCAAAAATTGTTCAAAATGGTAAAATTGTCAAAGCGATAAAATTTGTTCAAAAAAGGTTTTAAAGCTAATGTACTTATTAGTTGAAACTAAAACTGTTAGCTACTAGCTGTTTGTGAGGACGAATACGATTTTTAAAGAAAAAGTTAGCTGTTAGCTGTTACCTGACAGCTACTGCTAAAGCTATTACCTGCCACCACCAGCTAACTTTTTATAGCTAAAGTTATTAGCTGTATATTTCAACTAACAGCTAATTTAGCTGTCCCACAACAGGTAATTGCTAAACATTTAGCTGTTAGTCAAGCTAAATTTAGCTGTAGCATTTAGCCGTTAGCTACAGCTAATTTTTGCCCGTCACTTCGGGGTCACTAAGTGCCAAACATCGAGCTAAGATAGTCTACATATGAATCCAGAATGTGCTGATCTACGTAGCAAATGAAACCACATTCAAATTGGTTCAAACAACAAATTGCGCGCTTTTTTTAATTAGGTTTATTGTTTCCAGGCTGCTGCCCTTGTCACCATATTCTGCAGTACCGATCACCAAGAAGCCGGTATGGCCCTCGTCGTCTTCGTTTTCCTGTCGTACCATATGAGTATCCTCCGCTTTTCCAGACTTCTAAAACCTATTCAAAAGCTGTAAGTATCAATTGAGAGTTTCAGGATGATCCGTTTTACCTTTTTGATGGAATCTAGCGACCTCTGCTCCTGTCAGTCTATGAGTGTTTTCGATGTCCCACTACAGGAAGCGGTGGTGGAATCCGGAGCTCCCCAAGTTGCTAACTGAAGAAGAATATTACCAGCAAGGAGCGGAGGAAACTCGCCGGGCTCTGGACGATCTCAGAGGTTACTGCTCCAGTCCCGAATGCAACCAATGGAAAACCGTCCTCAGACTCAAGCAACCTCTTAGGTAAGTATTGAGAAGGCTGTAAAAATGCTGACATCCCCCTTCACCACTGCCTAAAAACATTATTATTATGACATAGATCATGGGAGAAGGGAGCATTATTATTATTATGACCTAGGTCATGGGAAGGCCCACTTGGTGTTGAAATGTGTTACGTGTGGAAGCTATAAAACTGACGATCCATGCCTATCCCTTCTTCCCCATGATGCGCTTTGAGGCATAGGTGAACAACGGAATTTTTCGAAAGGTTCACCAAGGAAAACACACTATGTTTATATGGAGGGTAGGTTCACCAAGGAAAACACACAAGGCGCCTGCTATGTTTATGGAGGGTAGGTACGTGCCCCTTCCCTTTAGGTTTATTATTCCGTGAATAATGCACCCATGTATTCGCTCAGCAAAAAATTTTTGTATCCCTCCAAAAATGCAATGTCCGTACGCCGTATCATGCATACCAGCTTCATTTTCGGTCTAAAAAATTCGTTCTTTCGCACACGTGCTCCATTTGAGACCTAGTTGTGTCCCGAAACTTTGCACCCCGATCGGAATATACCCATGGGTGTTATGAGTGAAAAATTGGTATAAAAGTAGGTATTTATTGTGATTTTTGTGTTTTAGTAACATGTGGGGGTAATAACAGTGAGCTGTGATCTGTAACAGAAGGGTATTCTGTACAAAGTAATAAGCAGTTGTGCAGGGATTTCCAGCGTTTCTATGATTGTTTAGCTAGATTTCAGGGTTAGAAGAAAACCACATATTAACCCGTACGAATTACTTATTAGGTAGGTAATCATAGGAAATTACAATTAAGATCAACCTAGCTGTTCTCCCTAGCTAGTCTCCCTGAAACGTCCAAGCGTTGGCACCCCCTTTCCCTGTCACAGTCTTTTCATTAATGCGGTATGCGAAAACCCGATAGCATGAGCTACCTGACTGCAAGATAGTCCTTGGGCCATCAAAGGCCTAGGAACTTTCGTAACATTATGCTCATTGAATAACAGCAAATAATGAATGATAGAATTCCTAAACCACCGCATATTTATGGAACTGTAATCTATTTCCCGGATGACTCCAGTTCTCGATTCAGGACCAGGGGCGTTGCGCCTGTAAGGCCACTTCAGCCACAGCCCCAGCACCCATAAACACTAGAAGTAAACAAAAAACTCCAACCATTGTTCAGTTGGCATTTGAATTTCCCTCCGTACACTGTACCTAGAATTTTTCACGAAGTTCAACAGAGACTCACCAGATTTCTCTGGCTATGGATATTCAATTTTCTAGTTGAGCATCCATGGTGGTTCCTTCATGTTAGCTCTATAGACCAAGCATGTTATCGGAATATATTGATGTCCTGCAATCGAAACCTGGGCTCCTGAAACTGGCAGGTAGGTCCTGGGATCTAGTGTTCCCATGGCAACTGAGGAAAGGCCCGTCCGCACATGCTCAGTCGAGTGAAAATGTTTGCCACACCCACTTTGGGCCCTGTTCCCAGAATCTGATTTCCACACCAAAATCGTTCCTTTTCAGAATCGATTTGATCCCTTCGATTCAATTTGTCGTCTGACACGAGATGCTTCATCTTCCGATTTGTTTTTGTTGTCTCGTGAATTACATTCACTTTCTCGGTTGAGTCTGTTGTTGGTTTCCTTTTTTTGTGTCAAGTTTTGTGCGTTTTGCTTTCGGTCGGGTTCCGATGACAGATTTGTATTTCTGGTCTACCTGCGTTTTGTCCTGTTTGTGGATTGATCGGCGTCGTAACACACAGGTACATAACTACCTAGCTTCTAGTCAATAGCTTCTCCATTCAAGTAGGTACTGGCCGATGGGACTTTGTTTTGTTGTATTTTAGTTTACTATATTTTGTAAACACATGAATTCGGTAGGTAATTGGCAATAGGAATTGTCGACGTTTTCTTACGACGATAGAGTGTTGATTAAAAGAGATGAGCTTTGCTGAATACCACTCAGTCAGTAAATAAGGGAAGTGTGTTGTTGCCTTGGGGTGTTTTGTAGACAAATCTGTTTGGTGCCCCGCCGTTTTCAGAGCCCACTCACCGCTACTGTTCAGGACTTTCTTGCGGAAAGGACGTGGGTGGGTACTGACCACAGAAAACAGTGATACACAGGAGGGGCATCTGTACAGGTAATTTGCAGCGTTTTTACTTGCCATTTGTTTCTATAGATATGTGAGTTTTGATGAAAAATATAGGAGTATTACCTAGCATTATTTCGTTGTAATTTACTCCATCTAATTTTGACATTTCAAATTTCTTTTGATTTTTCGTTTGCTTCGGTAGCGATAGAATCATCGAAAACAGACGATAGTTCCCCATCACTACTGCTCAGATGTATTCTCATGAAACCATCCAGGGAACACCCAGTCCCACCGTCCAGTGCATTTAGACAATTTTTCCGTATAGTTATGTGCATGGCAATTTTATCTACGAATCCGTACAAACGGACAAGACCAAATGGATCCAGAAAGATCTGAAACTCAAAACACGAGTGAATAGAGTCGAATTTCAAGGACTTCCTCACATAATTGACCGCAACGCTCTGCTCGCTTGATGGTCTCGAAATCTATAAGTTTCTATCCATTTTTCAGGTTCGCCAAATTCGTACAGGGCGCCTCACACTTGGACGACGATGAGGTTCTGGCGTTCGAGACCGAAGGCGATAAACCCAGCGCGAGTGATGACATCATGACTGATGACTCGTCGGAAGACTAATAAATCATCCAAGTCCTACTGCCACTTGAATATTTTTAAATTAATAGATCATGCTCCTACCGGACTTTGGTGAACGTTGAAGGGAACATGGTGAACGTAATTCTATTCAAAAGTGTTTGCAGTCTATGCCATAGCGTTCTGTGATATTTCAAAATTAACCGTGCCTCATTGAAAATTCATTATATGTATTTAGAAATATTCTTGTCCAGGCTAGTATTTTCCCATTCAAACTGCATGTGTTTAGCCCCCCCCCCCCCCCCCCTCAACTCGTTTATGACGCTAGACTGAAAAGTATCACAACAAACTGAATAACCGCAAGTCCGGTAGTTCCGGATGTGTTGGCAAGTAAAACATCTCTGACATCAGGGTGTCTGCATCAGAAGAACTGCTGCCTGATCTGAAATTCGATTTTGAATTATAAATTCCACAAGTATTTCCACAACAACGGCGACTATTGTTTCTATTCATGGTGAGAGTTATACAATTAAAACGCTTACATGAATTCTCGGGAAGAGCAAGTTGAGGTTGCTTCTTCATCTTCACGTTTTCCTTCAGTTTGACAAAATTTGTCTTCCCTCTCGTTGGCCGGCTTTGTAATTTTTTCCTTCAATCAATCAAAATCCAATTGTTTTGAAAATAATATTCACTGTTTCCTGACGTAATATGGTCATATCTACCAAACCCCACTACTTTCTCTTTCATAGCAATCAATCCTCATTTTTATAATCAACGACATCCTCGTTGTTGTTAGTTTAATTATTCTCATATCTATTCAAAATCCGGCTTCAATTAAGGGTTGTTGTGTACTATACGTTTTATTGCGTGTTGTATCCCCCAATTTGGGCAACTATGCCTGGGTACCCTCCTAATGGATTGAGAAGGGATTCTCTAGAACCTTCAGACAAAATGGCACTAAGTTTACACTCGATATTGCTTCTTGACGCTTGAGTCCTAAGATTAACGAACACTTCGATACGTTCTAGAGCCATTGAAAATTATGTGTTGAAAGTTGTGTGTCTTACATTTTAATGCCCATCTTTTGCAGGGTTGATTATTTTATGTTACTTGTATGTGTGATAGCCGAGTCGAGATTAAGTCATGCTGATGGTCATATTCTGCGGGCCTGAAGTAAATTTTCTCCCAATAAACTTTCACATCTTTTGTTACGTAATTTGTATCATGTGATATTGTGCCTTCTAAAATTCCTTTACGTTTACTCGCTTTGTATTTGCTGTGGAAAGAGGTCTACGGCTATGGGATTACTTTGAATCCAAAGGGAAAGAAACCGGTTCAAGTTGGGAGTTTGAGAAGTTTTGTAATGCCATTGCTAATCCCTAACATTCGAAACGTTGCCAAAAATGAGGAATGGAAGTGCATTAAAAACTCGGCGCTTCGCGCCTCGCCAGGGGGGCAAGCCCCCCTGGACCGTTTGGAGCCTGCGGCTAAAAATCGAGAAACATGGAACATGCTTTAGCTATGTCTTCTTTCTCTGTTTGTTTTTTTATTCGAAAAATGTGATCAAATACGAGGTTCTTGCACAACTATAAAGGTTTATAGCACTTATGATTACTCACTACTTCTCAACTCACTATTTCTCACTACTTCTTATAGTTGTCATGACGGCAATGGATACGATGTATGTTTTCTAATTAGCTTCCCTGGTAATGAAGCTTCGACCCTCGCACATAAGATTGTTTACTAACCATTTATAACATCGCATTGTTGGATTAATATCTCGTAGATAAATATAAAACTGCGACATAAATGCGTGATAAATCGAGAGCTTTCCAACGAATGGAGAACGATTTTTGTCCGATGAAAACTAAAGAAGTTTCATTTCCCTAGAAACGACTCGGTTGTACGTGAAAATCATTAAAAAATTTCGTCACCCATTTTTTGTGACCAATTTTTCGTGACACATTCCGCGTGACATTTTTCGGCTAGTTAGTCCAAGGCTAAAGCATGTTCCATGCTAAAAAAAAAACAGAATCAACTGTGTGAGCCCTGAGGCTAATTTCATTCCTGTTTGACCTGCAAGGATGAAGATCGAAATGGTGCCCCTGTACGACTGGTGAGTAAGAACGACCTTCCCTAATCAGCTGAGTGACGAGGTGTCAGCTGAGTGAGCCATGTGTCAGCTGAGTGAGCCATGAGACTAATGTCATTCTTGTTTGACTTGCAAGGATGAAATTCGAAATGGAGCCTCTGTAGCACTGATGAGTGAGAATGACAAGGGGGGGGATCCTCCCGAATCAGCTGAGGGAGCCTTTCTTCAATCCCAAAATGTCTCCCTAATACCACAAAAACATTTAAACCACTTTTTCTCCGTTTTCACGGAGAAACATTGTGACAGTGGACCCTACTGGACTAGCACTATTATCTCCAGTTAAGAAGAAATATCGGTTATGCTTCAGCCAAAACGACCCCATCTTCACAGGAAACACAACTCGAGAACTGCCCACCGTCACACTCCTCCTCACATGACATGCTTCTGGGTAGCTGAAGTACGAGAGGGAAAAGGGGTTGAAAAGTAGTATGAAGTTCTGGTTCAGGAAAGGACATCTGAGCAACTTCGAGGTGACTAACCTGCGTCGTAATGGTACTACTCAATATTTGCTGGTGGAGAACAAAGCTCCTACATGCGAGTGTCTGTAGAGAAAAATGTTGTAAGAGGTTCTTATCCAACCTCCATCGTTATAGTGGAACAGCTATTGGGAATTGTTAATTGGGACACTGCATTAATCGCCTTAAAATGAGCTCAATATATATATGTATATTATTATACTGAGCTCTAAAGGATGAATAGGGTGGGGGGGGGGGGGGGATATGTATTATAAAAGGGACACGTGTTTTAATAAGGAATCCGTCTGGAAACCTTTGGGTTTAGCCTTCTGGAAAGCCCTGAAAAAGTGGATGGTGTATGGTGAATTGCTCAGCGCATACTACAAACCACGCTCTGCTACTATGTTACAGCGTGAGTGACGGTGGACCTTTGAGAGCCCCCCCTCTAGACTAGCGATATTATTATCACCAGTTAAGAAGGGATATCGATTAGGCTTCAGCCGAAACGACCCCATCTTCACCAGAAACACAACTCGAGAACTGCCCAATGTCACAACATTGAATGTCTGTGCAACACAGTACTGTCAATTTGTGTGTCCAAAAACATGTCCACGATTCTGAATGTGTCTATGCAGCACAGTACTGTCAATTCGTGTTTCCAAAAACATGTACACGATTCCATGTTTTTTTCTTTAGCTTATTCCCGCCAAACTAACTGGATTTCGAGGCTAAAAATTGGGTTACAGAGGTTTTTGATGTTGCTGAATCTGATTCTGAGGTCAAAAGCAGCAAATTCCGACCCACGTCCTTTCCTCATTGTTTGGGCTTCAATTATCCCAGTTTCCCAATATATTCCATGGCAGCTAACTAACTCAGTGTGGCCTTACGGGATCACATTATTTAAATGTTATTCTTCGTTAGTTTTCGTAGGTACTTACCAGTTCTTTCAACTTCTGAGCGTTGAGTTTCATGAGCCTCCGA
Source organism: Leptopterna dolabrata (assembly GCA_954871275.1). NCBI lineage: Eukaryota > Metazoa > Arthropoda > Insecta > Hemiptera > Miridae > Leptopterna > Leptopterna dolabrata. The sequence continues at coordinate 18,878,328 of OX940982.1, read as the reverse complement.
AGATATTTCAATTTCTTATTTATCACGACGCATTCGCAAGTCAGTTCTATGAATGTTTTGACAAACTGTTCGTTGACTGCTTGTGTATGGTCTGTATTACCCTGGAGAAGTGGAGTGAAGAGTCCATAACTAATAGATTTAATGATATTTTGATTGAAATGGCTGACCTATCCCAGAATACTGTGACTCTGCGACTGTGAGAAGCTCTCAAAGAATCAATTACAAGATCAAACTCTACCCTGCATTCTGCTTATCACCTCATTCCTTAGGTATTAAGTTCCTGGTAGTTACAAAATGGAGGTGGTATTAGCGACTGAATCAATAGAGTCGACTGCATGCGTGGGAATTTTCTATATCGTTTCAAGCCGCATGCACACCACAGTCGAATCTTACCTACCTCATAAAAGCATTGCAAAGTAACCTACCGTTCTGCTAACAATTTTACATTATAGACACCTATAACAAAACAAGTGCAACTTATAATATTTTCTCTGTGAAATTACCGGAGATACCTTGTCTTTCTTTAATAAATAATTTGAATTGTTCGAAACATTTCACAGTTACACAATTTTGGATTTGTTACAAAGATGTTCGTTGTAATTCGCTTTATTGCTCTCGAAAAAATGAAGGATCGTTAGTAAAGCTTAACTTTTTCATCACAAAATTAGGTAGGTACTACCTACCTATTGAATTAGAACTTGAATATCTATGGTTAGCACCCTGCTTTCTTATCTTCCTGTGATTAGGAATAGTAATTACTCACCAGTACAATACCAGTGATGCTCAGCAGGTCCAACTGTGGGATGTTTTCAACTAATATTCATCTCTTACTTACTTTCACCTCCATTTTAATTTTCAACTTGTCCAATCTGAAACTTACAGCAAGACGTTCCAACGCCTTGAGCCGTTCTTTGGTTTTTCTGCTGTCACTCGTCAATACTTTGATTGTTGTTTCCCGTTCGCAGTTGTTTTCTCTGAGACTGATAGATACATTCAAATTAGGCATCTGCCTGGGACATAAGTTTCTAGGTTACTGTTGTATCTACGTGATGTTTATTAATGTTACGACTTCGAACGAAGGTCTGATTATGCGAACACAGTATTTGGTTATTATACACTATTGGAAATGGAACAGCCCCACTTGATGTTATATCATCTTTATTCTGTTACGGTTATGGGAATGTTGATGCTGTTTCATTAAGAAAAATGACCATTGTTTGTAGGGTTTTCCCCCTTCTTCAATCCTAAGCCTTGGTGGGCTTCTGTTTTTCAGTCTTCATGCAATGAAGGGAGGCCAGCGCCATCCTCTAATCCGAGGTTCGTGATTTCTCTGCCTGGTGCACCGGAGACACACTGATATGGCGCGGATCACGGATAGCTAGGTTTTGACTCTCACCCGTCCAATGATGTGGGAGAAGGAACGGGACCATTTTTGAGCGAGCGTTGCCACCACAGGTTTCGCAAACACTTTGAATTCCTTGTGCATCTTGACCTTCACGCAACATTATGAGAGGGGCTGAAATACGCACAGAGATCCTCGGCTGCCCTAACCATACTTCGAGTGCTTTGGTTGGGCGGCTTGGTTTGCAACACAGTTCCAGTGCAGGGTGGGGATGATGGAGCGTCAGCATTTATAATGCGTGTGTCAAAAAACGACCACCCCCACGATCCGCTCACTGCACCATACACCTTGGACCTTCACATCTGCTATTCACCTTTACATTCCCCTTGTCTCTCTCATGACTCATTCTACGGTCACCCCTTCCCAAGCCAAGGACGAAAGAAGGGTACAGTAGCCATGACCATGCTTCACAAGCGTAATACAACTTTTGACAAATAATATTCTGATAAAAAGTATGTAATGGCGAGTCTCTAGTCTGCAGCCATTCCATGGAGGACATCAGTCCAGTTACTCAAGTGACTCTACTGCACTTCCCTTTAAAAAAAAGTGATTACCAAAGTTAATTCATAAGTAATTTTATAAAATTTGAAAGGAAATTTCACTTTGGATTTTGTACTTACATTAAAAAAATAAATAAATCAGTCTTTACTTCTGTAAACCACTTCACTCAATGCTATTCTTTATGGCGAGCTGCGAAACTGCTGAAGTAACCTAAGGTACTTACCAATATCTCCAATTAAACGGGAAGATGGTACAAGGGTCAGAAGTGCAAAGGAGAAAGCAGATCTCTTCGAAAACACTGAGTACACATTCAACAGTTTCCTAGGCAGTCTTAAGAGAAAACAACGAAAATAGGAAAAAACCGATGAGTGTAAAATACTACCTGTTACACTACAAGAGATAGAGAATGAAATCAGGACCATAAATTCGAAAAAAGCCCCAGGAAAAAGTATCTAATAACTCGGAAAATACTGGAAGAATTTATTACCTGAGAAAGGTTTCCACAAATTATTTCATCTTGTCAACGCTTCATTTAGCTTAAGGTGTGCCAAGGCAATGGAAAGTAGCTGAGCTCATTATGACACCATAACTAGGCAAGCCTAGTGATGACAAGAAATCATATCGACAGAGTTCACTCCTGCCAGTCATATCTAAGCTATTTGAAAAGTTACTTTTCAAAAGGCTGGAACCTGTTATTGAGGAAAGAAACCTTATTCCCTCACATCAATTTGGGTTTCGAGAAAAACAATAAATCAGGTTCACAGGATCGCTAATGTGATTCAGTGCTCATTAGAAGAAAATAAAATATGTTGGACCATTTTCTGAGATATCTCGCAAGCATTCGATGAGCAGAAGGACCTACCGACTCAATTGTTCCAAATTCTGATGTCTTACTCTTAAGATACACTATTCAGAGTAAAATATGAGGACGAGTATTCTCAGCTGAGGAAAATCAACGCAGGTGTCCCACAAGGCAGTGTCCTTGGGCTATTACTGTATTTACACACAATACCTACCTCAACCAGTAGACACACACAGCAACTTTTGTTGATAACACTGTTATTCTCGCTGTTGGAAACTCTGCTGAAGAAGTTTGTTGTGATGTGTAGTGGATGTATGTAGTGGTCTATAGACCACAAAACGCTATGAAGTATTAAAGGGAAGTTGCTAGATGTAGTTATACTACTGTAACATAAATAAATTGTTTTTTAAAAAACACTTGCAGTTATCCACTGGCCATAGCAGTTCGGCCTATGACGCACTCTCCGGAGACGTCCTTGCTCGGAAGTTGGTGGGTGAGTGGAGTTCGAGGTGTTTTGAAACCTCAGAAGGTTTAGGAGCTGATGCAAGTCCTGCTGCTGCTTGTAGCAGCTCATCCACCTGGTACTTAGGGATCTTGGCAGTACTGATGCCAGAGAGGGATCCGGATCCAGAGACGTCAATGATGAAGGCCCCTCTCGGTGTTACCAAGAGATATGGTCGATAGCTCTGCTCCACTAGGTTGAATTGGGGCTCAAGCCACACCGGCCATCCGTTGCATTTTGCACAACCATACAACAGGTCCCCAGGGCAGCATTATGATGGGTGTACCATAGAGGAGCAGACCTGGAGGATATGAGCAACCGTTTTGTTCATGTTGTGACAACCCATTCGACAGTGACGGGTAGTTCCACTAAGCTGACCCCTTGAATGCCTCATCCTGTTGGGCAACCACAGTGAACCTTCACCAGACCTAGGGATTTCCAGCCCTGCATTCTTAGTGATGGGTTCCTGATCCATGCAGTGCTGGCTCTGGTGTCCCGTGAGCTCACCAATTCCGCTCCATCAGTGGTACTGTGAAGCCGCAGTGCTCTGGCAATCCGACAGTGGAGTCGTGCTGACCATTGCTGTTCCTCACTAGTGTCCTCAAAAAGCTGAATGCGGACATTGCCGAGCCTGTTGGACCTTATTGCAGGTATCCGGGTGACCAGCTCCATCACACCCATCCCCTACCACTCCATAGATATAAGCATTAGCAAAGCCGAATGGTAGTTGCAGTCACTTTCTGATCTGGCCTCTGATTGCCACATCCATTTGCTTCATTGATGGATTGCCGTGATCTCGCAAGATCACCAGCTTTTATAGAGGCTTCAGGGGGGCTCTGTCAGTTCTGTCAAGCATGGATGCTACTTTGCTGGCTGTATTGTGACATACACTCTGGGCTCCAAATGGAACCCCCAGGTATATTTTTTCGATTCTTGCATGAACACAAAGCACCTCCGGTAGCGAGGAAGCAAAACACAGGGCAGGCATATTTTTTCCACGTAGATTACTAAACTCCTACTAGTAAGTAGCAACATCAATTTAAAATAGGCCCAATTCATCAGTATTTAACGTCATGAAGTTAAATAAATCTATAGCTACTACATTTAAAGTTGAATAAAAGGCGAATTCTCCTGGGAGGTGGGTATACGTAGATAGGTACTAGGTGAATTTCAAGGCAAAATGGGAGTAAATAGGGAGACTTCTACAGCTACTCTGCGACTTTGTTCACGTTATTCCTTACTTTTCGAGTTGTTTGGAAAGTTGCACGTAGGAAGGCTTCTCATTATGCCCGTCTTCAGCTAATTCACTAACCATGATCTGGATTTGGGAAGAAAAAATCCTTCAGTTAATCACAGTTGTATCCACGTGCTAATGCCGCGTTTCTACAACTCCAATTTAACTTACTAGAATGAGTGACAGCACGTGGAGAGGTATGCTCTTATAGGCACGTACCTATTGTTTCAGGGCCCAGGTTGTACCTACATAGTTCAAGTCCATCGAGTCACTTGCAGAATTCTCCACAAAAAAATTGTTTTTGCGAACTGTAGACTTCGGTTGCCTAGCTTGCGTCGAGATGGGATCTTAAAGTATGTTCAACTAGGTACTACTGTCGGACTTTCATTGAAATGATTCGTTAAAAAAAAAATTACCTAGTGGGTATTTTTAGAGCAAAAATACTGCAAATTGCAATATTGAGTTATCCAATGATAAAGAACATAATTATGTAACGCGGTCAGTTATGATCCATCGCCTTCTTCACTAACCGAGAAGGATGTCAAAAATTCGTTTTCCCTGACTATCGATGAACCGATAAAGAAAATCTTGTCGTCCTGTCTCATAAGTATATACATGAGAATCCACGTTTTTCATTTTTTTTGCAAATCGGGGATATGGATTCTACGTGAAATGACACGTCTTCTCATTCCTGTAATTCAATATGTGGACATTTACTTCAATTTAAAAAATATATACTATATAAATAAAAATAATAAGAACCACTACCCACCACCACCACTACCTACTGATTACCATCATTCAAATGTAGGTAATTAATAATTTATTAACAAGACGAAAACGTCTGCCAAGGTTGTGGCATATATTTTTTCGCAACCTATGTCGCAATGAATAAGGGCGAGCATACTTCGCTGTTACCTACTAAATACTCAAATCGATCCATTAAATCAAACCGGTGTTTCATGGTGATGAAGTTCCCACCATGGTCACCACGACGGTACGCAGACGAAAATTACAAGCCGATTTATAATAGAACTATTATGCGGGTTCCACGCACGTGACGCCCTGCAAACTTCATAATAATCGCCTGACTAGGACTGGAGTTACGCACTTGGCAAGAAAATGTTGTACGATGTTGAAGGAGTGAAACCAGATGGCAATATAAACGATTTTATTGATTAATATAGTTTGAGGATCTTAATGTATATTAGACAAGTACAAAATTGATCCGAAGGCAAAAGAGAAACTATAGAGAAGGCTTGTTACGGGTGATTTGGGGGTAAGCGGCGAGTGATGAAAAACAAAAGAAAAAAATTAGTGAAACATCTAACAGTGCCCCCTGTCTTCAGTGCGCTTGCGGGGAGCAGACTTCAAGATGTTGTCCACCCTCAGGATGACTTCAGTGGCTTCAGAGGCTGACAGCATCATCTGGCGTTTGACGGTGTACGACTCAACAACTCCGAGTTCTTTCATGCAGCCGACTTCCCCGTTTTCCATGTCCAGGCCGGCAGTCGGGTTGCCGCCTTTGTGTGCAGCACGGAGGTTGGTGATGAGGTAGGCAGAGTCGAAGCCGCCGTTGTTGGATATGGTCGTCGGAAGCTGTAGGAGAGCTTTGGAGTAGGCTTCCATAGCTACAGCCTCCTTGCCGGGGAAATCTGCTGCAGCTGGAATTAACAAATAATGTTATATATTTCTTGTTTTGAACTGTAGCAGTTATCACACCAGGTGAGGGGTACTTAGCATTACCTGAGCTGACGGCTCTGGCCATGATCATCTCACTGCATCCTCCTCCATAGACAATCCTCTTGTCTTTGACGGCCGTTGTCAGGACGCACAGGGCATCGTGAAGGGAACGCTCAGCTTCGTCGACGATCTGTTTAAACGGTCAAACAAAACACCATTCCTTAATATAAAGCAGATGAGAAGAAACCATAGCATCAGTCATTCACGCAAAAGCAAAAGGCAAGTAGAAATTATTGACTTTTTGAGGATATGAATTGTACATAATGGGTGTTGCATAAATAACTAAGGTTATGGCTACCTCTGGAAGCGAAAAGTAAAAACGGAAATCAGTTTTGAAGTCTGATGCTCAACATTTGAGTGCAGCCTTTAAGATAGGTATATTATTTTCTTATCGAACTTAACCTTTTGGTTAATTATTCAATAATGAACCTTTGGAATCTAGTATGAATTTTTTTCTCTTCCAAATCCCCCCTCAAAATTGTATGGCTTACGTTTCAAGGTATGCAGAAAATGTGATAAAATTTCTGTTCTTCCGCCGTACTTAGCACTTTCCTTAGTTACCATGAACCAAAATTTATGAAATTTTGTTTGAAGGTCCCGTTTGGGGTCTAGCTGGTCCTCGAAGCTCGGCGTTACTGTCATTCATCTCTAAGGGGTGAAAAATGGGGGTTGAAATTTTCAGAACGCCGTAGCTCGAAAACGTTCAATAAAAGGGTATGGTTTTTTTTAACGTTTTTATATTGATCTTGATCTAACGAATTTTTTGAGACCAACGGGAGCATTGTACGACTAGCAGTTCGTTTGCACCGAAAAGCATCGTCAACATGATAATGAATCAAACGGTATAAATCCGGCCCAGATAAAATATCATGCTACGGAGCAAATGATTATAATCCACGGATGGAAGTCGAGTTGGTTGTTCTGTGATATTATTTCATTTGAAAAATGATGGATCTTTTGGATTTTGTTGATAGGTACTTTTAAACTGAACAAACGTTGAAGTATTATTGAGTAAATTATTACACAACGGTTTATTATACTATCTACGCAGAAGGTGCATCTATAAAGATAAATTATAATTATTCAACGGTTTATTATTTACTTCATGCTTCATGAATAACTACTATCATTGAATGAATTATCGAATCCCGCGCATTTGCATGAAACTTCAATTCCCGGGCCAGCTCCAGTACTCCATTTAGGGCTTTCCTGGGGGGAAATCGAGGGTACTGACCACAGAAAACAGTGATCTAAGCAGAAGGGGCAACTATACCGGTAAATAATAAACCGCTGTGTAATAATTTGCAGCGTTTTTCACTTTAATTCGTCAGAAAATTGAACGTGGAAAGAAACTGAGTGTAGAGTAGGTGGTAGTAGGTACCAACCGACATTTTGGTATCACTTGCATCACTCCTCACGTCTTCGCCGCTAACTAGGTAAGATAAATGTTCCCACTGCTACCAACTGCAGCCGATGGACAACCATTATACTGAATCCTCTGATTCCGTGAAAGATTTTGATCCCCCCCACCATTTGAATGTTATTCTTTGTCTTTTAATTTTGTTTGTTGATTTGTAATAATGAAAACTACCTGTATATTTGAATAAGAAAATAAATGAAACTTGTCTTTTAACATACAGAATCCCCTACCCTGCAAGTATGAGCACGTGGAACGACTGAATCCCCACCTATCTTCCAAATTTCACCGATTTACGATCATTTGCAGGGTAGTTACGGGAGCTATGAGGATATGATGCTTGCGCATGCGCAGACGAAAGTTACGATATATGGAACTATCAAAGTATTATTCCTGATCGACCCTCCGTCTTTCTCGTCAATAATGTAATAATAAATATTATTAATGACGATAAATCATACAATTATAATTGTATAATTTAGAACAGCCTTTATTAATTTGGCATGAATTATATTGGATGAATTCAAGAGTAGAATTATTATGGCAGTGCGGAAAGTCTATCGGTGGTTTGGAAATATGAATGAGTGGTGGATTATCAGTTTCAAGTTCGTTATTTATTATTCAAAAAGATGTTTCTATTTATCAAGTATCATCAGAATACTAATCATTTAATATTAGAATAATTAATAATGCAATTCCCTGACTTTCGCCGGTTTTTATGGAATTCTCTTGACATTTCCGGATGCATAGAATTCCTTGCCTTTTCCGGGTTTTCCCTGGAGGCCACCCAGCCATAAAATTTAAAAAGTACTATACGTGATTATTTCAACAACCATGAATATTTACAAGGCAAAAAAGGGGTTCAAATTTTGATTTCAAGGTTGAAAAAGTATGAATATTTTCAGGTGATATAAGTAGGGTGAAAGGGAAACTGAGTGTGTTATAAATTTCGAACATTCGTACATTAGGTAATACTGGCAAGGCAAACTTTTCATCAAAAACTCACCTGCTGAGTGGCTCCACGAATGACGACGGAGCAAGCTTCGCCCAACGCCACGCCGCTGAACCTAAGCAGCTTGTCCTCTCCGATCATCACTTCCTCGATGAGCTTGCATTCTCCCAACTTGGTATTTTCCGGATTGTCGAACGTGGACACGATCTCACCACCGGTCACCAAAGCCAGGCGTTCGATCCCGTCAAAATCAGCGTGTTCTATGGCCATTACTCCAGCATCGGCAAAGAGTTGTTCGGGGTAGTTGTAAATGAGCTGCCTATTGATAAAGACATTGCATTTATAGCTCAATATTTTGTTCACTTTGTCTTTCATTTTTTCTTTTTCAGCCAATTCAAGCTCGGCAATCTTAGCTACAGAGTCGACACGGACTCTGGAACCGAAAACCTTGATTTTGTCTGTATCCATAGGGGTGTTTGCGATAAGGATCTTGGCGTTTTCAACCCTTTTCGGTTGGAACTGTCCGATTTTCTTATCTAGCAGGAACCCTTCGTCAAGGAAAGAGTCGTTCAAAGTGCCACCGGTTTTCTTGATGATCTGAATGGCTGACAAATTGCCTGACCCTTTGAGGCGGAGGACGGCATCGACTGCGAGGTTGCTGAATTTCTCTTTGTGGAGGTTGAGGATTTTGGAACTCAGGGACGTCCTGGCCAAATTGAGGAGGTCCTCCTTGAAGACGGCGTCGTTTTCGCTGAGAGTCGCTGCCTGCTCGAGCGCCTGGAGAGCGACTTTGCTGGCTTGCCTGTACCCCGCGATGATCGTCTGGGGATGGATTTTCTGCTCGACCAGCTTCTCGGCCTCTCGTAGGAGTTCGGCAGCGAGAACGGTCACGGACGTGGTGCCGTCGCCTACTTCGTCGTCCTGCACCTTGGCCATGTTTACCAGGATCTTGGCTGCCGGGTTGTCCACTCCGACGGCTCTGAGGATCGTAGCACCGTCGTTCGTCACCTCGATGGACCCCTGGTTCCTGCCGTGGCTGACCAGGATTTTGTCCATCCCCTAGGAAACAAAAAAAAGAAGAAATTCCCAATATTAGGTACTCTCTTATGCAACGATCGACCTTACCATAAGCCATGCTTTTATCCGAATTTCCCTATTACTACTAAGAAAATTTGGTACAAGTATGTTATAGCCCCGCCAATATCGATTGTATCGATTATCTCAAATACATCGATCCTTGTGGTATCGATGACGTGTATCAGAAAAGACGGTGGGTGTACAAGAAGTTTAGTTCCCATTCCGCCGCTCGCATTGTCAAGCGATCTGGATGCTCGCTGACGCTCGCATCTCAAAATACACTGCCAAGGTGATGGCACAGGAGCTTCCTCGTCACAATCAGAGTGACCCATTATAAAATAGAACATACTCGGAAGCAAAATAACATAACATTACATTACATTACATTACATAACATTACATAACGTTAAATATACATATTACATAACATTACATTACATAACATAACATTACATGAAATATACATATTATACATAACATGACTTCCATAATACATTACGTCCATTATACATAACTAGCCTGACCGCTCCCTTCGCTCGCTATCCGAGATTCGCTGTACGCAGTATCGTGGAACCAACAAACGACGGAAAAATCCCATACCCTACCGGGTATTTTTGCCCAATTTTATCAAAATCCGTCAAGCCATTCAGGAGTTGACCATGGTCGACCATATTTCCGCTATGGTCAGGGAATTAAAAATGCGCCTACGTTCAACTTGGGAGGCTACCGGATATTGGTGCCAAATTTGGTCGATATCCGTTGAGCAATTCGGGATTCGACCATGGAGGGGCCCATGGATGCGCTAAGGTCGACCGCGGGGGTAGTCCGAAGGGTCGATCATAGATAGAATTTCACGTAGATTACGAATACGCGATAAAAAATAGGGGTTACCATTTCAATTAACGAAGTTGACCATGGTCGACCATAGTTCCGCTATGGTCAGGGAATTAAAAATGCGACGTTGCACAACTTGGGAGCCTACTGGATATTCGTGCCAAATTTGGTCGATATCCATCAAGCCATTCAGGAGTTGACCATGGTCGACCATAGTTCCGCTATGGTCAGGGAATTAAAAATGCGACGTTGCACAACTTGGGAGCCTACTGGATATTCGTGCCAAATTTGGTCGATATCCGTCAAGCCATTCAGGAGTTGACCATGGTCGACCATAGTTCCGCTATGGTCAGGGAATTGAAAATGCGACGTTGCACAACTTGGGAGCCTACTGGATACTCGTGCCAAATTTGGTCGATATCCGTCAAGCCATTCAGGAGTTGACCATGGTCGACCATAGTTCCGCTATGGTCAGGGAATTAAAAATGCGACGTTGCACAACTTGGGAGCCTACTGGATATTCGTGCCAAATTTGGTCGATATCCGTTGAGCAATTCGGGATTCGACCATGGAGGGGCCCATGGATGCGCTATGGTCGACCGCGGGGGTAGTCCGAAGGGTCGATCGTAGATAGAATTTCACGTAGATTACGAATACGCGATAAAAAATAGGGGTTACCATTTCAATTAACGAAGTTGACCATGGTCGACCATAGTTCCGCTATGGTCAGGGAATTAAAAATGCGACGTTGCACAACTTGGGAGCCTACTGGATATTCGTGCCAAATTTGGTCGATATCCATCAAGCCATTCAGGAGTTGACCATGGTCGACCATAGTTCCGCTATGGTCAGGGAATTAAAAATGCGACGTTGCACAACTTGGGAGCCTACTGGATATTCGTGCCAAATTTGGTCGATATCCGTCAAGCCATTCAGGAGTTGACCATGGTCGACCATAGTTCCGCTATGGTCAGGGAATTGAAAATGCGACGTTGCACAACTTGGGAGCCTACTGGATATTCGTGCCAAATTTGGTCGATATCCGTCGAGCCGTTTGGCCGTGCATAGAAGGACAGACAGACAGACAGAGCGCATGCGCAGGGCGAACCGCTGGCTCTATCATGTTGAAATTTATATGGGACCTCAATGGGCCCTACCCGCTTAATCCCTGAGAATTACATTGAAATTGGGTGAAATCTTTGGTTACTACGGCTGTAACAAGGAAATTGAATCTATTTCACGCCAGCGCATGCGCAGAGCGCACCGAGGGTCCGATCATGCTGAAATTCATACTGGAACTCACTAGGCCTTGTCCAAACAACCCTTGAAAATTTGAGCGAAATTGAATCAAAATTGTGAAAGTTATGCGTGTTTGTTGAATTTAACGTTAGCGCATGCGCAGGGCGTACCGCTGGATCAATCATGTTGAAATTTGTATGGGACCTCAAGGGGCCTTATCCGCACCATCCCTCAAAATTTGAGCTGAATCAATTCAAAATCGTGGAAGTTATGGCTGTAACAAGGAAATGCGGACAGACTCACAGACTCACAGATTCACAGACTCACAGACCGACAGACACGGAACCAAATTTGTTCAGTAGGCTTTGAAACGCAAAATGCAAGTGGAAATTTTGATTTCTGAAGACAAAAATTTTTTGGCTCACGAAAGTGAACACAAGGCTTCCGCTGCTTCGCAGACTCGGAAGCAAAAAAGATGAACAATCCCAGAAACTATCCCGTGAATGAGCAGGTTGTTTGGGACTTCTGAATAGATGGTACAAGTACATATGTTATAGTCACTCTTATTTTTTGGTGTCCTTACAATGGTCTTCCCGTATTCATTTTGAAAGTTGATATCGGCACCCGGGATGTAGGCATCGGGACGCCATATTGAGCCGTCATCGATACCACAAGGATCGATGTATTTGAGATAATCGATACAATCGATATTGGCGGGGCTATAACATACTTGTACCGAAAATTTTAAATAAGGTGAACCTCGAGCTCTAAAGATAACAAGAGCGCGTGCCTAGGAACCACAACTAGGTGCCGAGTACGTAATTCACCTGAAGAACCGTGACAAATTGAGTAATTTCAGCTTTAATGGAAAATCTTCACGTTCTATACTTCTTCGATAGAATTCACCTACGTCAAAAACCTACAAGTTTCTCTTTCCTAACAAGTCGCTACACAATGAAGCCAGGTGGATGACTTCCCCAAATAGGTAAGATGTACCTATGCACAAACAAAAAAAGACTTAAGTAGGTACTTGTCAAGCAAAATTTGTAAGCAATTCCGTTTTTTCCCCTAAAACTACGGTTTCTTCAGTACAAAAGTTTTGATAAGCACACATGCGGAAGAGGAATTTTATGCAGTTTTTAGTAAACCAGACACCGGCACCACAGATCTTATTACATAAATAATCCTTTTATTCATAGCCTGTGTACTCTAAGAACATAATTTAATTTGAGCGTGCCACTATAATATGTGCATGAAAGTTGCTAAGTTTGCAAGCCGGAACCATACGAAATATTACTGACGTAGGTAGGTAGCTATTACCATTAGTTTACAAGGAGTGGGTGTTGATTCCTAAAGACATGCCTCGTCTCTTTGTTCCCGACTCTTAGCGAATGAAACGTTCAACGGATTATTATTATGGTATGCACCCTTTAATAAATGTACAAGTAGTTGCAGAAGATTTTGCAATGCTTCGAAAAATATAGTATTCAAACCTTAGGGCCCAACGTGCTCTTTACGAGGTCGCCGATGGCGATCGCTCCCACGAAGTTTGACAATCTTGCGGTTTCTCCTTTCTCCTCTTCAGCATCATGCTTGAGGATCCTGACTGGGTTCAAGGAAACCATTTTGTCACCGTTAAATTATAATAAATAGGGACAATAAAAACAATTTCACTAAGATCGGCACTGACAGAAACACCTTAAAATCCAATGGTATGAAGATGGCGAACACTGCAAACAGCACGAGATTCTTGTTAAATGGATGTCTAATGGTAATCCAGAAGCTAACAGAACACCCGTATAAAACATCACTGATTTTCGAAGGTTTCCATTATTGAACCATTGGTTGCGAACTTAATTAGAAAATATTTCCTTATAATCAGTCAGCCCAAACGTATGTATTCTGAAATATTAAGAAATAGAATGATTTAAAAACAAAGTACGAATATGTTGGTTCTAGACACCAGTTAGCATGTGTGAAATGACTACAGTAGTTTGTATCCTTATCCAACCCTGTAGTGTTGGGTTTGGATAACTTCTGAATTCTTGCAAACTTGAACGATGGACGACAGAAACCACGAAGAAAATCAATTTCAATCTCAGAAATATTTTTAAAAACCCACATTCAAGTCCTTAAAAATGTAGAGGGAAAATTTTGTTTTGACAACCTGCATCACAAAGAAGGAATGATGTGAAAAACTAAAATGAAATGATCAGGAACTTGGAAATGGGCTTCTAAACAAACTTGTTAATGTAACAATGGGTGCTTTGCAATTTTGCAGCATCCCTCGATCAGTATTAATTTATGATTCAGCACACTTGAAATCTAAAATGAATTAATCTCTCGACGAATAATCAATAAAAAGAAGAGAATCAAGGGCTCATTATTCCTCTACTGTCTGACACGTTTGAAGCTTTGAATGATAGGTGGGAGCAATCTCCTAACAAGCTTGTTTAGATACATGTGAATTTCGAACAGTTTCTAAAAATGGCTGCCTAAGCTCGTTTACCCGGTTAACGTTTTTGGTGATTTTTCTTGGATTTTTGCGCGTGAATCGGGTTTCCATGTATTCATACACAGATTGGTTGTAAGTACAAATAGATCTATTACAATTATTCGTAGATAGTCTCTAAAGTTTGTGTTTTGTGGGCTGCGAAACTCGCGGTTGGCCCCTCCAAGTCGCGGGTGATTAGGTGACTAGCTTATGTCAGTTGAAATTATTTGAATAAATTATGCATTTCATATATTTTCTCTGGCTTTTGAAAATCAGACTCTACGTGTTTCATTTGGTGCTGTTATTTAGAAATCCCGTCTGTTGTGTTTAACGTGCTGCAGTTTTCGGGAACCTGCATCCGAAGTGGGTTGGTCGGCACCAGTCGGGCGAGGTGAAATCGAACGATCCTCATTTTATATTGTCACATTCTTACCGATTTCTGGATATTTCTTATCACATCTCCAGGATATTATGTTACTCGTTACTAAAAGTTGAGCTGTGATAAAGGTTTCCATATTTTGGTTGTGTGTAGTTAGGTATGTTGTATGTACAGAAAGTGGGTTGATGAAAATAGTATGGGTGGATGCAGATGCAAAGGCTGCAGTTTTCCCCATGACGTGAAATGAGAGAGATCTCACGATGTCTCTCGGGAGTCGTTCTTATACCACTGACTCATCGACACCGTTGTATAGAATCTCCACTAATAGGTACTACCTTATCTTGGTTCGTCCAAGCCTCAACGTTCCAGCTTCTGGAGATAAGAAAAATAATTATGTTTCTGCTTGTTGGCGTTTAGTTTTCATCTAGGTAGATCAAAGAAGAGACAATATTACAAATTCCGATGTTTACAATTGAATTTTCGTAGTAAAAAATTGTTGTGTTGGATATAAAAGTGGGCCAAATCTGAGCATTTATAGATTACAAATAACATAAAAGGTTGAAATAGTCAGAATCACCAGATCTGAAAATCTGCGCATAATTAAGTTGCATGCCTTGAACTTTCATACTTGATTTTGACAGTTGTGTGACACATGGTATTGTAGCTAACTTTGAGTATGACTTTAATAACTAATTACTTACTTTATATGCCTATAATTATGGTTTCTATTATGCTTTCTATGAGTATTATCGATGCTAAAAGTACTAGAGGGTTCGTCAGACCCATGGTAGATGGCTATAAGTGTTACTTTATGGTTGGATCACTGAATAGAATCATCGCCCACTTATTATAGGTATAAGTATCATCGACGAAAAATTGCTTCACTTGGCGGTAGTAAAAATCCGGTAACTCACTGATCGACGTAGGATGCAGGAAATGAAGTAGGAACATCTCTCGAAGGTCGTGTACCATATTGTCATGGTTGTTATAGACCCAACATCAGTAGTTACGTAAGTTTGTATAATACGTAAATAAGTACCTATAATAGTTGAATATTATTTTGCTTTCAAAAGGCGATTTCAATTTAAAAAAAGTAGGAATCTGCTTGAAGCTTGGTCTTTCGAATTGAAAACCGTCAGATGGCTTCATCAGCCGAAGTTCACCTTTAGCGTCAGCAGTTCGGCGGGGGAAAACTTTGGGAAGCTACTTTCTTCAGAGTCCAGATAAAATACGACTTGAATCAATAAGTTCCTTGGAGGTCTTTGGGAGCCGCGTCTCGGAATTGCCCTACCGAGGAATTTCTTGCTCTCTTCGCAGGAAAACATTGGCTATGGATTTTCCCTTAGTTCATTCGAGGATAAAAGGTCATGCAGCATGACCATATGATCAGATTTTAGAAGTGACGTACCTGCCTACTTGAACTACCCATGGTTTTGCCGCCAAACGTTTTCTTTTTTCAAAACTGTTTATTGTGTCAGACCACTTCCTCCCACCATTTTTGTTAATTTCACTGAAGTTGTGTCAGTTTTAAGCTTTTTCAATTACATAAAACTTTCTTTAGTCTGTTTCTGGTTAGAATCACCATCGTACCAATGGTGGTGAATTTGAGTTAGCTCATGGAGATTTTCAGAAAGACAACACTCAGCCGAGAATGAAAAGAAACACATTTAAATCCATCCGTTTCAGACCATCCTGAATCCAAATCCGTGAAAAAAAAACCATAGGTATATGTGTGTGCGTGCGTGTGTGTGGCAGAATATTGTGTGCGCTGCCCAGGCCGCAATTCTCAATCGATTTGCGTGGTTCTTTTCTTGTTCGATGCAGAATTCAGTCTAGTTGTGCAATACGTCGCCGGAATTTCGATGTTTATTTCTGTATTGCCTGTATTGGGGGGGGGGGGGGGGGGGATTTCTGCAAATCTTGTGTCCGCTGCTCGTATTCTCAACTTTTGAAGCTGCCATACGACATAGGTGTATAAGAAACAGGTAGATAGCAACCTGATCTTAGATCAACCAATCAATTTATTCACAATATTCTTGGGGCGTTGTTATGGTGATAACATCACCTCCTCTAATATAAGTAGTCAAACATGTACGTAAGCTGTTCATATCGCGTAACTAGCCACGAAATAAGGTAATTAAGTTGCGCAATGAATTCATCGTCATCATACATCAGCTACCACCATAAGGGACGTCCACTGTAATGCATGCATTACTCTACCGGATGTTTTTAAAAAGAAAATTGTGATGTATTTGTTGGGAAAGTATTAAAATTATTTTCCAAGAGTGTTACCTCCTAGTGCGGCTATGTATGATTTCACGGTTCTTTACGGATTCTGGTTTCAATGAGCTCTATAATTATACCAGACAGTTTTTATTTTCCCCCCATTTTAAGCAGAAATCGCTATTGGTTGGTTTTGAATGGGTCACCCTGTGTAAATGAATGTGCCGTATTCCACCACACGTTGTTCCTAAGCATTATGGCTCGAGTAATTAATAGGTAGCACTTTTTTCGTTTTCGGGTTTCGTCAAATTCTCTTCGCTTCAACTTGAACGGTATATCTACGTTTGGCAACCCTTGCAGTTGGACGGTCGGAAGAGTTGGCGGCCTGTCCGGGGGACAATCTAATTGTGAGTAGGCCCCATAATCGCGCCCCGTTGTCCCGAGGGACTCCAGGAAATTGGTTCCTTGATTAGGTGTGTTTCTTGTGTACCAATTGAGTTACCTTTACTCACATTGACGCTTTTGAATCGAATTTTCCATTGTCGCGAGTCACGATTCACGCGATGACTCACCACTGCAGTCCAGCTAAATTGTATTCGAAATGGCATCGTTGGCGTTTGGTTCACCATCCGATGAACCTTTTCCCGGTTACTCGTTGAATTAAACAATATTAGCCCTAGAAGACTACCCTGGAGTTCCTACTGCTTCAAGTACCCACACGTCGATTCGTCGTACATCTCTGAAAAATTTCTGGAAATTGCCGGTTCAAGTTTACACACAAAAAATTTCAAACGACAACGTTCTCGTTAAACAAAAATAAAATTTTCAACTCATTGACTGCTTATAGGTAACATCTTTAGGTGCATAATCATTTTGGTTTATAATTTTCAATAATGAACCTTTGGAATCGAGCATGAAAAGAAAATTCTAACCCTCCCTCAAAATTTGATGGTTTACGTTTCAAGGTACGTAGAATCCGGAAATGCAATTTAAAAAATGTCTGTCTGTCCGCCGTACGCCGTACTTAGCACTTTTCTTAGTTACCATGAAAAAAAATTGATGAAATTCGAGTTATAGGTTCCATTCGGGTTCTAGTCGGGTTGGTCCTTGAAGCTCGGCGTTACTGTGAGTCATCTCTAAGGGAGAGAACGCCGTAGCTCGAAAGCTTTCGATGGAAGGGTATGGTTTTTTTAACGTTTTTAAATTGATTTTGAACTAAAGAATTTTTTAGACCATTCGTTTGCACCAAAAAGCTTCTTCAACATTCGATCGTGATCAAACGGTATAAATCCGGCCCAGATGTCATCACTAGGGAGCACCTGATTATAATCAAGGATGGCTGTATGAAGTCGAGTTGGTTGTTCTGCGATATTATTTCATTTGAAAAATGATGGATCTATTGGATTTTGCAGGAAGGTACTTTTGAAACTTAAACGAACGTTCAAGTATTATTGATATGTAAATTATTACACAACGGCAAATTATTACACAGCGCGAAAGTATTACACAACGGTAAATTATTACACAACGATTCATCTACCTAGAAGGGGCTGGATTTTGTTGATAGGTACTTTTGTAACTTGAACAACCGTTGAAGTATTATTGATGGGCAGATTAGTACTCACCGTTAAATTATTACACAATGTTCCATTATACTATGTAGAAGGGGCACCTATACAGGTAAATTATTGCAAAGCGATTTATTATTTACCTTATGCATCATTAATAACTACAAATAATTAATGATTTAATTATTGAATCCCGCGCGTTTGTATGAAACTTTAATCCCCGGGCCGGCACCAGTACTCCATTTAGGGCTTTCATGGCGGTAGCTCGAGGGTACTGACCACAGAAAACAGTGATCTACGCAGAAGGGGCATCTATACAGGTAAATAATAAACCGTTGTGTAATAATTTGCAACGTTTTTCACTGCATTCGTCGCTCCTCTTTTGGATTACACTTTTGATTTTTGGAACATGAACCTCAATGAACAAAACCCTTCTTTTTCGACTTACAGAATATCTAGGTAAACAGTGTTAAGGTAAACTAACATTATTTTCACAACAATCACAGCTCCTTAGTCTTGGAACACCAAGTTTTCCCAAAAAAAAACTTTATAATATTTTTTCAACTTATTGAATCCCTAAGGTTCATAAGAAATTAGTCTTTTCATAGCAGTCTCTTCTCCTTACTTTTGGATTGTTTGTTGATGTTATTGAGCAACAGTTTTTTGAATAAACTACTAAATTTTTGAGTCCATTTTATAATTATACATTCTTCATTTAGTTACCTTGTTCACAGCAGTTATAGGTCCCCACTCTTTATGCTACGTGGCAATCTAAATCCTGTGGGATCAACACTAAAGTGTACAATTATTTCACACTCAATCATTCTTCTTGGACAGGTTGTTATCGAAATACCTAAATCTACTAGAGAAACAAACTTTTCTATATTTCCAATTAAATTGGGAACTTTCATTTGGAATTTCTCTTTGCAATATCATTGTAAAAACATCGCCTGAAAGGCCCTCTTAATCATCGGAGGGTTGATAATCGGGATCTTCTGAATCATCGTCGAAATTCGGGAACTCAACGTGATCGTCATCATCACTATCAAGTGCATTCTTGTCTATTTCCAATCCCTCTTCAGCCTCACTTATCTGAAGCGGTACATAAACGAAATTCGTGCAAGATTTCTCGTCTGACAGTACCTTCCGTTTTCGCTGCATGTCCTGAAAAAAGAAAGTTGAATTTAAACCGTCCATATTTCTACTGGAAGATAGAACAAAAATTCGCTCAAAAAAAGTGGGGCACATAGGAAACTATAACACTAGGGAAATACTTCCGTATGTGCCTCCACTTGTTTTTGAGCAGATGTGTGATACAAAAGGGCGATCTACACGTGAAGGGTCTATACACTCCATTCACTTATATTTTTGACTAAAAGGATTGATAGGGGGATTGTTTATTTTCCCTTGAAGAGGATGAACAACACCTATCAATCCTTTTATCATGTATCTACGCCACTTAGATCCACGCAAAAGAGCGATCTATACATGAGAGTGATCTATACACCCCACACACCTACATTTTTGTCTAAAAAGATTGATGGGGGTGATTTATTTTCTCTTGAAGATGCTCGCTGCGCTCGCATCCAGACCACTTATATCTGCACAAAAGGGCGATCTATACACCCCAACCATGTTTGTGTACTTTTGTCTAATAGGATTGATGGAGGAGGGGGTTATGTTCCTACGCTCGTATTCAGACCACTTCTCTGTACAAAAGGGTGATCTATGTACATAAGGATGATACAAACTCCTTGAAGTCACATTCAATGGAAACAAACTTCAAACCGTGAGAGGCTGATGCGCACGCACCGACAGTTCCGTATGTGCCCCCACATTTTTAAATTTGATAATTCTCTATGTAGGAGGGGTTTGGGAACTGGTCGAAAGAAGCAGATGAAAGAAGAACTTTTGAGGTTTCCAAAACGCTTATCATGCCCCTCCCCACCCGGCTTTTTAAATAGAAAAAATTACTGACTCTGACGAGTTAGAAAGGGGGGGGGGGGGGGGGTGGCACATACGAAACTACACCCGATTGCTCAGTTAGATCTAAGACAGGGCCCACTTCAAAAGGAACGTTGAAAACTAACGAAAATCGCGATGTGGGCATCAAAAACTGGTATTTTATTCCTCACCTCTTTGCACCTCGTATTGAAAACGCCTTACGAAAGGAAGATCAGTTAAGAAAGTCTAATCTAAAACGTTGAGTGATGATGAAAAACAAATCACACGTCACTTACCTGTAACTTACATTCTAAGCGTAAAACTGATGCTAGTAATCTCAAAATAGTTTAACTTTATTGTTGCCAAATCCACTTTTTCCGAATCCTTTTTTTTAGATTTGCAAAGAAACTCTCAGGCCTTCTGATCCCAAATTAAAGAAGCTAAGTACATACCAACAGCTTCATTCCTAATGACTCGTAGAATGAGTCATTGTGGACAAAGCGTAGAATGAGAACCGCGGGACACCATCCTCTCTCTAGTACCAGCTGTGGTGAAAACCGCGGGGAGCTAACCATCCCTCCAGACTAGCGCCTGCTGTGGTGAAAACGTGCAAAAGCAAAAGCGTTAGTGCAAAAGACTCCTACAGAGCACATCCATCTTCATCCGCCTTCATCCAACCTCTCACTCCATCTTTCATCCAACTCTCACCCGCCATGTCGTGAGCACCACACACCCGCTCACGGCAATGATGGATACACATTAGAGTGGTCACAAAAAGTCAACTTTTGAAATTCAATCGTGGCAACCCCCTAAAAGGTGCCATTTGACTAGAAAATGAGATTCCCAAAGTTTTAGGTCGATCGGATAACATTAACCCGTGCCGCATCGAGGTTGAAGTTGAGAAAAACTAACTTTTTTTCATTAAAAATATTATTTCTTTCCTCATAACATAGTAACCATTTGTCCTAGAGACTTGAAATTGGTCTTATTTTATTTGAAATGTTATCTTCTTCAACTTTTACTCCAATAATTTTTTCGCTAGATCCTATAGATTTTATGTTATTCAGCTTTTCCCATCTCAAAACGTGGTCCGTTTCAGCAAAAATGTGCCTTTTTACGCATACCCCTAAAAACCACACTCCAGTCAATGAAATCGACCTCTAGGCAATTTGATACTTCTTTATCACTCTGGTATATTGAAAATTGATACATTTGAATCTAATATATAATATATGGAGGGGTTAGGGGGAGATGGGTGGGTGGTGGGTGCTATGAAATGCACAAAAAACAATAAAAATTATGTAAAAAGTGTTTTAATAATACAAATTGAAAGTTTTTTGTATAGAAAATAATAGCCTGGAACTTATTTTACAACACAATATATCTATTCCAACACCACTGAATTTAGAACTACATTAATGGCTTAGATAGTGAGGCTTTATCGACATCAGGGTAAATTTTCCTACATTCTGACACAACTTGTAATAAAAATTGGCGCTGTTCTTCGTCTTTTGTCAAGCAAGAGTTGAAGTCTTGTATCAATTTCACTCCTCTTTCAGCAGTGTCGTTAACTACCCTTAAACCGTTCACTATGTTTTTAGCATGCAAATAATGAGGATTTTTGTTCCATAAGCGTGTATCGGTGTTTAAAAAATCTGTCTCTATGGAAAACCGCTTGAAAAAATTCAAGGTTTGATAGGTGACAAAAAAATCAAGTTGCTTATCCAAAATTTGCTCTACATGTGCAAAATCTAAAATCGCTTTTCTATCCCTACCATCAATTTCACTATCGGGTTCACCTAGGGAAAATAATTTCATGGCCATACTTTTAGCGAATTTTCGAAGAAAAGGAAGCTATTGTTCTCGGTCCAAAATTTTTAAAACTCGAATTTCCGAAAGATTTTTATACCAAAACCCGTTTCAGACCATCCTGAATTCCCTGCCGAAAGACACCAAAAATTATATGTATAAATATATATATATATATATATATATATATATATATTTGGTTTATTATTTTCAATAATGAACCATTGGAATCGAGCATGAAAAAAAAATTCTAACCCCCCCTCAAAATTTGATGGTTTACGTTTCAAGGTATGTAGAATCCAAAACTGCAATAAAAATATTTCTGTCTGTCCGCCGTACGCCGTACGCCGTACGGGCCACTTTGCTTAGTTACCATGAAAGAAAATTGATGAAATTCGGGTTATGGGTCCCGTTCGGGGTCTAGTTGGTCCTCGAAGCTCGACGTTACTGTGAGTCATCTCTAAGGGGTTCAAAATAGGGGTTGAAATTTCCAGAACGCCTATACCTTTGTTTTACGTGAATTTTTTCACGGTTTTAAATAGTTCTTGAACTTGCGAGTTGTTTAAGACCATCCGGAGCATCGCACGTCCCTCCGTTCGTTCACAGTAAGGCCCCGAAGTTTGCACCGACAGGCATTTTCGACAGCAGGGTGAATGAAATTGTATACTCTTGTCACCAGGGACGCGCTGGATTCAGTCAATCAATCAATTTATTCAATCAATTGATCGATCGATCAATCAAAATTTTCAATTGAAATTGGAATAGTTTGTAAATTATTGGATTACTTTATTGTTTGCAATTGGGGAATCATAGGCTTGTTTGTGTGTCTGTTGTTTTCAATTGCAATTGGCCACTGCTCACTTGAATTGGAATTCATTAATTAGAATTGGAATTCATTTCGAATTGTCTAATTGGCATGGTGCGCATTGGCATGGTCCGAAATGGTTCTGCAATTCTATTGGCCCAACGCTGTCTGCGATTCTCATCATAACATGTATAGACTAGTACATATTGTATTATACAGACGGGTTATCTATACAGAGATCTGTGATCTGTAACAGAAGGGTATTCTATACAAAATAATAAACCGTTGTGCAGGGATTTGCAGCGTTTTTATATTTATATATGTATGTGTCATTCCAGACGATAACTCTCGAAAGAATTGAGATAAAAAGTTCAAATTTGCACGAAAAATCTGTCTTGGCAATCGACAGGCTAAGTTCGAAGATGGGCAGAATCGGGTCACCCTAAGGGGGAGTTTTGGGGAGTTTTAGGGGGGGGGGGGAATTACCCATAAATTCCCAAAATGAAAAAGTCTGACAAGTGACACCTCATTTTAAAGGTTTTTGTACGCTGAACACGATTGTGAAATCAGAATTGCGATATCTCATTCCATTCTCAAACTGGAGCACTTTGAAGATGAAGGAACGTGGTTATTTCTTGAGATGTTCTTCCTGGTTCGTCTGCTCTAATCTGATAACGGAATGGGATATCGCAATTCTGACTTCACCATCGTGTTCAGCGTTGGAAAATCTACAAACCGAGGTGTTACTCGGCAAAAAATGGAACAAAAAATTTGTTACTTACCCAATACCTACTCTTCTGGTATTCAAAACATTTTTGATTTCCCCCTCCCCCTCCTTCCACCCCAAATTTTACTTTGCGTAAAACTACTCCTGTTTTAATTTTGTATGGTATCAAGTTCATTGGCCGAAAATTAATTTTCAGAAAATTTTAGGCGGAGGAGGAAGATGCCGAAAACTTCGAAAATTCGCTCTTATAGCCATGCTGCATGACTGGTTTTTTTAATGTTGTCGTCTAAAGTGTGGTCGAAAAACGAGAACGCTATTTTCTCTGAGCTGAGGTACCACAGATGGTTTATAAATTTTCACAAAGCCTTATCTGCTATTTCTGTGTCAATTTTCCTATACTCTACTAATGCTTTCAACATTTCCAGATCTTGTTTAGGGGCCAAAGCAGGTTTGGGGGCATTGAACCATGCCTTGGCGTAAATATTTATTATAAAAACACAAATTTCTTCTATTCCTTTCATTTCTTTTTGAGTTAATAACAATTGATCTCTAAAAAGATAAATTTTGTTCCATAATAAATATTTACGCCAAGGTATGGTTCAATGCCCCCAAACCTGCTTTGGCCCCTAAACAAGATCTGGAAATGTTGAAAGCATTAGTAGAGTATAGGAAAATTGACACAGAAATAGCAGATAAGGCTTTGTAAAAATTTGTAAACCATCTGTGGTACCTCAGCTCAGAGAAAATAGCGTTCTCGCATTTTTTCAAGCGGTTTTCCATAGAGACAGATTTTTTAAACACCGATACACGCTTATGGAACAAAAATCCTCATTATTTGCATGCTAAAAACATAGTGAACGGTTTAAGGGTAGTTAACGACACTGCTGAAAGAGGAGTGAAATTGATACAAGACTTCAACTCTTGCTTGACAAAAGACGAAGAACAGCGCCAATTTTTATTACAAGTTGTGTCAGAATGTAGGAAAATTTACCCTGATGTCGATAAAGCCTCACTATCTAAGCCATTAATGTAGTTCTAAATTCAGTGGTGTTGGAATAGATATATTGTGTTGTAAAATAAGTTCCAGGCTATTATTTTCTATACAAAAAACTTTCAATTTGTATTATTAAAACACTTTTTACATAATTTTTATTGTTTTTTGTGCATTTCATAGCACCCACCACCCACCCATCTCCCCCTACCCCCTCCATATATTATATATTAGATTCAAATGTATCAATTTTCAATATACCAGAGTGATAAAGAAGTATCAAATTGCCTAGAGGTCGATTTCATTGACTGGAGTGTGGTTTTTAGGGGTATGCGTAAAAAGGCACATTTGCTGAAACGGACCACGTTTTGAGATGGGAAAAGCTGAATAACATAAAATCTACAGGATGTAGCGAAAAAATTATGGAAGTGAAAGTTGAAGAAGATAACATTTTAAATAAAATGAGACCAATTTCAAGTCTCTAGGACAAATGGTTACTATGTTATGAGGAAAAAAAGAGTATTTTTATGAAACAAAGTTAGTTTTTCTGATCTTCAACCTCAATGCGGCACGGGTTAACGTTATCCGATCGACCTAAAACTTTGCGAATCTCATTTTCTAGTCAAATGGTACCTTTTAGGGGGTTGCCAGAAGTGATTTTCTCAAAAAAAATTTTGCCTATTGCCTTGTGACCACCCTAATACACATGGTGCAGTGGATAGCTCACTACAATGAAATAAAAAATCGAGTTTGATTAATCGCTTTATCCTGAACTGATGAGTCTTTTCGGCTGGCGCTAATGACTCAAGTCCGACATCCCAAAAGCGCGAATTCGATGAAGTATGTTTGCACGAAACCACAAACTCCCATGAAATAATTATCGATCCTAACTAGAGATTCATTTTTATATATTAGTAAAATGTTAACTAAGGTAGCAGCATAGCATCATGTAGTATCCATAATCATAACCTCCATACCCTTGCCCCTGATACCCTTATAACTCTCCCTTTCCACGGTTTTAAACGCTTTTCACTGTGGAAAGTTAACCACAACTGGTGTGGGACGGAACAGAATGCTCAATTCCAGTCACATTTCACCTTCTGCTTACCACGCTAGGCAGTCACTTTCAACTGACCTCAAAAAAGGAGGCGGTTCTCAATTCGACCTCCTATGTTCCTATGTTCTTTTTGGTTTATTATTTTCAATGATGAACTTTTGGAATCGAGCATGAAAGAAGAAGGGGGAAAAATCCCCCTCAAAATGTGATGGTTTTTGTTTCAAGGTCCTATGTAGAATCCGTAAATGGAATAAAAAAAATTTCCGTCCATACCAACTAAGCACTTTCCTTAGTTACCAAGAACCAAAATTAATGTAATTTGGTTTGTAGGTCCCATTTGGGGTCTAGTTGGTCCGGGAAGCTCGGCTTTGAGCTAGGCGGCAATTCGGTACGGTAGCCGTTCTGCAATGGCCAACGCAAAATGGATTACGGCAAAGCAACCCATGGATACTATATCAAAATCTCCAGATATTTCTGCTGCCCGAACTGCTTTCCTGTTTGGTTGTTCGTGCCGTATTGGAATTCGACGTTGTTGGTTTTTTTTCTCCTATATTTGTTTATCATGGAAGAGTGCAAAACCGAATTTCTGATCATTGCGGTCCACTCTAGACCCAAGATTTGGGACACCAGATAACATTGTTATTCTATTTTATTTCAAGTTCATCATGGAAGAGCTTGAAAATCTTTTTCGCCTCTACCTCAACGGACAAGGACTGTTGTCGGATGACGATATTATAAGTGCTTTTGAGGTGTATTTTGAACATCAAAATCCTCGTGCGATGCGTCTACTGGACTTTTTTATCCTAAGTTGATATCGCAACAATCTAGCAAATTCTTTGAAAGACGCTTGGAGTAACTTTGAAAGACGCTGGCGATGGCGAGGACCGAAGACACATGACGCGTTAAAAAAAAACGACAAAACGCGGCAAAAAGCTGAGCACTGTTACCCCTGAGTAAGGTTAAGGTTGTGCCCTGGGAGATAGCGCGCCTTATGTATAAGGCCGAATAAGTCGAACTTAAGGAAATAAGTTTGAACTTGGGCGACGCGCATGCGCAGTTGAGATAAATCCGAACACATCTTCCCGACTTTAGTCTTTAGGAACTCTCTATTCATTTCATTTGTGCAATGGTGGTTATTTCAAATTCAGTTGATGGGTACTTTTTCAATTTGAACAAACGTTATGCTTCAGGAATCACAGCAAAAATTATAGAATTCTTGATTCCACAGCATATTTGTGAAACTGTAATCCCGGGCCGGCTCTAGTACTCGATTTAGGGCTTTCTTGGGGGGCGCACGAGCGTGGGTACCGACTACAGAAAAAAGTGATCTACGCAGAAGGGGCATCTATACAGGTAAATAATAAACCTTTGTGTAATAGTTGGCATATTTTTATTGTAACTGTCCAGCGATTATTCCGAAACTACTGGACCGAGTTCGATGAATCTTTTCAAATGAACGAGGATCATCTGGTGGTCCAATTCCAGTTTTGTAAAGATCGGCCTGGTATATGGCTATTAATGCATTTTTTCTACACATCTACAGTCGGGTGTGGTGCGTATTTTCCAGGATAACGTATTCACTTCGGTCTTAAAGGTTCACCAGTTGCGACTAAAACGACTAAAACCAGGTACTCCGCCACTGCTAGGCTCATAATTGGTCGGTACTGGGCCTTTACTAGGCTAGTTATACTTTGAGTTCTGGTACTTTGACTTGCGTGATTTGACGACAGAAAACAGCATTCGGAGGACTGTGGATGTCGAGTAATGATGTTATCAGTACTTGATAGCATGAGCGTTACAGGGCTAGTGTCAAGTCAGTACTGGGTCAGTATTGGCGTTTTTGAGGGTAGCCCAAATTTGATTGTTGCGGGAGGCTTTTTTTTTTGTGTGCATGACCGTTAATGATGCGTTCGTTATTCATGTAACTAGGCGCATATTTGACCGTTACTGAATCCAGGGTGGCCACCGGTCAGGGAAGTCAGGGAAAATTACCGCACGTCTGCCGTTTTCTTGACATTTTGAACTGACGCGCCTTATTTCCCGCTCTGGTTTTGTCTGGTCAGTTGATAGGTTCAGAGCGTGCAACGCGAGCGCAGCGCACCTAGCGGCACAGAGAAGATGTCATCACTGCCCCAAGTTCTAGGTCTAGGGAATACCAGTGGGAAGTTCGATCATGAACCAGTCGATAGGTTAACTGAACAGTAATAATTGATGGCGTTAGAATATTCGTATGGGTTATTCTTCTTCCACTTCGAACCAATTCCTTTCCAAACTTGAATTTTCCTCTATTTCGCAATTACATCGATGGTATCGATGTTTATCAATGATATCGGAACGGTAACGTCCATGTTCGATATTATCGGACCTTTCAACATCCTTGGTAAAACATGGAACATCGGTGTTTCCATAACATCGACGATCGATGTTCCAGCCCAAATAAGGTTTTGTAGGGGGTTCTGCAACCCCCCCACCCCCCCCCCCCGCCCCCGCAACCCATTGTCGTTTTGGTTTATTATTCTGTGAATAATACACCAATCTAATCGCTCAGCAAAAAATTTTTTATAACAGCTTAAGTTTCAAGTTTCAAAATTGCTTTTATTCATGAAAAATACAAAATACATAGTTATCATTGCAATTAGTACGAAAATAGAAAAAATATCTTATTAATAATTTTTTTCATAGTATATCAACAATATTTTCCATAGAACCCACAAAGGTTAAACCTGTGCGTGTTATCATTAAATAACCAGTTTTGTTCGCGCAGCCCCTCAAATTTTTTTCTTTTATGTTTCAAGGTGTGTAGATTCCAATAGTGCAATGTCCGTCCGCCATATCATGCATATCTACTTTTTTTCGGTCTAAAAAATTCGTTCTTTCCCACAGGCTCCATTTGGGCCCTAGTTTTGTCCCGAAACTTTGCAGCCCGATCGGAATATACCCAAGGGTGTTATGGGAGTAAAAATGGGGGGTTTTTGGTGTTTTAGTATCACATTTTCCACGTTTTTTAGGACGAGGAGACCGAATATGAAGTCGAGTTTGACCAAAGAGTGGAAAATTGAGGTTCTAACGAAGTTTCAGCTTTGAATATTACGTTCAATTTTGGTCTAAAATCGTCGTTCTTCTGCACACAGTTTGGGAACACATTTGGCTCCTAGTTGAGCTCCGAAGTTCGGCAGCTCGATCGAAATACACCCAGGGGTGTTACGGGTGAAAAATGGGTGTAAAAATAGGGGTTTTCGAGGGATTTTTTTAAAGGTTTATTTAACATGAGCTTGTGAGGTATCGTTTTCCATGTTTTTTAGGGCGAGGAGGCCAAATATGAAGATGATTTTGACCAGAGAGTGAAGAATTAAGGTTGTAACGAAGGTTCAGCTCCCAAAATTCTTTTTTCATGAGTCAAAAACCTGGGAAATTATTTTAAACCACCTTAAACTTGTCATGATAACACTAGAAGTAGTTTCAACAGGTGAATCAATGATCAAACACAATTTTTCAAAAATCGGAGCTTATATCGTGTTTTAGGGGGTCAAAATTGGCGGAAACCATCAACATTAGCTATTTCAATAATTGCCAAATGCATTCCAAAAATGCAATGTCCGCCCGCCGTTTGCCGTCCGCGGTATCAGGTATATCGGCTTCATCTCGTCTTGTACTGAAACTTTGCAGCCGGATCGGAATATACCCACGTGATGTTATGAGTGAAAATGTGTATAAAAACAGGTACTTTTTGTGTTGTAGTAATGCGATTTCGAGGTATCGTTTTCCATGTTTTTTTGGGACAAAAAGACCGAATATGAAGTCAATTTTGACCAGAGAATGGAAAATTGAGGTTCTACCAATGGTTCTGCTCCCAAAATCGATTTTTTATGAGTCCTTCAGTGTAATAATATAATATTTAGTCAACTTACCCGTTTATTTGCCCTTTAGACATCTAAATTTGACAGGGAATATTTATGCTGAAATTCAAGCAGGGAAATCGGGAAAAGGGTGGATGAGTTGGGCTTCAAAAATGTCGGAAAGTCAGGGAAATCGACAAAAAGGTCAGGGAAAATGAAAATCCTGATCGAGTGCCACCCTGGAATCAGTACTAGGCTGTTTATACTACCAGTACTAGATGCTTTTCCTCAATCTCGTTGGATCGATAAGCCAGCGCACCCAGGTTCCACGGCATGGAGGTGGCTGAGCTGCGAGTTCCACCATGCTTCTACCCAACCACCCGACCAAATATAGGAACAGGAATAGCGATATGATTATTTTTTAAAACAAACTAACATATCAGAAATAAATGCGGATTTTTTTATTTCATGCAGAGGAACTAGGAAGCAAAAATAAACAGTTTAATGAAAACAAATTTTATTTGAAAAAAGAAAAAACCTACTTCGAAAAAAACGTTAAAAAACTATAAAATAATTCATGAACACCTATTCGAAATTAAAATTTAAAAAAATCTGATGAGCGAACTAAAAATCAAAAAATAACAAATTTAGTTTTAAAAAAACCCCCGACTTGGAAAAAGCTGTATACAAAATGCCAGGAACAAAACAGTAAACAATAATTTTTATGCTGATTCAAAGACGATGCAACAAAAAGTCTGCTCCAAATTTTAACTAAAATATATAAAAAACCGAAAACAAACCAAGTGACACAATATGATGGCTGTGTGTGTCCTAGAAAATTTGGCGTAGACTTCTAAAACTTTATTTTATCTGCTTTGAATAAATTGCATTCGTTCAGCATCAAAATAATTTTTTACTTTTTGTTATTGGCTTTTTTTATACACTTTTTTTCTTTTTAAACAAATTTTCAATCTTATTTGATGCATATATGCATTGATTATATATTCGTTGTTGTTTGAACACCATAGTTAAAACAAATCCAATGTTTCAGGGGGATAAAAGATGACTGTACTATGGGAGACCGGTGATTGTCCTCCTCGTAAACGGCTCTGCCTCTCAACTAACCAGTCCCGTCGCGGCATTGCCTCCTCCCAGGAAGTGCATGTCCACTCTCCCAAACGCCAGCCCCAGCAGATGGCTATGCCCATAGAACCTGGTAAGCGTAAACCTCGCTCGTGTCATGTTTGTTCCAACTACAAAACTCGCAGCTAACTATGGGACATTACTCCACCTGTATCTCTAAAGTCTGTCCTGTCTTCTTTAGTAATCTGAAATTAACTGTCTACTGGACGGTGCAGGAAGTATCTTAGAACAGGAAACTTGTCTCCTTGGAAGGTAACTTACTCGGGTTTTGTTTTCCCTCATGCATCAAATACTAACATGTTTCAGGAATGATGGTCGTTGGTGGTGTCGATGCCGTGGGGGGCGCTGCAGTCAGATGTGGTCACGATGACTTGGAAAGTCCCATTACCACGTTGTCAAACCTTGGAAACACATGTTTTTTGAACAGCGTACTGTATACCCTTAGATTCGCTCCTTCATTTCTGCACAATCTTCACCATTTAGCCCTTGATCTTCGAGACTATAGCGGACGAAATACTTTCAAGGTGAGTGTATCCTGCATGTTTTCAAGACGGATAGGACCAAACGTTTCTTCTTCATTGAGAAAGCGTTCTATTGGAATCCTGTATCCGCGATCAACGCCATTTCCCATACGGAATTACTGTGTGGCAAATTTCAGTTGCATAGAATATGTAAGAACTGTCAAAATGTGTAAATGTCTTTACCTAAATTTCCAGTGTTCTTCTCTGGGTCGTGGCGGCAAAAGCTGGAGCAGCAAAGACCTTCCGTCTTTGGGAGGAGGGGACGTGAACAATGTCAAAATGCAGATTGCCACTGACAAACTGCATCAGCTGTACGAGGCTTTGCGCACCGAAGAAGTGAAAGACCATATGGAACCTTACCATCCCCACGTCTTCCTCCACTCCCTAAGGTGAGTTTTACATTATTTTATACGGAAAACTCTTCGTTCACTACAGATTTCCTACTAGTTCATGGTCACACATGGCTAGGAATCCACTGGAATGTCACAGTTGATTATGTGGTTATTTCTGCGTGGGGAATGCTTTGAGGATTGAAAAAGCAGCCGTTCTTTGTTAGTCCACAGCATCGTGGTGACTTCGACTCCCATTCCTCCTGCAACTGTTGAACCGGGCCGCAACGCATTAGTACTTTCGGTCTCATGGAGTGTGGGATAGGGACTTAATGCGATATCCCACCACCGCCACTTGGTGCTCTCAGTTCTGGCACCAAATTTTACACCACCTTAACCTGAAATCTGGCGGTAACGATGTAAGAGACCGCCAGCCTTTCTGCCATGTACTGCGAAGAACCGAAGAGATTGCCGACTGGAGCACAATCTCAAGCATTGTATTAAATGCGCTGTATCTCAAGGAAAGCATTGACGTAATTTTTCATTTTCATCAAGGATCATCTCTAACACAATCTACTCTTGAATTACTTGCAACATTTATGCTTCAATAAATCCTGCCACATGGAATTATAAATAAATTACTTAAGCCTCCACCAAACCATAGTTTCCACGGTGGTGACATAGTGAGTCAGATGCCCAACTTGTCTTTCTGTACTATCCATCGAGCTGCCTCTAGTCAGCCTCACTGACTAAAATCCAAAACCTTCATGTAGTTTGCCTCCACCCGGTAGATCTGAGTCTACCAATATTTTGTCATGTCGAAAGAACTTTTCCACTGGTAACTCACTTTAGAAACTACCGTCATAAATCTTAGTCTTTGTTTAATGATTGCATTGTTAGACTAAGGGCCGGTTTCACCAACGCGGATTATCCAGAGTTCAATCTCGGCTGAGGTTTAAGCCATCGATTCTGAGAAAAGACAGTTTCACGAACGCCTAATCTAGGAATAAGTCGCGGCAACGGCGCATTAAGTTAATACCTCGTTTCAGGTGGTTTAAACCTCTGATCTACGGTTCATCTCCGATTCTCCTCCAGGCCATCGCCATTTTGAAATCTATTTTATCAGTGTTTTTCGTACTTGCATCAACATTTAGTCCGATGAATCGTTTCACTGAAGTGAGAGTCATCCTAGTATGAATATTTCAATGAACTTGTGGAAGTGGCCGTGCGCAGACGGCGATAATTAGCGAAAGGGTCGAGCATTTCCACAAGTGGGATGACGGCGATTTTTTCGCGAGGTTCCGCCTTCCCAAGGAAGGGATGAGCTTAGTGCTCGATGCAATAGAAGTCCTAGTTTTCGAAACAGAATGGTGAGTCCAACCAAAAATGTGTAATAAAAATATAATTTTACAACAAACCAGGTAGGCAACAACGTCGGACCCATCATTATTTATTTCTTCGAGTAGGTAAACAAACCTTCATAGTACGCGGTAAGTACTTGCAGACTGCGCTAATAAGTACATGTATAACTGCTTCTGCATACAGCGAACTATTGCAAAAAAGTAGATACCTTTGATAAAAGAGCCTATCTATAATTTATTACAAGAGCTGTCTCGAGTGGAAGTTCTCATGACAGAGCCATAGAGAGAAAAAAATCGGGAACGCGAAACTATCGCACAGGTTACTATTATACAGTTTAAATGTCTCCACAACAGTGGATGGCGGACGAAACTTAAGTATCCATAGAAGAAATATCATAGATCCACCACTCATGGATGAGCATCTCTCCTCCATGTCATCTGTAATACGGGATTTGTGTTTCTGGGGATAGCAATGCTGATGCAAACTGAACAATCTCGGCTTAAACCCAAGTTCGGCTAAACCGCGGATCAAAAACGTTGGTGAAACTGTCGAAGCTCTGAACCACAGATCAAATTTGAATCCAGTTTTTATTGATACCAGGTTTAAGCTGCATTGGTGAAACCGGCCCTAACATTCGTTTCTAATGTTGACCGTTCTTTCCATTCAGAGACGTCAATCCTATTTTCGAGGGAAACCAACAACATGATGCCCACGAGCTTCTGGTCTGTTTGCTGGACAACATCCGAGAGACCTGCGAGCAACTCAGACAGCTGGTGGTTTCAATGCCTTTGGCCCGGATACAGACTGCTCCAGCCGTTCAGCAAACTACCAAGCAGTCGTGGTCTCATCAAGTCCGCAAAAGCTTCACTATAGTTCGCCAACGCCCGAAAATCAACGGGGCTGAGAAGAAAATAATTCCAAATGGTACATTAGCTTTACTTGTACACATTTTTAACTGGCTTTTTCAGTGTCATAAAATTATAAAAGGTATCCTCTAAGCAAATATAAGGATCCATACAAGATTCCTGCCATTACTGCAGATTTTCGTCCGAGTGTAGTTTGTGCCAGGAAGGGATATTTAATTTTTTTTAAAGAAGAAAAAATTTGTTCTCATGGTGTAATTCTTGTGTCTAGCATTAATCCAAGTTTCGTCCAAATAGGTAGTAATAAATTTTTCGGTTTTCAGTTCTAAACTTTCGAATGTGTCTCAATCCCTTCTCCATAAAGCCACTCCTCCATTCAAGCAGCACTGAATCCCTTCCACGTTTTCAAATTGAAATTGCAGTTCTGTCAACAACTTGTAAAAAGTGGTTCTTGTAAAACTGGGAGGGAATCACCCGTGTTAACGTTGAGCAGCATTTTGTTCGGCCCGAACAAAATCTCAGTTCATTCCGAAGATAGAACTGATGAATTTTTTGGTGTATTGCTTCTCATTCTAAAGAATCGACCGAATCAGCTATTTTTGCGGTGGGCTCTGGTCTTCTTTGGTGAACAAAAGCAGCAGTTTTCTCTGTATTCTTTTAGCACCCCATAAATTGTGGCCGCTTATACACATGTCGCGGCATTCACCATCTACAGCTGCCAGTATCTTGCCCATGGAGGATTTTCGGCAATTAAAGGTCCCCATAAGTAAAAATATTAAATTGGGGTATACTAACCCGCAGCACCGCGATGCTTTGATGGTTTTGCATTCTGTTTACAAGCTGTCACTCTAAATTTAACGTACTATAGGTATACTGCGAGACTAAATGTTCATTGTTGGGAATAGTTCAATGATAGCCTCACAAACGTCCCAGCAACACTAATTACGTCGATTTGAACGCTGTTGCTTGAAAAATGTATGAATTCTCACTAGATGGAGCAATGAATTGTTGAAACGTTCCTGGAGCCGTTTATCTAAACCTGCATGAATTTCAGAATGCCTCGTTCGCATTGGACTGATGAATTTTTTTAATTCGATTTTTGGATTCTACCCATCTTGGGATGTAAGGGATGATCAAGTTTATGTAGAGTTGCTTAACGTGTTTCACTTGATTTGCGTTGTTTGTTCAACTGGTGGAAGTGAGAGCTTCCCAAAAAAACGCTCATGTAACCTGAAAGGGATCAGGTGGTTAAAAGCGGGGACAGCCTTGAATGCAAGGTGGTTTAGATAATGAGACGTCACGGACTCTGAATTTTATGGCTCAGAAATTGGCACCCTGACTGAAGAAGACTGAACTCGACGACGAAATCTAACCCGCCAATGCGGATGTCACCAAAATATATACAAAATACCTACGTAATGTTGTTGACCATAATGTTAGTCTGTTTGTATTATTGTTTCAGAATCGGTCGTACAGAATGGGGATTGTTGCACCAATGGAGTTGAATATGAAGAAGATCAAAGCCGTATCGGTCACAATTTTATTAGTGAATATTTCGAAGGGGTTTCATTGCTGAAGACAACCTGTTTAGAGTGTGAGCACATTACGGAAAGGAAAGAGACCTTTTGTGATATTTGCGTTCCGATAACTACGGATCTGAAAGGTACGTCGTGTTTTGAAACTATTCAAGATTTCTTCTCTCAGCTTTCGTTTGGTAGTTCAAATTAGTTAACTCACTTCAACAGAAGTGTAAAATTGAAGCAAAATCCACTTGTAAACTTCCTCTAATCCGACACGTTTGGGACTTGAGGTATGCTGGATTACAAAATGTTCTGGATTACAGGAGCAGTATTGGAAAAAAAGTGAATTGAACCAAAAATGGCAGTGAAACCTGTTTTTCACTATTTCATCAGCTCTCGAAGAATAAAAAATTGCAGTCATGCAGCATGGCTTAAGGAGCGAATTTTCAAAGAAATAGTTTGAGAAATTAAGAATTTAAATTAATGGTCATCTGCCAGCTCACTCTCTATAGCCAGACTGTGCACTCGTTGATACTGCATGGCACGTCGTGCAGGCAGATTATGCCAAAAAACCATTATTGGGTGTCTGGATGCAGTGTCTCTATGCAGTCTGGACGTGCTGAAACTACTTGCAGTCGATTCAGCGACCAAAAAAACATGGTAAACGCACACCTCGCGTGCCTAAATAATAAAAAATATACAATTTTTTGGATTTCTGACAACAATTTCGTAAATTAGGTAGGCTGGGTACGTCTGGGACCAGCGCCCCAAAAAAACATGATTGACAATACCCCTGCCTGCGTTACCCTTGCCTGTGTTGCTGTTATTCTTTTTGCTTTAATTTTTTGGACCAAAATCTGTAAATTTGGACCCCTGCGCACAGTGCGGTTGGGCTGTGAAACGAATTCATCGTTAATCTTACGGAGACGGATTTTCTGCCCGAGAACGAATTTTTTACCGTAGAACTGAAGGGACTTATCCTGCGGAATGACGCGCGTGCGTGCACACACGAAAAGTGAAAATCTAACATTTAGATCTCCGATGCATGAAACGGATTTTTTGGAGGGGTTTCCAGTTCACATGGAGCATCTCCGATATTTTGGAACGAGCCAAATAGCTACATTTTCTTTGAAAAATCGCTAAAAATTACATAATAATGTAAAATAACTATGAAACAAGGAAGTGCACTGTAGGCTGACTATTAAATTCGAAGTTGAGCCAATCCATGGGATTGTTCTTCTCGGTAGAAGCCGTCTTGAACAAATCTCGAATATCATTTTGTTTTTTAGTCTCCTCTCTTCGTTTTTCCGGTCACAAACAAACTTGAATAAGGCGGGATTGATATTTTGCTACCAGTATATTTTTTTGTGGTATTTTTTCAAAAGTTGTGCTGGATTTTCCAGTGTGCCTGACAGTATGATGCTGGATTAGAGGAAGTTTACTGTAATTGTTACCTAAGTTGAAATTACCCGAAATTCCGCGATTTACTTCAGATGAGCCGATGAACGTCAACAAGTTGTACCAAAGCGCTCTGGTGACAGAAGAGTACCTACATGACAGCAACAAGTATTGGTGCGAGCAGTGCTTACGGTACAACGAAGCCAAGAGATGTGTCAAATTCGAAACGCTGCCTAAACTCTTAACGCTGCAAATCAAAAGATTTTCTTCCGGATATGGGTATGTGAATTTTTTTAATGGCAAGTTATTAATAATTAATATTTATTTTACAACTTGGGACTTGGCCTTGTCAGATGGCTATATATCATTTTTATGATTTAGGGCAGTAACGCCGTATTTACGCTAGTCTTTGAATTTATTTTATCAACATTCCTTGAAGTTGTGGACGGTGGTTTGGAAGAAGCTCTTTGGATAGGTTTAATCTTTAAGATGGCTCATAGCCCAGTCAAACTAGACAATAAAATGGCGATAGGCGGGGGGGGGGGGGGGGACTGCAGGAGTTTCGAAATTTGGCATGGTTTTTAGTTGTTACACTATGATGAGGTTCTTGACTGCTGGAATAAATACAGTTTGGAGGTTCCTGAGGTTCGCTCAGTGAAAAACGATTTTCTTTACGCCAGCTTTTCGTTGAATTTATCCGACATCTTCAGGGCTTAGAGATTATGATGATGATGATTGTGATGAAGCAATCTGCTGACTATGACATTGTCAGCAGATTGCTTCAATTTCACCATCAATATCAACTTCCGTCCATCACAATCATCAGTTCATCATCATCATAATCTCTAAGCCCTGAAGATGTTGAATAAATTCAACGAAACATTGGCGTAAAGAAAATCGTTTTTCACTGACCGAACCTCCGAACTGCATTGTTAGTTGTTACCTATCGTACATCATACTAAAAGCCCTGGTGGATGGCGAGGGGGGGGGGGGGGGCTGTTCAGAGGTAGTTTTCCTCGTTTTTTGCGTAGGTATGTATCTCCGTAACTACCAATCCTGGCGAAGATGATTCCGTACGCAAACTTGGAAGTACATTTCCTACAAAAAAATCAAAGGAGCGCAACCACAAACACCAAAACATCACTGACACCACAAACTCACCTGCCTTTCCACAACACGTGGACGCTTACGGTTGATTTTGACATCCTTTTTGAGGTTATGGTGACGTTGTACTTCATATCTTAGTTGTATCAAGTCGATCTTCTGTTGCAGTTCGGTCGTGAGCAAAGTGAACGAGCACATGCCGACGCCTCTGGTCCTCGGCTGTTTCTGCGAGGACTGCCAATCCCGAGAAACCCCGAACCCTGAGCACCAGTACAACCTGTACAGCGTGATCATGCACCTCGGTGCCACCATGGCGTCGGGCCATTACGTTGCCTACGTCAGAGCTCGCGACCCATCGGCTGACTATGAAGCCTGCACTCGGGAGCGCCGGAAAACTGCTTCGCTCTCTCTTTCCAATTCCACCTCATCGACTGCCACCGACAAATCGAATAAGAAGAAGTGGTTCTCCAGGTCCTCGAAGAATGAATCATTCACTGAGCCTCGAGGGCAGTATTACCGGTAAGTCATTCGATTTCAGTCACTTTTAGAAAAGTAAATGTTTAGTAAGGAGCCAGGGCAGAGGGAGGGTTTGTGGTTTGCTTACGTCTGCTTACAAGGGGGTCCCCAAAACGTTGCATACATAAACGTTTCAATTCTTTGTAGGTTGTATGTTCACCATCTTCTATGTCATTCACCTGTGTGGTTCACTGGTGACGTTTCACCACTCATTGGCTTTCTCAGAGCAGTGTGTGTAGTTACACTCAAACTAATGAATTTATCGCGTTACCTAGTGACATGAAGCAAATGTATAGCAAATAATTTACCACAGTTTATGACCTTTCAGTTGTTAGTTGTGGAGAGCGTCGTTGTCTCCATTAATTTATTAAAATACTTTTCTTTTCGCAGACAGAAACGAAAACTGGTCTAAAACAAAAACTTTCTCGTTAATTTGTTTGTGTGTTAATACTAAAACATGAAAATTGCCTGCATATTTGTTAATTACTACTGCTGAACCTGCCGAAGATTTCAGTTTCATAAAATCAAACTGTGATGTCTCTGGTTTGGAATACAAAATTTAATGGTCGAATTTTGAATTTGGAAGGGGTTTTGAATTTGAAAGGATTGAGAGTTAGGTAGAAATATGAGAGGTGTTGTATCCGTGCGGTTTTCACCTCCTTGGATACGCCTCCGGGAATTTAGGTAAAATATTCGCCCGGTTTGCACCGTCGTTGAATATTTGAAAGGTGAGGGAGATATCCGCATGGTTTTCGCCGTTGGATATCTGGAAAAATACTCGTCCGGTTTGCACGTCGAGGAGTATTTTGAGGGGGATGCTTTCGTCCGGTTTTCACCCTCGATGCTCTTAAGGAGGAAATAGGTTGGATGAGTGAGAAGGCAAGGTTCGAGAGAGAAGGCAGTCGTTTTAGAGAAATAGGATGATCGATCCCGAGCTAGGCATATTATTTGGGCGTATTTATAGGCCCATCTACCGTCCTCAGGTCCCATCGGAATAACTGTTGGAGACCATTGGAGGAAGAGGTACCTGGCTGTGTCCCTTGTAATGCGTAGCTCGGTTTCTCCATCTTTATTGGGGACAATCTTATACTAGTACAGGAGTGGTATATGAATAATGTTAACACGAGATCAACCATAGGTTCAAAATAATTTGTTTGTTCAATATTTAGATGCTTTTGCGTTTTGACTGATTTCTATTATAGGTAGTTACCTCTATATTTTGAATATATACATTTTTTTTCTAATTAAACTGTTAAAAATTCGATTATTGTATTCATTCAAATAATTCTGAAAAATTAGGTACCTGTGCGTTAAAAATGTGAAAAATTGTTTTGAATAATTTTTATTTGGGTCAGGGAATTGCATAATTTCAGATTGAGGCCACTCTTACGCTTTTTTCTGGAGTGAGTTTTATGAGAGCTTTCTTGCCATGGAAAAAACTGTTTCCATTATTTGATTAAGGTCGTGGTGGTTTTTTGTTGTTGTTTTTTTTTTCTGTTAAAACCTTGCGGTTTTTGATGGAACTGGGATAGCACTTGCAACTTATCCATATTATTTTATTTTTTCGGTAATGGTATGATTATAATGAATACCTGGGTATTGGATGAAATACGTAGTAAATACTTACTCAAGGTATTATTAAACTAAACTAAAAATTAAATTAAACTAAGAACCGATTCTTAGTTATAATAATACCTTGAGTAGGTATTTACTACGTATTTTGTCCAATACCTAAGTATTTCATTATAATCGTATTATTACAGAATATGATTATAATGTAACTACACAAGGGGTTTCCTGTCACATTTACCTACAACTTATAAATCATGTTCTCATTAATTATTATGGGACTCTGTTGTTTCCTCCCAATACACTTGGAGTGGTTCACCTTGCGCAGCACAGTCCACGTCACCATCTTCTGTACCCCCTTGTAATCCACTTCGTAGCCCAGCGTTCGGATATTCCGCTAATTGTGATTTCGACTCCTAACATTTACACTGTTGTTACAGATCGTCTTGCCGAGGAGCAGACTGCTGCGGCGTTCGTCTCCGCACCGAAGAGACCTCCGACCCCGTCTGGCTCGAGTGCGACGATGAAACCGTGCGTGTCATTTCCAAAAAGCAACTCGAGGAAATCCTCGCCCAAAAACAACCTAAAAACTCCGCTCTCACCCCATATCTTCTATTTTATGCGCGGCAGTGATGATTTATTTTTAATGCTAAAACTTTTTATCTCTGACTACAAAAAGTATCTATTATCGTATTTATGTATAGTTATCAGTTCTTCATGCTTAAAAAAAAAAAAAAAAAATCACGTTGGATAGCTGTATTTATAATGTAACATACGACGCTCCTTTGATATCACGACTACGTCGATTGAATTATAATATTCATTTCTCCGTAGTCAGTCCATTGCTTCGTGTCAGTCCGTAACATTGATTTCGTTCATGATGCAGCGATACTCTTAAATGAGCTACTCGAATATGTGGACGATCAATTTCAATAATAACGTTCCATTTCTTGTCAAGGTTTTACTGGTGTTAATTGGGTCCCTTGTCTGAAGAATCGGACATTTTTACTGATTCTCAACTGTTGTTATATCAGTTGCTATCTGACTTATTTATGGAGAACTTCACATAACTTGTGGTGTTTTTAGCTCCAGTTGAACTGCCTTCAGTATTGTTCGAATTTTATTAGTTCAGTTCATGCTGGGTGACCAGTCGAGGGAAAACTTGGGATTTTATGTGTCGAGGAAAAGTCAAAAATTTGTATATAAAACGGCAAAATTTAGAGAATTTATGTTCAGTCCAAGTTTAGCTATGTTGGCAAATGGAAGAGATATGCGTGGGCTATTTATTTATTTACGATTCTATGGGGTTCACAGACACATCGGACGATCCAGTAGTATCTACATGTATGTATCTAGTAAGGAGTTCTACATGACGTGGTCCATCTAATAGCAATTGAAGGGTTTGCAGTACATAAAAAGGGCTCAAGTGGCATCTTGGCAATTCAGTGTTACTAATTTTATGTGCCAGTGCCAAATGAGTATGCAGTAGAAACCAAATTATCAAAATACAAATTATCCAAGCTTTCGATTATCCAAGGTTGAAAAGGGCGGTTTTTGGCTTCCGAGTATCCGAGGTTTTTTTTTTTTTCAGGATTTAGTAAACCCCTATAACTTAAATCATTTGCGGCGGAGAAGTGGAAATCCATAGCAAAAAACTACAGGATAAAAATATAAATAGTCTATTTCCACGTAAACTAACAAACTGTAGACCGATGTTATCGTGTATTGATGATGGTGTAACAACCGAAACCGGGGTCTACAGTTTGTTAGTTTACAGTTTGTTTCTATTTTTATCCTGCAGTTTTTTTGTTTGTTTTTTTAAAGTAAACCCCTATCGATTGTCCAATACAGTAACTTGTTGAACCCTGTCAACGGAATGTCATATGGCGAGATTGTGAGGTGCATCAAACGACAACTGGTTTTAATAGGAAGAATTCCCTCCTCACCTCCAGCAGCGCATTGAAACAGTTAAGGAAGCAACTGGTGTGGAGCGTGTTGCTGTATGGCTGTGAGACGCGGAAAATAGGAGAAAGGGGAAGAAAAAGGATTGCTGCAGCCTTCGAAATATGGTGCCGTATGCTGGGGATTTCATGGGCTGTGAAAATGACAAATGAAGAAGTGCTGAGGAGGGTGGAACGTTTGGATGGGACACATCTTAAGGCACGAAGGAGTGACAGGAAGAATACTGGAGGGTGCAGTGGAGGGAAATAATGCCTGCAGCCGACCAAGACGGGCACATATGGGCCAGTTGAACAGAGATGTGGGATGTACGGTGTACGTCGATATGAAGAGATGGGATTTCGGAGCTGAAAATTGGGTTACAGGGGTTTTCGAGGGTGCTGAATCCACTTCCGGAGTCAGAAGCAGCCAATTCCGACCCACGTTTCCTCATTGTTCCTGCACCTAAATAATTCTTCAATAAAAAATAGTGAAAATAATAATGATGAATTAGACTGAAAGCTGTTTGTTTGGTAATTTTTACTTGCCCACTGGGAAAAAGAAAAAAATGACTCATTTGCAATCTTCATTATCGAGAACACTGTTGTTGAACATTCTCTTTTGAATGAAGGTATCGAATCAAGCCAGAGATTCGGTTCCAATTCTGTATCGAAAGTAAATTATTGATTCTAAAGTACCATTATCGATTCTGGATCTCTGCATGAGTTACTTGGTTAAGTAACATGTTTAAACGTGTGAAATGTTCATGTGACATAGTGAAAATAGTGCAGTTGGAAAGAGGGTTCGGAAAACGGGGGTGGTATGTAGGCCGTTTTCAAATCCTCGAATAACAATCAAATTTTGTGCAAAACGGAAGTTTCAGTTCTGAATGAATAGTGTCATAATTATGAACACGCAAAACCTTCAAATCGCGATAACTTTTGTACTGCAAACCATTCAGTTTGCTGTACTACTCAGATGAAGACTGCGTCCCACCCCCCCTCCCCAATCAGATGCAGGTTCAGACTTGCGTGGACATTTTCACGGTTTGAGTTCGTTCGTAACATCCGTGTGTACGTTATTTTACTGTAAAAGATGTAAGAAGAAATTTATCCGTGGGGGTTCTTGTCATTCGAACTTTATATTTGTGTACAATGGCGAGCTCGAAAATTTATTTCCAGTCTCGTCCCGTTTCACTTTCCTTATCCCATAAGGGCGATGTTAATAATTTGTTTGGCTGTGGCTGGTATTTTCAGAAATGTCCTTTTCTCGAAAGCTTTTCACTTCGTTGTCTCTCATGTATCGATATCATTTACGTTTTCTAGTTTTAGGCCATGCCTTTTCGTAATATAAGTCATATTGAGTTTGTGGTGTCCTTTGATATTCTTCCTTGTGTAGTGAGATATATATTAATTTATTTGACAAAAAAATACTCTTGTTATATTTGTAAAGAATAAATTATATGTCAGTATTGAGCGACCTGCTTCATTGAGGAAAAATTACGAAAAATGTGCTGTAGATATTAATTATTTGTGATAGCGATAAGATATGACTTTGGAATTACATCTCAGTATCTTTTTCTTTTCCATGGTGTGCCGCCATAACATAGTGAAGGGCTTATATTTATATCAGGCTTCAGGTTTATTTTGTTGGTATGATTGTAATCCTTTGGTCTTTATAGCTTTTGGCATAATTTCGCTATATTTTAACACGTGGTAATATTCGCCATATTGATGCATTTATTTTCAGTGATTGCGTAAACTCAACTTTCAGTGTCATAGCAGGTTCCTTAGCAATACTATACGTGATGATAGTGCGATGTATGTTTCATTTTCCCCTACAACTTCGTGACGTATCAACCTGATTGAATGCCTTACAATTCCCCCTTCCGTTCTCCTTTCACTTTATCAGCCATTCAGATGCCTCTCATTTTCGTTCCGTTTCACTCCAAGTACCAACCAAGTACTTTCTCTCACCTTTCACTTTCATATGAACTGATTTCAATGGCTTTTACAAGCCTCCATTTCTCTTCAATCTTCCCTTCTACTGTAAAGACCAAAACCATTTTAAAGGCCTTTCATTTCAACAGCCAGTGAAAAACGCTTCCTTCCCTTTCACTTTATTATCAATAGGATTTTCAATGCCATTTCAAGTAACCTTCCTCCTCCGTTATACCTACATCCTCCACACTGATAGGCCAACAGGAGTCCTTCAGTTCCAACGGCCTAGTCCATATACACCATCCCCTGTCGCTTTTATGGAACAACCAGGAAACCTCCTTTCACCCTTAAATCAACCTGATTCTGAAGGCCTGCTTTCCGACATCCAATAACATCATCCACTACCCATTTATATTTCTTATGGAAATCTGATATAACTTACTTAGTTTCAATGAAACATGATCAATCATCATTTCAACTGCATTTTCACATTGCCTTTTCTAATATTAGTACAGGCCTATTCGAAAATAATTTTTCCATCCCCAATTTCACTACCTACCGAACAGTGAGTTTAAAGCCACGATTACATGAGGCCAGCAGGCAGTCCGGCTGGCTGGCGCCTGTGGGGGGAACTGGACTGGCCTGAAACCTAATCCTCAAGCCAGTCGACTGGCACGGCATTTTTCGGCTGGACTGGCCCGCCGCTGGCCTCCAGTGGTGTT
The DNA here is from genome assembly GCA_954871275.1 of Leptopterna dolabrata. NCBI lineage: Eukaryota > Metazoa > Arthropoda > Insecta > Hemiptera > Miridae > Leptopterna > Leptopterna dolabrata. The sequence goes on along the minus strand of OX940982.1, from coordinate 18,833,867 downwards.
TACACAGAGCCAGTTACTGGCCTCGTGTAATCGCGGCTTTACAGCAGAACTCCGATATCTCGAATTCCAAGGGGAATTTAAAATACTTTGAGATTGAAGTTCCAAGTTGATCAATAGGTAAAATCAAATATTTATGTCTACATAACGACATATTACGTATAAACGGAAATAATAAATACATGTATGAATGCAATGTAGAACATGAATAATCATTGATTTTTTTTGGGCTAGACTGATGTTACTGCCGACATAATTGTCCAAAATGTTCAGTGCTCTAAACATCTCGTCCCCAACACCCTCTCGCAGCAATAAAAAACTGCAGAGGCTGCTTGTGTGCCTTTTGTTGTAATTGGGGGGGTTTGCGAGCGACTGCTGGTTTTTACTCTTCCTCGTCAGCATTGTCTGAACTACAGATGCGTTCAATTCCAGGAGTTAACTCCCACCAGTTCACTAAGTTCTGAGATGCGTTCTTTGGGACAAAACGTTCACCAGTTCAGCCAAGTCCCTAATCCAAATTCTAAGTATCCCAACCTAAAAATCACAAAAATGGGGTTTTGATAGGTTTGATTGAATACAAATTGAATAGTTTAATAATATGTATATGTCATACAAAATCATAATGGTTTGGGAAGTTCATCACAATAAAAAATGTCGCAAATTCCCCTGTAATATAATAAGTATGGCCTCACTGACGATCAGCAATGAGTGGTGAAGGGGTTGATGAACGGAGGAACTGGTGGGAGTTCGTAGGGGAATGCGGACGAGGCGGAAGAACTCGTGAAAATGGAGGAGCAGGAAAGGGAAGAACAATGGGAACAGCAATGGGGGAAGGGAAAACGGTATGAACAGAGAGGGGTTGATGAACTGGTGGGACTGATGTGGGGAGTTGTGAAAATGGAGTGAGGTTAGGATCGCCCATTCAGTGAGAACATCAACTCTTTAGTCATCCGTTCAGTTCGGCTCTATTCAGTGCTGAACACCACATCCCGTCTGAAGGATGTCAATGTCCTTTTGTTTACTCACCTCCCACAATCGTTATTGGGAAAAATATCAGTCTCTGCCCTGTATTTTAAAACCTGGGACAACAATATGAGCCGAGGTATTAGGATCCGAATAATGAATGCCAACAAATGCTATTTTGACCTAATCAACCACATCAGGAACAGAAATGTGTATGTAACCTACAAAGATTGCCCTGTACCTGTGTGTGGACTTGCGAGCTTGCCGCTGAAACAGACTCTGTCTGCTGCTAATAAAAACGCTTTAGCAGTTGAAAGAAGTGCGGCGCAGAATGTTTGGTCCATTTTGTGATAATGGTACATGTCATGCACGGTTCAGCTGCAAGCTTATAGCCTTTTTGAGGACCAAGACGTTATTGGCTTTATTCAATGCCAGACACTCATATTCTCAAGAACGTCCTCACTGGTGAACCTGGAGGAAGACGACAGCTGCGATGGAGTTGAGGGGGACCACAGAAGTCTTTGAGTTCCAAGCTGGCACACTGTTTCACGGAACAGGGAGGAATGGAGATTTTTCTCAGGCAGGACAAGAGATCCGCTCTTGATTGTAGGTAAACCCTGTCAGCAGCGGAGAACTCTGGACAGTCCAGCAAAGAAGCATTTCTTTAGTCGACAAAAATGCAGGAAAAACAACACCTTTGGCTGTCCAAAAATGCTGAAAAATCCTTTGGCCGGCCAAAAGTAGACTGGGCTATCCATAGTATTTTCCTTCGACAGTTTTGGCCTCTCGGAAGGGAAGCGGCTTTATCTTCGAGATATCGAAGCTCTACTGTAGTTGACCAAATCGTGTCAATCAAAATACTAAAATGCACTCGTGCTAAATAGGCGCCTTATTCGTTTTGAATCACAGCTTATTCCATCTTCATTTGTATGTTGTCTAGTTTTTAGTCAAAGTTGATGTCAACTGGATTGATGTCTCACCATTTATTTTTGTACACTCGTTGGTGTTGATACGATCATTCTTGGTCGATACGCCTTCGATTCACCGACATACGAATACCTCTACATTTTTCCTCCTACTCTAGTCATTTTTCAGGCTTCCTCTTACAACTTTTTTCCCGATTTTAAATACCCCCATGCCACTCATGTTTCATTACTATCATCCGGGACTCTTGCATCGACCATCAAGTGTTTTTAAGCTTATGTCCACCTTATACGTCACTACTTTTATTTATATATTCATTTCACTTAGCAACATCAGAATTAATTGCTGTGAGTATAGATTATTTTTGTATCACTATTTGAGGTGGTCTTAGATGGTAGAATAAAATCGTTTTCCATTCACCATGCACAAATATAACCGTTTACAAAGGCAATCTGCATTATTAATTTTGACTACTTAAAAATAATAGTTTTTACAGTGGGCTATCATTTTCCTACCATAACAATGCAACATGATCCTTATTCCTAGAAAACTTCCTGTCATCAAGTTTGGTTTTATATCGATTACGGTGTTTTATAATTATTTATTTTGTTACATCCCCCAATTTTCCTTATTTTATTGTGATGCATGATGTGTAGAATTTTGTTTTTGTTGTTTACTTACGTTGATATTTAGTTTTCTTTATGATTTTATTGTGTTATCAATTTGTACATACGAATGAAACCTGTAAATTACTGACATACATTTTTTTTTATATAGGAAATTTCTGTTTATTTTCATTTCCTTATCATTCATGTTATTATTATTTCTACATTCTTTTATTTCACATTGAAGTGCATAATATGAAGGTGGTATTCCATTTTCATTCATATTAATTTATTAGCCCTAACTCCAGTATTTTGCCAGCAAAGAGATCAATAAATACGTATTTTATTGTTAACATACAGCAGATGATGTATGACGAACGTGGACCTGCACACATTTTCGCTTCATGTCAGAAACCAGATGTGTGGAGAAGGCTGTGGGTTTTATACTGGGAGAGTGGAAGATTTAGGTGGCGCTTCCGCTTCCTAACGAGTGCGCATGTGCCAGGACTCGGACGATTTTCCTCTCCACTTCTAGATAGCTTCTAACAATACTTCCGTTAGATCAGCATGACCAGTGATGCTGACTATTAACCAGATAATTCAGTGTCAAATCAACCATGGCCTGGACTCAGCACTTTCTAGTGATCACTTTCATTACTATTCTATCTTGACCACAGTGACGCCAACCATGAATTTAATTTCAGCTTACAAATTCTCAATCTACGAACTTTTCGATGAATTTGATAAATATAATTAAATTAACCGTTCTTCTTAATACATATCGATGATGTAAAAAACAGTTTTTGACTTTAATTCTTCAGTGCAACGACCACTATAGGTTTCCTTTCTCTAATTCCATATTATATATCTAGGTAGGTCTGTTATTTTTAATGCAAAGGTACAAACACTGGAAAAAATAACGAATGTAACTATCTCTACGAAGGGATGTGGAATGCATGTGTCGGTTGTGGTAGGGGGTTTACCTATAATAGTCGTTGCACTGAAGAATAAAGTCAAAAACTGTTTTTTACATCATCGATATGTATTAAGAAGAACGGTTAATTTAATTATATTTATCAAATTCATCGTAACGTTCGTAGATTGAGAATTTGTAAGCAGGTCTGAAATCAAATTCATGGTTGGGAACACTGTGGTCAAGATAGAATAGTAATGAAAGTGATCACTAGAAAGTGCTGAGTCCAGGCCATGGTTTGATACAAGAGAAAGTTGATATACGGGTAATAATATAAAGAAGCTAACCAGAAGTGGAGAGAAATGTCCAAGTCCTGGTTCACGCCCACTCCTTAGGAAGCGGCATCACCACCTAAATCCTGGGGACTCCTGTTTAATACCTATACACGTAAGCTTGGTTAGCAGTAATTCTTGGACTATTTCCTGACTGTTACTATCCACGCATGGCTGTTCGCAATGTTTTCTTGACTATCTAAAGCCAGTTTTCTGATGACATTCCAATCCACAGAAAATAAGACGGTCAAGAACTGGCCATGTACTCAGTGCCTTCTCGATCATTACCAAACACTTATCAAGATGGTGCTCCATTATCCAAATGAGGTCCCCACTTATTTCAGTCAGATTCATCATTACTTCAATTTCTGTTGGTTGATTAAACCAAGGTTGGAGTATTTAGAGGAAGTTCATGCAGCCCACCCAGATTTCTCAACCGATGATTGTCACATGTCCGGAATGAATTGAACTACTCCTCGAAGTAATTCACTGAATAGTGGTTCACTAGGATCACAGAGTAAAACAAGGACCCAGTGGCTAGTAGGAAGGGGGAACAAAAGGAACTATAGTTCTGTGCATTATGAATTAATCACTAGTAACTCACTCACAAGGCGATTGAGTTCTTGTGGTTAATAGGAACGTTGGATAGGTACTACATGAGATGACAGTTCCTTTGGAGTCAAGCTAGGTTCACAAGGAAATGCAATTCCGGACAGCAATCTGGTACGGCAAGTCGTTCTGTAATGCTACTGGCCAACGCAAAATGGATTATTGCAACACAATGTCATGAATTCTATATCAAAATCTCCAGATATTTTCCAGTCGGATCTGTTGCCGTATCTGCATAAATCTCTCCTGTTTGGTTATTCAGCCATATTGGAATTTGCCATTCCTGGTTGATTTTGCCAGTTATTTCTGGTTATGATTCCACTGCCATGAGAATGCCAGAGGCAAAAATTATGGCGAACGCGTTGCCATACCCGATTGCCACCAGGAATTGCATCTCCATGTGAACCTAGCTTCATTCAAACAGGGTGGATACCACATAAGGAGTACTACGTAGAAATGGAATGACAGTTCAAAGGAGTAAGGAACTGTTGGAGTCTTTCCTGTATCCGTGCCAAAAGTCAACCGGACAGTTCAGCACTACAGATCATTCTAGCTCAGTGTTTGTTTCCTGTGATTGGAAACAAAAATGAACTGGAATTAACAACTGTTACCCCCTCCCCACTAGTAGGAATTTTCGCGAAAGCCATAGGGCCTAGGGGTGGGTCGCTCACTACTGAGCCGGATCTTTCAGAAGAGTGAGAGAGCGGTGACTGAGTAAAAAAGAACCGCGGTTCTTCTGAGATCGGTTCGGTAAAGATCGGATCTGCTCTCTTGCTCACCGGTCAGCGGTCACCCCTCTCCCACTCTCGATCGCGGGCCTTGGCTCTTCGAATTCGGCTCCCCGCTTCACTCCTCCCCGCTCCCAGTCACTCCCTGGACGCCGACATTCAATTCAGTCTTCAGCCTTCAGTCCGTTCTCGTCTCGACAAACTCTTCTTCCATTTGGGGTGATTTTGATGAGGCGTTATCTCATTTACACGGTAAACACGACCCCCAAGCTGAAGCGATTGTCGAATTAGACAAATACCTGTATGAGCCCTATTTGCCGCGGGTGAATGATCCTCTAGTGTGGTGGGAGAGTAGAAAATTCATCTACCCGAATTTGCATTCACTAGTGAGGAGGAGGTTGTGCATTTTAAGCACTAGTACACCTTGCGTGAGACTGTTCTCCAAAGCTGGGCAAGTGTGTACCGAAAAACGCAGCCGCCTGACTACCGACAAAATCACGATGATGCTCTTCATAGGGCACAATATGAATTTCATGTAGTTTTTTTTTTAGAAATTTGTAAACATTAATATTTAATTATATTAATATTATTAAAAAATGGAATATTCACGTTACTAAAATCTCTTTCTTTTTCTTTTACTTATATTAATATTATTAAAAAATGGAATATTCACGCTACTAAAATCTCTTTCTTTTTCTTTTAGCAACCCCCCCCCCCCCCCCCCCGCTATAGCATGATGATCCCTCGGGAGAGGGAGCAATTTGTGATGGCGATTCTTAAAAAAAAAAGATGAGCCGTTGAGCCGATCAAAAGAACCGGTTCTTTTAAGAGAGCGGAGCGCTCAGAGCCGTTCTTCAAGGTGAGCCGGTTTGCCCATCCCTATTAGGGCCTAGAAGTCAGACCAGGGAAGTAGGTAGCTACACTTCCAACATAGAGAAGGTTTACACCAATAAAAACAAGGTTACTGATCATCATTAAGTAGTTATGTGTTCTCGATACCTCGTTACAGTAGGTACGTGGAGGATGGTAACATATTAAAAAAAAACCAACCAAATTTTGAGAACATATAATTTTCAACAGTTTCTTTTTTTTTGGAAAATATATCTTATGCTAAGTATAATTGAAAATCTTTAGACAGTTCGAACTCCTCTAAAATAAAGCATCTATTCATTATAATAAAATAATGTAAAATAAACAAAAGTAACACGTTCTTGTCAAATTTAACAACTCTCGGATATACAAAAGGGAAAACAACGATTCTTTTACTTTTTACTTTCTGGTAAAACTATTCATGAATTTACACAATAAACCAACTTTTTCCTTCAATCAATTCAAATATTCACTAAGCCACTGGTTCTGGAGAGGAAAGAAAAATTATATTTACAACTAAATAGAAGAAAATCAGTAGAACCTTCCCAAAAAGTAATAGGTTTACTCAGGTCAAATAATTACAATCCAAAACGATATAAATTTTGCCCGAGCCTCAGAAATCATCCTTGAGAGGAGAACTTTTTTGTTTTGCACGACTGCGCATTTTTAGTGCAAAAGATACTATGAATTCATTTTCTTTTATTAAACTATTGTATCCCTAGGTTCATAAATATTTATACACACTGTAATAATGTACAGCAGACGTAGGCACAATTTCATACACAATGATCTACTCAACAACGAAGAACGCGTTGGCTGGTTGAGGCTTTTTATATGACCTTCGTACGTATACAACATAATAAATTTATACATAAAAATTATATGTAATGTATATATAATTTTTACACCATATAGGTACACCGAAATTGCCTCAAATAAATTTCCTTCCCTTCGAATAAACGAAAAAGATTTTATACGCAAGAAAAGACAATGAAAGTGATCTTAAATTTTACGGTAACCATTTCAACTATGTACAATACAGCAATACGCAACGGAAATGAAAAACCACGAGAAATCAATTTCATCCATTCACATATAAATAATCGTAATCAACACGAACACTTTCAAAAAATTAAAATATCCGTGAATTTGCACATGATCCTTATCGATTTAAAATGTAGAGACAATGAAAAAAAAGAAGAGAAACATTTACAAGAAAATTTCTATCTTAGCAATTAGTCAACATAGTTATACATACTAATTACAACCTTGGAGAAGCTATCAAAATCGATATACAAATATATATATATATGGCCTAGGTTTATATAAAGTGGATTTTGTTTTTGTATACTTACAATATATAATACAATGTTTCTTATTCTATATAAAAAATATAAGGTAGTCTTAAGGAATTTTATTTTTCGAACTGTGTCGTCAAAAAAAGAAAACATTCAATTAATAGACTAGATAGTGCCTGTATTTACAAGTAACAGATGAAAATATGATAGCAGGGTTTTTGCTAATTTACATTATCAACATAAAATATTCATTTTTTTAATAGCTTGGAGGTTTTTTATAAATAAAAGAGGTGCAATTGGACCCTTTTTCATTTGTTTATTTTTTTAATTATTTTTTATTTGTTGGAAAAATTTGATTTCTATACAAGACAAAATTTATATAATATTTATAGATGGTTGATAGATATATATATAATCGAGTATTTTTTTTGTACAATATAAAACAAGAAAATTGTACTATGTGAATCACAAGTCGTAAAAAACAAATTAAATAAAAAACGGAAACTTTTTTTCTTCAAAAAGACATTGATTATTAAAAGGCTTATCAAGTGATTTTGGTGCAACTCTTGTTATTTATTTTATTCATTTAATTTCAAATTACGTTTTTCATAGGCACTGGAACAATATGTATCAAGCTGTTGCAGGCATGATTTTTTCTTTTTCCTTTTTCAACGATGCCTAAACCTCGGGGATTTCTCAAGCTTTTGTACAACTGATATTCAGCATCTCACCACACGTGAAAATAAAGGAGAAATTATATACAACAAAATGAATGCCTGCGTGATTTTAGTTACACTTTTTGTGACAGACACACATAAAAGATAATATATATTTTATACAAACAAAGAAGTCTAACTGTACAGCTCGTATTTTATTTTTCTATTTAATTTTTTAGAGTCAACAAGAAACAGGAAACAAACGGTGGTAGAGGGTTGGGAGGCGGATTTAGTTCATCCATTTTCGACAGTTGGGGGCGCCGCACATGCAGGGGATTTTGTGTTGGTCGTCTTCTATGTCGAATTTGTAATCGTACGCAAGCTACAACAGAGGAAAGGAAAATTACGAGAAATCCTGGAAATATGGACGTACTGCTAATGAGAGGTCGAAGTAACCATTGTTTCAAGCCCGCCCAATCGGACCTGCCCTACCAGCACAAGCCTTGCAACACAGACCATTTGCTCCAACTGACGTCCCTCTCAAGTCCTGTTCCCACAGAGTGTGACTTGACAAGCCTCGAGCCTGTCAAGCTTGTGAATTGTCATTCCACGATCCACCGACCTTTCCCCACGGCACGTGGCTTTTCAAGCAACCGGTCGCCTCCAGCCAGTTCTTCCCTGGCAGTTGCTGCTCAGTGCACAACATCGCCAGTGCTCCAAGTATTTTTTCCGTCAAAAATTGCCCGAAATGAGTTAAATCTGTGTGACTGACAGTGACGAGGATGGAGGGTGAGGTTAACAAGTTACACGAATTGCTCCTTCTCATACACATCGTGAAATTCCACAATGAGTTCATTCCTCCACTCCATTGAAGACAGAATTTCAGTGAATAAAGACAAACAGCGCACAACCTTGGTACTCGCAGGCACACACTAAACTTTACCCAACACAAGCTACGACAAGCCCCGACAGGCCGTGGTAACGGGTGCAAGAGCCTGCTCCAGCCGCAAGCCTTTGAAGTCACAGCTGATTTACCGACTGTTTGCGGGAACGCCCGAGCCCCCTCCAATCTTCTCGAGCCGAGCGTTCCCACGGCACGCGGATTAACGAACTTGGCTTGAGGCTTTTCAAATCACGTCGCACAGTGGGAAAATGAGGGGGGGAAAACACAAAATTGGTCGTCTCCGATTGGCCCAAAATTGCTTGATTGTTTTACATTCTCAAATACCTTAACATTCAAGATCTGAAGCCCTTTTACTTTTAAATAATATTTAGTAAGTGTAAAACTAATTGAAACACGGATTTTCGTGATTTTGGTCGGAAATCTCGCTTTTTCTAATGAAACCTTTCAGATTTTGTTTCCCACAAAAATAACGATTTGAAAAATTGGCTGATGCTTTGTTCGTTGAAACAGTATAACAGACCCTAAAACTACAAATATTTTGAACTAAAAATAAATGTTACGTGTTTTCTGCAGTTTTCCTAAAATATAAGCTAATAAATAATGTTTTCTCACACATACTGGACCAGCAAAAAAAACACTTTACGGAGCGCACTCCCTGAGTATTTTTAGTTAACATATAAAAGAAGGTACTCTGTAAATTTGGTAGCCGTTCACGGCCGTATTTTTTCACTGTTCACATTCCAACTTGTTCCTCCAAGGGGTTTTTTCCCCACTGTGCGCCGTGTGAACGGGGCATTAAGTTTCATTCAAGCCACATCTAAAAACTACCAACCCAAAAACCTCTGGCTAACTTAACAACCCTACTTATTTCTCCTCCACCTTAACGGACACATCAACACGCCAGCCTATGCCACAGCTGAGACTGTTCCCACTTCTGGGTAGCTCAAAGGAAATCCTTGATGTCTGAAGAATCTCTCCACTGACAAACCAGCTACTGCCGCTCCACACTATGTTGACTACTCTGGATCCTATCCCTTGCTAGCCTCCCCCTGATCCCCTGCTAACATCCCTACTCATTTTCCCACACAGGCCTTCATCTTGTCTATTGCCAACGCCAATTAGCCTCATACAACCCCTCCTAATTACCTACCTTCTGACATCTCCACCTTGACAATACAAAAAGCTGTAGAGCCTACCAAACCCTTCTCATTGCTGGTATGTTAATTTTACAGAAATTTGAATTTTTCATTACCTCTTCGCCGCGGTTGATTCTTCTCTTGGTGAATATTATGATTCGAAGATCCCTTTCAACTTCGACTGTCTCTGCGACGCAGTTGGGGTAACACGAGTGATTGATGTAGCGAGCTAGGCCGCCGCTCAGCGTGGCATCTACCACTCGGTCCTCATCCAATCTGAACATGTAGATCCCCCGGTTCTGAAACAACACATTGATTTGATTAATGGAAGTAGAGCAGAGTCCCGCGAATCCATACCCCGACTGGTCCATACAGCCAGTTAATCCGGACGGGATTAACAACAAAAACATCCCATAGAGTAATGCATGCATCACAGTGGATGTCCCTTAAGGCGGTGTATAGACACTCACTGCAGATCGTCTGGAAGTATATAAGGTGAGTCGGGGCAAGCGTTTTTGGGGTAAGTGCGTAGTGGAGCTATAGCAGCCTGAATATTGGACTCAGAGAGCTGCCAACTGTTGAGGACTTTGCAAAATAACCTGTTCTTTCGAATGCTAGTCAATAGAGTCCGCTACGATCATGTATAACCTGTAGGGAAGGTTATAACCTGCCACATTTCAGATCTCCTCCTGGAGCCAAGTTTGAGACAGCAAGGATCATCTGAAAACATCAGTTCCCCCAAAAGATTTTTTGTCGAATTTTGTTGTTGTGAGTACAAACCCTGACTGATATTCTTCAAATGTAAATCATGAGGATTCCAATAAGTTCTAAACTTCAGGATTTAAGCCCGAGTCTGCACTTCCCCCTGCTTTTATGCATGCTTGGGGCAAGTGCGGATGCAACAGGTGGGGCTAGTGCAGACTACTCTGCCGTTAGTCAAATGACTACTAGTCAGTCAAATTAAGTTGTTTTCACATTTTGAAAATATTTTTACAATAAAAATGACTATCACGTTGACTTTTTTCCTCATTTTCTAGCCCACAAGGTTTCGGGGGTTAAAAAGTCTATAAATCGGTAAATTCTGGATCAAATTTAAATTTTTAAAAAGCTACGATTCTGCAGAACCAGGAGCTTCACGCACTTGCCCCTAAACGACCATTTCATCCACGATGCAAGATGGGAGGCGAGGTACGCACTTGCCCCATTAAACCGGGTCAAGTGCGTGAGACTTCGAAAAGTTGCATGTTTCTGAGAAACCGGGTTTCAAGTTTTAGTGATTTTTTAATATACACTGTGAGAGAGGAAGGTTATAGTCAACAATTGCAAAAATCGGTACATTTTTATCATCAAGTGGTGAATTTCTAGAGCCACCCAAAGTCAAACTTTCAATTTTTTGGTGCGCACTTGCCCCGACTCACCTTAAATGAGAAACTGATCTATGACGATCAATTCATTGCGAAATTTAATTACCTCATTTCGACTAGTTACGCGATATGAACAGCTTACGTACATGTTTGACTACCTATATTGGAGTACGTGATGTTATCATCATAACAATGCCCTACAAATATTGTGAATAAATTGACTGGTTGATCTAAGATTACTTTGCTATCTACCTATTGTTTCTTATACACCTATGTCGTATGACAGCTTCAGAAATTGAGAATATGGGCAGCGGACACAAGATTTGTAGAAAATCACGAGTTTTCCACCCCCCTCCCTCCGAAGTATAGAAATAAATTTCGAAATTCCGGTGAGGTAGTGCACAACTAGATTGAATTCTGCGTCAAACAAAAAAAAGAATCTCGTGAATCAGTTTAGAATTAAGCCCTGCGCAGCGCACACAAGATTTACCCGAAAAGACCTAAGGTTTTTCAGCATAAACCTCCCCTCCCCCACCCAATCTAGAACTAAATTTCGAAATTCCGGCGGCGTAAGACACAACTTGACAGTTTTCTGCATCGAAAAAAAGAATTACAGAAATTGGTCGAAAATTGCGGTTTGGGCAGCGCACACAAGATTCTGCAAAACGCAGACATACAGACACCTATGGTTTTTTTTCATCCTCGGCTGAGAGTTGTACTCCTCTGACCAGATCAAATACATAAGGAGGTCTCTTACTACTGAAGGACGTCCTAATTAGCTGAGTCATTAACAGAAATTCCTCATTTAGCTATTATATGTTTTATAGCGAGACTACATAGTGAGGTACATTATGTAGTACTGAAAATAAAATTAAGCTGAAGGAAAAAGTGTATTTATGAGAACAAAGACCGCTAAAATATCTATCATGTGCATTTTACAGAAAATTCCGGTTGATCTGCACTTTCAGTGATCCGGATGGAATCCGGTCCGACCCAGTGCGGATTAGCGGGACTATTGTTTTTGAGGTCAGTGACACCTTAAAACATGTAGCAACTAAAACATGAATCCTGTTTTAATGTATCTAATAATTTTCAAGGGAATATAAAGTGAGGAAAGTACCTTAGCTTCGTACTGCTTTTCTCTAGTTTCCGCTACCTCTGTTCTGATTATTTCTCCAATGTATTCTATGACCATAGTGTGTTTCTCGAGGTCTCGCGCAGCATAGAGGCCAAGCCCTTGGATTTTGGATCTGTAAGTGGTGAGAAAAAGAAGAATCTTGTTAATAATCCTAGAAACTGTTATGATAATCGTAAAACTTCTAATATTAGAGCTCATTTCTCATTTCAAGGTCGAACTGGACATTTTTCCAAACCATGGCAGCCTTTTGAAAACTCCTGTAAATTTTCTGTGAATCAAGGGTCGCGGGAGTGTCTCGCCCACCAAGAAAACCTCTATACCTATCTACAGGGATCAAGACAATGTTTACACAACTGAAGTAGGGGGTTTTACCCCTCCCCTTCTCGAGCCGGCCCTCTGGGGGTCTCCGGTGTTGATTTTTCGTACACCCATTCTCGAGCGGCCTCGAGGATGGGCACCAAATTTCAACCCACGGAACCACCAGGAGCCATGGAGTTATGCAAGCTCGAAAATCGCTATTTTTCAGGCTTTTCTACTTCTTCTTCCTGAAGTTGTTGTTGTTCTTTGACAGGGCCACAGCCTCACAGACAAACTCTCAAGGTGAAATTTTGCACGCACATTCGTTATACTCCAAGGAGGTGCCTTCTGTGCATCCCCCCCCCCCCCCTCTCTGTTCAAACCTCTGAAAAATTTTAGGTATGTAGATAGGTACAGAGAAAAATAGTTTAGGTAGGTAATGGGAAAAATGCTTACTTCATCAAACAGTGCAAAACTATGTGATACCCCCCCCCCCCCAATAACCCTTCTGCCACAATTTACCCGCCAAGAAAGAGTAGGTAGGTACCAAGGAGGTAGTACCCAGTAGGCCCAGAGAGGTAGTACTGAGCGGGTGCTAAGTAGGTAGTACCGAGTGGGTGCTAAGCAGGTAGTATTGAGTGGGTGCTAAGTAGGTAGTTCTGAGTAGGTGCTAAGTATGTAGTACTGAGTAGGTGCTAAGTAGGTAGTACTGAGTAGGTGCTAAGTATGTAGTACTGAGTAGGTGCTAAGTATGTAGTACTGAGTAGGTACCTAAAAAAAGTTTACTTCATCAATGCAAAAAGATGTTCTATCCCCCCCAAAAACAGCCCTTTTGTAAAAATTTATCCGCCAAAAAAAACCTCAGCCACAAAAGGATTGATACTTATCCATTTTGCCTACCGAAGTAGCATGCTCGGTACTTTTGAGGGAAAGGAACAAACAGGTTTCTATACTCATATCCAACAGAGGGAGAAGGAAGTGGCTTTTAAATGCACATCGAAGAGCGAGGTGCGAAGCTTCTATCATGCTACTTTGCAAGCAAATTTTAACAACGGGGTTGTTATTGGGGTAACATCTATCTACCTTAAATCTGTTCAATTGTTCTCTCAATGCATGTTACCAATCTGTTCCATTGTTATTCTTATATTGGTTGAATAAAAATTTATTCAACTGAACAAATACAAAAATGTTTAGTGTTCCATTTGGTTTGAAAAATGTCCAATTCGACTTGAAAATGCTACACATTATCCTATCCACCTGGACAACTGCCCAGTCATATCACTACCTACTCTTCTTGACAAGCGCTTTAATTATACCCACCTGGACATCCCCTCTTGTAAACCTGTATCACTCTCAACATGCCCACCTGCACAACCTTAGCCTAATCATTGCTCTTGGTAGCCTCCCTGCACTTATAATTTCCCCATCTGGCACTTCTAATCCCCTACTTATGCACCAAAACCAGCATTTATACAAGCTCTCCTAGATATCCTCCCACTGGCCCATCCCCTCGTTTCGCTAGCCTATCGTGGCCTGATTACTATTCTGGAAGCCAACCAGAATTCCTACTCAGGCTAGCCAAAACCAACTCATGTTCACTGGGTTGGTGGGCCTTCTGATGTAAAAATCGCAGATTACACTGAATATTTGACAGTACACCCTTTTCATACGCAGAACCCGTCAACTTAAAAGGCAACACATCATCGAGAGACTGTAAGTACATGAAATGACGTTCTCCTCACCTCGCTAGATAAACGTTGTTCCTCCACTCCTGCTTCATTTTCTTATATTGCGACGACTTGGAGTGGACGAACTGCTTGGAGTAGGGGCAGAGGGGCTCCCCCGGAATCGAAATGGACGGAGATTGCGACGGCCGGTAGGAGACGGAAGAGGTTCGCTGCGTGTGGGCTTTCCTCATGACGCCGGGCCCTTTGGGCCGCACCTCGGACCGCGCACAGCCTGTTGGGTTGATGGCCAGAGGAAGCTCCAAAAACGGGTTCTTCCCGTACTTGAATTTGTAGTCTGTGAGCGTGTCTATACCTGAGAAATGACGCAACGCGTGAGCACAAAATGCTTGTGAAGTTCGGTTTAATCATTACACTCATCGCAATTATGTTACTGTTATGTATCGATTAATGTAGTTTTGATGCATCATATCATTATACAATATGATATCGATACGATGTTATCGACATGTAACATCGAGGCTTCTGGGCATGTGCAGCAGATACTAGAATGACCCGTTTTGCGTTGTTCATTCACCGTTCGCCATTAGGCTTGTTTTGTACTTTAATATTAACAAACCCGTTTAATGCAAGTGACGTGTAGTCCCGTTTTATGAGAGCTAACCATAGGAAACAATAGTTACATGCAGTACCTAGTTTTCTAATACAGTAGAAGCTCTTTATGCATACCATGGCATAGTAGTGCATTCAAGCAAGATTCCTACTAGAGTTTTGCCCCGAAATCAACCGAAAATAAATCTGCTTATAGCGCTAATTCGTCGGTGTCTGCTGCTAGAGTCAAACATAAATAGTTATTTCCACCAACCCATTTCACCCATATTAGGCCAAGGGGTCTTACACTACTTATAGATTCACGATTTTCTCCCCACGCTCCTGCTGTTTTTCGTTGTCAGAGATGATCAAATATTTCGATCAACTATTCAAGGAAGCGAGGAAAAATCGTCATTACCTAGATCAGACTCTTCGATGAGAAGGAATAAAATATATGCCTAGTTTTGTGAATATTCCAATCAGCATTTTCAGTTAGGTATATTTAAAAATTCAAATACATCGTCATGGAACGGTCACTCCATTACCAATGTATTGTTCAAACATTTACCTGATGGAATAAAAAATAATTAGTTTGTGAAAAACGATTGGTTAGAAGTAGTTACTTTTGCTAATTCAGAGAGGGGTCGGATATAAGATCTTAACGGATATAAGAAGAGGTCTGAGCGTAGCCTTTTGAGGTTGATTGCAAAGAGCGAAGTTCCTAGTTTTTGTGTGTGATTTTTTTACATCTTCCCTCCGCTCCTATTAGTTCTTTCCTCAGTACCCAACCAGGGTTTCCAGTCAGTATTTGTTCAACTGCTCGTAAAAGTATTTACTTTCTTCTCAATAATTATTCTTGCCAGACTCTGAGCTGAAGAAGAATGCAAGAGAAGCTTATGATTCGGCACAGGATCCAAAATCCAATCTGCTGGTTGTCAAGCCGGAACGACAACTCGCTAGTCATTGCAGCAAGCAACCATACGAATATTGAGCTTCTCCATGATGAAAAGTTTTCCAAGGGTCCCAAAAGAGAGAACCAAGATTGGACAACCCCACATGATTTCGATCACAAGCGGTATTATGGGAGAAGTTGACCTGCACGATAAAGGCGAGACCATAAATCAAGGCGAGGCCATAAACCATCATTCAGTGAGGAGTAAAAAATGGCGCTGGCCACTGTTCACCAATTCAATGGTAAATTCAGTGGTGGACAATTCATCGACGTCTCAACACAGACTCAATGCCTTAGACTGAATTTGTTTCTGCCACTGTACATCAACTTCTTCGTCACATTCGAGATACAACAATGCGGGACATAATCATAACACATACCTAGAATACTCGAAAAGGTGCAGACAATGCCACAACAAAGCTCTATATATGCGTGACAAATCTCAGGCCCACCCAGAATGCTTAATAAAAAGAAAAGTAAAAAACGGAATTTCAATTTTTTCTTACTATGACCTAACGTGGGTTAATTTATCCCACATAATTATTATCGATACAAAACAAAATTCTAGAAAACAGCAGTTTCCTGACTAACCACAACGACCTTCATACAGTATAGATCAAACTAATGCTTGATAATTTACTGCAACTTTTTGAAGGCTTTCTGTGAGACCAATCCTTTGAAGGTATAAAAAAAGAAAATCTGACGTGATCAAATGCCTTACCTGGGAGGCTCTCCAGCACTCGCACAACGACAGGTTCAGTGAGGCCGAAGAGGTCCTCACCAGTGATGTACTTGGAGAACATCTTCACAAGAGTGTCGTTCCGCCTGAGTTCCGCCAGGGGTTCGAGGACTTTGAGCCAGACACCGCGGGCCGTCGTGTCTCTGAGTTCCAAGTCCTGTTCGCCTCTCTCCTGAACGACGATCCGAAACTCGGGTCGGCCTTCCAACTCGTGGATTGAACAGACGTATTTGCACCTTCTGTTGGCCACCCTCATGCTCCAGTACATTCGCAGCTGAAACGATTTGGATGAGAGCTAGAATACATACAACCTTGCAACGGATAAGGGCAGTTTCAACAAGAAAAATAGATTCCACATCCTACATTATTCCCATTTTAGGTCCATCAAGAAGCCTGACAAACCTTGAATACAAGGTGATGAGAATCATCGTTGCCGTCTGAATTGAATGTGTCCAGTCTGACTGAACAGTTCGAACCCAAGCTGGGCCTACACGATATCAACATATGTGAGTGTTCTGAATCCAGGCAAGACTATAGGAAGACGGAACAGAACGGTGACTACACCAATATGTGATGTGACGTCACCATTCTGTTCAATCCAAGACCTCCCAGGCCAACACATCTCGTTCGTGGTGTCAAACAGCAGACACGAGTTGTTTGTTACAAAATATAGTGTGTCACCTTTACCTAAGTTTTGGTTCAGTGAATAATACACCTACCATGTATTATTACTTTTTTTTTTGCTGAGCTTCTGTGAATAATACACCTATGTATTTGCTCAGCAAAAAAATGTATGCCACCCCCTCAAAATCGTTTCTTTTACGTTTCAAGGTGCGTAGATTCCAAAAATGCAATGCACGTACGCCGTATCATTCACATCTACTTTACTTTCGGTCTAAAAAATTCATTCTTTCGCACACAGGGCCCTAGTTGTGTCCCGAAACTTCGCAGCCCGATCGGAATATACCTACCCAAGGGTGTTATGGGTGAAAAATGGGGTTTTCTGGCGTTTTAGAGAGCTTGTGAGGCGAACTAAACCACTCGCGATGATATCGTGGAAATCCATTTCAAAGAAAACGGAGTTATTGAAAAAATAGTCTATTTCCACTAATACACGAAAAACGCAAAAAACACTGTTATACCGGTTTCGGTGATCAAACCATCGTCAGTAACACACAATAGGGGTATTCATGGTCCATTTCGAATGTCGAATCGTCGAAAATCGAATTCGTCCTCAAGCGTGGATTTCATGAGGACCCCTTCGAGTTGGCCGTGTCGAATCGTCGAAAATCGAAATGCTCCTAGCGCTCCTTGCGGTCGTCAGCGATAAAAACGTGATAAAACGTCGGAACGTGTAATGGAAGAGGGGTTTAACTACGCCGCCCATACAGCGTAGTTTCCCCCTCTCCATCCTCTAGAAAGGTAGGGAGGCAGTGTGACAGCTGCCCCCGGAGACAATGGTTAGATTATAACGCGATGCCTCCAGGAGTTGATGATTCGTTTCCGCGAATCAACCGCCCCTTCAGCCGCGTGTCAAAAAGATCGGGAAGAGCCAGAGATGGACGGGATTCCCATATACCGTCACACTCCTCCCCTTAAAAACATACTTCTTTGAAGAAGAAGTATGTGAAGTTAGACACGGGACTGAAAGTAGTATGGAGTTCTAATTCAGGAATATTCATCTGAAAAACTCCAAAGCTGACAGCTTCCATCGTAATGGTACTACTGAGAATTGTTACTGGTGGAGAACTTAGCTCCTTATCAATATCACTTGGCGCACTTGGACAAAAAGGAAAGAAAAAAAAGTAGTTGTCAGAGGTTCTGGTTCAGGAAAGTTCATCTGAACAACCTCTAGGTGACTAACCCCCATCATAAGATGGAACAACTGGAATATAAATGAAAGTAGTTGTCAGAGGTTCGGGTTCAGGAAAGTTCATCTGAACAACCTCTGGGTGACTAACCCCCATCATAAGATGGAACAACTGGGGAAAAAATACAAAAATATGCATTGAACGCCAGGCATAACAGCCTTAAGAATAATATCATAAGTTTGATAATAACAATAGGAATCATGAGGTTGATTGTAATAATAATAATCATGAGGTTGATTTGCTGAAAATAGAAAATCCAATGGCCGAAGTGTATAGTGATAAACAAAGGGTTATTAAAAAGAGGATTCCTTCTGGAAAACCTCAGAGCTATTCCTTCTGGAAAAGCTCTCAAAAAGTGGAGGGAGTACCGAGGATAAAATCCAGCACATACCCACCAACCACGCTCTGCTACCATGTAATGGATGGGTTTAACAACGCCGCCCATACAGCGTAGTTTCCCCCTCTCCATCCTCTAGAAAGGTAGGGAGGAGTGTGACAGCTGCCCCCGGAGACAATGGTTAGATTATAACGCGATGCCTCCAGGAGTTGATGATTCGTTTCCGCGAATCAACCGCCCCTTCAGCCGCGTGTCAAAAAGATCGGGAAGAGCCAGCATCCAAGATGGACGGGATTCCCATATACCGTCACAAACGGCACAAGACTTGTTTATCGCTTATCAGCGGGATGTGTTTAATGGAGCTGCTGCTACGATCGCTGCTGCAATTCGAAGTCGAACTCGCAATTCGAAGCTCCCGGCCCGTGGTATTTCGAATCGTGGAGAATGGCAGGGGCGCATGCGCACTGACTCTTTTCGAATTGCTCAATTCGATATTCGACGTAATTCGACGACGAATTAGCCAAACCATGAATACCCCTAATAACTTATTTATTGTGTTTTGTGTGATACTTATTAAGTTATTGTGTGTTACTGACGATGGTTTGATCACCGAAACCGGTATAACAGTGTTTTTTGCGTTTTTCGTGTATTAGTGGAAATAGACTATTTTTCAATAACTCCGTTTTTCTTTCTTCGAACGGAGTTCGAATCATATGATACACGCAACTCCAGCCCGGTTATTATTGACAGGGAACACCTGATTATAATCACGCATGGCTTTATGAAATCGAGTTTGTTGTTCATTGATATTATTTCATTTGAAGAAAGATGGTTATTCTGGATTTTGTTTATAGGCTCAAGTTTTTGTTCACGGCCAAACGAATCATCCGATTAAGGTGACAATTTGGGAATTTGTCAAGGGTCCTACTTGGGTTCAGACCATCAGAATTTCAAAATTGCCTTTACAGGCGATGGGGACGTTGGAAGAACGCACGTTTATCGAACTGTACTTTCAGAGCGTTAGAAATATTTATAATTCGATTCCGGTGGCTTTTTTGTTGTGTCTGTGTGTGTAGATAGATACGCACTAATTCTTGTCCTCCTTCTTGCCTAGGGGAAACATGAGGGTAGGCAGTGACCTCAGAAAACAGTGATCTACGCAGAAGGGGCGTCTATAATACAGGAAAATTATAAACTGTTGTGTAATAATTTGCATAGATTTACATAGAACTGATGCACGAGGTCACTATCCAGTTACCACAAGTTTTTATGGTGTTACTAGAAACACTCATTTGTATGGGCAGGCAGAACGATGAACATTCAAGTCAAGTAAAAATATTTGTATTAAACGAAACAAAATACTAGCCAACACTCATCACTTGTATGATGTAGGCATGGCCGATATTAATGAACAGTACAGCTCCATTTCTTTGTGAGCTGTACTGGACCAAACTTTAATCGCCAAAGATTTCCCATGAAAGAAAAACAAATATTATAATTTAACCAAATAAAAACCTAAAGAACACTAATGAAGGACAGCTGATAGCCATGGTCATCAATCGGCAGACCACTACCCCTACCGACCTAAAGAAGGGCCTTAAGAACAATTTTCTTGTGTATCCCGAATTTTCAGTCACCGTTATTGACTGGAAATTATAATGAGAGGTGTATATTCAATAATAATTGTATAGTAACAAGAACACATTACTTACAATTTTGTAGCCGATGGGATAAATGTAGTTGGGTGTGTGGAAGTTCTGGAGCTGATGAGGGAGAAGTTGACCAACACTGAGGAAGGTGAGGGAACCGACTCTGAGGAGGTTGTTCTGTTCTGTGTTGTGCATGATGGAAGCTATTTGTCGAGGCTCGTCCCGCTGTACGTACACCCGCCTCATGACAGACAACGTTGTAAGCTCGTTTTCTTTTTCGTTTTTAGGAACATGGCTCGCGCAGTACAACGTCTGAAAGTTTGAAATCAAGATGAATTTAAGGAATATTCCACGCCATGATACAACATAATAAAGACCAATAAGAGATTAATAACTCAAAGCAGTATTAACAGAAAACCCCAGCACAAATCAAGGCCTTCCGATGAAAAATAGTCCTGCCCTAGTCCATCATGGCTGGATTTCATTTTTTTGCGAAACTTGCTCATTGACTAAGAAGACACAGACATAAAAATGTTCTAATTCACACTTAACACACAAGCTTCTAATTTCTCCGAATATATATAATAATATAGATAGAATTACCTTATTTTTATAAAATACACACGCATCTTTCACAGCACAAGGTAAATGATAAACCACAGAGCACCGGATCTTGTAGCACTTGAGGGTGGCGCCCGTGGTGTTGCAGTATGCGCAGGACGCCGAAGAACCGTTTTGAAGTGCCTGCTCGACGTTCACGAGGCCGCCGTTTGTCGTTTCATAGACCTCGTCGCTCCACAAGGCACAGTTGAGGTGAACCCACTTGTTGACGTCGTAATTCAACAGCCTGCAAGATAATAGTAAATAATGAAACTATTTTAACAAGCAGCATATTAATACTGGTGTCGTCATTCTGTTTCATCCAGTTGACACGTCACTGTACCCAAGACACTGGCTATGCTATAGCGCATCACGTGAAAAAAACTGAGAATAAACCATAAATTAGTTCACCTTTATCCAACACAAATAATTATATGCAAAGCGTTAATGTGACTGACTCCCCCATCAACTCCCTCTTCACACCAGCTAGGGCTGACCGACCCCAGAACCAAACCCACACACTACCTCGGCTCCGTATCCCCTCCTGGGGCCCATTCCTAAACTCTTCAACTTTTCACTTTGCAAGTCTTCATTTGTACTCTTCACTTTGCGAATTATGAAAAGTAGGAGAACTTTCTGTTCCTAAAGACTTCGCGCTCACTCTGCAGTTCTCCTCGAAACGAAGAGTGTTCTGAAGAGCAACCTTCGTTTTGTGGAGTAACCTCCAATAACTGTTACAGTTTATCGTTGGATGTTCCGATCGTTTTATTCCAAATCCGATTTCATCAAGTCTTCCCTCTTTCAATAAGCTAACTTACTTGGGATTTCGTTATGCGAAACGACTCCCTGAAAGTTGTGTCGCTGACGACGAAAGTAATTCGCGCTCGATGAATGCGGCTGACGAAGGGTCGAGCATGTTCAACATCATCATCATCCTCTGACGAAAAGTACCGGAGATTTTCCATTAAAAACAATTAGGTAGGTTGTCACTTTTTATCCACTAACAACAACCGCTTCCTGACCTTTCCTTCCTCCCAAATGTAGAGTATTTTGATGACCACAGTGGAGCTAACTTCGATGCTATTATACATGCTTGCCCACGCACTAATTGTACCACATTTAGACCAAATTGAAAGACTGAATTCCCTTCTTTTTAATGGTACTACCAAACACAGAATTTAACGAAGGAATACAACCTAAAAACCGATTTGAAAAGTATGTCATTCTACCGCAGTCATTTGGGACTCTGCAAAAAATGTTGGAAACTCTTCATTTGAAATGCAGACTCTTCACGTTGCGAAAGATAACCTTTAGGAACGGAACTGTTCAAAACAGGGTAAAACTCTGCAATTCTACACTTTGCATTTCACTCTTCCTCTTCAAATCAACAGCGTTCTTTAGGAATGGAAATTCGTTGGCAAAGTGCATCTAGTGTGGGTTTGAAGAGTGCAGAGTGAAGAGTGAAATTCTTCAGGAACGGGCCCCTGGTCACTCATCTACCACAGGACAAGCGACCCGATGAATGGAGTATAAATAAACGATCCACACTGCTAGCAATCCCAGTATTTTGGTGAATCTGATGACCTTTGCTTTGGATTGTCCTGTTCACTTCCAAAAATATAAAAACAATTAGCTTCAAATTTAGAAGCTAATTAAGAAGCTTGCAAGTGGCATCCTGAAGCCCCAAAATCTTACTAG
Source organism: Leptopterna dolabrata (assembly GCA_954871275.1). Classification (NCBI taxonomy): domain Eukaryota; kingdom Metazoa; phylum Arthropoda; class Insecta; order Hemiptera; family Miridae; genus Leptopterna; species Leptopterna dolabrata. Next base: position 18,811,011 of record OX940982.1, on the reverse strand, counting down.
AAACCTTACAAATGACCCACCTGGCGGGGCCATGGGTAACTCCGTCGCCCATCTGATGGCAGAAAAGGCAGGTTCGGGTGTCCTCGGGTAACTTAGGTGGCGCCAAGGGGATTCCACATTTGAACATCATCTGAAAAGTATTTGAAGTTTTGTAGGTACTACATCGCTGAAAAACACGAACTTGATAAGGCAAGTGGATTGGAGATCTTTGTCAAATTTCTGCGCATCCTATAGAAAGTGCTGACACAGATATTGCAATTCAACAGACACTCTTCGGTAGGATTCAAATCCGGACAGGTCAGAGTTTCAGCAATCGGTTTCTAATGATAGGGCAGAAACTTCCCACGTGTGAATTATTTTTCATCCTCCAAATAACAGATCTAACAGAGAGCTTTCCAGAAAGGTGTAGTAAGTGGGACACAATAGGGATGAGCTCAGAAGGGTTTGAATGGTTGACGACGTCACACGAATTTCAAACAATGGCAAACTAATGGGAACTTCGAGCCGAAAATCTGAGTTTCGGGGTTTTGGAGGTTGCTGATCCGTTTATGAGATCAAAATTGTAAAATTCTGTTCCATATCTCTTTGGAGTTTGGGAAAATATCAACAATTTAAATTGTAACCTAAAATACCTTGAGGTTGGGGTCATTTTATGTAAAGAAAGCAGATCTATGATTGCTAGAGAAGCTACTAAATACTGGCTGAGGATGAAGATAGCTACTAATCAGGATTAGGATACCTCTAGAGATTCAGAACCTAGTGTTTACATTTTCAGCTTCTTGAAAGCATCAAGCCAAAGGCTGTAAGCTCTTTGCTGATTCTCCTACACGTCTCAAGTCTCCTTACTAAGGCTGGCTACAATGAGCATGACATGTGTATGACTTCCACTAACAACATGGTACAGCTGGAGCCGAACTACTACCAAAAGTTGCCCACCCAGATGTGGAGGATAAGCAGAAACTCCTGTTTGAGTCACGGCAATTTGATTAAAATAACATTTTTCTCACCTATAAAGGTCGATTTAATGTAACCAGTAGCTTATCTGTAAATATTTTTGCATGTGTTTTCCAGTCAAAGCTACCAACCAGTAATAATAATATACATATTAAATTACACCAAATATACGAAGGTGAAAGCGCTGCATCATATTCATACCTCCGTGATCTCTTTTTCGGTCGGCTTTTTGTGCCTAGAGGTAGGTGGGGGGATCGTCATCGAGGTCCATACGCGGTACCTGGAAGGCGCTTTCTTGACAGGAGGTGCAACCGCCTTGTCTATACTCGTCCGGCTTTCTCGTTTGCCGGCGCCTCTGGTGCCCATAAACGGCGGCACTTCGGTAGACGGTTTCTGAAGAAAAGATAATGAAAAATTGTAATTCATCGGGGCTGGACTCAACGCGGAAAACCATGCAATGAAGCGAAGGGGAATTGTATGATAGGGAAGCAACGCCCACTACAACTTGCGCCAGTATTTAATTTTTCGTTACTCATATGTATAAATTTGCTTCATTCATTCAATCAAGTAAATCAGTTAGGTACTTCCTCTAATGAACTTGAGCCTTAACATACAAAAATATAGATGACATACAGCTATTAATTAATCAAGTAGGCGCGGCACTTTTCTTTCTCAGAACCTATTAAAAAAATTAATGAAATTTCATGGATAATGCAATTTTTGATACAACATAACTTTGATCGCGTTTTTCAAGCAATTTTATGTTTTTCCTAAAGAAATTCCAATTTTGAAAAAGACTGCAGTTTACAGTTTACTAATGATTTGAGAAATACCTATAAAATATAATTAGGATTTCGAAATCCAATATTTTCCGAAGTACCTACCTAAACAAAGTTTTGAAAATAATTCTTTCGTCAACAAATCCACAGATGTGGTGTTGTAATCCCTCTTCCTAACATTACATGATGTTGACATGTAGGATCGACAACTCACGTTTTACAACAAGCCATTATCAACATGAAGAAAATGAAACCATTTACATCGAACTAAAATATCGAAGAAGTTGAAGGGGTTCTTCAAACTGTGGCAAACGCCCTGACAGTGATTGCTTTGTCAAAAATAGTCTGGATTCTGTCAAGGAGGCACCAAATTGGGGTAGTTGGATATGTACCAATTGGATAAGTAACAAAAAAGGCTACATTTTTCAACATCTTGCGAATGTTTTATCAAACACTGGCTTGGTCCCTCCCTTCTTGACATTCTGAAGTCTGACAGGTTTCCAGGATGAGCAAAGTTGTGGATAATTTATAAAAGAAGATTTATGTTTCCTCATAGGTGTATCCGGACACGGTCTAGACCACTATACTACAGATGACAACAAGGCAAAGCACGTTCCTGAACATGTTTTGAATTGAGTTTTCTATGTCCTGGTAAATCGAAGACATTCAATGAAACAAAATGAACCGGTTCTTTGGCGTATATAATTGCAGGGGCTTGTAAATGGTAGGTAAAACAAAGCAGGGGTACGACCACATAAAAGAGGTTGCAAGAATGACAGGATGGGTGACAGTTTCAATGCGGGAGGCTAAATGGGCGGTAGTTCGATGGTTTGGTTTGAAACAAGCAGGAAGCAACAATTCTAGTTTACCTCACGTCTCGAGTCATGTTTATTGATTGGTCGCTCACAGACTGAATCTATCTTAGATTTTTTGAGAGGCACGTCACTGTGATGCTCAACTAGGGAACCAGCCTAATGGAAATCGGACGAACAAGGTATGAGTTGGTTGGTTTCCGAAACTGCAATACAAATCTGGCAATTTCATGGAGATACGAATAAGTACTGACCTTTTCTTGATGGGCCGGTGCAGGGTGAGCTAGGGCCAGCTGCATGTAGCAAGCGGTGCTGCAGAAGTAGAGTTCCTCTTCGCCTTGTTTGGCGACGAGAGGGAGATCAGACGCCTTCTTTCGCATTAGGTTGTTGGTAATTACTACTTCGCAGTGGCGGCAGAACTTGGTGGATCCGTTCAAAATCGACTGAATGTCCACTTGACCTAAGAAAGAAGTAAAATGTATAACAGCTGAGCCCATACAACAATATCCCCAAAGTTACTTATGTACATAAAGATACAGAGTTCTGAACCAGAGCTATCAACTTCTTTTCTAGACAAGTTGAGAAAAGCTTACCTCCTTCTTTTCCATCTTTACTTCTAATTTTGCACATGCCCAGCCTGTGGGACGGTTTGCTCATTCGCTCGGTGATGCTGTAGTGGACGGGGACGGGTATTCGTAAAACATTAGCTAAGTTTCGGAGGACAGACAGCACGTCATCTGCCGCTTGCGAGTTGAGCGTGAGGGTAACGGTAACATTATCACAGTGTTTTTTGCCTTGTGGGCCTTCGTTTTCCTTATCCTGCATTGGGAAATAAGAAAACAAAACCGTCAGCATCCTATGAATAGGTAATGACCACTCTAAGCACCACAAAATATCTATTATCATCAATTCATGTTATGATAATCGACAAATTTGAACTTACCATATCACTGTAAAATCTGATTGGTTTTGGACGAACGACTAGTGGGGAAATGATAGGGATGTCTGGGGAGAACCTTGAAGGCTTCAGTTTCTCATCTTCACTATCCGAATCTATGAATTGCAAGCCTGAAAAAGAGAGATTTATAGTAAATCATGGTTCTACACCAAACGAAGAATGAAAAGAATACTTTCTACCTTCATTACCCACCCAATCTTGTCTCTCATTTACGAAAACTTGATACATAGCCAACAGTATTCCATAAGTGACAGCCAGCAGACCAAATGCTTGTTGTGTAACTACAAATTGCCGCAACTTCAGAAGGCAGTGTAAAACTTAAATATTTCAACCGCTTGATAAACTTATAAGACGTAAATATTTCCACTTTTGGTGGGGTCTGACTTACCAGGATATCGGGTTGGGAACTCTGGCATGATACACTCAGGACTGGAAGAGCTGACGATAGTATCAGGGGTATCGTTGGTGTCCCTGTTGTAATCGTACTTGCGATCATCGACTGAAATTAAACGGAACGTTTTTCAACAATAAGCAAACGATTATGATGTGAGATTTGTGGCTATTTGACACAAAACCATTCATAGCAAAAGTCTGTGAATTCGGGGCAAGTGCTAGAAACGTAGGCCCCGGTGAACTCCTTTTACCTACTTCCATAGGGCTATCTGGACAATCGGATATATTACATAATCAATTTTGTAACACCTGTTACTTCCTCCTGCTTTTCACTCAAAATTACAGTCTACGCAAAAATGAAGCTGACATTTGAAAGTTAGTGGTACCTAATGGTACAAAGTACTGGTCCAAAAATTTGACAATTTGTAGTTTTCAAAATTCCGTTCCTATTTCAGTTTATGTGATAAAAATAATCATTGAGATTTCATAGAAGTCTTGAAGACTTAATAAATGACCATATGGCTCAGGAATCCATCAAAAAGCAAAGGGTTCTACAAATTCATCTCATCTGCCAGACTTGCGTTATGGTTACTGCACCAATTTTTCTTGAACTCGATGAGGTGGGTCAGTAGACGATTCAAGCTGACCTGAACGCCCCTGCGGATTTTCAAATCACAGTTCATGTGAACCAAGCTTGCTTCACTGGCCACATTCAACTTTTACTTTACTACCCAACTTGCGACTACGATGTCACTGCCATCATAACTGCACACTAATAAAATGATATTCACGAAGTTTCTCTCACATTCGTCCTTGGTAGCATGGAGTTTGAGCGGAGCGAATTCTTCATTGTAGAAACCGCGCTGCGTCGAGGGTGCCGAAGGAGCCTTTGGCGGGAGATCTCCGAAGGGAATGGTGTTGTAGTAATCATTTTCATGAGGTAGATAAGCGTTGCCGTAAGTCCCCCTCAACTCCCCCAGACGCGTGCTGAAATAAGGAAAGGCACCAATCAATTCAAGATCTGAGCAAATATGATTTCTTCTCCTCATCAAATTAACACTGAATTAGACTGACCCTATACCCGCCTATTTCATCCGCTGAGTACAAAATATGTCACACATAATCTTTCCACCCACTTCATGGCCGAAAAAAGTGGAATTTCTAGATGAAAATTCAGGTTTCATAGAAGACTGACAAATTGGCAGAATAAAATTATATCATACTCGTTAGGGTATTTTATTTATGCATGATTAACCTCTCAAATACTTGGAGAGCACGAAACTACCTACCGAAGTATTCAACTTATTGTACTTAATCCATTCCAATTGGTGAATTGCACAGTGCACACTTGTAAACGGGTGGCGCAAATTATGGTGGCTTAGGTACATCCTTCTTTTGAGGCATAGCAGATATAATTGCACTTGTACTGAATGTGTACGTACCAGCTATTCACTTTGCTCAAGTCGCCCGACCCGAAAACCGGACTTCCGGTGAAATTGTACGTTAAATTAGGTTCACAGATGGCCATGGTGGTAGGGATCTGCCGTAACTGAAGCATCAGAGAGTCGATGAATGAGTCGTAATCCTCTTCCACCTTCGAACTCTGAAAAACGAGGGACTTATTGAGAAAACCAATCTACAACTATAAGTAGTAACAATAATTCTACAGCTACGTTCTTCAAAAATCAAAAAAGACGTTCTAATTCTTTAGATGATCTTACCTTTCTTGGTCGTTTTTTAGGCGTACCACCGGTAGACTCTTTGCCCAAGCTTTGCCTCCTCTTCTGCTGATAGATCCTCCTCTTCTGTTTCTTGAGGTCTATTCAAACAAAGAACAGTTACTATCAGTACACATGGCACAGTTTCAAAATCAATTCTTGGCAACGTGAGGGCAGTTCCTAACGTAGGCAGGGATATCAAATAATATACATCAATTACCAGATAGAACTGTTCAAGGCTTTCAGGAGGTTCAAGGCTTTATTTGTTGACTAGAGATCAATGGAAACAATATTATGATACTGGACATAACTTAAATCACTCGCGGCGGAATAGTGGAAATCCATAGCAAAAAACTACAGGATAAAAATAAAATAGTCTATTTCCACGTACACTAGCAAGCTGTAGACCGGTTTCGGCGATGATGTAACAACCGAAACCGGTCTACAGCTTGCTAAACGATTGTTGAACTTGAAAAACACCCACACTGAATACAGCTACTTTTGATTCCCACATTTTTTCCCCCCAATGTTCATATGTAGGTATGTATCTTATTTAGGTACTCAATTGTTCTTGTCAATTTACTATCCAACTACCAGACGCTTACAAATATTTCTAAGCATTTTTGTGATTTTGGAACACATTTTTGCGTGCAAAAATGCGTTCCAACCCCCGCAAGGACAGTGATCCAGTGTCGGTATTATGTCCCCGGATCTCATCCCTCAGCTGTGAGGGACGGAACGCATGGATAGTACAATGGGAAGACGTCACTATAGATTCTATAGTGTGCTGACGATGGTGTAACAACCGAAACCGGTCTACAGCTTGCTAGTGTACGTGGAAATGGACTATTTTATTTTTATCCTGTAGTTTTTTGTTATGATACTGGAACTCAGATTATAAGTTAGAAATCAGGGGGCGATCATTTGTAATTTCTCCGATCATCCTGAAAATGGGAGTTGTAAGTTGAAACACACTGAGGTCGGGTTTCACCACCTAAAGTGCGAGTTACGTTAACTCTAGGTGATGAAGCCCGCCCTGAATGAATTTAGGCTCAACATCTGTATATTGGAGATGTCAAGATGGATGTTTGACTTCAAGATATCAGATGGCACCAACCTCCAAACTAGCACAGGTTATCAGAAAAAAATTGGCTAGTTAAGAAAAAAGGTGCCAAGTACCTGGAAAGAACATCTACTGAAATATGCCTTATTAATTTGTGGGATAGAGGGATCAAGCACCTTGGGATGGATCTCCGGGTGTTTCAGGTTCCATCCGAAGACCAGGAGACAGCATCTCGTCAGAGCTGACAACCTCTTTCTTGACTTCGACTGCCACTGGGACGTTGACGGGAACGACCTCTTTCTTGATCTCCATCGGCGAAGTCATCGGTGAAGTAGAACCCTGACCCTGGGGAGGCACAGAGGAGGTCATTGGCTCCCTCTTGATCACAGGACCGCCCTGGAGGCTGGACAATGTTGGAGGTTGGGGCGGAGGTGAAAGGAGTTCATCCAGACATGAAGCAGCACTCGGTGCTCTCGACGACTCAGGAGTAGTAGGGGTATTAGGAACCTAGAAACGGATGAGATGAATTACTAATGAACAACAATACAACAGTGTTTGGAGTGCAACAAACAATGCTAATAATTTTAAAAATGGTTTTTTCTTTTATAACCCTAGATTTGCCTCATGGGGTATATCCCAGGGGGATTTTTTACTAGAACGATACGACACTACTCGTTATTTCCATCTTTAGTCCTTGAAAACAATTTTTACAACTTACTGAGGGTGGTTTAGGAGTTTGCGGTGAAGAGGGGATTTCCTTCACTGCAGCTGGAGGCGGTTTAGGAGGCTCATTCAGCAGAGGAGGGATTAGAGACGACGGAGTAGGTGGAACTGGGCGAGCAAGCTGTGCTTCCAAAGAAGGAACAATGGGCAAAGACGGCGTCTGCGGAGACGGAGTGGAAGTTGCACACGCCGTATTCTGCAGCAGCTGTTTTAGCAAGACATTCTGGGAGTCGTCAGGAGTCCTGGACAACCTCAAGTTCCCCTTTCCATCGTCACTGTCACGCCTTGGCATCAGCATGTTGCTCAGAGAGACAAACTTTTTAGGTTCATCTTTCTGCAGCGCTTTGGCGGCACCACTGAAGCTGACATGATGTGTCTCCTTATCATTCAGCATCTGTGGAAGTTCTGAACTCGACACCACTCTCTGCTGCAGGACTTCACTTGATGTAAATCTATCAGTTGGCTTTGGTTTATTGAAACTGCTCAACCCTGGCTCCTGTTTAACAATAACTTGAGGATGATTGTTAGAGTTATTGTCAATTACTTTATTCATATAATGATTCTGCATTTTATTTTCTTCGGAAGGCACAACTAAATTCTCTCCCTGGGTACCAGTGTACACCTTATAATGGGTGCCACCTACAATGAAAGAGTCAGACTTGATTTTGGGTTGAGTGTAAAGATTAGGTTTATAGTTTTGGTGAATTTTGGCATTTCGGATTATATCATTTTCAGTCATGCGGACCTCTGTCTCGCTTTTAATAGTTCTTTGCAGATGCGCGGCCAAACCCTCCACTTTGATCTCATCATGCGGACTAGGATTCTCTCTTTGCTGCGAAGATTCTTTGTTGTTGTGGTTCACAATTGCATAAATTATCTTTTGATTAGAGCTAGTAGGAGGATCAGAAGCTGATGACCTCAACATAGATGTCAATTGGGCTTCTAGAATACTCGAACTAACAGCAGGTAACGTTACTTGCTCTCCCCTATTGCTATTATAAAGTGATTCGTTCATATTTTGCTGTTTATTTCTCTCACCAAATTTGAATTCAGGTTTGTCACCTCCATCAGATTTATCACTGACAATATTAAATATCATAGATGAATTCTTTTGGATAGCATTTCTATCGAGACCTCGAAGTGAGTTATCCAACCTCAAGCTCAACTTGCTACCACCTTCCCCTTCACTATTTTCTTCCAGTTTCAAAATAAGATTCGTTCGTTTATTTTGAAGGCCAAAGTTCTTATTTGGTTCACGCTCGCAAGTTCCTGTTGGCTCATCACTCTTGAGAAATTCCATAATCCTGTTCCTATGTTCCAAAGGGATAGAATTTTCTTGATACGTCCTTGTTTCACTTTTAGTCGGGGAATGATCAGGACTAGAGGGTTCATGTTTGATAGTTTTACCATCTTTCTTCATGAGTTCGCTCCCACCAGCTAGTTGGTTTTCTATTTTATTAGTAATGACTGCACTGGATAAATATTGGTTATGGGGACCCCGACTTCCATGAAGAATATTCATTGGTCTAGAAAATATATGACTGCTGTTAGCATTACTCGCGTCTGTGGGTGTTGGTTTCTGGGAATTTTGTGCTTCAGCAGCAGCAAGTTTTGCCGCGTTAACTGCATCTTGGACCAAACTGGCGATGGCAGCTTGTTGTTTACTGAGATTACGTTCGGAGCATACAGGTATGGATTTCTGTGTGCTAATTGGAGTGAAAGCAGCAGAACTCCTGCTGGAAACCACTACATTGGGCTGAACTGAGGTAGGGACGTTCCGATCTACAATATCCTGACTTCTAGCGGAGTCACTTTTCTTCTCCTCCTCAGAAGAAGTCACCCGCTCGTTACGCTCTTTAATCGTATGAACAGATGAGTCGTCAGGCGAATCTGCTGCTTCGGAAGTTTGTTTCTGGTCCTCTTGATGGATGGACTGGCCAGGAAGAACTTTCCCACTGATTCGCTTCCTCCCAAGTGGTGGAGAAGGCATGTCTTCGTCCAGCTCCATTAACTCGTCATCAACTTTCAAGCCGTCACTGATGTCTTCATCGAGCAACAGTATGTTCTCATCATCCTTCCCGAGTATGCAATCATTGTCATTGTTGGTGTTATCGACATCTAGCACCACCAAGTCACTGGAGCTTACTAAACAGTCGTCCAGGATATCTGGATCGTCGATCATCATTGGCATGGATACGACAGTGGACATGACATTGTTCTCCAATGCGGACTGGAGTTCCTCGACCTCCAGGTTGCCCTCTTTACAACCTTCTACAAGGACTATGTCGTCATAAACAGTTAATTCAGAGTCTGTGTCTTCAGACTGCCTCGTTTTAACAGGGCCATCCGATTTCTTTATTGAAGCTGCTTTAACAGGTGGTGTAGTGGGAGGAGTAGACTCTTCATCAAAATCATTATAATCCACACTAACTAAACTCTTTCGGGACTTTTCATCGTTATTTGCACTAGTTCCAGGTGATGGCTGTCCCACTTTTCCTTTCAGGAGGGGTTTTCGGGGTAGTGCCTTGTCACTCCACATAGGTGACCCTCCTTTCAGTCCCATTTTTAGGTAGCCATCACGGTATAGTTCTGGAGGAAAAGGTACTGGGTTGTAAGGTAGATATGGGTTACCACCTCCGCCTCCTCCACCACCACCCAACATACTGTTGACATCTTGCTCTTGAGGAGTCCTGGGTTCAACACTCTGTGGCCTCTCAGCAGCAGGACTGCTTGCAATGCTGCCACCAGTACTGGATGGTCTTCTCATGGGCATTGGCGAGCCCATAGGTACCATAGGGGAGTTGGGTCTATGAACATATTGCTGTTGCATCATCGAGTTCTGTGAATTAGAACCCATCGGTGAGCTTGGAGGTTGTCCATATTGCTGCTGAACTCTAGGTGAATGAGGCGGCATAGGTGAATTAGGCTGGTTAAACTGCGGCATAGGAGAGGTAGGTGTTTGAAGGCCAGAGTACACCATTGGGCTTTGAGGTGTCATTGGAGAATTTGCCGTTTGGTAATTTTGAACTCTGGGACTCTGTTGTGGCATCGGTGAGCTGGAAGGGTTTTGGAACTGAGAAAGCATAGGGCTCGGTGGAGGGTGCAAGGGTGAACTAGATGTGCTATATTGGGGAGTGTTGGACATAGTTGATATTGGTGATGGGGACTGCATAGGGCTTGGAGGTACAGGCGAACTGGATGCAAATTGACTGATCAACTGTTGATTGGTGTTCGTTGGAGACTGCATCTGACTGGCTTGTATTAAAGTGGATGGTTGCTGTATGAGTTGCCGATATTGGGCCACTTTCCCTTGCTGAGTCATGATGAGCTGTTGCCTATTTTGTTGCAACTGTTGCTGACGCTGCTGTAAAGCTTGCAATTGTTGCTGCTGCTCTTGAGGAGTCATGGACTCGTCTTGGATGAGACCCTGTCGCAGAAGAACCTGTCTCTGAACGCCATCCTGAGTTTGCAGTTGCCTAGGTATCAGTCCCACACCGTCCTGCGTTTGCAACTGTCTGGGAATCAAACCAACACCCTCTTGTGATTGCATCTGCCTAGGTATCAGCCCTTCTTGGAGAGCTTCTTGGCGAAGAAGCAATTCTCGCTTCTGCTGTTGCAGCTGATGCCTCTGAATCAACAACTGCTGATGTTGAGGAGTAAGACGATTAGGGATGACATTCTGAGGAGAAAGGCTTGGGCTCTGAGGTGAGGTGACAAAAGCTCTAGGAGCAGAGTACATCGCACTGTTTTGTGCAGATTGTAACACCAGCCGTGGCCTTGGTTGGCCTTCAGGTGACCTAGCAAATCTTGGAACCATACCAGGATGCCTGTAACGAAAATTACATCATTACTAATCAGTAACAATTAATAAGAAGTAATAATACGAGAACCTCACAAAACATATCTACAAAAAAATTATTTAAAAAAAGAATAAAAAAATAAACACCGGATTTGGTGAAATTGGTGTGGACTTGGAGGTGTAGGAGCCATCGGTGGAGGTCGTGGAGAGGCAAGGCCGTTATCACTTTTATCATCACCACTCTGTGAAATTGAAAAGTAATTGAAAAACATAAAATGGCACCTTCAGCACTAATACGCAATTCAATATCATTGAATATAACCATAGGAGGGGTTTAACGGTATATACAGTTTTAGCTGGCACAACTCTTACCTGCGAGTGAGGGGTTCCAATACGGGGGCTGTGATGGAGCGGCGAGGCGGAGGTTTGGGGAGATGGAAGCATGGTTTGTTGCTGCTGCATCCCGGGAGGCATACCATTTGGCGACTGAGGCGACGAAGTGTCCATTCCTTGTGGTACCAGGACACTAGCAGTTATAACACTACTAGCAATACCCCCGTTTTTCTGGTCCTGCTTATTCTGATACTCCTGGAAATTGAAAAAATAGGGTTGAGAACTTATTTCAGCCTTTCCTCATCTGAAAGTAGCAAGTAGTCAACCAAACATCACAATCAAATTCACAATGAACATCAAAAGAATATATTTAGTACAATCCTAGGAAGAGTACAGACCTGCATAACTATGGAGTGAGTTCTACTCTGTTTGCGAGCTGCCTCGAGGTGTTTCTGGAGGACTGTCGTCTCCCCCTGGACTCTCTGCAGCTCTACGGCATCCTTTGGTGGCAGCTGATTGCCGTTCTTCCTCAACTGCCGCTGTTTGCTGTTCAGGGACTGCAAAGCCGACATAACGCTTTATGATACTGAGATGAAGCTAGACTAACAATCACTTGCACAAAAACGTTGAACAGTGGAACGCAAAAATTACAGCATACTTCAGTAAATACAAAATTATGGCTACAAGGAATACTGATGATGCAGAAGGATGTACTTTTAAAGATCCCCTCTTCCTTACGACGTATCCATGAATACAGCAAGTACAGAAATGGACGGAGGACGGACTAACCTTTCGTATTTTTCTAAGCTTCTGAACTTCAGTTTCGTAATATTTCAGTTGTTGCGTGACAGCAGAATTATTGCTGTGCAGCCACTGCTCGTACTGAATCTGCATTTGCCTGTCTTGCTCAGTCACGATGTTATCTGGAGGAAGCGGGGGCGCTGGTTGAACTGTGATGTTCAACAAAGGAACACCTGCAGCACGAACGACATTTAGTGAAGATAAGTATCACTGAAATAAGATGCTTATATGAAATAGGCATATGTAATTACATGGATAATCTGAGAAAAACATCATACTTGAAATCTGAGGAGGACTCGATACTTGGGTGGTAGTACCCAACACGTCAGCTCTCAACATTTCAAAATCCGCGTCGCTCATTAGTGACGTTCCGGAACTGGGTCCTTGCACAGGCGTTCCTGATCGTTGCTCCTGTTCCCGTTTCTCTTCTTCAAGAAGATCCTCCAACAGGAGAGGCTGTTCCTAGGGAAATTGTCATCATTAAAAACCACACGTACAATTTTTTTTAAACAAAAAACTAGACACTTTTCAAACTATAAGATTCGGCAAGAATTGAAGAAATTTCATATAACAAAACCACGAAGAAAAGATTGGGGTTTGACCAAGTAGCAGCAAACTCACGAACAAAACTAAGTACCACACAAACTCCATGCCCATTCAGCAAGGTAACAAAGCTCATTCTTAGGGAAATATGCAGCTGAGAACTCCGAATCAGCAATATTGAATGAGAAAATGGTACCTATAATGAGGCAATGGATGTACTTGATTTGCTGTGTGAAACGGCTGATGAGTATGGAAAAGATGTACCAATACATACTCCACAAATGGAAATTACGATAACAGAAAAAAAATTAAAAAAATCAAGTTGTCAAACTTGAAATGAAAAAAATTAATTGATGTAATACTATTATACGAATGAATTACTGAACGTTAAACATGTGTATTTAAGCATAAAACACGGGCACTGCTACACAACGGTTTTTTTTCCTTCTGCATTTCATAAAAAGCGATTAGAAAGAAGTTGAATTTTGAAACATTTGAAATAGCAACAGGCTGAAACTTTTGTCGGTTCAAAGGTAATCTTGTTTGTATAGTCAACTGTATAGGAAATAAGTTTTTAATTAACATTTTTGGTAATTTTTCGAATTTTCCGTACCTGTACACTTCAAACATTGAATGAATAACTTGATTAGTTCGTGTTCAACATATACAGTAAATTAGCTTGAAGATTATTTGTACGAAAAAATTATGGTAGTACATATTATAGAGGTAATGAGATGAAGTTATTCACCAATCAAAAGAACGCACTTCGTATTTACAGGGAAAGAAGAGGGTTTGAGAGCAAAGGCAAATAGTTACAGTAACACACCAAAAATACGTGCACATAAACTAGAACAAAATAGTTTACTAGGGAAAAATAAGTATTGGGAAACTAATTTGAAAGAGGGCAAATCATTATTACATGAATCATTATTATTCAACGATTATATATGCATTTCTAGATTTGAGAGGAGGGCAGTGAGTGTGATAGTTTCTTCTTCCTAATTATTATTCATTACTCTCCACACATAAAGAAAGATGACCAAAAATCCAAATCCCCAAATCCCTATCATGGAAATTAATTCTCAAGGTGATAAAACTATACGAACTTTGATAATTTTGGATCGATTTAAATCTAGAAACAGTTCGAATTTTGCTGACAACTTTCGACATCAGTCGCACACGCCCTAATAAACCCATCATTTCGCAGAAGAAAGAATTCAGATTTACGTCAATGGCTTTATTCTAACACCACGAAGAAGTTACATTGTCGATTCCCGTGAGAAGCAAAAGGGACGTAAATGTGATATATGCATAGGCGGGTTTTCACTTTTGGGACTGTGAACACTTCTGATTGGTGAATGACTCAACGGTGCCGAGAGGAGACTGGGTGGGCTCACCTGGAGGAGGAGGCTTCTCCGTGGAGCTGCAGCTGACAAGGGAGGTAGTGCGGACCGTGCAACCTTTGGACCACCCACTCGTATCTAAGTGTCACATTTTTCCCTAAGTTAGTCATGCAATACCACAAACCATTCGAAAATGCAACATTCATACAATAGACCTAGACTACAGATATAACAGCGGTCGTTATGGAGGGAAGAACTAGAATACGAGACATAAAGGAAGTCAACATAATTATCATTACATGTGCAATACACAACTATGAAGTATCTATCCAATAATTTGTAACAGGGCACAGTATGATGCCACTTTGGATAACTTCTAACCACACTCAAGAATTTTTTTTGTGATGGTGTAAATGTCAGGGAACATGTCACTCAAAAACAGCCACTTTGTCTACTGGGGTCAAGGCTGCTTTGATGCAGATCTTTGCTTATACAATACAATAAAAATTCTAGCCACACCAAGTACTCAACTAATAGAACCGTGGATAAGAATAGTCAGCCACCCAACTTTCATGGACACCTGCATAGGCATAATTGCTGAAGACCTCAGTAATAGCTACGATATACAAGTACAATGGCTGGATTACCGCAGACAGCACACAACTAGCCACATGGTCTACACTGAGCATGGCAGGGATTATTTCAGAGTGCACAACATTCATTGATACTTTTCATTTTTATCATGATCATATTAGGGATTGGGGCTGACTGCGCTGACATAGAAGCGCAGGCGTGACTGTATATCACAACAGTGCTACCATTAGGCCTTACTCAACCGTTTTCGTGGATACTTTGATAGGGGTTGAGTCGCATTGCTTTTACCCCTATTAACTCTCAGGCTAAGACGAGAGCAAAGCTGTCGAAGTTAGTTTCACGACGAAGCTTTCCCCGAAGTCGCAAATGAATTAATCAGGCCAAGTCATCCCGCATGTAGTACGTGCATTAGAACACGTCAGCGTAAAACCTGAAGACTATTTTTACAACATAGTAAAACATGTGTGACCACGGATCACGGATTTTGGCTTTTACGTGGCCGTACGATAATTGTCAATGCAGCTTCTGTGCATGAAATGATATGAAATATATACAATGCGGTATGGGGGAAAAGCTGGACCACCATGAATAAGCTATAAATCTACAGCTTTTTCTGTGAACTGCCTAAACAAACCAAAGATCCCGTATGAATGTGTCATGAATTTTGGCATGAGTTGTTGGGTTTTTGATGTTGGTGGATGATGGTATTACGGTTCAGACAAAATACTGAATGCGTTTACTCATTCTCCAATCCACATGGTTCGTGATGACGACTCGGAGAAAAGTATCACATCTAAATTCCTAGATTACATCCATTAAGTTTTGATGTTTTAATCCAACAAGAGTATCAATCTGGTGGATAACAGTGAAATACCTAATTACGTATTTCATAGAAAAATGTATTCGACACGTTTCCAACGTTTGAGTTATTAAGTAAAGATTAAAGGTAGATTATATGATGACAAGATACGTTACGTTTCACTATTAAACCTACACAACTATCCTCGGGTTTATACCTAACTTTAATAGGACTACGAATAATGGAACTCTCCAACATCTACCACAATTGGATGAACTGAAACTGCAATCAGTGCAACAGATTTGTCTATTCACAAAACGGAGCTTGATAAAAATAACACCAGCACACGTTTCCCTTGAACCAGAAAAACGCAAATGATGTCCATTAAGAAAAGGTACAGCCTCAAACAAAAAAACTACATGCACATCGATCGAAATCTAAATTACTGGGAGAAATACAGATGCCGATGAAGCAAAACACAACAAATAAATTTTTGGGAAAAATACGTAGATACCTAACACTGATTGAGAAACTACATTTTACTACAAGTACAATTAATGTTGCGAATATTTTCAATAAGTAAATGTCAAATTACGTCACAAAAACCCACAGAATCAACTACGCAGGGTTTGAAACCCCCTAGAAATAGTCAGCTAAAATTGAATAGGCAGGTGGTTCGTTTCAGTCGGTAATGAATGGGATTTGAACGCAACTAATAAATCAGGTCTTGAATGCCTAGGCACACTGGAATGAGTGAACCCTTGTAATTATTGCTATTATTAGCACTTGATATTCACAGATGGCCATCTCCAAAAATACTGTGATACATCACAATAGATGTAAGATGTCAGTGACAATTTTCAATACTTCGTTTTCACCAACCGGAAACGGAGTGTATGGGGGACGTTGTAGGAACTACAGAAGCGAATTGGTATTACAGTGTTGCATTACAATGGAAAACATCTACAAGATACATAGACGGGTAAAGGGATGATCATAACGGGATGAGTAACGAATCGAGTACTTACTGTGCTCTGGATTTGTCCAGGGTACGGGGGCGGTGGACCGGGGTAAGGCGGAGGTGGAGAGATTTGAATAAATTCGGAATTCTGCCCTCCTGGCATCGGGGCAGCAGCTTGCTGGGCACGGGGAGACGTTACACCACCTGCCGCAGTAAATATCGACAACCAATCAATATCATGTGTCAAATCATTGAGAAGGGGATTTATCACAACTAAAATGTGAGTTTTCTTCTCTAAGATAATGAAGGGAAATGATACCTGGCATCAACTGCATTCTGGGGAGAGGAGTGTTGGGAGTAACAAATGGTGTGAAAGTTTTATCTTTTGCTGCAGGAAGAACGTGATTGACCAGAGTGCCCTAAAACAAAGAAAAAATTTCAACAGTAAAGTAATAGTTTGAAGGGAAAAATATGGCAACTCCAGATCATAGTGTGCAATTCAGTAAATGCCTTGTATGGCTGGGTTTACCTGCTGCGTAACAGGTGGAGATGGTGCCATGTTGTTAGTGGCAACAACTGAAACTGGCAAGGAAGTGGGAGGCGTCCGATTAGGAAGAACGATTTGGTTAGGCTGAGGCGTTTCTTCTTTTGGTTGAGGCAACTGCGGCTTCTGCTCACTCGGTGCTTGTGGAACTTCTGCAGGCTTAGCTTCGTTCCTGACAGAAGAGAAACGGTAATAATTATAGTGAGATATTTTTGAAGTCAACAAACCTCGGGAGTTGATCGAAATCTATAAGTTTCATCTGTCCATCCATAAAATACTGAAACCTACGCATTAGACTGCTTCCTTTTCTCCATTTCTTCTTCCAAGTCATCCAAATGAGGGATGTGGAGGTTAGTTTTGTCCCCATCCGTAATATCATCCAATTCGGGGTCAGCATATGCCAGAATGTTGAAATCTGCACCCATTTCGGCTGTAAGCATCAGACCAATACAATCAACACTACTAAACACAGCAACTAAACAGCAAGACTGGGGCGTCCACCAGTACGATGCCCACTATCGACAATCCATGTCCGTGTATTTATGTCATTTATCATTCACGACAGTCATGTTTTTAAATGAATTCACAAGATACCTAGCAATGCGTCGTCATCATCTTCAACAAGGTCACCAAGGATGGCAGACACAGCCTCTGCTTCCGCAATACTACCACCTTCTTGTTCCAGCTTTTCCAATTCAGCTGTAACACTGTCGGGGATTTCTTCTCCATCTCTGTTATTACCTGCAGCTATAAAAAGATTTCCATAACAATAACAAACACAAAACAACAATCACAACACAAAACACAAACACAAATAACAATCCATTAGTCTCCTTTTAATATTATATTATAATTATCATATATTTAAACAAATTACACCAAGTTTTCCATTAAATTTGAAAAACGCAACTTGCTGAGTTTTGACTTACCAGGCAGACGGGATTCCAACTGAGCTTGTATCCGAGCACTTTGATCAACGACTAGCTGTTGTTGAGGAGCCCTAACTATTGCACTTGCAGAAGAATTTGGGGCAGCTACAACAAAAGTGTGTGACTTTATAGCATCATTTATCTTTTCAGGCTTTTCAGTATTGAATTTATTAAATATTCGTAACTTGAGCATCATACCTTGAGCGAACTGTTGTCGCTGCACCAACGCATTGAATTGCTCCAACTGCTGCCTTGGCCCTGTCAATCTTACAGGTGAACCAGGGAAATTCGGACGAGACTGCTGTAACAAGTGATAGCGTACTCTGGCGTCCATAACACCCTAGAAGAAGAACGAAATTTGAGCCATTATTAAAAGACTAAACACAAATGAGTTTTGGTGGTCGCAAGAAACTATCAAGAAGTACATTATTTAGCAACATTATACACTGAAGTGAACAAGTTTGAATAACTAACCTGTACGTTGGCTTGATGCATAGGCTGAGCCGCCCGTACCTGAGCAAGCTGCGCTCTGATCTGTCCACCAGCACTTGTTGTGGCAAGAACACTATTCTCTCCAATCACAGTTTCTTCTGGAAACATCGCAAATTATAAAGTCAAACAAAAACATGTAAAGGGATAGACAGAACAGTCAGCACTAACAGTTGAGAACAGGTAGATGTGGTGAGTACATTTATGTCACCAAACTAGCGATAGACAGCTTCGTTTTAACTTTTTTCGCCTCCAAAATCGAAAGTTCAACTCGCGTTTTACGTTTTAGAGCTACCCGAACAAATTTGGTTTGGTGTATGTCTGTCTGTCTGCGTGTTCGCAAAACCTTGCCTCACGCACAACCTACTTCCTCAATTAAATCTGATTTTGCTGAAACTTTCAGCGATCATGCGGGTTGGGCCGTAGATGACCCTCCTATGAATTTCGGAACTGTCAAATCACTGGTATGTCCACTGCTCATGCCCAAATGTGAAACCAGAGTACTCAATTTTTCACGAATCAAACAGCACGATTTTTCTCAAATTCGGTGGGTAGTTGGGGTGTAGACCCCGGGTCGTCTTCTATGTAATTTCAGAACGTTCATCTTTGCTTTTGTTATTTATTTTAAAGAGTAGAGTGACATGCGTTAGTACCTATTTTGGGTTGTACCAGGCAATGGTAGTTACCTGATAGTGTATACTTGTTGCATACTGACTTTGAGGCAGGAGTATCCACGATATAGGCTCAAGTTTATTATCAAAGTAACAAGGCAGATAGATATCAATCGAAATTAGGTGGTTTGATAAAAAGAGGTTCAATGAACAAAATGTCAGTGACACCATCTGGAAGTAATTGTTAAGTCAAACTGCAGCATGGAAGAGGAACTTCGCAGTCACCCAGAGGATGCCAGGTGATCTTTGAAACCAAGCATATAATTATTATTTTCCCTGATCAATTGCAATTACCTCATCAGTTAACACTGTACGTACGATACAAGAAGAAATGAGCTAATTTTAAGCCCTTGGGTACTCCAAATGTATTGCCAGGTGTCCTCCACAACACTCAGGACTACGGAAGACTACAGACAAAATTTGAGGTTGTTCTTACGTTTGATGTGCTGACCCTTGAGAAGATCCCGCAGCTGACGATTCATCTCCTCCGGAGCAGGCTGCCGCGGTGGGGAGAATGGAGATGCTGCAGGTCCAGGGGGCCTGAGAACAGTCCGATAAACAGTACCTGGAGGAGCTTGCCGTACGGTTTTGATACCTCCTGGAGTCGTAAATTGAGTTGGCCGAGGCGATCCTATCCCTCCTAATGCCGTCGCTGCAGTAGGCTCCTGCAAATAACAATGAGATATAAAGGATATATGCTCCAAGCTCTCTATAAATACAGTTGATGTCTCACTAATAAGTTGAGCAGGGCATTATTCGAGTCTTTAAGGGGTTAGAACTCTGAATTCATACACTGAAACTCAAGGGGAAAGCACCTGGTTTATTATCTTTAAACACCCAACATAGCTACTAAATTTCAGACGTACAACTCTACATAAAAGCAGCTGAGAACTATCCAATAAAGCTGACATCACTGAGAGCCAATACCTAACAAGAAAGCATCCAAGGACTAGGTTTCCAGGAGGAATGAGAGTATGTCCCTGAATCAAGTTCCTCATCAAGAAGAATTTTAAAACATAAACATAAACGAAAAATAGTCAGAAAATGAACTGCGCAGACAATTATATTTATGATGAAGATAATGGAATTGATTAATACCTGTTGTGTTGAAACTAGAAGTTGCTGAGTAGGCGGAGCTTGAGTATTGGGGTTTTCAGGTGAATATTGCACTAAATTGGGACCCTCATTACTCAACTGCCTTGGAAGCCTAGGAGGTACAGCTGAAACAAATATTACATATAGGACAAATCCAAATACTTACACGAATGGGACAATACATGGCAACATGGCACAGAACATGGCAAAGAATTCGATGAAATTTATGTGAATTCGTGCGTGTTTTTAGATCTCGAAGAGTCGCCACCATCACATAATTTTCAAGAGTCTACTTCATTCCGATTTCGTTTAAAGTTATCAAGTCCAACAAAAAAGTAACAATTTCCTATCTGTTCGATCAGAGTGATAGTGACGGGTTGAACACGAAACAGAATGAATAGTTCAACATTCAGGTTTTCTCAAGAGGCAGGAGTCATAATATCTCAAGTGACCTATTGAAATATGGTTGAAATTCGTTCAATCCAAAAGCCAAGATGTGGAACTTACCGGGACGGGATTGCGCGAATAACTGATGCTGCTGCCGCAGTGCCTGCAACTGTTTCCACCTCTCCTGTTCCGCTTCGCGAGAGGTTTTGTTCATAGTGGTCTTTTCTTGCTCCTGAATGCCAAGAGAACATTAGTAACAATAGAACAAAAAATGTAACAGACTGAATGAATTATCACAAGCGAAAAACGTCCATCAATTAATGCAGCTTTAAAATGTAATGCTCGAAGTCCTTATTAATTGGATAATAACCAAACACGACGCTAGAAAATCAAAATATGTACCATCGAATTCGATTACATCGTAAGATTGCAATGAATTACGAAATTGCAGTACCAACGTGGGTAGTTAATCAAGTGCACAGGTTCAAACTGTTTGTGGCACCAAGGCGCAAGGGGCGGTTCAGCATGTTTTTCCCCCCTTAAGAGAATATAAAACCTCAGTAAAAAATCATCACCTCTAAAAATCATCAGTTTTTGCTATGTATCAGTTTTTGCTTTCTGGCATATAAAAGGCATATGTTGTAGGTTACAGTATAAATATATTGTTCCCCCTAATATAAGTACATACAATCATCTGTGGGGAAATAATTTAATGGGCTCCACTACTTCATTTTTAATTCATGACTTTCCGGCAATATCCATTTTTTACCAACGAAATAGCGCAAAGTCTGCGGTTTCACTGCAAATACACATGTCAGGCTTTGCCAGAAAATATAATAAATCCGCCAATGGACATGAGATTTTCAAAAAAGAATGACAAAGGATTTCGAAAATGAATGATTGAGGACGATTTTTTGAATCATTATTAAATTATAAAGAATACTAACAACCTTGACCCAATAGAAAGAATTAAAACAAAATGTTCTTTCCTCCATCAATTCTATACTAAGCAAACGAAATCAAGGACGAAATATAAATCATGCAATAATGTTACACATATGATATTCAAATAATATATGTAAAAATAAATCTTCCACCGATGATGCACTAACCAATCAACCACCATGGCAAGGCCCAATGTATTCAATAATAAAAAAGAGCCAATGATATTATCAATTTAGGTTGGAATAATATCTCAACAAATTCAACTATGAAGCAGAAGCAAAGGATAAAGCGTCGGGTTGAAATGACTATCGTGTTTGTGATTCGTAAATGGAGGTATATGTCGTCTGAATAGATGTATAACACTATGAAATGGCAGCACAAGAAGTAAGTATATAACATTATGTATTTGTAGGTATTTGAAATTTATCGCACGCGAATCGAATGGTGGGGATCAAATGATGAGATGGAACGATAGCGCCAATCAGGACTACACAACGGAGAAGTGGAAAGTTGATAACGCCTGTGAGTTCAGTACTACTGAAAATAGTGAAATTCTTAGTGATTCGTAGGGATAAGGAATGGAATGATACCTATCACCAGATGTATCGAACACCATGTAGAAATGGTGTCATTAGCACTCGTCGAGGATAAGTCCGAAGTAAATTAGTGATATTCTCCACGGTAAACCAAGGATTGAAGTTCAAGGGATTTGATTTCTACTTTAGTTGAGTTATCCATTTCAAACTAACTTGAAGGAGAAAATAGAAATATCATGGTGAATTGGACCACAGATTAAAAAAAAGGAGGCGAGAGGAGAGCGATGGTGTAAAACTGTCTAGCCAAACATTCGTTGCTCAAAGATAAAATCAGCAAAGTTTAAATTTTAAATATTTTGACCAAACTAGGAATTCTCTAGAATCTAGATGTAAATACTTTCAAGTAGCACACCAAAGACCACTCTTCCCCCACCATCGTTTCCCTCAAATAGACAGTTTTTCAAGTTCAGAAAGGAAAGATCGTTTTTATATAAAATCCGAATAATTAGAACTCTATAATAATTATATATGAATTCAACGTCAATTTATTCAATTGCATCGCAGTTACTAATGGAGATTTTTCATGTACTTAATGCTGTCATTCACAGATAGGTGCTGAAATGGTCGATGTAATGAAGGATTGATGAAATCTTGTAAGTCCCTCGTCGGATGAGCAAATTCAGCTGGTAAATCGTGGGGTAAGGAACACAGGGAAAGAAAGAACCGAGCAAAACCAATTCATGCAAAAAAGCAACATAGAACATTGATATCGTAATTAACACCAAATGTCAACAAAAAACGCAGCTCAAAAGAACAAAAAAAAAAGATTCTTCACCGAACAGAAAAACAAACAAAATCAAAAAGTAAATTCCTAAAAAACATCGGATAAGAATACATAAGCGAATCGGGAAATGAGACGAAACAACAGAAGTCGCCGAATCAGGTCTCCCAGGAAAAGAGCGAGGGCCTACCGAATAACTTGGGTAAATGAAAAGTTGGCAGACGTATCGTAGTACAATTGAAAATGACATCAAAGCAGTATTCTAGTAAACGGTAGAATGTGCAATGATTTGAATGTCGGTAACTGTGGTGAACAAAACGGAGAATGTGTTTTTAGTTTCACGGCATGGGGAGGGACGGTTGTATCGCAACATTGTCAGCAATTCCTAAAGGAAAATTACAATAAAAATGATCAAAATGAGTCTTGTTCTCGCAGGCAAGTTTCATTTAAATGTAGGAACGGTTCACTTGAACAATTTTGTGCTCTCACATAAAATGACAAACAGAACATCAACTACTTTTTTTCTAGCTAAATAATAAATCCAGATGCTACCAGAGCAAAAAAAATAAAACACTTCAAAAAAGATAAAAAATTCGTTTTTACAACCAAAACAGAAAAATTAAGACTGATATGAGAGTACAATCGTGCAATAGGGCTCACCGTCACAGGTGGAGTGTCGTACGTTTCTTGCCCTAACGAGGGGAGTGTGCGCATAATTTCGGAAGGCGTTAAAACACGGATGTGTTGGTCTGAGACAGGGGAGCAAATTGTGTTAGTCAATTTCAACTCGGACTCTGTCGTGCTCTGTACGGTTTTGACAGCTTGAATAAACTGGACTTGCGATCTAACAGAAGGTTGTGAGATGACTGTGCTTACAGATGAAGTTTTAGTGGGGATGAGTTGAAGGAGGTTTTTGGAATCTGAGGTTTGCTGTACAGGAGTCGAAGTCATGATGAGTGGCGGTACTGACTGAATGACAACGTTAGTCGGTGGATAGTGGATGGTGCTTCTTTCGTACTGGTATTGGATGGTGCGGGAGGAGGGAGAGGTTTCAGTCGTGGTTACAATTGACGTCGGGATGATATGAAACGTCGCTCGAATTCCTGAAGTGTTCAGGGGTATGTACTGTATTGTCGAGGGATGGGACGGGATAGTCGATGGGAAGGTTTCTTGTTGTTGAGCGGGTGTTGGATGCATCGGTGACGTGTTAGAAGCTGTAGATACTAATTTTTGGTCTGGGGTCGGAGAGGTAGCGGGAGAAGGAGTACCCCTATCACCAAGTTTCGGAGGGGGACACACCTCAAAGGTCTTGCCACTCGCTGTTTGCTTCCCATTCGATCCTTCTTCCTCTGCCTCCTCCTTGCCAATCTGTCACACCCACACTCAGCATTATGTGCATCAAACATGGACCACAAGCACAATATTACAATGCAAATTAAACAATTTTGCCGTTAACTCATTCATCTATACATGGTTTGGTCAAAGATTTTGATGAATTCTCCCATCGGAAAAGGGCAAAAAATAACCACCGAAAGTTAACAGATTAATCAAACTCTATAGAGCAAAACTTGACAATATCCATTATTATAAACATGCAAACTTGACCCGGACGGCATTTAGCATACAGATACCCCACTACAATAGGAAATAAGTTGAGAACAAAATCTGATCCTGAGCTTCTGATTTCAAATCAGAAAACACTCCAAGTTGTTCCAAGACTTTAAATGTGGCATGCAGGCTGTTCATGTCAAGGATGGAATTGACATTATTTTTATAGCCTTTGATGGGGTATTAAGTAAACCTTGATCCCCCATATTGATCTTTGGGAAATATATAACTGTACAACAGACAATGGAGTCACAACAGCTACTTGGATGACAAAAATAGAGAATTAACGACAGTTAATTGGAAAGTACACGAAAAATTCTCAAATGACAATAATATGTGAACGGGAATTGGTGTTTTTTTAAACAACAAAAAATACATTGACTGGGAGTTTAAACTTTTCACGACAGAAAATTAATCTCAACGCCCAAATAATGAAAAATAATCGCCCGAGAGAACGTTGTTTATTTAGCAGAAAGTTTGTGTAATTAGGAATGAAACAGAAAACAGGTTAGTACGAGATCGAAGATAACGGGGTCTCGTAATCTCTGTCATCTGCGACCTGAATCAAGGAAGAGGGGGAGACGGGCTATGGCAAAAAACGCACGGATAGTTGACAATAATTTAGTACTGACTAGTCATTACTTACTGTGTTCCTGACTAAAAATATACATATATTTCATTTGACCCGATCTGACATAAATTGTTGTTAGTTTCTCATTCCTGTCGTGCAAAAACTTTTTTTGGGATGCTATTCATATATTTGACGTGAAATATTTTTCCTGTGCGATGACAAATGCGGTCATCGCATATGTCTTGAATCACATATATTGTCGTGAATAGCATATATTGTCAATGTAATCACACATATTGTAGTGAATAGCACCTCTTCTGTCGTAACATTCAAAGTTTGGGTATGTAAAACATCACGATACGAACTGTGAAAATTCAGCTTTACTGAGTGGAGCTTATTCAAGTCACAGGTTCGTGAAATCGAGTTAGTATAACCCTTTTTGTGACTGCATGAAAAAAGGTGATGAGATTACTGCATCAACATGTGGTGCCCACAGCGTAGATTAAGGGCAAACAATGACCACCCAGGGGATGGAGATGATACCTAATCAATCATAACTGATGGGGGAATCCAACAAAAACTAGGTCACTGTCATCCTTGGGTTGAAGCGAAAGTGCCTCATTCTCGTCTGCAGCCTTACGGAATAATGAAGTTTTCGATATCGAAGTGTGATTGTCATCTACCCAGTTCTCCTCATAATTATCAAGTCGAACCTATAACGTGACACTACAATAACCGAAAATATAAGCCCTTTGTAAAGCAATACGCAGTGTTTCATTTGCTTTACCTTTTTTTCCAGAGGTCCTTTTTTTGCTAAATACCGTCCGTTTCTATCGCTCGAGTTTATCAACTAATCTGTCACCATATTTTTTCAGACGTGGCAATAGTTGTGGAAAAGAAACGAAAAAACTTGAGTGATATCTTTCTCAAAGGTGTAACTAAAATTCAAACTAGCGGTACAAAGCTAAAACAATATTTTGTTAGTGGTTAGGGTGGGATCACACATTACTACAATCACAAAGTGCGGTAGGTGTAGTACAAATTAACCAGAGGTGAAGTTACTCGAAAAAATTAAAATAACTAGTGATGTCAAACTAGCTAAGGACACAGACAAACTAGTGGGTCCTGAATGTACGGATTTCTCAGGTGTATTAAGTATTCTGCTCCAGTGAACCAATAGAGATTTTCCATGATCTTGTTGATAATATATTAAATGTTACAAGCTTTTGAGGTACACGCACCTGTTGGGTTTTCTTAATTCGAACGTTCGTCCTGTTCTCCTTAGCAAGTTGAACGTATGGAGCTCGCTTTTCGTTGGGGAGCTGCCTCCACTTTCTAATGACCTGCTTGAACCGCTCTGGCCAACCTGAAACATTCGTAAATCCTATTATACTGTCCTATCGAGTAACGAAATTAGTTTCAAGAGGTTCCGGCGAATTTTTAAATAATCCTTGAATCTTTCAATTCTTCAAATTTTTGTGTGTGTGCGAAATACCACAAAAACTACCAAACACAAGAACAAACTTACTTGGGAATTCCTGCTTGAGCTCTGGATGGTTCATGTTGGCGTAGAGTACAGCTGCAATCGTAGCGTGCTGTCCTAGAGCCTCATCCTGTTCCATTTTAAGTGAATTTCTTTGATTGTTAGCATTTTCGTCTCCGCCCCATGGACTGTTGTCGCCACCAGGACTGAACTGAGGACTACTGCAAAAGAGGTGAGTGATAATTTGGTGGAATCTGTCGAATAGGAATGCTAAAAAAGTTATGATGTCAAAGCACAAAGTACTTCAGACTTACTTGCTGTACTCAGAATTGTAAGGAGACGCCGAAGGGAAACCCATAGGAGAGGGCAGGTTGGAATGAACGGCAGGCGTTACACTGCCGCTTCTCGATAGGACTGTCGTCGGGAGACCTGAAATAAATTAATAAAATACAGAATGAGTCAGTGCATAAGCGGAATCATAGTTATCGCTGAACAGAACATTAATTCAAAATAGGTTCGGTCCAAACTGTGATGCCACTTTAGGGGACGCTTAAGGGGGGTTTGGAAGTTTTACCTGCCCAGTGCTTCTCGAAATGGTATAATTCTACATAACTCATGATTATGCCATCTGAAGTAATAATAAACACTCTTCATTATAATTCCGCAGAAAATGCAGTTTCCAAAAAGTATCATTACTCGCTGATCGACGCATTTGTTCAGCTCATACATGCCAGACAAAATGACCCGTTTTTCAAACAGAAAATGTCACGCTTTTCCTTGCATTTTTGTTATCCATCTTAACTCATCATTCTGACATCACCTGGTGGTTTCCAGTTGAAAATTCAGAATATCTGGACGAGAATTTTTTATTTAAAAAACATAAATTTTGGTGCTCATAAGAAATTAGGTATACCACAATAAACGAAAAATTGATTTTACTGACTCGCTACATAGTACCAAGCCTCTGACGTCCACCTCATCTCTTCCTCATTCTTTGCCCTTTAGCTGTGAACCAACATTCGCAGATTTTCTTCCTCCATAATACAAATGAAATTTATTCTTAGCTTTAGATTCAGAAGGTCATACTTGTGGGGAACATTGAAAACAACTAAACTCTCCATGTTTGTTGTCTGTTCCATGTTCAACTGATAATTCTAACTCGGAAAGTAATGCAGATACAAACATGAGGTTGGTTTTAACATGTTAGAACTGACGTGCTACTTAACTGAAAAATTTTTTTTTAACCTTTCGAACCCCCTTAAGGATATGACAGTAACACGAAAGTAAAGTAAAACTCATAGGCTGGATGAATGATAAGAGCGGAAACTAAACATATTCAGTGATTTGTTCTGGAACGATCTAGTTAATGCCCCTTGGTTAGCTGAAATGCCAACAGCTCCCTCAACAAATTGAGGAGTTTCTAAAAATAAACAGACACTTTCTGGAGTAAATATGAACGGTTGCGAAGCCAGAGCATACATTAAACAATTATTGTAACTCAAAAAATAATATGAGAACGAAAATGGACCTTGTTGAGGGGAGACTTGAGCTTGTGATGGGGTGCTGGGAGTAGAGCCTCTGGGAACCAAAGGGCTGGTGCTGTGCGCATCTTGAGATTCGTGAGTGAGGACCCCCTTGAAGATCTCTTCAACATCTTTAGAGTCCATGTTGGGTAGACCTTCAAAACAAATAAGGACATTAAGACAACTCATAATGACTCACAGAAGAACTTAATGATCCGACTGGGGATGAAAGAAATGATACATTTTCGCTCACCCCCTTGTCGTTTTCTTGTGGATGCACTGAAAATACAAAATGCTAATAGGCATGTACTCGTAATTACCTGTTTGTATAGAGTCAAGACTGAAATTGGGACCCAGGATTTCTGAAAGTTCATCCTTCTGGTCACCATTGGATTCATGCGTACCTGAATCTGAATAAGAAAAATCATTGGTACATTCATGAACATAACACGAGACATACTATGAACAAAAATTCACAACGGGCTTACCGATTTCTGACTTGATTACGTCCCTTTCATTCATAATAGTGTTGACTAGATCATTATGTAACAGATTGTCTGGCAATTGGAGAATATCTTTGAAATTCTCACTGTCACTCATGTCTTCCTCCTGGAAAGGGGTGAAAAATTAAATTCGAAATCGAATATCAAAGCAGTTTCTACCGCTGAAGATACAAAAAACAACATTTGGAAAGGTTTTACCGAAGACTGGATAATAAAATAACTTGGAAAAAGAACATTCAACGCACCAGTTTTTCTATATAAAGAAAACAAAATAAATTAGGTGTAAGTGGGATTCGGGTTAGGAGAAAATCTGAAACTAAAATTGTGTGCTCCTCAAATTTCAGTTGAAGGTATCGGAAGGCAAAAAGTCGATAATATAGCGTACCTTCACAGAAATACAAGGAGAATTCCTTGCTAATTCTTCTTTTTCTTTTCTGGCTGTCGCATCAGCCATTACCTTTAATTCATCCTGATAAAAGAAAAGTTTGGTCTAAATCATTCATAAAAGTTCTTATTTTGATTAAAAAAATACAAACTGGGTGATGGCAAATGTAGATTTTGACAGAGAAGTTGGGGGAAAATGTCTGGTCTCTGATAAAAACAGGAATCGGAAACGATAAGATGGAGAAAAATGTGAACGTATGAGCTTACCTGAGAAAGGGATATAGTTTTGTCATGATCTACTTTGGGTTTCTCGTTATCGGATTCCTCGCTTTCTTCACTTTCCAATTCTTGAGTAGACTCTTTGGTAATGTCCAGAAGTTCTCTTCCGAAGAAGGCTTCCTGTATGGCACAACAACGAACATGTTGATTGAAAATCCACATCTAAGCAAAGAAATGAAATAATCATGAAATTATTACTCACACGCCTTAGGAACTTACCTGCAAATAAGAAGGATAACTTTCAGCTAGTTTACTCCGCTTCTTTGTGCACCGTGGTTTCCGCCGTGGCTTATCTTCTCCAAAGGTGTTCAAACCTTCCTCATCGTCTTTGAAACGGGAGCTCCTCATCTTGACAGCAGAAAACCCACCGATACCTGAAAATGCAAAAACGATAAAACCTGTATGATATTGCACGATTAACCTAGATTAGCTGTACGCTAAATTTAACCGGGATTATAACTCAAAGATCGTTAGGAGAAGTTTGGTTATCATGCTGTATCCAATACATTTTTCTTGCGAACTGCTTTTGTTTGACTTCTTGTGAAAAAGCCGTAAACCAGAAATTGTTTGCAGAAATGAAAAATGTCTCTGCGAGTAGCAACATCCAGCAGAAAGTGTGGTAAAAAAATTAGAATAACTTACCAAGCTTCTGTAAATTCCTCTGCTTTTTCCGCTTTAGAATGACAACGCCTGATTCGGAAGTGGACAACGAAAAACCTTCAGGAGGGCTGGGCACTGGGCCATTTTCCTTTGAGCCCCACACCATGCCGTCTTTATATACAGGATTAGGATTTTCATTTTCTCCATCTAAAATTCGATAGTATAAATCAAAAAAATGAATATCCATCCTATAAGGATCCACGTTTCATACTCCTAGTATTAACATCTTCGCTTTTATCCCCATATTTTCCTTGTAGTCAACTGTTCTTTGAATGTTCCAAATAAGTTTCATTTAGTATTTCAAGTGCACATACGTTATTCTCCACCAAAAAATAGAATGAATTCAAGATCACGTTGCCAATATGCTCTCCAAGTATAGAAGAACTTCAACACCTACCATCCAAATTCAGCAAATCATTCTCTTGCGACCTCTTGAAACCAGGTCGTTTCCGTCGAACGGGTTGGTTGCTGTTTTCTAGTTCTAGAGTTTTAATCTGCTGCAGCCCAACTTCCGAGAGGCAAACACCATCTACGTAGTAGTCGTTAGCCTTCCCTTCTGCAAACATAAATGCAAATCATGAAACCAGGATAAAGCTTGTGAAGCATTGTGGAATAAACACAAAATAAATAAACCTTTAGCTTACCACTAATTTATTAAATACTGTATTTAATAAATTAGTGGTAAGCTAAAGGTTTATTTATTTTGTGTTTATTCCACATTGCAAGATGGCTTACCACATAAAGCATGCAATGAAATTCGATGACTTGTGAAGTATCACTCACAATACATTTCCCATATTATAGCCTTGCACATCAGCTCATTTTAGTCGGAATAATAGCAGCTAACTTTATAATACACCTGGAGGAAAAAATCAGTGAATTTTCAGAGTGGATGGGTTCTAGTTGCGGATAATGACCATTTCGAGGGTTCGACCTTCCATTGGGGATTTTCTATCTTTTATCTTTTGGGAGTTTTGTGAATACTGAACATGATTTCAACGCTTATTCAATAATCTGAAAAACTCAAATTACATAAACTTTGTGAACACGGACAAATTTTGAATCAAGTAGCATTTTTGGATCAATTAGCCCAAGTACTGCAACTCACGCCACTTGTGTGTCAACTGCAACTCAGTCTCTTTATTCATTAAGTGGAGAATTAAAGGTGCCTTCAGAACCCTCTAGTAAGCCTACAGTTCATAGAGGAGCAAAAGAAATTACCAAGGAAAGAGGAAGGAAATGTAAATAAAGGAGGTTTGGCGTGACCTACATCCTTCAACTCGAACGGGCTAAAATTTGAGCTTTACACTTACCAGCAGGGAATTCAGGAGATGGTGCACGAGTGGGTGTGACTGGCGGGGCAAGGGGCATATTAGCGGGTCGACACATGACACAAGTGTAGCCTTGAGCACAGTATGCTTCAGCCTCTTGTTCTGTTGTTATCGTGTCACACAGACAATGTAGCCACCTGTAGAAAAACAATGAAAGAGACAGTATCAATAGATTTTTCATTCAGATGGAGGGTCCTGGGTTCATTTATTTCATGTATTAATAAACAAAGAGAACTGACATGTTTTTTGGCAGACTGCCCATGTCAAACTTTTTACCTGTCACAATTTATGCATTTGATGATGAGATCTCCGTCAGTATAGAGTTCGTAACATGCAGGGCAAGTAGTTCTAGATGCACAGGCACCACACTGAGAAAAATTTGACTGCCACGTGGAGTTGATGCCAGGAGAGGTCGCTCCGCAAGTCAAGCATTGTGCGCACCTGATTGAAACCCAATTCCGATTGAGGTTAATTGACGCGTATTAATAATCCTAATATTATAATGATAATAATGTAAAATGTCCAAGTTACAAGGTAGTATTCAATACATTACCATTTACACTTCCATCCACCAGTAGGTACAGAGCCCATAGGGGGATCCATGCAGTATATGTGATAGGAAATATCACAGTCGTCACAGAGGATAAGACGAGCTTCGTCGTTCCTCTGGCCGCAACCTTCACATACAGTGCAATCCAAACACCTCCAGCCCCGGGTAAGCATCACTTTGGTAACCTGCACAGAACAAATAAAAAAAATCAGCAGGTTTTTTCCAAAAGGTAAATACTGATTGAATCACAGGACATTCTGCCATCCAAAGAAATTACCTTGACTGTCACACAATATGGGTGGAAACACTGGCCGCACTGAGAACAGCATATCAGGCATGCTTCCTGATCGATGCCTAGAGCACCGCACATTACGCAAACGTCCTGCCCTAGGACAAATTTCTCTTTAGCAGCGCACAGAATTATCTTATTTTCACATCCCGGTTCGTCGTCACCACTTTTAGGGGCGGGATCACTACTGCTCCAGGTAGGGCTCTGAAAAACGATACAAGTCAGAGGGTGAATGCATGTAATGACGTATCTTCTGCTTCTTGAAGGTTTTATTGGTTAGAACAATTTAGTTTTAGATAACCATCTTCAGTTCCTGCCTGCGGGATTAAGAAATTTTCCTTGGAGTCTTCCTCAAAGGAAAACTTCCAGAACCGACACAAGGCTCACCATCCTTCCCCCTTCAACTCACTCTAGACTTCTGCACTATCTGCACGCCACCCACCCATGTAATGAAGGATTACGCTCAACGCGTACAACTCAACAGTTGAGTTGTAGCAGTTCTTACCACAGACGTACAACTCAACTGTTGAGTCTTGGAAGGGACATTATTTGATGTTCTTTGATTTGCTCGTTCTCGTCCATTACGCGTAGAAACCAGCCGTTCAAGGGATTCTCCCATTCAGTATGACCTTGAGAATCGGGACCCACCTCCCTTTCATTTTTGGTTTCCCGTGTGGGAAACCCTCCTCCCCACCTCCCTTTCATTAACTTGTGTACGTATGGGCTAGTTACCAAGGAATTCTGATACGCGTTGAATGTGTTCACGCTCAACGCGTACAACTCAACAGTTGAGTTGTAGCAGTTCTTACCACAGACGTACAACTCAACTGTTGAGTCTTGGAAGGGACATTATTTGATGTTCTTTGATTTGCTCGTTCTCGACCATTACGTGTAGAAACCAGCCGTTCAAGGGATTCTCCCATTCAGTATGACCTTGACAATCGGGACCCACCTCCCTTTCATTTTTGGTTTCCCGTGTGGGAAACCCTCCTCCCCACCTCCCTTTCATTAACTTGTGTACGTATGGGCTAGTTACCAAGGAATTCTGATACGCGTTGAATGTGTTCACGCTCAACGCGTACAACTCAACAGTTGAGTTGTAGCAGTTCTTACCACAGACGTACAACTCAA
Organism: Leptopterna dolabrata; assembly: GCA_954871275.1. NCBI lineage: Eukaryota > Metazoa > Arthropoda > Insecta > Hemiptera > Miridae > Leptopterna > Leptopterna dolabrata. Next base: position 18,777,749 of record OX940982.1, on the reverse strand, counting down.
CTGTTGAGTCTTGGAAGGGACATTATTTGATGTTCTTTGATTTGCTCGTTCTCGACCATTACGCGTAGAAACCAGCCGTTCAAGGGATTCTCCCATTCAGTATGACCTTGACAATCGGGACCCACCTCCCTTTCATTTTTGGTTTCCCGTGTGGGAAACCCTCCTCCCCACCGCCCTTTCATTAACTTGTGTACGTATGGGCTAGTTACCAAGGAATTCTGATACGCGTTGAATGTGTTCACGCTCAACGCGTACAACTCAACAGTTGAGTTGTAGCAGTTCTTACCACAGACGTACAACTCAACTGTTGAGTCTTGGAAGGGACATTATTTGATGTTCTTTGATTTGCTCGTTCTCGTCCATTACGCGTAGAAACCAGCCGTTCAAGGGATTCTCCCATTCAGTATGACCTTGACAATCGGGACCCACCTCCCTTTCATTTTTGGTTTCCCGTGTGGGAAACCCTCCTCCCCACCTCCCTTTCATTAACTTGTGTACGTATGGGCTAGTTACCAAGGAATTCTGATACGCGTTGAATGTGTTCACGCTCAACGCGTACAACTCAACAGTTGAGTTGTAGCAGTTCTTACCACAGACGTACAACTCAACTGTTGAGTCTTGGAAGGGACATTATTTGATGTTCTTTGATTTGCTCGTTCTTGACCATTACGCATAGAAACCAGCCGTTCAAGGGATTCTCCCATTCAGTATGACCTTGACAATCGGGACCCACCTTCCTTTCATTTTTGGTTTCCCGTGTGGGAAACCCTCCTCCCCAGTCTCCCCACCTCCCTTTCATTAACTTGTGTACGTATGGGCTAACTACCAAGGAATTCTGGTACGCGTTGAATGTGTTAAGGAACCGAACTGCTGATTTCATCAAACTGTATTTTGATGGACAATTTTTGGAGATTATGCGATGCTAGTAAAGAAATCAAAATTTGGGAGATGAGGATGGAGGATTCCTCCATTCTATTCCCAAGATCCATGGGATATAAAATGCATTGGAGGACTGATCAGAAACCTTTGAAGTGACCTCTAAATGTGTGGAAGGCTGAGCATTACTTTCAAAACCAAATTATCTGCACCTTTAGAATTTTCTCAAGAAATTTACGTGTTTAATTTCAACATTGATGCAATGAGTTTGGGATTTCTTGACATACAGAGACGATATACTTATTCTGGGTACTGAAAGCTCAATATTCACCTGCAGTGCTAGACCCGGAACACCAAACATTCCTCTGATCTTGGTTTTAGATCCTCTCTTCCGCCCGAAGTCGGAAAACTTGTGTTTTCTCTGAAAGTTGCTAAGGGCTGAAGTGACCGAAGGCAGTTTGCCACTACCCTTGGGCCTACCAGGGCCACTGGAGAGACCAAGGCGCTTCTTGGCGATTTTGGTAGCATAGAAAGGTTTCCCTTTCCCAAGTCCCACCATGCTGAATCTTCTAGATGTGTCATCAGACTGGAAAACACGAGAAGACTGTATTAAAATATTCACCACCAATTACCAACAGAACAAATAACATCTGTCATTAAAAAATAAAAGCATCAGAAGAATAACAACATTAGAATGAACAAACCCTACAAAATACTCACTTTTTCCGAGTCTCCATCATTATCATCGTTAGCCATGAAAGAATCTTGCGATACACTGAGATTAGAATCAAACTGAATGTCGTCGGTACCTAAAGGAAGAGCGTCATAAATCCCAGAGTATTATTAAGGTTAAGCCAATTTAGCAACAGTAACTTAAACAAATAAGCTTTTCTGATTTACAAAAGAAATGCTGCAAGATGCGCGTTACTTACTGTCTTTTCTCTTCATGAAATGAATAGTGCTGTTGTTTTTACAGGATAAGCAAATGTATTCATAATCGGGATGGGCTTCTTTCTTTCTGTGGTAACTAACAAAATCTGCCTCTTTGTCACATGTCCCATGAACGAACCTGTTGGAAAGAAGTAAATTAGCCCAGGCTACCAGACAAGAACAAAGAATAACAACCCACTATAATATACAAATAAAATTTACCTTTGACATTGCGAACATCGGACCATTTCCCTGAGTGCAGCAGCCCTATAGGCTTTATGGCAAACAGGGCAAGAAAACCCTTTGTTCCTTTGTTGATAACACGAGTCACAGACAGTGTAATTGGAATGCCACCTGGATGATAGCCCACCACCTGGTGTGCGGGCTCCACAGTCGCTGCAGAGTCTACAACGCTTTTGAAAATATTGGAGAATAAGTGAAAGTGAAGAAGATGCCAAAATTGCCATGTATTACATTTTGTTAGAACCGTACGCCTAATGTAATGCTGAACATACTCCAGAAACTGAGGGAAGTATAATTAGAAGCTTACTTTGCACTTCCAACCGACTTTGGGCACGGAGGACATTGCAGGTTTCACACAGAAAGGATGGTAAGCCTTATCACAAGAATCACAAACCAACATTCTGTTCGTATCTTCAGACTGTCGACAAAGCTGACAGATCCGACAATCTGCGCATTGCCAACCTGCTCGCAAGCCTGAAACAAGACAAGCTCAGTGTATCAAAACCAAACTTACGATGCTACAGTACTAAGCCTGGAGCATGGAATAGTGACGAGAACATTCAGTGGGTAGGTATAATTATGATGATTATAATGGTAGATAAAATCCAGGCCATGGACTTACCAGGTTGCAAGGCATTTCCTATGCAAGCCCCATGATGGTGCTTACCGCACATTGAACACATGACAAGATTGCCAACGTTTCCTAGAGAATTGCACGAGTAGCAAATAACGTCACTGAGCGCACCTGGGAAGGAAAAAGGGATGAACTGTTGAAAGACCGTTATTGCGATTGAATTGAAAGACAATATAGAACACCTACAAACTTCAGGATAGAAATATTTTTAAATGTTAGGTCTCCAGATTATATGAATACGAGAGGACCTTCTGCTTTTCAAAGTAGTAAGGAGACAGAAATGGAATACACTACAACTAATTAGGTAGGAAGAGGACTCACGGTTCGTTTCCACGTGTTCAATGTGTTGACTGCAAATTAAGAGCATTGATTTGGTGTATTGGAAGGTTGCTGCAGCAGCAGCACAGGGGGTGTGAAAGTGCTTGTTGCAAGACGGCACAATGCAAGCGCCACCGGCCCCGTAGCGGCTGCAGTGGTAGCAACGGCGATTTGCAGCTGCCATCACGGCAAAAGGGACGTTTTGAAAGGTGTTGTCAGATTTCCTTGAGATCCCAGCACACCAAGAAGCGCACCACTCGTGGACGTAGATGAAACCTATGATAAAGCCCACAAATTATGACAACACATCGAATGAACAACACGAAGATGCTGATGATGGATTTGGCAGATATCCATGTAAAGCTTACCACCATCCACGATATTGCTAGGCTCAGGTGCATCCGTGTGGCCAACGAGACTGAGTTCATCTACAGGCTCGAGTCCACCTCCATGGGCATTCCTACAGAGGGGTAACAAGTTGCCAAATTAGAATACGGGAACTGATAAAAACGAACACATAATTCTAAAAATGAACTAGTAAAAAGGGTTTAGGAGCTAAAGCACAAGATTTGTAACTAATTCTTACCTAAATTTCGACATTCCCTTTTGCCGCCGATTTTGATACAGTTGTACCTGATGCCGCGGGCTTGTGGCATCGATAGGAGGGGTTTCTGGAGGACTCATGAGGAGTTCTTTAGGGATTTCCTTGGGCAGTTCTTCGATGGTGCACTCGACCCGACACATCTTCCCTTGGCCCAACTGACTGTGTTCGGTCAAGTTGCATAGAACACAAACTTTACCAGGCCTGAAAAACAATCACAATGTCAACAACAAACGTTCATCTACTGTAGAAACCACGACAGAACATAGCAAAAACCTATCTAAACCATTTTTTGTAATAGCAGTGAAATAACATAAGTTTGCTGGAGGAAAATGAGCTCTAACTTACCACTGCTCAGTAAAAAGAAGCTCATCCACAAAAATCGGGGTTTTCTGTTCTACAGGCGTCGAAGGTTGCACTGGAGAAGTGCTATCTTCCTCGCCATTCTCTCCTGGTGTTTTGCCATTAGAGCTAGGATAAACTCCCGATACGAGCAATCTAGCGTAATGAAAAAATTGAAGACAACTGCATAAATAATTGATCAACAAAAACTGTTGTATTTACTAGCATCAGAAAGTCGAGATTTTGTGGGCAAAAAGAATACGATGGTAAGAAAAACACAAAATGGTGTATGGCACAAAATTGGGGAGCTATTACACCTTTGTTGCACTGGAAAGAGGACAACACAACTCAGCAATTGGTTGATGCTGCAGTATTGACACTCCAGAGAAAGCCTAGGAATAAGAATACTGACCCTTTCCACCTTTTAAGTTTCGAAGACTGGTTGGAGGTTTTCTTGACTCTGACTGCGCCAGCTCCTCCTCCCCGGCTTCCGGGGCCGCGGGGGCGACCGGGTCCTCTTTTGATGCCGACTGGCTTCCCGCCACTGATGACACCAGGAACGACTCTCAAAGGCGACGCCAGTCCCTCGTACGCTGTGGGAGCTGAAAGTAAACCATTCATGATATAGTGGACTCGTGGGTAGGATAATTCACTACAAATTTACTGGTAAGCGGCGTCAATTGAGATATTAAAAAACAGGGTATTTCTAAACAACGTCATTAGCGCTCATCTGGGAGTTGCAGAAATTGAAGGTGACAATCAACACTTTCAGCTCTAGCTGACAGAATGTTGCCGTCATTTTTATTTCTGAGCTTATAAACTATCTACTTTTGTAAAGTTTAAATTGAAAAACAGTAATATACTGTCTACAAACAATTAATTACGTTTTCCCACAAAACACTAACGAAGGAATTCGGTGGATGAAGATGGGATTGCTATTCCTAGTGGAGAATTTCGTAGAGAAAATTTGTAAGTATTTCTAACACATAGTTTAAGCAAGAGAAAAGCATGAAAGATGGTCGTCAGAGTTAGTAGGTAGACCTCGACCAGAACAATTTGACGATTTCAAATGCTTTTTCAAAAAGCGTCCACCAGGTCTTAGCAACAAGAGTAATATGTTCCAACACCATCGATGGGGATTATTTTCCAACCAAGTAATCATGTATACTAATGGCAGAGACGCTTTACCTGGCGATGTCATGCTCATGATGACAGAAGAATTATCGGCGATGGGGGAGGATCCCAAGTCGATATCCTCTTCCTCGTCCTCCTCTTCTTCCGAGCACTCTCCGACTTCCATATCTTCTTCCACCCCACCGCCTCCACCGGCCTTTCCTTCAGCATCACCGCAAGTTTCGTCCATAGCTATCTGACTGTAACAAATTACGGAAGTTGCCATTATTATTATTATTTTATAGGCACTAAATAACAAATCGGATTGGATTTTCTCAAACAAAGGCAGATAAGTACTAAGGATTGTCCCCAGGGTAAACTTACACACCACATTTGCAAAAATCCACACCCAAAAATAGGTAACTAAGCAATTAGCATGATGACCTAATCAGGCAGGAGGTGGGCTTCATGTAGCTAAGTTCTCTCCAAGGACAATATCAATACAGTAACTCAAAAACATGGTATTTCAGTTTTTTTGGTTTATTATTCTTCTGGTGTGATCGAGATGAAAGTTCAGGCTTGTTCGGGTTTGAGTGAAGTTAAGCACAATGGGTCAATTTGGAGCAATTTGAAGATTTTGTTTTCAGTGCGTTTCATGAGCCACGTACTCGGAGTTTCATTAAAATTAGTATGGGCATGGGGCCCAAAATGTGAGGTGACGAGCGTGAAAAAATAAATACGCATATAGAAACTAAACAGAGCAGGCAGCTTTAGCTAATCCGAACTCTTTGTAATACCTCCCTTCAACATGCTGGGCAAATATTTTGTACATACCCATGAAAAACTACATATATTCGATATGCCATTCAAATCTTGGGAAGTGGGACAAAGTATTAGAATAATGGTGACAGAAAACATTCTAAAAATCATGAAAACTCCAAAAATGTATTAGTATTAAAATAACAATTTTCAGCTGTTTAAGTAAAGAATGCCATAAAACGCTGTACACAGTTAGCTTAGTCATAACGGTTTATTATTTTTCTGTGTAGACATCCCTTCTGCACAGGCCACAGTTCTTCCACTGATCACCACCATCGTGGTAAATTGTTACCCTTATAAGTGCGCTTTCCCGAGTAAGGAGATCAACATTAATATACCTAGGCATATTTGTGATCTTCGACAGTAGGTACATACCGACCTTAGGAAGCATCAAAGGAACACGGAACTCGATCTTTCGTGAACTACCGTAGGCCAAAATATTTTTCGTGGTGCTCGACACATAGTTCTACATCGTCAATTAATTTTCGTTAGGAAGTACGCATAAATAAATACCTACATATCCTAAATAAACTCCTTTCCGTGAGGTCATGCAGTAGACATCTCGAAACAAGAAACTCAATTTCATAAAACCACGGGTGATTTGGACAATCTATTCCTTATAACTGAGCTGAAGTTGAATACCTACAGTTTGATTCAGGCTCATGTTAATGATTTTTTTTTCAAACTTCAGGGCCTTACTATAACGAACGGCTGAGCGATCAATGCTCCGGGCGGTCTGTCACCATAAAAATCGGAAACTACGGCGTTTTGAAAATTGCATCCCATATTTTTCACCCCTCAGATACGACTGGCAGTAACGCCGAGCTTCAGTGCACAACTAGACACCAAGAAGGACCTGGTTTTGTAAAAGGTGGCAATGTTACATAGCATACTGCAATAATAAAAATCATTCATTATAGATTATAATAGTGCATTAAAATATAAATATTCATAACCTTATCAGATATTTTTGAGACTGAACAAAGAAGATAGCCGGAATCCCCCCCCCCCCCCCCGCAATATTTCCTAGAAACATACAATATTTTGTTTGCTGGATTATGAACCTCAGTGCAGGGTGAAATTTGGATTTCGTACTGGTCTAAAATTCGCTCGTATGTTCCTATTTGTCAGACACGGGGTTGCATAACAGTAGAAATAGATTTGGAATGCAACATTTCTGGGCTTCTTCATTTTGATTTATGGTTTTTCATTCAGGTGTATGAAATGTTTTGATCCCGAAAAACTTCAGAATTCATTTATTGTTTGTACAATTAGGTTGAACTGTTAATAATAGCTATTCGAAAATACGGTCGGTTATTCACGTTACATTTGGAACTTTTAGTTAGGTAAATTTAGGCGTTAAAAAAAATTAAAAAAACAAGTAACTAAAAAAGAACTAGATATGTAACAAACTAGTAATGCAAGATAGTATATCCTTCATGATCTAATCGCTTCTTTTTGGTGGAAGACTCTGGTCCTATAAAATGCTGCACAACTGAAGTCTCTAACCAAAAACCACTATTACATAACGGAATTCAACAAAATTAATGCCTCAAATAAACATAAAAATTATTACCCTTCAAGAAAATTTTGGTTTAGTTTTTCAAAACCGTATGCAGTTCCAATTTACAATAATCCGGATTTAATATACCGTATTTAATATAAGTTGAATTTACTTGGACAAGAATATGATGTGCTACGATAGGAAATCCGCTAAGAATCGGAAAAGAAACGTTGTTTCTACTTATACCTAATTTAAAAAAAATTAATAAATTAACTTAAAAAAACATGGGAATGCATATTCAACGTAAGTCCTACAAAAATACCACATTGGATATTTCGTCCAGCTGGTTGGGATACTGTGCGTTTACCAAATTCAGGCATATTTTCAATTGTTCAATATTTTCTAACGTACAAATTTTTGAAGTTTCGAGTACCGAGCTAATCGTCTACTTTCCTCTCGTCATAACTAAAGACTCGCTAAGAAGCCTTGATATTTGCGTCTTTCCTGGTCAAGACAATTTTTTGATGTCTGAAGCACTTTGCACCAACCTCATTCCCAGACTGATATTGCTGTGTCGTCAATTACGCGGCTACTTCCAAGCGGCCAAACTGAGGTCTTCTCACATCGCCGAAGACATTTCAGAAGTAAATTTGATTGCTAATGTTAACCCAGACCCATGGAACGCCCATAACTGAACGAAAAAATGGTCGATGTGAGCTGAAATTTATAGAACATGCGTGGTTTAGTGTCTACATCTGATGGCAACATTCGTCTACGCATGCGCAAACATGTTTTTCTTTGAAACTCCGAACTTAAAACGAAAGAATGGTCGCAATGAGCTGGAATTTTGAGGGAAGGCGCGGGCGACGTTTCAATCACAGCGAAACCAACAGTAGCTAACTGCCGTCTGCGCATGCTTTAACGTATTTTCACTCTAAACTCATGAGAAAAATTACATTTTGAATACACCCTACAAAGAGCAGTTAGATAAGGACTGTAAATTACCTTATAAAAGCAGTACTTGACCGAATCCCGGGAAAAGCTCAGTCATGGATTGCAGTAGACCAACAAAATATTTTAAATTATTCTTTTCCTTTTCCTTCGCATGACTTTTCCTTATTTTAGACCAATATCCTGGGAAGGGGTTTTTTAAACTTGGCTCCAAATACAGGTAAACTCCGAACTCATGCCTCCATTGGCTTCAAGAGAATCTGGATGTGAAGAGCTTATCACCATGCAACAACAAAAGTTGTCCCAAGACAAGAACTAGAAACGTCCCAGACTTTTATCCCCGGCTTCAAATGTTATTAATTGTTCAAGATTAATTTACTGATTGTGGCCCTATCTGTTGAAATATACATATCACACAGATAACGTGTGTGATTTTGGAGCATCCAAGTACGACTAGGCATGTTTTACGGTTATAACAAGACCCAATTAGGAATTTGTTACGCTAGGGTAAGCAGTACAATATCCCCCCTCACCCAAACATTGCTGAAAGTTTGGTCAAATAGAACCGAAGACATGAGATAGGTACCTAGAACTTTGGTTTATTTTCAAAAATTAATCTTTGGAATCGAACATGTAAAAAAATTGTTTAACCCGCCTCCCCTCAAAATTTCACGGTTTACGTTTCAAGGGACGTAGAATACGAATATCGAATAAAAATATTTCCGTCCGTCCGCCGTCCGCGGCTTTTTCCTTATTCCCATGAACCAAAATTCACGATATTTGGTTTGTAGTACCGTTTGGGCTCCAAGCTCGGCGTTACTGTCACTCCAGTGGGTGAAGAACAGGAGCTGAAATATCCAGAGTATCCCTATCTCGGAAAATTCTATTTTGAGGTGTGGGTTTTTTCGCATTTTTAAACAGTTTTATTTTTAGTTTTAGTCTTATAGTTTTAGTTTAAATATTTGCATTTTTTTCTGAATTTTTGAGATCATCCAGAGCATTCTACGATGTTGCCATAAGATATGCCCTAAAGAGCAGGGTGTATGAAGGCATCAACCTGGGTTGAGAGCGCACATCACTTGTCCCTTGGCCAGATTGGTGCTGCAGCGCAGTGGTCTAAGCGACGGACTGGAACGCCTAAGTTCCCGAGAACAAAACCCAACCGAGACTGAATACTCTAACATTTCCCTTCAACTGTGTTTCTTTTTGCCATTTTAACTAATGTTTATCATTACTGATAGCATTATTTTAGCAACATTTAACACGTGATTTAGGTAGGTAGCTATAGGGTTATCTATACAGAGAGCTGTGATCTGTGGCAGAAGGGTGTCCTATACAGAGAAGTGTGATCTGTAACAGGAGGGTGTTCTATACAATAATCCGCTGTGTAGGGATTTGTAGTGTTTTTTTTTTTTTTTTTAACCACCATGAAATGATATTTATCGCTTAGTCATCTAAAATACCTAACTCCGAATAAATCGCCAACTTTGAAAATTTGCTCATAAATGCAACACTGAAACCTTTACCCCCCCCTTCCAAATATCTCTCTTTCCTCCCTTTCATTAGGGTAGGTTCAAGAATGGAGCATATCTAGGATACTCTGTGTGACGGACAAGTATCTGAAACAGTTGAAAACTCCACGTCGTTTTGTCCACTCCGAGGCAAGCGGTAAAAAAAGTGAGAAGAGAAGTTTGTCTGAAAAATGCCAAGTAGGAAATATATAGCTTCTCAGGAGACCAAGCCTACAGAAAAATAACACATATAATATGTACAAAGAATCGTGATTTTTTTTTGGGTTTATCATTCGCCATTTTAAAATACGACTTGATTAGTTCAATTTATATAAGTAACACCGTAACAACTATATATAATGTTATAGTACTCTAGATTGAGCTGGTCCGTCCAGAACTCTTTATTCGCCAAATACTGCACAACTCATTTTCCGAGGCAAACACTAACCTAATCTACCTGACAACAAGATCTCGTCATTAACGTTTCACAGAGACGTTATGATGTACAAAAAAGTTAGTATGTATGGGGATCGAATTTAGCATGCACATAGCGATTATTTCAAGATGTCGAGCACGGAGCACCCAACTGTTCTTTGGGCCAATGGGAACACTACGTGTGATTCAATCGCAGTAATGCTCCAAGTAGGTAGTCCAATATGAGAATGCAACTTCCGTATTTTAGACCCCAAAATGGGATTTAGGACCTTCAAAGATTCCTAGGAGCCAGACCTCGTTACAAGTTGAGCCTAAAGACGGGTGGGAAGATGCGCGTGACGTCACACCTTCTAAGGCGACCCCCAGGCAACGTGACGTCATCATTATTAGTTTCAAAAGAGAATTTCGGCTCGTATAGCAACATTTTAGGTAACTTCGGAAAAATGAAAAAATTGCTACGAGCATACAGTCTACAGCTTGACAGGTACAGCTTGACGACAGGTGATCAGCTGAAGAAATTTAAATTTCCTTCTAAAATGCAAAGAAATTACAGCCGAATGATGAAACCACTGATGTTTCCAAAGGAATTTACATAGAGTGACGCGTTGCGGCGTCCTCATCAATTTTCATACTTCAGGACCTGGTGACCCCCACGAATTTGAATATTCTTCCCAAGGTCTTTTAAAAGGTTCAAGGGTTACACCAGTCAACGTCGAATAAGTTGTGACGTTACTGACCACATTACCATAAAAATATGTACGTAAATGTAATAAATCACTTCTATAGTGAATTACTTTACCTCCTAAGGAAGCACTGGGCAGACAAAACCATTCAAGTAGGCTGTGACGACTAATATCAAAGGACAGAAGAAATGGCTGACAAGGGCTCGCACATAGCTTCCTCGTGTCCATACCATGAACGCAATGCAATTCAATGGGTCCATCCAAGGTCAAACGGCATCAACCATTAACTACAGAAATTTGACTAGAAAGATTCATAGGAGGAGGCCCTAAGTCCAACGCACTGCAACAAAATCAGTCGAACAGAACCGGAGATATGGATGTTACAAGGATTTAATATTTGCACATGCGCAACTGCTCTCGGAAAAGTGACCTTTTGGGACCCAAAGTATTAAATTTCATTGAAATCGGTTGAATTGATCTTTGTAGAGGAACATGAGAACCGGAACACCCGTTATAAGGGTTTTGTTGTGAACGCAAACGGAGACGCTACTTCATTCAAATATCATTAAAATTCACAGGAAAGCATTAGGGACCCGAACAACATAATCCCTTTAAATTTCATCAAAATCGGTTGAATGGATGAGCTATGAGAAGGACATAAGCTGCAACATCCCTGCAATTTTCATCGAAATTGTTTTCGAAGTGTTTTCATGTACGAGTGACAGAAATTTCATATTAAGTAGATGAATCAACCCGCACATATCCTTATTTCCTCTTCCCCCGCCTCATCGGTAAATACTGACGTGGACACGCGAGTGAACTTTTTTTTTACTACTGCGTGAGTATACAAGACCTACCTTTGGTAGCGAAGAAACAAAAATATCCTTTTCCCGTTATTTTACGAAACCATGGCGGTTTTTAACAAGCTCAATTACGTAAAGTTTACGAGTAATAACAGTTCTACCGTACATCTGGTTTGCAGTATCTTTACTTTCAAAGTAAATACCTTAACAACAGTTTCTGTCAAATACGACTGAATGAAACTTAATTTTGCGAAGGAACGAGTTACTTGCAGTTTTCAGAAGTAGATACCTTAACAACAGTTTCCGTCCAATATGACTGGATGAAACTTTCCAGAACCGTTAGGTAAATGAAATTTTGATTTTCTGCAAGCCATAGTGAGAGGGATATCAACTTTCACAGAGAACAGAGAATTGTTCATTTTTAGCAGTTCTTAAAACTTCGAACCTTGATTTTGCTGGAAGTACAAAAAACAAGGACAGATGCCTTGGAAAAGCTACCACACCCTTCCATTATGACAAAAAGTGATCAGGATTAACCATATGTTTCTACACATTATTCAGTCCACTGCAATATATATTTCAGGTTTGGATTTTTTCTTTCTAAAACTAACATGTGTTGTGGATAATTTCAAAAATACGCTATTAGAATGCAAATTATACCCAATGAGCCACCTCAAAAATGCAAACATTAAATTCGTTAGACGTTAATTTTTTGCATCAGTGAATGAGGCTGAGTTGTAATAGGAAATGAAGTAAAAAGAAGAACAAAAACCCTCAATCATTATGAAGGATAGTTCAGTACACGCGCACGATTCCACTCGGGGTGGGTAATTGAAATGAGAATATCAATGAATACACAATTGCACGAGAAACGAACAGAAATAATGATTTTGTGCCACTAGAACCTTGCAATACAATGAAATTCGCTATCAAGTTACAATCAGCTGCACCTAGAGGAATTGAAACATGATGGCGAATCGCCATAAATTTGACCAGCGGATGAAACCAGAAAATCGGGCCGACGATTTTACAGTATTCAAGGGTTCTGAGAAACTGATGACTCTGGGTTAGTTGGGCTAACACTAGGCACTTGATGAACTCTTTTCGGTTTTCAGCTCGCGATTTCTAGCTGAAGCTATCGCCAACCTTACTCAAAGAATATCACAGGTGGCTACTCACACAGTTACGAAATTTCAGTTAGAATTCGAGTTTTATGCGTGAAGCATGAAAACAAACATTCGAAAAAGTAGTTTTATAGGACAAACGTTTGTCCTTCGACTTATGTTACCCAGTATGAACTAGCGAAAAAGTGCATAGTAACCATTTCAACGAATGAGACATTCAACGAAGTCATGATATCGTCTATATTATACAAAATTCTTGAGCAAGAAAATAACGCGGACCGAAAATGATTTTTAAAATAAAAAATAAATCATTTCAATGAAAAATTGACCTCCATGAGAAAAATATTTTGACGCGTTTTTTACGGTTGGAGTATTTTATAGACAATAGAAATTCATGGTTATTCATACATTTTTTGTTGCTTATGACCCCCCCCCCCCCTCCCGTAATATGGGACATAATATGAGAATTGTTATTTGACAGACTTCTTTTTTTGTACAAGCCCCAAAACCGCTGGTTTCCTTTCAGTTTGATTAAATTTGACAAAATTTGGAATAAAATTAGTTAATGAATAATGGAAACACACATGAGAAACAAATTAATGTAATGTATGTAAATTTTAAGTTGCATTCAGATCGACCCAAACGGACTTATACGAGGTAGGTACCTCAGGAGACATTTTCAAGTAATTTTGACTAAAAAGGTTTGTGCCAAACTTTATGAAAATTGGACCTTCAAAAGTTACTAAAATGGAGAAAACGAAAAAGAGGAAAATTTTAATTTCGAAAGAGGGGTCGACAACATCGGCGAATGGGGCTACCTACTATTTATATTGCGCGCAGAGGGGGTGTGTTTAGGCGAAAATCCATCTACATTCAAGATCATTCGAAATGAATTTTATGTACCTATTTTGTACATGAATTGAGAAGAAAATGAGCACAGCCGATGGAATATCGCCGAAGGAGAAGGATGGCAGGCAGTGGAAACGAGACAGTACGGAGCAATTAGTGTCCCCTGTACAAATAGGTTATCATCGATTCAGCATGGTAAAAGGTTTCGGAAGGGGTAGGTATGGGTGAAAAAGTCGAATTTTATTTGGATAAATGGAAATATAAGGCGATGGCGGGTCGAGGAAACAACGGACCGACCGGAGAAAATGATTGGAAATCCTCAGGCCCGACGTGAGATCGAGAACAAAAATGGTGCTTACACTCAAGGAAACTGGCCATTTGACAATCACATCGGTAGAAACCGAAGGAACATATGAATTGCCGCTGCAGTTTTGCGAGACTTAACAGAAATTTGAATAATTACGACAAAAGGGAACCTCGGCAACAAGGAAAATCTGAGTTATATGAGGTTTTGGAGGACGTAAACGGATCGGAAGTCTTCTATAGATGGCAACCATCGAAACTCGGTACTTGGGAGATCCTTCGCCAAAGCCCGGGTTTCTCAAAAAGCCACTTCCCTACTTGAAATTGGTTTCGAATTGATAATAGGATGAAATTCTTGAACGACTGCACTTACTAGAACAACGGGTAATATTATTATAGCGGTAAATGGTTTGTTATTAGAGAACGCCCTCGGACATGGGTTAGGTATATAGGGATAAACAGACTCACCTAAATAATTGACTATTTCGAAACTTCCATAATTAACTTATAAACTCTGCGCACTGAAGAAACATACACTTAACCCCCGCATACACAACAAAATCTTCCATTGACACCCGTAAACAAGAGTAACAACCAACAAGAAACTTAAAAGCTTGGCATCTATGGCCATGAAAATTAAAACAATATGAACCACTGCCTCTTTGATACCCGTGATCATCCTGAGATTACCTTCAAAAAAGGCAGGATTTCCCTTCGTTTTCTGATACCCAAAAATAAATTGAAAATAACTGAACTAAGAATAAAAATGTTAAATTACAGTAATACATTCAGGAACTCAACATTTAACGAGAAATATCACTCACGCGTCAATCCTTCGAATGAGAAAATTAAAACCACGGAGCCCATAAACAAAATGCGCGTTATGGTTAAAAACTAATTGTATTTTTTTAATCAAGATTACAGATTTTGTTTGCAATATAGACACACTACATTTATAAACAATTAATTTAGCACACACTGACGCAAAAGGAAAAAAAATCGATAGGCCATGAAGAATTGGCGGGAACGAAGATTCGAATTTTCTGGAGGTTAATGAAGCTGTATTAGGCGAAAATTTATAATGCTTAAGTATTTCTGATCAACAATGTTGAGCGCCATGCATTCAGTACTACGTTTTTGTTCATTTTCGCAAACTGGTTGGTACATAGTTATAGCAGCTATGTATTTCATTAATGAATCCTCAAATTCGCATAGGTAAGTAGATGGAAGTGGATGTGTCCAATGTAGTTATCAGCTCAGTACCTATGTATTTAGAATAGGTAGGTAGTAATTATATTGCTGCTTATTGATGTGGAACTTTGGAGTTATGGAGGCGACAATAATTTCACTTATGGTAGTCGGGATGGAGATAGAAACCTGGGAATACGATTTATTTTCTTTGTCCTTGAAGACAAAGTATACAAGCAGTGGAGCAAGATGAGTGGCTGAAGGTCCTGGAGGATATTAAAATCGATGCATATGCAATATCTCCTATGAAAACATTGTATTTATGTGGATACGTGAAAACATTTCGAAATAACGAAAAACAAGACGTACTAAATTGCATAATTAAGTACTTCACGAAAATCGAGGATTATGGAAAATGACGTAGCAGGTACTGTGGTCATGGGACAACCCAACAGAGAGCGTTGGGGTCTCAGTCGCGTGGAGTTCTCCTCGTTTAATATTCCCCCCCACCACGCCCAATCAGTAGATGTATGACTTTTAAAAATACCAGTAACAAAAATTTGTCAGTACTGAAAGATCAATATGAGAGAGCAACGGATTAATTTATTAATGGTAGTAACTAACTTGAAGAAAGTGGAAATTTCTAATGGCAGTGCATGGATGCTAAATAGCAACAGTAGCCGATAGGCGTGGTAGGGGGGAAGTGGGCGTGGCCCTAAATGACGTCACCTCTGGTTCCCTTTATATCCGCAGCGAGCGCGTAAGCGGGCGGGAAAACGGTGAGCGGGAAAAGATGTAAATTCGGTTTGGGTAGGTTAGATAGATTATTCCTAAATAAATACCTGTGGAGGTATTGTAATGAATCATATAATATTAGGATATATTAAAGAGTGTAAACAGATAAAGTGTGTTGAACATGATAAAAGGTCGCACCATTTTTTCACACTCTTTCGTTTTGGTTTATTATTCTCTGAATAATACACCTATGTAATCGCTCAGCAAAAAATTTTTATAACCCCCCCTCAAACTTTTTTCTTTTCCGTTTCAAGGTGCGTAGATTCAAAAAATGCAATGTCCGTCCGCCGTCCGCCGTACGCCGTACGCCGTCCGCCGTCCGCCGTATCACGTGTACAGGCTTCATTTTCGGTCTAAAAAAGTCGTTCTTTCGCACACATGCTCTATTTGGGCCCTAGTTGTGTCCCGAAACTTTTCAGCCCGATCGGAATATACCCAGGGGTGTTGTGAGTGAAAATGTGTGTAAAAATAGGTACTTTTTGCGTTTTAGCAACATGTTGGTAACATGAGCTTTTGAGGTATCGTTTTCCATGTTTTTGGGGACGAGAAGATCGAATATGAGGTCGATTTTGGCCAAGGAGTGGAAAATTGAGGTTGTACCAGATGTTCAGCTCCCAAAATTGATTTTTTATGAGGCAAAAACCTGCGAAATCGTCTGAAATCACCATCAATTTGTAGAATAGCACTAGGAAAAGTTTCAACACGTAGATCAAGACGATTAGGTGGCACTACCAATGATCATGGATAATTTGAAAAAAAAAAAAAAATCGTACCTACCTAATTTGTGTTTTGGGGGCCAAAATTGGTGGAAACCATCAGAAATAGCTATTTCAATTATTTCACATGAAACAAACAATAAATGTAGGTACAGCCAACATTTCTGTAGAATAATAAACCCCATGTGACAAGGACTTTGCAGCGTTTTTAAGTAGGTGTGTACCTATTTCAAGGATTTTCCCATGCCCATACGTACCTATACCGAAAGGCGTACGGAGATCCCATAGGGAGTTCCTGGTGATTGTTATAATTTTGGGAAAATGTGCGTGGGGCTGCCACCTGCTTTGGAATCCTTCACTGGGTTTGCATGTGTTATCTGCCTCTCACCTCTCACCGACGTGCGCCAGTAAATTTAGGAATTGCAGTCGAGTGTGTGTGGTTTCGAAAATCTCAGTATGTTCGATCTCAACTGAACCCAGTTTCCTGACAAACCTGGAAAATTTATACTTTCTTATCAATATCAGCTACGAATTGCGACGTTTGGCGGTTAGAAATATTGGTTTTATGGACGTTCATGTGTCAAATGGGAACTTTAGTAGGTACCCAACATTGTGACGCTAGTTTTTCCACTTTTACGCGATTAGATGACGTATTTTCGTTTGACTTGTTACAGATGGGAGGAAGGCCATACAGAAATTATTCCAATGAATTTTTCGTGATATTTTTCGAACAACGTTTTTTGTAATTTTCTTTAGTGCCTTTGCCAACAGTGATTTTGGTTTATTATTCTGTGAATAATACACCTATGTATTCGCTCAGCAAAAAATTTTTATAACACCCCCTCAAAATTTTTTCTTTTCCGTTTCAAGGTGCGTAGATTCAAAAAATGCAATGTCCGTCCGCCGTACGCCGTCCGCCGTCCGCCGTATCACGTGTACAGGCTTCATTTTTGGTCTAAAAAATTCGTTCTTTCGCACACATGCTCCATTTGGGCCCTAGTTGTGTCCCGAAACTTTTCAGCCCGATCGGAATATACCCAGGGGTGTTATGAGTGAAAATGTGTGTAAAAATAGGTACTTTTTGCGTTTTAGCAACATGTTAGTAAAATGAGCTTTTGAGGTATCGTTTTTCATGTTTTTGGGGACGAGAAGACCGAATATGAAGTCGATTTTGACCAAAGAGTGGAAAATGGAGGTTGTACCAGATGTTCAGCTCCCAAAATTGATTTTTTATGAGTCAAAAACCTGGGAAATCGTCTGAAATCACCATCAATTTGTAGAATAACACTGGAAAAAGTGTCAACAGGTGGATCAAGACGATTAAATAATGGTACTATCAATGATCAGAGATACCTAATGTATAAAAAAAAAAAAGGAGCGTACCTAATTCGTGTTTTGGGGGTCAAAATTGGTGGAAACCACCAGAAATAGCTATTTAAATTATTTTATATGAAAGAAACAATAAATAAACAGCCAACGTTTCTGTAGTTTTGTGTTGTGGTACCATGTTAGTAACATGAGCTTTTGAGGTATCGTTTTCAATGTTTTTTCCTCGAGAAGACCGAATATGAAGTGGAGTTCTAACGAAGTTTCAGCCTTAAATGTACCTACGTTAAGTTTTGGTATAAAATCGTCGTTCTTTCGCACACATGCTCCACTTGGGTCCTAGTTGCGCTCCGAAGCTCGGCAGCCCGATCGGAATACACCAAGGGGTGTTATGGCTCAAAAATGGGTGTAAAAAAAGGGTTTTTCGATGGTTTTTTAAAGGTTTTAATGTACACGAGCTTGTGAGGTATCGTTTTGCATATTTTTTTCGAGCGAGAAGCCCGATTATGAAGTTGATCTTGTCCAAAGAGTGAAGAATTGATATTTTTACGAAGTTTAAGCTCCCAAAATCAATGTAGTGAGTCAGAAACCTGGAAGGTGGCTGAAATCAACATATTTTTGTATAATAACACTGGAGGTAGTTTTAACAAGTGAATCAAGACAACTCAACGACTCTTTCAATGATTTCAATTGACCTCGCAACACAATTATCGTTAACTTCTGTTTTACAACTGCACACGTTATCAATGTATAAATGTTTTACAAATATGTACCTTTCTTAGATCAAATTTCTATAATAATTATTGACCGTTGTTGTGTTTTAGCAACATGTTAGTAAAGTGAGCTTTTGAGGTATCGTTTTCCATGTTTTTGTGGACGAGAAGACCGAATATGAAGTCGATTTTGACCAAGGAGTGGAAAATTGAGGTTGTACCAGATGTTCAGCTGCCAAATTTGATTTTTTATGAGTCAAAAACCTGCGAAATCGTCTGAAATCACATCAATTTGTAGAATAGCACTAGGAAAAGCTTCAACACGTGGATAAAGACGATTAAATGGCACAACCAATGATCAAAGATAATTTGAAAAAAAAAGGAGCGTACATACCTAATTCAAGTTTTAGGGGCCAAAATTGGTGGAAACCACCAGAAATAGCTATATTTCAATTATTTTACTTGAAAGCAACAATAAATGAACAGCCAGCATTTCTGTAGACCAATAAAATAATAGAATAATAAACCCATGTGACAAGGACTTATCAGCGTTTTTCTCTAGTGACTAGGTGATCTTATTTTCGAAAAATTGTTGGTCTTATTGCAAGTACCTATGTTTTCTACCTAAATTTTTTTAATACGAAAATTGAATGAAAATATGTTTTTATTCGTGTGTTCATTGCCAAAAATCGTGATTTTTCTTGTTTCTTTTTTCAGGTGACAATTTATTTTTCAAAAATTGTTCGACTTAATGGCCTTTTTATACGGTTCTTCAATACAATAGTTTATAAAAATGTGTTCCCATTCATTTACTTATACCTTCATTCAAAATATTAGAGAGAAAAAAGAAAGAAGTTGATTTTTGTTTAAAAACGGGTTAAAACTGACAATTTTGGTAGAACAAGATTTGTTTCCCCTTCATTATTTATCAGAGAAAACAAGGATTCTAATAACTTCACCAAAGAATGTGACAGATCAATTTTGAAAGAGTTTCCTGTGTAAAAAAAAGGTTCTTTATTTATTGGGCTACTCTTAGCTGCCCAGCAATGTGACATTTAAAAAACTTTCTCCTCCCCCCTTACAACGGATACTTTTGTTTAAAGACGGATTTCAGAAGCTGAGATGTGTAGCTATATTGAGTAAAATATTTAGCATTCTGCTCGAAAAATTAAGGGAGTTACGTTCAAGAAACCTCAGAAAGTGTCACAAATTTGTGAGTTCTTACGGTAGGTAATATAATTATTATATGAAAACGATATTTCTGCATGTATTATTCACAATTTCACTTCTTATTTTGGCCACCCCGTCGTATAGATAGAATAATTCAGACGAAATGGTGACGACGTGTGCGATTTTGGTTGCTATGATTACAATGTTGAGGGTCTACTAGGTGAATCGTCGAACAGGTATAAGTGCCTCCCGATTTAACAATTTTTTCATACATTAAATTGTATACGCGTACACTGGGCTTTAGCCCGTCGAAACTGTATTAAATAAAAAGTAGCCTGTAAGCCTGTAACATCTCGTTGTCACGGCGCGCTGTAAAACGACGCAACATCAGCTAATCTCGGGTCACACAACTTGAAATTTGACAGGACATGAAGAAGCGAAGGCAGAGGCATGAAGAAGCGGAATCTGTAATGGATTGCAGATTCCCATAAATTGCAGGATCCCATAAATCATTCAAGTTTGGGCGTCTTAGCGCACAGTGGGGCGAATTGTTCATATAGAAAATGTTTATATTGGTTTATTGAGTAGTCACAGAAAAAAAATTGGAATTTTTTTTTTAACCTGCCGGTAAACATTTTGGCCCGCTTCAAAATGAAAAAAAAAGACGCCGAGTCGATCCAATTTTTACCTAAAATAGCTCATTAGCAGCAATTTCCAAAAATTGCTAAAGCACGTTGATAAGTTAATACTGTGATCTTCGTAATGATGTTTCTGGACTAGGTAAGTAGGTAGTCAAAACCATTTATTTTCTAACCCGCACCGCGCCCGATCTCGCTTTATAGGTATGTACCTACCTAAGGACACCAGTTTATTGTCTAGTCCAAAGAAATACTACTTACACTATCTACTACCTGGTAATGCATCTACGTAGTTTACAATAATACATGGATTCAGATTTCGAAAATGTCCTCTTGGTTGTTTTCCAAGAATGGACAACAACAAACTTATAGTGTGTGTAGTTCACCTGGTGTCATTATAGAATTGGATTGGCCTAGGCAACTGACAAAAATTATGTTCCAGCCAATGCTTGAACCTTGGAACCGCAAGCGTGGCCATGCCAATGCCACCTTGATCAGCATTTTTGTGGAGTCTCGGCCAGAGTCGTCTCCACCTGAAAGGTAAACAGAAATTTCAATTTTTCTGTGGAATAGAGAACCTTCCTGATCACAATCTACATATTTCAAATACATAGAAGGGTAACAAAGCTACCTACCTGTCCCAGAAAATACAGTACCTACCTAGCGAACATGCATCGTCCAGGCACCTATCAGTGGGTACTTTATTTCAATATTCACTCCTATACATATATCTATGTTATACTTTATTTACTCTAAGTAAGTACATGCTAATAATATTGTAGAAGAATACGCCAAATACTGGGACAAAGTTTATTAGATTTTTTAGAAAATAACTCGAAAAACTCCACAACATTTTTCCTTGTCGCCAACCATTAGGTTGCCCCGTGTGGGGTTGGAGTAGCCAACAACCCCACAATATCATCATTCTGTATGTAGATTAATTACATTGATAACCATAATTAATATAAATGAAGTGAATGAAATCAAATAAATCGGGAAAAACGAGCTAGCACAGTGACAGAACTCATAACAGAAAGTCATGCGAGATGCCTTTTACCGAACTTGCAGATATAAATCATCGAAGAGAGCTTTTTCTTCGGAAATGCAGCTGATTTGACACCTAAATTGCCAGCGTCCTGAGTCGAAAAGTCCTGAAACGATGGAGTGGTTAGAAAAATTATGTTCTAGGAATGCACAGCTGTGATCAAACAGACCTGAAACATGGAAATTTCAGAATTCGTGCACCCATGGTGGTTGAAAAAAAAAGTGGCAGATTTGGTTGGTATAACCCATCAGCTCATTGGTATTGGTACAGCTCATCTCTCCCAAACTTTGTCTAGATTCAATTAGCAGACCTAAAGCGCTGAAAGTTGGAGAGCTGAGAGTGACACTGGAATTACCACAAAATGTCTTTAAAAATAGTAACACAGGCTCGACGTCAGATAAAGCTCTGGAAATTGAGCTGATTTGGCTCCCAAACTGTCTACGTCTCTTGACCCAAAAGACCGGAACGTTGAAATTTGGTTCATAAGTAGGTATCAAATGGTGCTCCAGAAATGCTCCTGAATTGGCGCAGACACCTGTGCCTCTAGGTAAAATGGTAGGCACGCTGGTTGAGCTTTGGACCATAATATATATGTATACAGGGTGTAACATGAGTGATGCAAAACCTCTCGCCCACGTGTTCTGCATCTAATTTCCGACCAAAAGTGTCGTATAACTTTTTTTTTTACTCCACTTAAAACCCCACTTTTTTCACTTTTAAGATTTTTTTCGAGTTTCCGACCTCTTCTCAATAAAGCAGCTATAATTTCCTTAATTTAAAGAGTAAATTCAAATTTGAAGATTCCTGTCTTTCTAATGCCTAAGAAAATTTTTTAGGAGGATTTGAGGAGTGAAAATGGAGTTTGAAAAGCGAATTTTGTCAAAATCTTAAAATCGTCTGTTTTTTCTTGTAGCAGAATGGTGAAGGTAAGCTAAAAAATGCGCCAAAACGTCAACGGACTAATTAAAACGTTTTTTGGAATTGATTTAAAAATAGAAAATGAGGTTTGAATACGAAAAAAAGGGTTGTTTCCGGGTAAATTGTGGGTTTTTCATGAAAAACGTACCTTTTGTGAAGTAGTGAGTCAACTATGGCGTAATTTTCAAATCGAATGGTGACACCCCACATCATCTCCCAGTAAGTATTTGGTCGTTATTTTCATTTTAGTCCAAGGGTGTTGGCATTACAAAGAATGGAACTATGGAAGTTAAGCGAAGAGGATTGAAAGACCCGTGAGACGACTGTTGTTTATGTACCTCTACGAATGATTGGGATGAGTTCTTATCTTTTTCGCTGCCACCTATGGACCCTTCACAAACGAACCAAAACGGAGGGCATTTTGAGCAAATAAAGGATTGAACAGAGTCCCGCTTAACTTCCAATTTTTCATGAAAAACCCACGATTTAGCAGGAAACAACACGTTTTTTCGTATTCAAACCTCATTCTCTCTTGAAATCAATTCCAAAAAACGTTTTGATTAGTCCGTTGGAAAGCTGACGTTTTGGCGCATTTTTTAGCTTACCTTCACCATTCTGCTACAAGAATTAATAGGATCACCAAGCGTTTGAAAAAACAGACGATTTTAAGATTTTGACAAAATTCACTTTTCGAACTCAATTTTCACTCCTCAAATCCTCCTAAAAAATTTTGTTAGGCATTAGAGAGACAGGAAATTTAACGCTCTTTCCAACGGTATCTTCAAATTTGAATTTACTCTTTAAATTAAGGAAATTATAGCTGCTTTAGTGAGAAGAGGTCGGAAACTCGAAAAAATCTTAAAAGTGAAAAAAGTGGGGTTTTAAGTGGAGTAAAAAAAAGTTATAGGACACTTTTGGTCGGAAATTACTTAGATGTAGAACACATGGGAGAGAGGTTTTGCATCACTCATGTTACACCCTGTATGTACGAGTAGGTGCCCACACGTAGAAATGCTCTTTCATTAATTGAGCTGAACTGGCTCTTGAGTGTGTCTCCACATTCATTACCTAGTGTTATAATGTAGAAATTCAAAATTTAATCTATAAATGAAATGAAATCCTTGATCTTGAGCAGTAGGTAAGCAATAACTCTTCAGTTCATCATGCAGTATGGCTGGAACGTTATTGTAGGTATGATTGTGTTGTTAGGTATTATTTCAGCTGTGATGATGGCTGGTTAGGTATGCACTGGGTATGTGGGATGTACCACAAAGTTGGGCGGTGGGAGTAACCTCGCAGTGTCGGTGGTGGTGGAGGACCCCAACTCAACGACGGTTCAGTGCCGCGAGCTGGCGGTTGCGCGAACTCTCCGCGGTGGCTGCTCTCATCCGCCTTTCCCTCCCCTCATCTGCCAAACTCCAACACGACGCTATGTCATAAGGTGACAACCCCGAAGTATCAAAATCCCAATGCAACCGAACAAAATCAAACCATAAAATCC
The DNA here is from genome assembly GCA_954871275.1 of Leptopterna dolabrata. Lineage (NCBI taxonomy): Eukaryota > Metazoa > Arthropoda > Insecta > Hemiptera > Miridae > Leptopterna > Leptopterna dolabrata. The sequence continues at coordinate 18,753,700 of OX940982.1, read as the reverse complement.
CATACAAACGTAAATTCTATTTTTATAAACCTACAAATTTTTTCCTCATCAAACACAGATGCCCCAGTGAACCAGAGTGGAGGTCTACAGAGTAGATGCATCGGTTCTATATATATCGCCTTCTCAAACTATTTACAGTCCAACACACACTGTGCCCCCCAAGTTCACTCCCATCACTTCCCACCTTTCATTATGTGATAAGGAAAAACGACAATTTGTGATATTTTTATTGGTATTTTCGCAGCGAAACACGAAACAAACGACTTACCTCGAGGAAAGTCAACGAATCACAACATTTTTAGCGATCGACTTCTTTAACTGGTAAGTCTGAAACTGTCATTTTCTCATAAAAGTTGCGAACGAAAAACTTGTTGGAAAATCCTTAAAAGTCGTGCGATTGGGTCATGGTACGACGTCGCCATTTCCGTTGTTCACACCCAAGTTTTAAAACGCGCAGTTTCAGTGGTCTTCGTAAACATGAAGATTTCCGTGCTAACTAAATTTAAACCGGCGCGTAGTGGTCCAAATGCATTGCGGCATTATGTAAAAAATTAATTCTCAAGGGCGATTTGGCGCAGTTTACTGGAATCCCATAATTCTGTATATCCAATTTATCCACACAAAAAAGTGTTCTTAACATTGGAAGAAGTTCCGGTGTTCGAATTTCCGAAGAAACGAACTTGCTTTACCACTCGTATGTTTTTAATAGAGAACAAAATTAGCAATGCAGTGTACATCAATGTAGATACTCCAGAGCAATGGTTTGTAACCTATTACGGTCCGTGGACCGAAAGTGGTCCACAAGCACCCCCGTGTCGTCCGCGAGACTTTGAAAGAATTGGGAGACAGAATTTGGATATTGAGAAAATAAGAGATGTTCGAGAGAAGGAAGGAAGAAAAAAAGACGTGATTTTTAGGTACTAGATCATTGATTTTGATGAGGATTGGTGACAAAAAGTAATTATTGAACATTTTGAATCGTTGACGAATGAATTCAAGCGTTATGTACCTAAATACGCTTTCTGGACACGGATCGTATCCGAAGAATGGTTCGTAATCCGTAATATGGACGCGACTAGGTAGGTACTGCTCCTGATGATGTGCAAGAAAAATTAATCGAGTTACAAAGACAGTAACTGCAAAGATAATTTCGCGACTCAAAAATTGGAAGTTCCGGTGCAAAAAAGCTCTGTCGTAGAGGTACTCAGGAGTTCGTAATATTGCGCTGAAACTTCGCTCACTCTTCACCACCACCACCTGCCTAAGCGAGCAATGTTTCTCAAATGTTCAAGCGATCAAAACAAAGCACCGTTCGTAGCTGGTGAATCTTGAGTCCGAATTACGACTGGCAGTGGCAAACAGTACACATTACTCTCCGCATCAAAAGTGTGCAAGCATGGCATTAAAAACGACTGAATATTAAAATCTCCAATAATGAAATTAATCATCATGTAATTATTGTATTATATTAATTGGGGTTTTGCATTATCAAATAAAAATTTTCTTTGTGATAAAAAATAAATAGGTAGGTATTTGTAAATATCTACTTCTAAGATATTTAAAAAAAAATTTAGTGGTCCGTGGAAACTATTGTTTCTTGTTAGTGGGCCTTCCATCCTAAGCAGTTTTGTAGCTGTTTTTGAAATACGATTCAACTATACATACAGTAGGCAACCTGTTCTTCAGGAAACGTTTTAGTTGATATTTTGATTTTGGAGAGAAAGGTGTTTCCTAAGTATGGAAAGAAAAACCTTGGATTTCAACATTTTTTGCTAACCAATCGGAAATTGGTGGTGGATTTTTAGAAAACTAATGTTCTTGCCGGAGAAATCGTAATGTGTATCCTATAATTATTAACTATTTGTAAGTGCTAGGTGTAGGTAATAAACATGAGAACAATTTATCATGTTCCAATTTTCGTAGAAACACTCCACCGTTCTTACATCGACGAGTACAACGAATCCTCAAATTTGAGCTATGTAGCTTATGCCAATGTTGATGACCACTGGACATTTGATTACAACCCAAAGCAATTTTTCATAATTTCTGGCAATTTTTGATCTGCGATTAAATAGACTGTCAATTAAACAGAAATGAAAGCAGACAATTCCTTCAGCAAACTGTCTTCGCATTTGTTTTTTCTTAGAGAAAGCTCAAAAACAAATACGTAAACCTGTATACCTTGGATTTCAACTTTTTGTGCTAACCTATAGGATTTATTGAAAAAAATGTTAAGATCATGTGAAAATGTGGCTCATTTTCGTACTTGATATTTTATCGCCTTCTTAGTAGGTACTCATTCTTCCGTTTGTAATAATTACAAACGTAGGTAACGTCGAAATTTGAAATTGGCTGTCTCGTAGCTGAGGTCAGATTTCGGTATTTTCTTCGAAAATTCGCTATAAATATCTGGTTACGGCATATTCAGATGTGAGGCCTGGCCTTCCTCGAGGCGGACTGGTATGTTTATAAAGCGGGTGGGTCTCCGGCAGACCCGTCTGCACTTAATATCCTATTGTCGTCTTCCTTTGTGTTGCAATGCACTCGAAAGCTTAACTATTTCGATTGTCTTCCCATCCATATCCCGCTCCTCGATATGATAACCAATACGGCAAATGCCATTTGGGGAGTTTCACGTACCTACGGTATTAATGAAGTTTATTAGGGCCGGTTCAGGAAAAATGAAACCCAAGGGTTTGTGCGTTAGTGCTACTTACCTTGTGGGTAACGTTACCCGCACGTAAGTGCATGACCTCGATTTTGCTGGAAACGCCAAAAAATGACAAGCAATAGGCACATGACTATCGCTTTGAAGCCAAAATCTGTAAACCAGTACACTATGTATGTTACCTCTGTTTTGTTTACTTTGAATGACAGTATAAGCAAACCTGGACATGATTTCTTCGTTTTAAATAAGCGAAGCAGCAAGATGCAAAAAAATGAATTTAACAAGAGGATAAACTTCATGTAAGTAGGGCTACATAATTAAAAAATATGAAAGGGGTCTAAAACTCAAAATTGGAATAAAGAATTTGGAAAATTAAATACCACCCCATAAATTTGACAAGCATCTCTGATGAGCGGTCCAGTAAGTTGGAACCCACCTGTATATTATAGTCCCGTTCCGGCCGGGGTGGAGGAGAACCCGCAGCGCCTTCAAGTAAAATACGTAGGTAGGTACTTGAACTTGTAGGCTTGTTGAAAACGAGTAGGTACTACCATTCGGATATTTTCTTTCCCTCTTGTGCTATTATGAGAAATTCATCATGACTTGTTTTACATGACTTTTGCCAAAAAATTTGAGCCGAAACACATAAAAATGTCTATTGATGAAAATCGACTGAATGAGGCTGTGATGGAACAGCTGATAGGCTTGCTTACGCAAGCAGAAGGTCACAAAACTCCTGAGAGCATCTAACTAATTAATTTCTCTCTAATAAATTCAGACAATATAAACGAAACTTCAAACAAAGTTATAGATCTGGACGAAGATCCCACTTAATTTTTACTTCCCTGCCATAATCAGATGAGTAAGCAGGTATTGTTTGGAACATTGGAACGATTTCGACATATCGAATCCTATTGTAATCCGAGCGCTTCCCAAGATGAAATATCACCCAGCAGCGTTGATGGGGACCTAACAACACGTCTCAAAGACGCTGTGGTTCACAGCCGTGACGATATGGTCCAACCCAAGGCGTGTAGAGATATTTGCGAATTTGATTACCTAATTCCCTCGACAATAAATTATTGTATCTTCGAATCCCAGTCCACTGTCTGGAGAAAGTAGGAAAGTGCGGCTAAAGTCATTGTTGGAATCTCCATATTTCATGTGATCCATTTCATATTGGCTTCATGCTTCACAAGCTACCGAATCTGTTTAGTTCGGTAGGTAACCTCGGGAAAAGCATTGGGTGAGGACTCGCACATACGCGACCTTCTGCATACCAACGAACTACCGATTATAGGTACGATAGGCTGTAATAGCCTTCATTCCTTTCAAGAAATTAGAAGGTGGCATCAATTCACTTCAATTTGAAGTTTCTTGTTGTAGGTAGGTACCGAAAATGAGTAAGTAGAGAGCTGGAATTTTGGTCCATGGGCTCAGCGGTTCTTTTTCTGGAGATAATCCTTTATTTATTTAAAATTTATATTATATTAACGGGCTAAAATTGTCCCTTTTTTACAAAAAAAAAAAAAAATGAATTGTTCAGCCAGAGGCAGGGACACTGTAAATAATACGTATTAAAGTATTAATTATTAAATTATTAACACAAGTATAAAGTATTAATTATTAACGTTATTAAAGTGTTAGTTAGGTAGGTACCTATATCAAGCAGTACCGTATGTCTTGCAAGGTATTTTTTTTGAACAGGTACCTATCTAACAAAAATTAGCGAAATATACGAAAACTGAAACTAAGTAATTTTCAACCCAGTTACGGGGCACTATAAATTTTCGAAACAACTGTTTTAGGAACAACTCTTGATGGAACCAGGCGAGTCGCACCAAACATCAGTCAGTGGGGCTTCGGAATTAATTGACTTCTTCATCCGTACAAGTGATGAATTCGCACAGTAGTTGGTTCGATTAAATTCTGGAAGGAAAAGGTGTCTAGTTGTTCTGGCAGGTAGGTGCCTATTTTGATGCAGATTCGAGCCAATAGATCCAAAACAGCGTTCTTATTCAGCATCTAGGAGTTTTTGAAATTGATAACCCACCGAATGGGTCATGACGAGGATCTATCAGACGCCGCGATATTAGGTGAATAACAGCTATACCTACGAAGGGAAACTATGCTTAGAAAAGAAAGGAAGTGCGTGATAGGTTCCTGCTCCAAATGTGGCGTGATCTTCTCGCTTTCCTTTTACGTACTTTACTTTTGCTCAAGAGTTGGCAGTAGACTTGGAAGTCTTTTCCCAAATACCTATCTACTTACTGATTGTCAAGAAGTTTTTCAATTTGGAAAGCAGGCGTGCTTCCCACCTGGAGTTGCTGCTAGTCGTAAGTAGGTACGGCAAGGAAGTTTAAAGTCGATGGAAAACCTTGATAGGTAGGTAAGACCTATCTAGCTACTTTTCGATTAATTCAACTACCTAGTGCAACTATTTGGGATTCTGAACAGTTTTGTTGAACTTAATAACACTTATACGTCCAGTTCATAATTTTACCCAGGAATTTCCTTTGCCGAATTGAATCCGAGAGGGATTGGACAATGTACTTCCCCTATAAACAAAAAATGAGCTTTGTCCGTTTCTTGTGAGTCCGAATGGCATTTTAATCTAAATTTTATGACTAATCCAGTCCAAATGTATACCAATTAAGCAAAATATTGCTTAATTGGTATACATTTTTCTGGAGTTCTGAATGTTTTATTCTAATTATGGCGTAACCCCAGGGTGTCAGCGGACCCACAATAGGTACCTACCTATGGATACATCCTAATCTCCTGCAGATGATTTTTTACATGGTTGGTGAAATACCCCTCGATGTTCGGTAATATGTAGGTACTTATCTACACCTACAATTACCAGTAGTAAAACATACCCACCAGTAACCAGAATCAATGATCGAGATAGCCTGTTACCCAATCTTCTAATTTTTCCGTCTTCATGCTTACCAACTATAATTTATAGACAGGTGGGTTGCGTTGAAGGAACGGCGGGTCGACTGCCGTGGGCAGCTTCCCACTGCGATTCTGCACTGGAGGAATAATTCCTCCTCAGGAATGTGACCTCTGAGCTTCCCACGATTATGAAATCACTCGGTAAGCGAGAGGAGCAGGCCGGCGTGCAGGCTTTCCGAAAAATATGAGGTGGTTACCGAATTTTATTATGATAACCGTTCATTCTAAACGAACAAGACCGTTCATAATATATAGAATGGTTTAATGGTACAGAATGGTGGTTACCTGCGCATTTTTCATCAAAGCTAATGCTTCACAAGTTCCCGTGAAGATAGCTACCCAGGTACCTATCCAAAGTGGAATTGTGGTGATTCGGCTAAGTTAAGTTGGCCAGTCCCCATTAGTTGATAAATTCGAGTTGAGAATGTGTTGTAAACTAGTAGACAACCTACATACCCGTACAATGGGGCAAAATTGAAACAGCTGAGCTGTATGGGATTCCTCCCTATCCACGATTCCAAGAATGAAGGTATACCTAGTTTTTTTGATTGGGGAAAAACACCAAAACTCGTCAGTCAGAAAAAAAACATGATTAGCGATTGAAAACCGCAAAACCTCTTCTTTCGTTCTCTTCGCCCTACATGTTTTTATCACAAGCCCCAAACAACGAAAATTTCGCTCAAAAAAAGTGGGGGCATATACGTAAATATCACACTAGGGAAATAGTTCCGTATATGCACCGTGTGTTCACTTGTTTCTGAGAAAATGTGTGATACAAAAGGGCGATGTACACATACAGGGTGATCTATACTTCCCACTCACCTATATTTTTTAACTAAAATGATTAATGTTGTTCATGCTACCATGGTCCATCCTCCCTTGAAGACCAATTTTCTATACAAAAGGGCAATCTATACATAAGGAATATTCAATGTCGTCAAAGTCACATTAAAAGGAAACAAACTTTCAACCGTGATAGTGACTCATGCACACACAACAACAGCGTGGGGGCACATACGGAAATATTTTGTTTGCCCCACATTATTAAAGTTGATAAGTAATTCTGTATGTAGGAGGGGGTTAGGGACTGGTCGACAGAAGCAGACGAAAGAAGAGGTTTTGGGGTTTCCAAAACGCTTATAATTTTTTTTTTTTTTGGTAGAAAAATGGCGAGTTTGAAAGTTGGGGCACATACGGAATTACTCCCCGGAACGAAGACTCAAGACATAAAAATACTATTTCAATAATAAAAAATAAATTATTGTTTTCCCAAAACCGTGGGCCAAATTCGAATTTTTGTAGACGAAAAAATCGCTAAAATTCTTCATAACTTGTTGAGGATGACGACTCCTGCAGCAGTCCTGGTCCTTTATGAAGTACATAGATCCCTAGATTACATTAATTATTATATCCCTAGAAAATCCAAAATTTCCAACGTGCAAGAACTGTGTGTATCCCCTAATCGAGTGACGTCGAGTTTAAATTAGACTGAGGTTTGAGAAGGGGTTTGCCTGTTCGCGAGCATTCTCTTTTTACATAACTTCTGCTAGTCCATCGACGACGTTCACTCAACTAATGAAGCACACAACAGAGATTCCAATCGTTTCTTCAATGCATTCTTCACGCGTGCTTCATTTTCGAGTTGCCATCCGTGAACTAACTATTTCGTAAACAACAAATTAGTAAAATAATTAAAATTGAGAGATAAATTCAAATACATGTCGTTTTAAGTTTAAATCCAAATACATGTCATTTTCTAGGGTAGTTATAGGCTCTACTAGGATTTCACGTTTGCGCATGCGCAGGCGAAAGTTGCTTTACTTCATTAATGACTTTAATATGGGACTGTCTGTGGCCCAAAATCCCACCTAGCCAACAAACTTCGCGACGATTTCTACGGTAGTGTGGGCTCGAAGGATTTCACGTTTGCGCACGCGCAGACGAAAGTTACTGTAATTTTTCAATGATTTTGATATGGGACCAGCTGTGCTCCAACCCGCGCCTACCCTCCAAATTTCAACTAACTTACGATTATTTTTTCGGGTAGTTATATAGTCGTTACAGGAAAGTGGCAAACATTTCGTGTTTGCGCATGCTTATTCGAATGTTAAAGTCCGAATTTTATGGAATCAATATGGAACCATCAAGGTACCATTCTGCATCTACCCTCCAACTTCAGCTCTTTTCGACGATTTCTAGGGTAGTTATCAGCTTTACAAGGATTTTACGTTTGCGCATGCGCAGTCGAAAGTTACTGTATTTTCTTGATGAATTTGATGTGGGACCATCTGTGGCCAAACCCGCACAGACCCTCGTAATTTCAACTCATTAGGACCATAATTTCGTATAGTTTTGCCCGGAACTGACCACAGACACAGACAAATAACTATGTTCCTTTACGTCTGAAACGTTAAATGCGGATAGAAATTTTCATTTTGGAGGGCAACAATTTTTCCGACTCTTGCACGAATACAAAGCTCCCCTACCTTCGGTACTGAGGAAGCAAAAATAAGGTGCCTACCTATGCATGTTGTGCACAAACCACATTATTAAGTGTTTTAGATACTCAACCGTTCAATAGTGTGTATGCTGTTGATTTTGATTCTAGCCTTCTAAAATATCGCAGTCACCATCACATTACTCACTGCTTTGTAGAATATCCACACTGTGCTAATCCTTTGTACATTGTGCTAAAATCCTTGCAGGAGATGGAGGGGCGAGGGTTGCAGAGGAGTTACACTCAGGTCGAGTTCCCGGTCACGAGGTCCGCCCGCTCTCAGCACCACCATTATCACCAGGTAATCACCTTGATTATGATCACATGCCTATGTACCTAATTCTACGATTCTCAACATTAATCTGCCATGGTTCTACGTTTTAAATTTGGTTCGTATCTACCCCACCTCTGTAATAATTGTTGAACAACACACATCATATTTAAGCTACTACTTACAGACGCATGTTCATGCACCGCCACACAGTGGTCGGAAATAGCCGTTTTTGTGCAAAAACCTCTAAAGGTTCTAACTGGCAGCTACTGTTATGATCCAATACGTTTTTTGGTGTGCTGAAACCGAATCAGTCACCCGTTTTTCTCTATTCGCTCTAGATGTTTGGTTATTACTGTTTTTTAAGATTTTTTTGCACACGAAAATTCGTAAAAAATTAACATTATATCCGACAGACTAAACATACTTTCTCATATGTTTTTTGGTGTGCTTAACATTAATTTGACAACGAAAAATGCCTATCTTGCACCCTTACCCTCAAATTCCACCGTAAATCCCAAAAAACCTTGTAAAAATCACTTTTCAGCTATAATCAAGTAACTAAACTTTTTTATAGTACTTACTGATCCATTCATTAGTGCAGACTTAAAACTAGAAACCCGATTTTTCCCAATACATTGTACCTTTTTATAATGCATAGGTATCATTTCCCTCTCATTGCTGCGAAAATATGGTGCGAAGCTGTGGTTTCCTCGCCACTTTTTCATAGACTTCTTTTATGTTGGGATACATTTCTCTCAATCCCTGCTGTAGGGTACACTCGCTCCTGAACAGTAGGTCACACAACTTGTAAGAAATTACAAATTTTTCCATTATTAATAATTCACGAGGGAGAATACGAAGAACAAACCTGTATCGTCAAGTGTAAAAGGAAAACTAAAATCCTGAGCATGTCACATAATGCTATTGTTTAGATGGATTAAATTTGTTCTTTGAGCTTCTGTATAAACAAAACGCCTAAAAACTAGGACATTATAAATTCAGGAGCCAACAGGTTCTATCGTGAATGCCCATCACCGGCGGCGGAGGGCGGCGATCAAACTCACGATGCTGACTCTTCTATACATGTATTTTGAGGTAATAACGTTCCCGAAGTGGAGCTCGGTGGAGCTTTTTTTTTGTGGTCCACAAAGCTGATGATTTTTCACTGCCTTTTTTTCAGTCCTTTTTTTCGATGATCCATGAAAAAAATAAACAAATAGTTCAAAACTTTCCACTATTTATACCTAAATTGACCTAACATTGCCTAGAATTAACCAATTTCTGTTACCAAGAGGGTACAAGATCGAATTCCGCGAAATCAAAAACTTATGCGTTGGTTTCATCATTCTCTGTTCGCCTTTGAATATTTTTTACGGGCAAAATCGTTCGAGAACTCTCATCCGTGGGTATTTGAAAGTGACCTACAATGCCCACAACAACGATTTGACAAATTTCATTTTGGGTTTTTTTTTCACACATCCGACCACTGTGCGCCACACAGTGGGACGAAGTAGGTACTAAAAAATCGAAGAGGGGCGAAATTTTTTTCAATTTCGGGAATTGTGACGTTCTCTTGTTATTTTGGAGGCGTAGCCTCATATATTTCCATCGTATTTGTGATCCTGCTCGAAGAATTAAGGTCGGAAATAAATCCCAAACCTACTCATCACTATATCACGTTATCACTATATCACGTTAAAATTTGAACTCATTAGAATATTAGGTCATTGCTGAAGCTGGAATTTTCATTTTCTATTTCCTTGTTTATATAAAATTTTGGATTCATTTAGATAAATCGCCCAAAACCTCCCAGAAAAAGGAAGCTGGGAAATCATTTTAAAATGTTCAAAGTTGAAAAATCTGCGGGAGAAGAGTCGGAAACGATCGGAACGAGAGGTATTTACTTTTTTTTGCGCGCGAACCTTGAACCTTATTCTGTTTGTTCTACGCTGAAACCATGGTAGAATAAAATACAATAACAGCTCACAACAATGAAGTCATCTTTCCCAGCGAGATGTTCACTTACTTGGGTATCATCTTAGAGTAAATTGCTGTAAACGTGGACCTGACAATAGGTTTGTTCGCGGTGGCCATCTGACTGTCTTCAAACCGTCAGATCCATTATTTGGCGTTCGCGGTGGTCTTGCGGACTCGTCTCGGTCTGTATAGCATCCATAGGATGCTGTTCGCGGTGTTTTTCTGGCGGTTCGAAGACAGTTCCAAGACCGTCAGATCAGTCCGCGGATTTTCCGATGTACTCCTTTCTGACTGCTCGCCCCCCACTACCGCTCGCCCGCTTAAGCCAATCAAATCATTTCTCATCGCACCGTCGTTCGTCGTTGTTATTCGTTCTAATAACCCTATCCACTTCCACTTCTCTCACTTGCGTTTTCGTACTTCTCGCTCGCCATGAGGGGTCGGTTGAATATCCCAAATGAAAAACTTAGTGCCACTTGCCTACCTAATTTTACGATTACGGTGGGTGTTCCAAGAACTGGCCTAGCAATTGTTGGTTTTGCCAATTTTGGCCCACTCGAATTAGACTCCTAATTTTGACAAATTATCTTCGATTGTTGAAATTGTATTTTCAAGGCTGGATTCACAGTTTATGCTGCCTTTTTTTTGTAGACGTTTCCGGTGATTTCAGCCGTTTCATCATATTATTGACCCTTGAGGAAACCGAATACATAGCTATATTAACAAAAAATGAGCACATGAAGAATGTGTAGTCAGTTATCAGCAAAATTAGTTAGGTACCTAACAACGAACTTCAAACTTTCGATTAGGTATTTCTTCAGTCACCAATTACTCCACAAAAGTACACTGGTATCTCCGAATTTGATAAACATCCCATTAGGTCATTAGTTAGGAAGAAAACTACAGAGATTTCGATTTATTTTTATTAAAAATACTTCGACTAAGTACAAGTTGAGATAAAGGAATGCATAACATTGGTAAGAGATGAATACTCGAAGCAAAACGTAGGAACTAAGATATTACAACTAGGAACATACATAAGATGTGTGATGAGTCTATGCATTCATCAGAAGCATAGGAATAATCGTAATATTCAAAAGACTTGAGTAAGTTGAAGAATTAAAAAATTAATAAATTAGCCGAAATCAACGGTGACGAACGATAGTATTATTGTTATAAAAAGAAGAAATAAATTAGCAGAGATCAATGATGACACATGAACTTCTCACACATGCACGAGTCACAGCCTTTCATTAAACCCTTAATACTCTAGATATGATTTGTATAACAAACGTCAGAAAGCAGAAAAAATCGACGACGACACGACACGACACAATCAGGAAGGTTAGAAATTTTCAGGTTGCACAGCGGTTGCAGTCAGATTTCCTTCCCAAGCGTTCGCGGTGTACCCAGTCCATTGTGAGTTTGAAAGTTGGTATTGGTGGCGCATGCGTGTTGGCACGATAAGAAAAGTGGCTTCAGACGGTTCCCTGACCGTCAGAAAAACACACCGCGAACGAAGCTATAAATTCGTCAATTTTTGATTTTTCAATTTTTGTTTGATTATTTCAAACTTTTTTGTTGTTCCAAAATTGACTTTTAACTTAAAAAAACAGAAATTGATGCACGTCTAATGAACTTTCCGGGTCGAGTTACAAGTCAATGTCCGCGGGACCCCTACACTCGTTCCACTGTGCGCCAGCTCAACGCATGATTCATCATGATTATGATCAAAATTATCTCTTTAGTATAGAAACGCAATCATTAGATAATGCCTAGTTAATGTCACATGTTGATCCTTGATTACGATTAGAATCAGTGATAATAGGTAAGTATATTGTACTTCGGTAGATATAAGAGGTAGGTACCAATTATTACTTCTTACCTAATCATCATAATGTTGAAAAATAGGCAAGTGTATTTCGTGCCTGTGATTTGAAATCACGGAAAAAGGTTAAGAATAAAAACAGTCATGCAGCATGGCTATAAGAGCGAATTTTCGAAGTTTTCGGCATCTTCCTCCTCCGCCTAAAATTTTCTGAAAATTAATTTTCGGCCAATGTTTTCCCAACTTGATACCATACAAAATTAAAACAGGAGTAGTTTTACGCAAAGTAAAATTTGGGGTGGAAGGAGGGGGAGGGGGAAATCAAAAATGTTTTGAATAGCAGAAGAGTAGGTATTGGATACGTAACAAATTTTTTGTTCCATTTTTTGCCGAGTAACACCTCGGTTTGTAGATTTTCCAACGCTGAACACGATGGTGAAGTCAGAATTGCGATATCCCATTCCGTTATCAGATTAGAGCAGACGAACCAGGAAGAACATCTCAAGAAATAACCACGTTCCTTCATCTTCAAAGTGCTCCAGTTTGAGAATGGAATGAGATATCGCAATTCTGATTTCACCATCGTGTTCAGCGTACAAAAACCTTTAAAATGAGGTGTCACTTGTCAGACTTTTTCATTTTGGGAATTTATGGGTAATTTTCCCCCCCTAAAATTCCCCAAAACTCCCCCTTAGAGTGACCCGATTCTGCCCATCTTCGAACTTAGCCTGTCGATTGCCAAGACAGATTTTTCGTGCAAATTTGAACTTTTTATCTCAATTCTTTCGAGAGTTATCGTCTGGAATGACACATACATATATAAATATATAAATATATAAATATATAAATATATATATAAATATATATATAAATATATATATAAATATATATATAAATATATATATATATATATATACATATAATTTTTGGTGTCTTTCGGCAGTGAATTCAGGATGGTCTGAAACGGATTTTGGTATAAAAATCTTTCGGAAATTCGAGTTTTAAAAATTTTGGACCGAGAACAATAGCTTCCTTTTCTTCGAAAATTCGCTAATAAAGACCCATTGTGGAGTTACTTGTAGAAGAAATGTAGCCCGATGTCTTATCGAATGAAGTGAAATTAAGAATTACTGCTCCACGTCTCGACCATCTCTGGCCCTAAACTTGAAAACTCGATGATGTTGACGTCAAACATTAGATGTGATAAAATCCTATTAAAAATGTAAATTCCATATTATAGAATTATATCATTATTATGAAAATCACTTCTGACAGTGGTCCACATAGGTAGGTATCGTTTGAGGTGTCGTTTATTATTACTGAGCACCGTTTGGGGTTACTGCGAAGCTTTCATCATCAGGCCCGAGCGGGAAAAATTGAACCAACAACAATTATAATATTCATGTTTTTACTGTCGGTTTTGGTTTATTATTTTGTGAATAATGCACCTATGTATTCGCTCAGCAAAAAATTTTTATAACACCCCCTCAAAATTTTTTCTTTTCCGTTTCAAGGTACGTAGATTCCAAAAATGCAATGTCCGTCCGCCGTACGCCGTCCGCCGCCCGCCGTATCACGTGTACAGGCTTCATTTTCGGTCTAAAAAAATCGTTCTTTCGCACACATGCTCCATTTGGGCCCTAGTTGTGTCCCGAAACTTTTCAGCCCGATCGGAATATACCCAGGGGTGTTATGAGTGAAAATGTGTATAAAAATAGGTACTTTTTGCGTTTTAGCAACATGTTGGTAACATGAGCTCTTAAGGTATCGTTTTTCATGTTTTTGGGGACGAGAATACCGAATATGAAGTCGATTTTGACCAAAGAATAGAAAATTGAGGTTCTACCAGATGTTCAGCTCCCGAAATTGATTTTTTATGAGTCAAAAACCTGGGAAATAGTTTGAAATCACCACCAATTTGTATAATAACACTGGAAAAAGTGTCAACAGTTTTAAACTATCTTTGATCACTGGTAGTGCCATTTAATCGTCTTGTTCCACGTGTTGACACTTTCTCCAGTGTTATTATACAAATTTATGGTGATTTCAGACGATTTACCAGGTTTTTCACTCATAAAAAAACAATTTTGGAGCTGAACATTTGGTAGAACCTCAATTTTCCACTCTTTGGTCGAAATTGACTTCATATTCGGTCTTCTAGTCCCCAAAAACATGAAAATAGTTATCTCAAAACCTCATGTTACTAAAACACAAAAAGTACAAGAAGACCGAATATGAAGTCAATTTTGGCCGAAGAGTGGAAAATTGAGGTTCTACCAAATGTAAAGCTCTCAAAATCGATTGTTTATGAGTAAAAAACCTGGGAAATTGTCTGAAATCACCATCAATTTGTATAATAACTCTAGAAAAAGTGTCAACAGGTGAATCAAGACAATCAAATGGTACTACCAGTGATCAAAGATAATTTGAGAAAGAAAAGGCGTACCTAATTCGTTTTTTGGGTCCAAAATTGGTGGAAACAATCAGAAATATCTATTTAAATTATTTCACAAGAAAGAAACAATAAATGAACAGCCAACATTTCTGTAGGTGTGTCCAATAGAATAATAAACCCATGTGACAAGGACTTTGCAGCGTTTTTGATTTTAGTAACATGTTAGTAAAATGAGCTTTTGAGGTATCGTTTTTCATGTTTTTGGGGACGAGAAGACCGAATATGAAGTCGATTTTGACCGAAGAGTGGAAAATTGAGGTTGTATCAGATGTTCAGCTCCCAAAATTGATTTTTTATGAGTCAAAAACCTGGGAAATCGTCTGAAATCACCATCAATTTGTAGAATAACACTAGAAAAAGTATCAACAGGTGAATCAAGACGATCAAATGGTACTATCAATTATCAAAGATAATTTGAAAAAAAAGGAGCGTACCTAATTCGTGTTTTGGGGGCCAAACTTTGTGGAAACCACCAGAAATAGCTATTTCAATTATTTTATATGAAAGAAACAATAAATAAACAGCCAACATCTCTGTAGGTATGTCTAATAGAATAATAAACCCATGTGACAAGGACTTTGCAGCGTTTTGGTTTATTATTCTGTGAATAATACACCTATGTATTCGCTCAGCAAAAAATTTTTATAACACCCCCTCAAAATTTTTTCTTTTCCGTTTCAAGGTGCGTAGATTCCAAAAATGCAATGTCCGTCCGCCGTCCGCCGTACGCCGTCCGCCGTATCACGTGTACAGGCTTCATTTTCGGTCTAAAAAAGTCGTTCTTTCGCACACATGCTCCATTTGGGCCCTAGTTGTGTCCCGAAACTTTTCAGCCCGATCGGAATATACCCAGGGGTGTTATGAGTGAAAATGTGTGTAAAAATAGGTACTTTTTGAGTTTTAGCAACATGTTTGTAACATGAGCTTTTGAGGTATCTTTTTCCATGTTTTTGGGGACGAGAAGACCGAATATGAAGTCGATTTTGACCAAAGACGCGGAAATTGAGGTTTTACCAAAGGTTCAGCTCCCAAAATTGGTTTTTTATGAGTCAAAAACCTGGAAAACTGTCTGAAATCACCATCAATGTGTATAATAACATTGGAAAAAGTGTAAGCAGGTGAATCAAGACCATTAAATGGCACTACCAATGATCAAAGATGATCTGGAAAAAAAAGCGTACCTACCTATTTCATGTTTTGGGGGCCAAAATTGGTGGAAATCATCAGAAATAGCTATTTCAATCATTCCACATGAAAGAAACAATAAATTTGACAGCCAACAAGAATCTCTAGAACTCCATTAGAATAATAAACCGATGTGACAAGGACTTTGCAGCGTTTTTATGAGTCAAACACCTGGAAAACCGTCTGAAATCACTATCAATTTGTAGAATAACACTAGAAAAAGTATCAACAGGTGGATCAAGACGATTAAATAGCACTACCAATGATCAAAGATAATTTGAAAAAAAAAAAGGAGCGTACCTACCTAATTCGTGTTTTGGGGGCCAAAATTGGTGGAAACCATCAGAAATATTCGAATTATTTCACGTGAAAGAAACAATAAATAAACAGCCAACGTTTCTGTAGGTATGTCCAATACAATAATAAACCCATGTGACAAGGACTTTGCAGCGTTTTTTACTCGGTACTGCGGTAATGTGAGAAGTCAAGCTGCAAGTTGGTTGTGGTTGTGGCAGCCTTGTTCATCCCTCTCGTCTGTGGTCCCTTCTCCCCTCTCCGCCCAACCTTTTTTCCCCGATTTGTTTACGTTTGCTTGCACGATGCACCGCTAGTTGTCGAGGTCTCGTGGAGCTGGGACGTTGTTTTTACTTGTTTTGTTTGTTTAGTGTTGTGTTTGCATAATATTTTGTACTCTGAAACAGACTCGTGTTGTTGGAAGCTTGGTGCTTAGAAGAGTGAGGGATCAGTAGCGACTTGGTAAGATCTGTTTTAACTGTTTTAGATGAGAAAGTGTAAAATTACGCATTCTCTTGATGGTATAATGGTAAAATTACGCATTCTCTTGATGGTAAACCGTACAACTTTCTAACTACACCGGACATTTTTTGTGAACTCGATCGGTGTTGGTTGGGAGTGGAGAAGGACAAATCGCGAACAGCGCTGACGCTGACGTGATATTTTTGCCGTAGCGATAGTAATGCAACTGATAGAAGTGCCATATCAGCTAACGTGAAGTAGGTATTTGTTAGGTACATTTTCATCTGTAGAATCAATTTTGTGTTGGAGCCGTTTAAACGAGTTCACGAGGTTCTTAAAGGAGTTCACGAGGATGAAATGATTTCGGTTGACAAAGGTTGTGGTCCTAGGTAAGTAGACAAAGGTAGTTACGGGGATGTTCATTTCATGCTTTCATATTTCATACAATTATATAGCATTTAACCCCTAAGTACCTATATCTTGCTCTGGTAGTATTATACTATCACAGTGAGTTGATTTAATCAGTCTACTTCCTGAGAAAGAAACTCAGCGACTCCGAATGCTTCAGAATCGTCAATCTTTTTGTGGTTATAGTTCGGGTTTGCTCGTTGCTTTACAGTGTAGCCTACTTTTGGTTTATTATTTTCAACCCCCCCCCCCCCCCCCCCCCGCTTCAAGCCTATGCAGAATCCGAAAATGACTTTAAAAAAACGCTACAAATTATTACACAACGGTTTATTATTTCCCTGCGTTGATCACCATTTTCTGTGGTCAAAACCTACGCTCGTGCTCCCCCCAGGAAAGCCCTAAATCGACTACTGGAGCCGGCCCAGGAATTTCAATTTCATCAAAATGCGCGGGATTCAATAATTCAATGATAATTTTATTTGTTGTTAAACATGGAGGATAACATTTTTTTGTTGAGGTTAAA
This sequence comes from Leptopterna dolabrata, assembly GCA_954871275.1. Lineage (NCBI taxonomy): Eukaryota > Metazoa > Arthropoda > Insecta > Hemiptera > Miridae > Leptopterna > Leptopterna dolabrata. The sequence continues at coordinate 18,736,171 of OX940982.1, read as the reverse complement.
AAACTACATAATCAACAAAACCCAAAAGAGCCATCATTCTTCAAATTAAACAATATCACAGAACCAGCCATCCTTGATTATAATCAGGTGCTCCCTAGCAATGATATCTGGGCCGGATTTATACCGTTTCGTTCACGATCATGTTGGCGAAAGTGCAAACGAACGGCTGGGCGTACAGTAATCCGAGTGGTCTTGAAAAATGCTTTATTTCAAGGTCAATTTAAAAATATAAAAAAACGATACCCTTCTATCGAAAGTTTTCGAGCTAAGGCGTTCGGGAAAGGGACCACCTAATTTGCAGGTCAGCCTTATCACATAATAAAAATACGCGGTCACGGAAACTGCACATGCGGTCACGACGAAACTCGGGTGGTATTGTTTACTCATGTGACCGCACAACCCCTGAAAATTTCATCGCAATCGGTTAATCCCTACTGGTACTTTACCTTGTACCTAAAATTTAAAAAGTTGCGGTCACAGAAACTAATAATGCGGTCACGCTGAAACTCAGGAAATAATCTTTTCTACTAATAACCAACCATCCCTGAAAATTTCATCGAAATTGGTCAACTCCTACTGGTACTTTACCTTGTACCTAAAATTTAAAAAGTTGCGGTCACAGAAACTAATAATGCGGTCACGCTGAAACTCAGGAAATAATCTTTTCTACTAATAACCAACCATCCCTGAAAATTTCATCGAAATTGGTTAACTCCTACTGGTACTTTACTCAATACCTAAAAATTAAGAAAGTTGCGGTCACAGAAACTAATAATGCGGTCACGCTGAAACTCAGGAAATAATCTTTTCTACTAATAACCAACCATCCCTGAAAATTTCATCGAAATTGGTTAACTCCTACTGGTACTTTACTCAGTACCTAAAATTTAAGAAAGTTGCGGTCACAGAAACTAATAATGCGGTCACGCTGAAACTCAGGAAATAATCTTTTCTACTAATAACCAACCATCCCTGAAAATTTCATCGAAATTGGTTAACTCCTACTGGTACTTTACTCAGTACCTAACGTTTAAAAAAATTGCGGTCACAGAAACTAATCATGCGGTCGCGCTGAAACCCAGGAAATAATCTTTTCTACTAATAACAAAACATCCCCGAAAATTTCATCGAAATTGCGTGACCGCATGATTAGTTTCTGTGACCGCAATTTTTTAAAATGTTAGGTACTGAGTAAAGTACCAGTAGGAGTTAACCAATTTCGATGAAATTTTCAGGGATGGTTGGTTATTAGTAGAAAAGATTATTTCCTGAGTTTCAGCGTGACCGCATTATTAGTTTCTGTGACCGCAACTTTCTTAAATTTTAGGTACTGAGTAAAGTACCAGTAGGAGTTAACCAATATCGATGAAATTTTCAGGGATGGTTTGTTAAGAGTAGAAAAGATTATTTCCTGAGTTTTAGCGTGACCGCATTATTAGTTTCTGTGACCGCAACTTTCTTAAATTTTAGGTAGGTACTGAGTAAAGTACCAGTAGGAGTTAACCAATTTCGCCTGCAAACCAAATGGCATTAATTTTGGTTCATGGCAATAGGAAAGTGCGAAGTACGGCGTACGGACAGGATTTTCGGATTCTACCCTACCTTGAAACGGAAACCATCAAATCTGGGGGGGGGCGTGATTTTTTTTTCATGCTCGATTCCAAAGGTTCGTTATTGAAAATAATAAACTAAAATATCTGTCCGTCTACCGTACTTCGCACTTTCCTTAGTTACCATGAACCAAAATTAATGAAATTTGGTTTATAGGTCCCATTTGGGGTCTAGTTGGTCCGCGTAATGTGTAAGTGTAATGACTATGCGGCTCCGGTTCCGGTTCTCTGCAGCCGCAAGAACCGTGGGGGGAAAACCGCGTTTGGAGCTACATGACACACTATGCTTAAAACCGGAAGGGGGTTGTAGTTGGTGGGAGGGGGAGTTGCGAGAGATGCGTCTCTTTTCAGATCAGTCCAAAAATGGAGCTTGCTCACTTCGTAGTAGTTGTTTGTGCTGCTGAAAGTGAAGGCTTTATCTCACAGACTTCACGTCGTCGGAGGTATTCGGGTACATCACTCTTGCTATTGATATCCAAGCCTTCTCCTTCTCATATTTTTGTCCCTGTACGAATCGTTCCCTTTGTCCCACACTGCTGGTTGACTTTCAACCAGCGAAATGAGCGCTTCTGACGACATTAAATTAACAGAAAGACAAAAGCGAGTGCACAAAACAAGAGGTGAACAAAAACTGAGCTTGCGGGTTCATCGGCCAATGTGTCACTAGACACTTGTTTGCTTGGGTTCTCCCCTCCAAACCGCGCCGCAGGTGGAATGCAGACTTTTGAAAACCGGCGACAGGTTGCGGCAGAGAAAAACCGGACGCGGTCACCGCAGTGCGATTTTTCTAGTATGTCACTCCCCTTAAGAAAACACTTGCTTGCTGATTCCAGCAACCGGATAAGTTTTTGCGGTTTGCGGTTTCCAGCACAGTATGTCATTACACTAAGGGGTGAAAAATAGGGGTTGAAATTTTCAGAACGCCGTATCTCGAAAACTTTCAGTAGATACTTTTTTTAAGTTTTAAAATTGATCTCGAGCATTTTTGAGACCACCTGGAGCATAGTAGTCCTTCCGTTCGTTTCCTTCGAAAAGCTTCATCAAAATGATGGTGAATGAAACGGTATAAATCCAGCCCAGGTAGGTATCATTGCTAGGGAACACCTGATTATATTTATGCGTGGATTCATGAAATCGAGTTGGTTGCTACTTGATATAATATTCATTTCATTTGAGGAATGATGGTTATTTTGGATTTTGGTGATGGACAGGTACTTCTTACTTTCATGTTCCTGTTATACTAGTATGGTATAGGAATGGATGCATGGTGATACTTTCAAAATAGTTGTTCGAGAAATCTTGTTCAGAAGTGCTCAAAACGAGTTTCTAGACTGTTTTCCGCTTGATGTCGCTCCGTACGTACGTATGTATGTATGTGTATGCATGTATGTATGTGTACGTATGTTGGAATTGCAAATGGTCTGAAATGGGCGTCCCCTGCCCAAAAACTTGTATCCATACTATTAACAACAAATAATCGATAACAGAATCCACCGCACATTTACGTATCATTCCCCAGCCGGCCTCAATACTCGATGTTGGGCTCTCCTGTTGGTGATTGGGGGGGGGGGGGGGGTAGGTATTGAAGTGACCCCTGAAAACAGTGATCTACGCAGAAGGGTCATCTATACTGGTAAACAGTAAACCTACAGCTCAAAATATTGGATCCTATAAGAGCTGAGCTCTGAATCAGGAAATTTGTCAAAACCTTCGAACTAAATGGCGTTTTGGACGATTTGGAATCGAAAAAGAAGTTGATACTCTACATCTTGAGCCAATTTGGTGAGGTTTTGACGTACATTCAGGTGTTTGTGGATCACTTGAGCTTCAGACTGAATAGCGTCTTTATCCTAAGTAGCGTCTTTCTCTATTGATTTCAGGCTGATCTGACTACTTTTGACCAGTTCTGAGTTGGCAATTTAGCGCCTACCTAGTAATGTGTAACCACTCACAATGTGTACCCGGTTAAATATGAAATGTTCACTCTTCTTTGTTCCAGGGCAGACAGGGGCATCATCACAAGGCGGAGGGCACCGCGAAAAAAAACAACATCAGTACTGCGAACAACAACATGACCGGCACCCGAGTCAGACCTGGCATGGAGCTCTACAAACCTCCAAGTAAATATAATACATGTAAATATACTTCCCTTATTCTCTTTTTTTTAAACTCTACTTACATTACCTATATCTCCGATACATTATTGCGGCATATTACCAACATATTGTTTATCGTCAGTATAACGGGGTTCTTCTTGTTGACACTTTAACATGGAAAAGTAGAAAATAGGCGGTTGAGATAGTTCAGAACGGGCTATTTGCATGGCATAAAATTCGAAGTAATTTGCATGGTAACGAAAAGAGAGATCGTCCAAAAAAAATTTCTGAATAGAAATAGGCTTTCAAAGTGACGCTGAGCTTGCGACGTCTGAAGGAGGCTGTAGCTATTATAGCTGATAAGCGCGCTCAGAACTTTTTTTTTATTTTCAGATTTTATTTGGTTTACAGTAAATCGAATAGTGATTGTTTTAATGAACAGCCATCATTTAGTGGATTTTCACTAAAGAAAAGAAAGAAAAAAAATTGACAAAACTCATACAAAGTAGCCCACTAGTCTAATATCACCCAGTAGTTTTTTGAACTAACAGATAAACGTTATTACTAACTCATTTTTTACGGTCACCCTACTGATAGTAAAGCATTCAAATTTACCTATTGAATTTAGATTAGATTTTACTTGTTAATTTTAATTCATCTATTTTCAGTTGAAAATGTTAGTTGGTACCTACCAACTGCCCAATGATAGGAACTATTATAGTTGCATGCACACTCAAGCAGACGTTTTCCATTATTCTTTCGCTTCTCTAGCCGTATCGTCAATTTTCAGTTAATAAGTATTTCAAGACTGTTCCCTACAGACTGAGTAGGTTATTCACATTGTATGACGTTTTTCGTGTCAAGGCGGTCGGGTTCGTTTCTCGTTGCGTTCTCCGGCACCTGTCGTCCAAAACAATCGAAAATAGCTCGTCGCTTCTTGCTGATTTCCCCATTTCTCTCACCTGCTGAAAAATTAACAAGAAAAACTTTGTAGTTCATCAATTCATCACAACAGGCACTTTCGCAGTAACGTACGTGTCCCTGCATATTCGGACAGACGTGTTCCATCGACATGGAGATTTCATGAGTAGGTATGCAATTACGGTTGCGTTGAGTATGAAAACTCACTCCGCCATCGTAATAAACTTCGTTCCTTTGCCTTATAAAACTCAGCGATTTGTTTTCGAAAACAGGTACTTAGCTGATTTGCCCACAAATTCGCCCTTGATACAGTGGCTGTAAGTAGCTGTATTTTTACGCAACATTACCTAGTTCTTCCTTAGTATTCTCAGTAAATACTTTCCCTAATCATGTCAGCTGAGGTTCGGAGTCATGGTACTTTCGAACACAACCACAATTTTTTGTTAAAAACTAGGTGCTTTTGCAGTGGATCCAAAGTTTTCAGAACATGAATTTTTGAAAAACATTTATAGGCAGATCTGTTTCAGAGCATCCTGAATTCATCCCTAGATTTTAACAAAAATGTATATGTGCATATGTCACTCCAGACGATATCTGGAGTAGGTACATGATTAAATTCCAAATTTCGCCAAAATGTTCGTATTGCCAAACAAGAGAACGAGTTCGAAGAAGAGCAATTTTCAAAAATCCCAAGGGAGGAAGGAGGTTCCTTTGAGTTTTTAGCCGAAATCGATAAAAACGGCTAAAATCGCGAACAATTGATATAACGTCGCTGAAAGTGGTATGGAAGGGTGAGTAAAGACAGAAAAAGATCATTTGTTTTTCGTACAGAATAGCGGTCAAATTTGACTTTGTAAGGGGAAAAAATCGGTAAAAATGGCTAAAATCACGAAAAAATTATATAATTTTACGAAAAATGGTATGGTTTCTCGCTGTATCATCTTTTTAAACAGTAGCACGTATATTTCTTTGAAAATTCGCTCTTATAGCCGTGCTACACAACGGAAACTTATTTAAAAAAAAAGAAGTAAACTGCATTTTATAAATAGGTATGGGGAAAATTGCGTGTAATTTTTACATATTGGTAGAGGAAAAAATTTTGTGCCCATAAGTGCCTACATCTAAAAATCCATCGTTCTTCCCTGAAGTACTTGTGCGAAGTGCATTTTGTTTCGGGTTTTTCATGAAGTTTCAAAGAACTATTTTCTTTAGAACTTGTTGACGGAATTTGGACGATTTGAAATTATTGAACCCTTAACAATTCGTGACTGAAGTGGTTAAATTGGTCTTGCGCCGTAGTATAAACGTGTGTGTGCGGTAGTGCAGACGATCTCCAGTAGTTGTAGGTTGCTGCTCGTTTGCCCACGCCTTACGAATGACTCATTTCGCTAACAATGTGTCTATTCATTCTGACCTGTCTCCGACTGTACCGCCTCTTTGAATTGGCTCGTTTTAAAGTCTTATTCAAAACGTATGCATTGGTTTGACTTGGTAGGTCATATCCGTGTACCTATCAATAGTAGTTACCACTCGTCTCACAGTTACAGATAACTAACCTAAGGTACGTTGAAGTTTTTGTCACGATTAAATAACAAAGACTTCGATAGATTGATTAAATAGGGATGTCGAGGATTGAGGATTTAAATAGGAGAAATAGTAGAAAGATAGGTTGATAAAAATAGGGATAAACGTGTGCGCAGGGAAATTAACTTGTTGTTACTCGTCTGCTACCCAGTATTAAACATTATGCTGATTATACCTGGGTAGTGAAACATTCTTTTTCACATCTAGTCAATCGAAAAGATTCGACTACCAAGATTATAGAAACATTGTAATAACTCGGAAGACGAAAGCAAAATTGTCCTCAAAGTTCAACATTTCCGCTCCGATGACTGTTTAGATTTTATTTACTTAATTGCAGCTGTTAATCATCTTCTTGCGTTTTCTTTTCTTTTCTTTTTTTCAACTCCAGCCGAGGTTTCTGTGACGTAACAACTGCGCAGGAAGCCAATGAACTTCGAATGCCCGTCTCTCATTCACCCTTCTCACGTTCCAACAAATTGCATCATTGTTCGCCCCTCGTTCGATTTCTAGAAATATTTAGTTTTTTGCTCGCTCGAACAGTAGTTCAAAAATGTTTGCCAAATTTCGGGTAGGCAGTATAGCTTCCTCACCTATGTAACATGGATTAAATAATTAGTTGCGGGTCCATTCGGTGGATATATGGAGAATTGACGCGTAGGTATGGATTTGAAATGAGAGGTGCAAAAATGACAAAATAGTAGGGTGGAATAGGAGTTGTAGTAATAGGATTAATGGTCAACGTAATAGGATTATAGGCATTCATAGAGGTAAGTGTTTTGAATATTTTTGGTATCATACCACTTCAAGAATAAATATTTCAGATGTGTCGAAGCAAGTTACTTACAGTGCATTACAAGGTTTTATACTGAAACAAATGAGTAATACTTACTGAAATTGAGAGGGAAATCCAAATACTTGTCGTTTCAAGTTTAAATCAAAATACGTGTCATTTCAAGTTTAAATCCAAATACATGCTATTTTCTAGGGTAAATGAGGGCTCTTCTGGGGTTTCACGTTGGCCCATGCGCAGACGAAAGGTACCGTATTTTCATGAGTTTGATATGGGACCAACTGTGGCCAAACCCACACCTACCCTTCGAATTTAAACTCATTACGACCATTATTTCGTATAGTTTTGCCGGGACAAGGAATAGACCACTGGCAGACACGGTTGAACCCAAGTAGTTCATTGGTGTTTGAAACGAAAAATGGGAGCGGAAATTTTCATTTTGGAGGCCTTTTTTTGCAACTTTTTTTTGCAAAGCTTTGGTAGTGTGTAAGAGAAATGTGTATGAACAAACGGTATCAGCTGTATGGTTTTATCACGCAATGGTTCACTCTGCTAAGATATCGTCATATCGATCAGTTTTGATCCCGTTGTATTCCCTCGAATTCGACTTGGTTTGTGCAAACAAATGTTCAAAATTTGCAAAATCCATCTTTCGAATAGAATCAAAAGTTTTTCTGAAGTTTCGCTTTAGTATAATTGATGAATCTCATGTACGAATCCAATAGTGGTGAAGCTCCCAGTCAAATGAATCAAAAGTCGTATTGAAATTGGTTCAGATGTTTGGAAAGATTGTCCGGGCAGACAGAGCACGATCTCATGAATGTGGGTACCTGCTGGCGAGGCCCGCTCGATTCACTCGCTCATCCGAATGTACTCACTGGAAATTATCAGCCAACCACTACCTACATTCCTGCTATCTACTTTCTGATTAACATTGTCTACTTTCCGTCGATTGCCTGGAAAACACACGAAATCGAAACAACGTATACTTTTGAATATTCTAGGATAACTCTGCCCGTCAAAATCGTTCTGGCGTCGGATTCGTGGTGATTATTCTCTCCAGCAGTAGGTACCCACTTTACAACCATATTGTTCATTAAAAACGATAACTCCTGATTTTATGAAAAATCCTATCTTACTGTTTCTCTAGGGCCCGAGATAAACCTATGGACGGGATTTATTCTGTCAGTTGAGTACATTGGGATCTTTGGACAGGATTTATTATGATAGGTCGGTACATAGGATCTGGGAATGAAGTGGTCCTGTTTTACCACGTTTTTATTAACTCGCTGTCATGTGGCGCTCGCCGTCTGGTACAAATCTTGTGCAGTTGAGCTAAATTTTTGCCACAGTTATCTATCTCCGATAACAATACATGGATCAATCATTAAAAAATTAGGTACCTATTTAAAAATAAGCTGGAATTTTGCATAGTCATCTTCATCTATCTTCGATGACAATACATTAATAAATCAGAAACATTATCTACCTAACCATCTTTAAAAGTAAACTATCTCCTAAATCTCCACTCTCTGATTTTTAGTCATGAAAAATTCCATTGTTCCCGGGTAGGTAGTATAACATAGATTTACTTACAGACCAATGACCAAAAGAGTAAAATATTATTTTAAAAAAAAAGTTTTAAAATGGACTGAAAAGTTATAAAATAATTTCTCGTAGCCATACCTTCAAAGAACAATGTGGCGTGCAATGAGAATAGCTCCTCCTACCACTCATTTTACTGTGATCTGTTGCATGCTCCACGTTTTTCTTTTTATGGTTACGAGCAATTATTTTATACTTTTCAGCCCGTTTTGAAAAGCCCGTAAAAAAAACTAAATAGTTGTATGTATCTAATATAATTATGTAAAAGATCATAGAGAAAAAATCATGGTAATCATTAATCTTCAAAGGGGAATGAGCGAAACTGATGCGCCACCGAGTTGGTGGGGGCCACAGAACACATAATAAAGGACCTTATGTTGGGGCCGTGCGTCTACTCCCACCAGAATGCGCGTTTCCTACCAATCAGCCTGCTGTTGCTAGGAAACCTGCTATTTATCCAATCAGCCTGCTATTTATGTTATTGCTCATGTTATTCGCTGTACATATTTTTGACCAAAGTACAATAAAGCGTTTTTATTATAATAATATTATTATTGAGTATTTTTCGAAAAATAACTTTCAACATTGCACATTTAAAATGTCTCTTTCTCTTTTCTGGACCGGTGTTGCTGGTTTGTTCTTCCTTCTTTTACATTTCCACGCGTTGGAAGGTTTTGGTGAGGGATGAGGGAGAACCTGCTGGGCTTGCAGGGCTTCGAAAGGAGGCCGCTGTTTGGGCCAGTCCGCCCGAGACCTTCACGGCATCAACATCCTGATGAATTCGATCACTTAGAGGCGGTCACGCGTATGTAGGTTTGATACATCCACATTCGTCGCCTATTTCTAATTAACTGGCCATCGTTACCGCGCTTCATCCGTCGTGTGAAACCGACAAGAGATTCTTTAGAAGATCGGTAGGTACCATTCTAAACCGTAACGACCGTCGCCGGATTTGGGAAAGTGATTCTTCGTGCGTTCTTGCTGGCTATTAAGGCATTTTTTAAAAACTCTTTCCTATTCATTATCCGTGTTCCCCTCGTCTTGAGATCCTGCTTAAACTTGAGTCGGCATCGAAAGTGTCGGGGAACTTGGAGGGAACCCTCGGGCCATGGGAACCAATAACGGGGGAGACTTTCATTCAACTTCAGTAAGATACTTTCTCTCCAGTCACACCGATTCCTCGTGATAGATGGGTACGTAGTGGACAGTAATTGTGTGCCTAAACAATGCTAAATTATTTTAATATAAAACTTTTAAAAAGAAAGTTTTCCAAAGTTCTCATGCCAGAAAATGGCTTCTAGTCATCCTACGCATGTATATTTTGTCTTTAAAAATCTTTACTGTTTACTGAATGAGCATTACAACTCCGGGCAAATGGATGAGTTGAATCGCTATTACTTCTCCTTAACATAAAATGTTGCAGGAACAGCTAACTAACTGATTTGTTACAACTTATAGATCACATGAATGTTCAACACTTTATTGGTAGTCTTTCCGACTAAAAGTATGCTCCTCTCCATGCTAATGTAAATTTAGCGCTGATTCCGTATATCCCTTGTTCCAGTACCAAAACCCGAATGTAAACGCCAAACACTCCAGTCATGCAGCATGGCTTTAAGAGCGAATATTCAAAGAAATATTCATGCTATTGTGTAAAAATATGATATAGCGAGAAACCATACCACTTTTCCTGAAATTATTATTATTATTATTCATTCAGTTATTATTATTATTTCATGATTTAAGCCATTTTTACCGTTTTTTTACCCTTATAAAGTCAAATTTGACCCACTCTTTTTTGAGAAAAATATTTTTACCATCGAAATAGTCCCTCCGTCGTGAATAACCTTCTCACACAACGTCAGGTGAATTATTATTGATTTTAGCCCTTAATTCAAATTGTTGATCACCAAAAAATCCAAATTTGACCCCTATTCTGTATGAAAACAACTGAAATGGTATTTTTCTGTCTTTACTCGCCCTTCCATACTACTTTGTTGTATGGAAGGGGTTGCCGTTGTTACCGATTTTTGACTCCTAAAAGCTCATATTTGACCCCCTTAGAATTTTTTAAAGTTGCTCATCTTTGAACTCATCCTTTTGGTGAAATGTGGAATTTTTATTCTGTACCCAAGGACAGATATCGTCTGGAGTGACACAACCAATTATATAATATACATTTTTGCTAATGGCTAACTAAATCGGCACTAATATTATATGAGGGCAGTTTCACAATATAGAACCTGCCTGCTGTTGAACCAGCCTCACATTTCGTTATTTTTCTACTGTTGCATGCATTGTGGAATCCTTGAACGGAATGAAATTTGTCGTTGAGGGAAATGGCGGCTCCTGTCCTGTCCACACCCTGAAGGAATGGGGTGATTGGAGTATTCGAAACTTTTCCCCAGCACGAAACCATCTCCTTGTAAACAGTTGAGTTGAGCCTTGCGTAAAGTAGTCCAAAGCCATTTACCTCCGCGCTACTTGCCGACGAAACGAAATAAATTGTTACCTACGAGTAATCTGAGTAATTGAAGGGAGTGATGATTACTCAGTTCCTGCGATCTCTTGAGGCTGGTGGAGAAATTGGGAGGCGGAAGAGTGTCCATTTCCTAAAAACAAGAAACTAAATACAGAATTGAGGAAAGGATTGTGAATATTTATAATATATTGTAGTTATTTGAGAAATATTCATTTTCTAATATGATGTATGTGCCTTGCCTTTCGTTGATACAACCCCCCCCCCCCCCCTCTCTCAACCATTAAAACCGTTCCCCTTTCGAGGTTCCAGTATTGTCGTTCACATTAATTTATGTTTTTAGTCAAATAAGAGATATCAAGATATGCATAGGTATGTGTCCAACCACGCAACTCAGGTGCAGTTGGATTCTGTCTTCGACTTCTGGTCTTGATGACACCGGTAGTTTTCCATTCTGTCTTACGCACTTTAGACTACCCTCCACCGTAGTGTTTGTAATAATATTCAAACACACGCCTGAAATTGGAAGTAAAAATTACTGCTCAGTTGTTGTTTATCCGCAGATCAGAGAGATCCAGGAGCCAATGGCACTAGGTTGAACGTACACGCGAAGGAGTTCGTCATGCAAAATGCTCTTCAAGGAAGCAAGTAAGTCACAGTTTGAATTTCCCTTTCGTATTTTAAAATTTTCTCAGGTATTGTTGATATGTCCACGGTAATATTATAATCGTGGGTTTGTCTGGTACTTCCGGTTATACCGTCGAAGTTCACATTTTGGTGATACTTAGAAGGTGCTGCTGTTTGCAGTAACAGCCTTTCGCGGAACCATAAACCGAATGTTTGGAGTGCCTTGGATGGATAGAACATTTGGGGAGCCTGGGGTATTTTAGTTTCTTTGAATAGCTGTCTTGAGAGTTGATTATTTGAAGGTCGGTCGAGTTGTGTGTTGGTAACACTGCTCTCCTGAAGCAGCAACACCTCACCCCTCACCCCTTATCACTCGAACTCCCTTATCTTATCTCACTCCCTTATCTGTCTCCGGTCCTGGCATCATGAATTTTATTCATGATTCAGATTCAGTGAGTGTTGCGAATTCAATCGGCTGTATGTGTAATTGTCAGCAGGCGTGGGCTGTGTTAATTCTACATTCTATAGGCACTTGTTCATTATTCACATAAATATTCACGTTCTACGCGTGTTGAGCTTAGCTTGGGAGAGTTTTGATGATATCCAGCGAACGCCCCAATGTCTGTCTAGTTCGGCAACGATTGAGTTTGTTAAAGATGACAAGAACCTTGTAGAGATGGTTAAAAACAGTGTTTTGAACTGCAGAGATGCATCAGAACGTTACAAGCCTGGAAGGAGAAAATGTTGAGTGAAACAGTGAGTTCCATTTTTTCGGGTCATGTCCTTCGATGGGCAGTTAGTTATACATGTTTTCAAATAGGTTTAAGTACTGTTTTTGTTGTAGTTACGGTTTCGTTGTAATTCCCCCCACCGTTATCCTTACCGAAAGCTTTTTACACCCAAAAAACTTTTTCACGTTTTCCACTTTTCTTTTCCATGTTTTTCTGTTTTATTTAACGTAGTAAGCCCAGTGTAGATATTACCATAGGTAAGTTAGTGACTTAATGATTTATAGCAGTGATGTCATAATAATATCGTAATAAATAACTTGAACCTTAAAATTAGGTACATTATTCATAGGTAGGTAGGAAGACTTCTAAGTGATATGCTAGTCGGTTCTATTTCACTTTGGGAACCTACTTTTTTAAATAGCATTTCACCTTATAGGTTACCTACCTGCTGGATTTTTCCGTGTGCATATCAATTTTGGTTAATGTCAGGCATTATATGGCATTCGAATTCCTTGCTTGGGAACTGGAAATTTTGCAAGAAAGGGAACGGAAGTAGCGCCCTCGGTTTGAAAGAGGAGTGCTCCGAGATGGAAAAAATATTTAAAAATGAACCTAAAGGACGAAATTCATCCATTGCTCCAACTCTCTAGATTGAATGGATTATCTCCTGAAATCCAGGTACGTGTCTGCCTAATTTGCCGTAGATCCCTATCCCCTACATTATCTACTGCGATTGGCCTTAATAGATTATGTTAATTAATTAGAAAATATAGGATTTTCAAAATTTGGTATACACCACTGTCAAAGGCAATCTATAATAATATGTAAACGTAGGTAGGTATTCACTCACATGTTTATCGGAACTTCCGGGTAATACCCATTATAAAAAATAAATTTAAACAAAATCATAGATTAATTTATACAAATAAATTTGGCATTATACAAAAATACATAAGACATTTAACCTAAAAACGGTAGAATATTAATATCACAAGACGATACAAGAAATTGAAATGAAAACCTATCCCAAATGTTAAGAGATCTCAGACTGCAATTTTTGACTTCCAAGGTATGAGGATCTATTTCGGCCACTTAGTGAATTCGGGGAATTCAAAAAACATATATAATCACCAATACCCGCGCACACACACTCTTCAATTCACTTCTTATGGAAACCACCATGTAAACGATGATACCACAAGGAGTTCTAATCGGTTGCTTGCCCTAGACTCAGATTTCGTGAGACAAGCTAAAGACGTCGGTATCTCATTCTGCAGCGACAATTTGTTATTCAAGTTCGGTGTCATAAGTTCCTGAATACCGATTTCGCTATCCGGGTGTCGTTACACGAGAGGGATACCGACACCGACTCCATACCGTCAAAAAGGTAAAGAGTTCCAGAATCGCCCTACTGGTGTGGACGCAATTGGGGGCCTTGAAATGAAATGATGATGATGATTGAATGAAATGATCCACGAATTTAGAAGTTCCATTAAAATTGTCCAATCATTAAAGTTGGTCGTAGCTGTAGTAGGTACCTCGGTACGTAATATTCCGGTCCGACTGAAGGCTCCACTCATTTGAGTAGGTCTTCAGTTGTTTATTTTTTAATTTATTTTATTTTTTGCACATGTACATGGGACGTACATGTTACTACGGTTTACTTATTCGAATGTTGCTGATTCCAGTGACAGAACATTGAAGGTGAAAGTATTTTCTTGAATATTTTAGAAGATAAACTGAACGCTCACAGGAGTTGAATAGCCACCAGCTATGATTGCAATACCAGATTTTTTTCCTTCGAAAAAACAGGAGGCATGGTCGGTAGGAACATTGCAAGAACATGGGCGAACAAGAATGCTCGTCCGGTGTGGGCCTCCGTCCTCGTTATACACGTTTTCAAGTGGGTTTACTATTCTTTTTGCTTTGAGGACTTGGAAAACATTGTCTAATTTTAGTATTAAGAGGTTTTGAACATAGTATTTTTTAATATTGGAATGTTGGTTGGTGATAAACTGAATAGGCACCACATGAAAAAATTAATGATGATGATGCATTGGACTTGAATTTATTGGGAATATCGAGACGAAATCTAATAAGACGAACTGTGGGGGCTTTCAAACCGACTGTGCTGAGTTATTGCAAATAATATTCGTTATTCCCTCGAAGGCATATAACCTGCCCTTACAGAAGGCAGTTATGCATCAACGATTCCTCTGCAAGGATCGTAAAGGATTGACCTTACCTATGATGTTCTGATTTCAGATGCCAGTAGAATTTATGGAATCAGGGCATTCTAGCTATACGTTTTCTGAATTCTGACAGTAGGAAATGTTGTAGCCACCTTCCCTTCCACAACGTACACTTCCTTGTAGGTACCTTCATGAAGTTTTGGATTACGCAGCATCCCATTAGCTATATGTTAATACCCTTGGTGTTACAAATAAGTAAGTTCGAATCACATCGCTTCTAAATTATTCGGTTTTGTTCCCTGTGGCTCCAACGGAGAACGCATCTTTGTTTGTAAATTTCCTTTGTTTGCTCTCTCCTGGCGAATCGCTAGTTGTGCCGTGGCGTCATATCCAAGATAAACATAATCTACCATAATGCAATTCCTCTCACAGCCAGCAATATATTATTCTCGAGCGTTTCCATTCGCCACTGATGCCATGTGAGTGTCAACTTCCAGACAGGTTTTATTTATGTTTGTATGTTTTCTTATAATGCCTTTGCTATGACAAAAAGCCCTCACGGGCATTGCAGTAGTTAGTGAAAACAATAAGCTATAACCCGGACGTGCCCCAATTGTTGAGGGGATCATAGTTGCAAATAATACATATTAGTATGCGTGATAACATTTGGGCTCCCGAATCGCCCTTATTCAGCCTATCTAGTTTTCGATTCATAAATTGATATTCACTCGCATGTTGCTACCGTCTCTGTTTGAGCTTTTCGAGCAATTAAATATATTAAAATTCGATGCCAGAATTTGTATAAAAGCTGTATGCCAGAAGCAAAGAAGCCTTTTGATCACTTTTGAGAAACGAAAATAAACATTTTCACTCAAAATAGATGTTAGAGAAAACAATAGCCGGGTTTCCGCTTGATGTCGCTCCGTACGTATGTATGTATATGTACGTATGTTGGAATTCCAAATGGTCATCGCTCAAAATACGGCTTTTTTCAGATTTTCTTTTTGGTTTTTGTTAAGCTCGTTGAACTCTTCAGTTTGAGATGAGAACGAGCTTTCTAGGTGGAGACCGGTTTTCTAATTTTTCGATTTTCAACGATAACTGCCGTAAAAATAGAACAGAATTGATACAAAATGTCCGTTAGGATGTCTAGATTATGATTTGAGCTCAATCGTATTTGATTTGGCTAATTGGCAGCAAAAACTGTGTCAGCGGGTCCAACATTTTCTAGGTTTACTAGCTAAATGACGTTGGTGTGGTTTCAGAAAGTGGTTGAAAGTGAGATTTCTATGCAAGTTTACGGATTTTGGCCGAAATGGGCGGCCTCTGCCGTCAAACTTATATCTATGCTATTATTAAAAAACGCTGCAAATTATTGCACAACGGTTTATTATTTACCTGTATAGATGCCCGTTCTGCGTAGATCACCGTTTTCTGTGGTCAATACCGACCCTCGTGCTCCCACTATGAACGCCCTACATCGAGTACCTACTAGAGCCGGCCCGGGAATTAAAGTTTCATAAAGATACGCGCGATTCAATAATTCAATCATTAATAATATTGTTTGTTGTTATTCATGAAGCACAGCGTTCCTTGTTCAAGTTACAAAAGTAGGTACCGGTTGATAAAATCCAAAATAACTGACTGTCATTCTTCAAATGAATATCATGGAACACTGAACTCGATTTCATACAGCCATGCTTGATTATAATCAGGCTGGTGTTCCCCAGCAATGATAATATCTGTGCTGGATTTATACCGATCCATTCACGATCATGTTGAAGCTTTTCGGTGCTAACTACAGAGCCTTACTGTGAACGAATGGCTGGACGGGCTCCGGGTAGTCTCAAACAATTCCTCAGTTCGAGACCAATTTAAACTGTGGTCACTTCCCTCTAGCACCCCCCCCCCCCCCCCCCAAGAAAGCCCTAAATCGATTACTGGAGCCGGCCCCGGAATCCTACAAATGCGTGGGATTCAATAATCCAATCATTAATTACTTGTAGTTATTCATGAATCATAAGGCAAATAAAAAACTGTTGTGTAATAATTTATCTGTATAGGTGCCTTTTCTACGTAGATAGTATAATGAACCGTTGTGTAATAATTTACCGTTGTGTAATAATTTGCCCATTAATACCTAGTACTTCAACGGTTGTTCCGGCCCCTTCTACGTAGGTGGTATAATGTACCGTTGTGTGATAGTTTACCACTGTGTAATAATTTACCCATCAATAATACTTCAACGTTTGTTCAAGTTGCAAAAGTACCTATCAACAAAATTCAAAAGATCCATCATTTTTCAAATGAAATAATATCGTAGAACAGCCAACTCGACTTCATACCCATCCTTGTAAAAACGTTTAAAAAAACCATAAACTCAAAAAAGTTTTCGAGCTACGGCGTTCTGAAAATGTCAACCCCTATTTGAACCCCTTAGAGATGACTGACAGTAACGCCGAGCTTCGAGAACCAACTAGACCCCGAACGGGACCTATAAACCAAATTTCATCAATTTTGGTTCATGTTAACTAAGAAAAGTGTTAAGTACGGCGTTCGGCGGACGGACAGCAATTTTTTAATTGAATTTTCGGAATCTCCATACCTTGAAACGTAAATCATCAAATGTTGCGGGGGGGGGTTAAACTTTTTTTTTCCATGCTCAATTCCAAAGGTTCATTATTGAAAATAATAAACCAAAAAATATGGAAGGCAATATTCAATAAATAAATAAAGTTTTAATGTACGCCACCGCTTTTGGATTAATACAGCGTTGTAATACAAAAATAAATGTATATGCAGAAATAATAAGATAGGTACATATTATCTTCCATAAAAATCAGAATCCTTATTTTACGGAAAAGCGTTTAAATAATTATAAAAAAAATATTCCCACAGCTCGTAGAATTCTTCAGCAGAATAAAGTGGTGTCAATGAATTTTTCCCTCAGGTGGTTTTCCGTTGTCTTCTAGGTAGTAATTCCGTGGAATCAGGAAGTGCTTTTGTAGAGCTTGATACTTAGGTAATATTATCCGATGCCTTTGGGCGGCGAAATGTAAGTGGCAATCTCCGCACCGGAACTTACGTTATAGAAATATGGCGCATTTTCAGCATTTCTTGTACCGTCTAAAAACGTATGGAACATTGTGCAGAGCTGTAGTACCTAATGTTATGGAAACGAGGTGGATATTATGTTTGTTGGATTTTGTTGTTTTCCTTCCTGTTGCATGTTTTTTTTTTGTTGGTATTGTGATCAGATGGGTGTATTCGTGCCCTCGCTCTGCCTCGATGGTTACCGACAAAACTGCGGAAAAAAAAATGAATTTTCATGCGAGAGACTCGTCAAGTGGTAGCGGGGGCTGGCTGACCTCCACAACTTGAACTCCGAGTAGGGCAGAGCGGCCGGATCCCTCTAGTTACTTATACGTAGCGTTGAGTTAATTAAGCATTCCACTCGCCGCGATCTCCCACTAATTCGAACTCAGCCGTCGAGCTGAAAGAGAGAGTCAACCGACCACCACCTTCAGTATAATTTTCCCTTAGGCATACTTACCTAGTAGACATCAGAACATGTCATTCAGTTGGATACGGTATTCGAGGTTATTTCCAGCGGCTCATATCTCCAGATTCACTAATATATTGAGGAAGGTCCAAATTTCAACGAACATTAACGATAAAGGATCAATATTAATATCAACGATGGATATTAACGGTTATAACGCTCAAATATTAACGACCTGTTACGAGGACGAATATTAAGACAACTCAGGTTTGGATAATAGGACTAGGAGAGTCGAATTGATAGTTTAGTACTCGTTGTGGTCGTCAGATCCCTGCTTATAGATTTTGGTATCCAGTGGTATCAGTGAAGTCGCAGCTTATAGATCAAACCAGCTAATTTTTGGTCTCTTCTTGAAAATTGAACAATAATCAGTCGCTCAGTAGGTTTAGGTGTTACCGTAGCGCCAACAGTGGACAATTTTCGTGGGTTACAAATTTTATTTATTTTTGCCAAATTCTGTTCAGTAACGGAAACTAACACTTATTTACCACATAATGAGGAGTATATGTCGGAAAGTCGACAGAAAACGAGTCTGAAATTTGAATTTCTGAGTTCCCACTAGAAATGGCGTATCAGGTAAATTGCCGTCCCACGTAGAGTGCTAGTGCATCACTCGCTGTGCAGGGCCACAACGGATGGATGGATGGAAATAAATAAATAATAATAAATATTTATGAATAAATTTAAAAAACGTCTTCAAAATCAAGCCAAGGGGAAGGTCTCAGCAAAGGTACTTGAAAGTTGCCATTTCTAATGTTGTGTTGTTGGCAGCATTGAGAACCTTCGCCGTCGCCTCCGAGGCTTCGCTCCGCCTCCTTGGGCCATCAGCCAATCTGATGTCAATACGTCATACATCATTTTTCACCTCATTTTTACTTTTAACATTTTAAACTAACACTTTTTTTGAAAAAGGGCTTCAAACTACCATTCTTCCGAGAGTTCTGAATAATTTTTTCATAAAAAATACGAAAATTCCCCATTTTGGTGCTAAATTCAAAAAACCTAATTTTGAGGATTTGAAATTTGGAGGGTGGACCCTGCCTTAAACCTCAAAAATAAATCTGACGATATTATCATACCTTCCAGGGGAATGGTAATATTAGGTACTTGATACACTAGCGAAAATGACCCTTTAGATCTAATCTGACAATTTTTTCGATGTTATTACCTATACTGCTACCACGAGAGGTTCCTGAGCAGCACAGACCTGCTAGTATTTCAAACAAGCAGCAAACCGTCAGGAATAGGGAACGCAAGTGAACTATCGTGATAGATAGTCAGTCACATAGATATATAGTCACATACTTGGTAGTTTGGCGACATCAGATCTGTGTGGGACAGTGCTAGACACAATACTCAAGTGACGGGCGATTGTATCTACCTACCGTGATTTTGAAATTACCCTTGTGGAAATAATTTCACGGCTTAATCCTAATGACGTCCATCGTGAGGGAAATATGCCAAGGATAATTATGACTAACATGGATTACATGATTTCGGAAATGGGACGTTTTATAGTGGTTGAGTGGCTTCTCAATATGAAGCAATATACACCGCACCCACACAAATCAAACGATATCCTTTGCAACGCACGGGTAATCCAGCCTTTTTGGGGCTTGTTCGATTTGTCCAAGTGGATTCTTTTTTTTCGGAAGCCAAACATAATCGCTGACCACTGGTTAGGGTCCGGCGAAAAAGTGCTTGGCTTTCGTTTATGGCAAATTATAGTTCTTCTCCCGAGTAGCTTCAGCTTCTGACCGTCTTGAATACATCGTTTGGTTCTCGTGTAAATACGATACGCTGCCCACTTTCCCGGTCTTCTCTTATCATTTGCGTCGTTGACTATCGGTCAGGCGTCTTGTAACCAGCGCGAGCACTTTCTATTCAAATGCGGACTACTAAAATGTGCAGCTTTTCTAAACGTCGATTCAGATCATAACACAAGGGTTATAGTCTAATAAATTGTTTAATTTTCGGTTTCAGGAGTACCGGCAACATTCTCCACGCGGCACACGACGAGACCTCTCACAAGAAAACCTCCATCAAACCGATAACGAATTACCCTTTGGCCACTTCGAAAACTGTTCACCATCAGGTTGGTGAATTAAGATACCGATCTCTCAGCATGTAAATTCTCCCTGAAGTATAATTATATTAAAAGAAAACTTTACTTTCTACGCTACTCGGAAAAACATCGCATCATGGATACGTTTCGGTGCCGTTGATTCGAAGTAGAGCAGTTCGCATATCCAAATTTCAAATGTTTTTCCGAGCAACGGGGAAAATAAGTGAACGATTGGTGGTGGTGAAACAAAGTATCCCGCAAAATTGCGGCTGACCCTGGGTGGGGGACCCAGCTCAAAAGCATAAATGTCCATTTAAATCTAAAGGATTATTTCCGCAAGTGTAAGAAGTAATATTACCATATCCATACGTTCCGGAGGGATCTGTCGTCACTAGCTGGTTTTAAGAGCTGAAATTTGGTACGTACATTCGTTATGCTCCAAGGAAGAGCCTTTTGTGCAGTTTCCCCCCCCCCCCCCCCCCGTGTGACTCCATGGGGGTTAGGAGTAAATTATATTGTGTTTAAAGAGCTGACATTTTGCACATACATTCATAATGCTCCAAGGAAGTGCCTTTCGTGCAATTTATCCACCCCCCATTTATTCCCAATGGGGGGGGGGGGGGGATTGGAGAAGGTTTTAAGTTTGAGAGCTGAAATTCATTCTCGTGCTCTAAGGAAGTGCATTTGGCAGTCCTTTGGTGCCCCCAAGACGAACAGTGGCCACCAAACCGTTGAAAGAAATTTCAAGGTTTGGGGGGCAGGAACAGGTTTCTGTATTATGCAAGTCCAAAAGCGAGGTGCGAAATACCGAGCATGCTACTTCGGCGGGCAAAATAGATATCATCTTTTTGCTGCTGAGTTTTGTTGGCGGATAAATTTTTACAACAGTTTCCCGCCTGAATTTAATCAAATTTCAATGAGGAGTGGACATGGATTTTTTAAATTCTTCCAAATTGTAGACATCTAACGGAGAGGTTTCCAAAAAGGTACTGTATGATGGGTCGGAAATTGTCGGAAGTGGGTGGCATAAAATGGTTCGTAGTGCCAAACAGAAGGGATTTCGAAGAGGAGAAATTTTAAAAAATTCTAAAGGCATCAAAGGTGGGCGTCAGAATAGGGGTCAAACGTGGATTTTTGGGGGGTCAAAAATTGGTATTAAGGGCTAAAATCAATATTAATTCATCTGACGTTGTGTGGGATGGTGATTCACGACAGAAAGAGGGACTATTTCGATGATGCAAATATTTTTCTCAAAAAAGAGTTGGTCAGATTTGACTTTATAAGGGTAAAAATCTGTAAAAATGCTAAAATCACGAAAAAAATTATATAATTTTACGAAAATTGGTACGGTTTCTCGCTGCCTATATCATCTTATTTTACACAGTAGCACGAATATTTCTTTGAAAGTTTCCTGTTATAGCCGTGCTGCAACTTTTTAACGCTTGTTTTGGTACCGTCGTTATACTGAGTTGAAATACTGTATTTGGAATAGCTAGTCGCGGGGAACAGGTGGTTTGTCTGAACATGTTCGAACAACTGTGGTCGATGTCGGAATAATATAATCTTACCAGGTGTCATGTGGCCAGTTCTGCTTCAATTCGAGGAGCTCGGCGATTTGATAGCGTCCCGAGTCCCGATCGTTTTTTTTTTTTTTTTTTTTTTGTAATGAATGCCATTTTCTCATTCTCCGACCGAATCCGTTTTCATGGGTTTCGCTGAGACGGCAAACCGCTCGATGTGCAACTAGTCTGATCGGTTGTCACAGGTAAGGCTCGCAGTATTCATTCGTGTTCGAAGAGCTCTTCCACGTAATGGTAAATTAATTATTGTTACATGTTGTTGCCTGTCAAATTTTGCTTGTTTTATTTATCTTTCTAGGCGGGGGGGGGGGGGGATCCGTTGCCTTCCTATTAAATTTTGTTCTTCTCGTACAAAAGCCTTCGATTAATGAGGTGAATAATTAACCTACTTACCTACCACAGATATTTATGAGATGACCACCATCTTCACCCAAATCAGTCAACCAACTATTACGGATTGATTGGGTGCTCGTTGAGGGATTACTTCGTGCTTCGAATATGCATTTTCTTGTTTAGGTTATTCCATGGCGAGGGGCCTGCTACCCCAGAATACTTGGATTTTATGTTTGCTTTCGGGCGTTCTCTGCCTCCTCCCCGAACAATCTTCTAGCTCCATGGGTAGGTAGGTGCCTTCTTGTCTCCGGTGCAAGGATATGGAACGCCCTACCCATTGCCATCGTCGTTGCCCAGAACTTCCCGCCTTCCTGTCGCTAGTTGAGCAGCATTTAGGTACCATAGACATTCGATATGACATAAATGACATAGACCGACATCTACACCTTTACCACACCACATTTTTTTGCTTCATTCATTTACTTATGTACTTAATTTTTATTATTTTTTTTTTATATCTTGTTTTCCATATAAATGGAAGAAGAATGGAAGAGGCCACCATCCATGGGAGGCCATGGATGGTGGAATGGATGGATGGGGTCTGGTTTTTCAGATGAAAGGAAGAGTGTTTTATCTTATTTATATCTTTGTAAAAATGTATTTCTAGTTACATTACTGTTAGTTATTATAAGATGAGCTGTAATTTCTAATTTTTTTTGGCTTTCACATAATCTCAAGGGCCCTTGAGGCTTAACTGTGTTTTTTTTTTTCTTTTTTCCGCAATAAAGTTTTCTACTACTGAATAGTTTCAGATATAGCATTAGGTAGCTTCTCCACCAAGATGTGCTTTTTTCGCGTTGAGCTCCTGAGCTGAAGTGACTTCTTTTCTCTTCTGTTCTTCCTCTTGTTGTTTTCTCAGCGTTTCCAACCCTACAGTAATTGTGGCAGATCTACCGGTGATTCTGGGGTCATTTCCAGATCTACCGATTCCGCAGAATGAGTTACTTAGATATATCTAGTGGATAGATGTAGTGGATACCACTGTTATCTGTGGTTTATTACACTTTCATTGGGTATGGTAGGTAAAGCGCGGAATACTCTGTGATAGCTTGTCCTTTTTTTAAGGATGTAGGTACCAGCCTCAGGAATTTTCTGAACACTTTTGAATCATTTGTGTTCAAGATCTCATTTTAGCGAATTTTCAAAGAAAATGCAGTTTGTAATGGTTCCAAAATTTTCAAAACATGAGTTTTTGGAATTTTTGTAGGCAAATCCGTTTCAGAGCATCCCGAATTCATCCCTAGATTTAACAAAAATTTATATTGTATTTGTGTACCTATACATATATGTATGTATACTATAGTACATATCTCATCACCATGTTACCGTAACCTACCATCATAATAATGTAACAGTAGCTCACTGATTCCACCAACTAGCAAACTTTCATGTATGTTCATATTTTGTTGTAGCCTTGAAAATGGCTGAATAAACGGCCGAAACGTCGGGAACTTAACTCTTCTGACCGATCCTCAACAAAACCTGAGTCATTACGTATACCTATACGTATTATCGTCTGGAGTGTGTCACTCCAGACGATATCTGTCTTTAGGTACATGATAAACGTTCCAAATTTTACCAAAACACATATACACACATATTGCGAAACAAAAGAGTGATTTCGAAGATGACCAGTTTTCAAAAATTCTAAGGTGGTCAAAAATCTGTAAAAACTTCTAAAATCGCGAACAATTGATATAAAATCACTGGAAGTGGTGTGGAAGGGTGAGTGAAGCCAGAAAAATACTGTTTCAGTTATTTTCATACAGAATAGGGGCCAGATTCGGATTTTTGAGGGTCACAAATTTGTATTAACGGCTAAAATCAATATTAATTCACCTGACGTGTGGGATGGTGAATCACGACGGAAGGACTATTTTGATGATGAAAATATTTTTTCTCAAATAGAGTGTCAGATTTGACTTTATAAGGGTCAAAAATCTGTGAAAATGGCTAAAATCGCGAAAAAATGTATAATTTTTATTTTACCAAAGTGTTTATAAGTGGAAAGTAATTATAAGTTTCCCGCTTTATCATCTTTTAACACAATAGCACGAATATTTCTTCGACAATTCTCTGCATGACTGGAACTTTTCTAAATTTGCAGTACCCTTACCTATATAAATATGTGGGTTTTGAAGAAAAATATAGGAGTAATTACCTAGCATTTTTTCACATTTTTCACCTACTCTTTTTAATTTTTACTGTGTCAGATATTTTATTTTTTTCAAATTGGGTTGGAAAATTTTGAATTGATTTGAAAATTTTGACAGATTTCCTAGAATCATTGAAATACCCGATCCCCAAGATTTCCTTGAGTCTGGAGGATAGTTGGGAACCATCCTTCAGGAATTTCCCTATGGTGTTTTGAGGCAATCATAGCCCTCAAAATTGCTCTGCCACTGTCATAGTTAACTACCGTTTAGCGTGGAATATTTTATCTTTGATCCGATTTTGGAGAGGTAGGATTTTAGTAGGTAACTAACTTCATTCTAAAAATGTTTTTGTGCCACATGGAAGGTATTTGCATCCACCTGCGGGGAGTTGGTGATTAATCAACTTCTCTTGAGACGTCATTTCGGATTTTGAGCGTTGTTTAGTCTCTGGTTCACTAAAAAAAATTATGAGTGAAAAACTATTTCTACTTGCCTGCATGCTTGGCTTGTCTGTTAAATTGCAACTCTGATGAGACCATTGAATACTTGCAGGCCCTGCAAAGCAAAGGCGTTCAGTTCGCAGAGGACCCAGACGGGAAAAAGGAGGTCTCACTGAAGCGGTCCAAAAGCATGAGCGCTGCCCACGGACCTCAGACCTACATCTCCTCTGAGCTCGGCCTCTTCGAAAAGCACAATGCGTCTGACCTCGTGAAAAGGGCCTGCTTCAGTAAGGAATTGTTTCAAGTACCTACTACCCGTACTGCCGTCCTAAGAAAGAATCCTGTAGGTATCTCGCGAATCACAATTTTTGGAGATACAGGGCTTTATGTTTCAGCCGAAATTTCCTGATTCTATTATTCTCTATTATTAAGGAGATTTCTTGCTAAATCGCGTGGTGCATCCAAAAATCCAGTAGGTATTCTGGTTGGGAATTAACGAAAAATACGTCGAATAAAATGTTCCGTGAAGTGTGTGTAGTTGGCACACATTTTACGAATGTCAGCAAATCATACCACAAAAAGGATTGATATCCCATTTTGCTCGCCGAATTTGCGTGCTCGGTGCACCTCGCCCTTGGATGTGCATAATATAAAAACATTCTCCCCTCCCCCCACCAGCTTTTAGCTTAATGTTCAGTTTTTGTATGTTACAAATTCTCACCTTTTTGGTTTATTATTTTCAGTAGGAATGAACCTTTGGAATCGAGCATTAAAACAAATTTTAATACCCACTCAAAATCTGTTGGTTTCCGTTTCGAAAGTGCAATAGAAAAATTTCTGTCCGTACGCCGTACTTCACACTTTCCTTAGTTACCATGAACCAAAATTGATGATGTTTGTTTGTAGGTCCCATTTGGGGTGAAAAACAGGGGTTGAAATCTCCAGGACGGCGTTAACTCGAATTTTTTACTGCCCTGAAGTTAGCTGCATATTCAAAATCGAAAACTTTAAACGTTTGCCACGGCTCGTCAGGTCAAAATTTTTGAATTTTGATCATGGGAATGAATTCAACTACTCAAATGCTAGGAGGTATACCTTTTAGAATTTCGAAATTTAGATCCAAAATTTTAAAATTTTGCCCAACTTTAAACGTTTGCCCTGACCTTATCAATGACATATTTGATGTTCTGATTTCAAATTCTGTTAGTATATATTCTCCTCTCGATGGTATATCTTCCGGATTTTCGAAATTCGACCTTGAAATGGTAATATTCATGCCCTGAAGTTAGCTGCATATTCAAAAAGTTTAAACGTTTGCCACGGCTCGTCAGGTCAAAATTTTTGAATTTTGATCACGGGAATGAATTTAGCTACTAAAATGCTAGGAGGTATACCGTTTAGAATTTCGAAATTTTGATCCAAAATTTTAAAATTTTGCCCAACTTTAAACGTTTGCCCTGACCTTATCAATAACATATTTGATGTTCTGATTTCAAATTCTGAAAGCTTATACCTTCCTCTAGATGGTATGTCTTCCGGATTTTCGAAATTCGACCTAGAAATAGTCAGCTGCAACAACTGAGGCAAACATGATACACGGAAAATGGCTGTATGCTGACTTTAAACGCTTGCCCTGACCTTATCAGTGACATGTATGATGTTCTGATTTCAAATTCTGAAAGCTTATACCTTTCTCTAGATGGTATATCTTCCGGATTTTTGAAATTTGTCCTAGAAATAGTCAGCTGCAACAACTGAGGCAAACATGATACACGGAAAATGGCCGTATGCTGACTTTAAACGCTTGCCCTGACCTTATCAATGACATATTTGATGTTCTGATTTCAAATTCTGAAAGCTTATACCTTCCTCTAGATGGTATATCTTCCGGATTTTCGAAATTCGACCTAGAAATAGTCAGCTGCAACAACTGAGGCAAACATGATACACGGAAAATGGCTGTATGCTGACTTTAAACGCTTGCCCTGACCTTATCAGTGACATGTTCGATGTTCTGATTTCAAATTCTGAAAGCTTATACCTTTCTCTAGATGGTATATCTTCCGGATTTTTGAAATTTGACCTTGAAATAGTCAGCTGCAACAACTGAGGCAAACATGATACACGGAAAATGGCCGTATGCTGACTTTAAACGCTTGCCCTGACCTTATCAATGACATATTTGATGTTCTGATTTCAAATTCTGAAAGCTTATACCTTCCTCTAGATGGTATATCTTCCGGATTTTCGAAATTCGACCTAGAAATAGTCAGCTGCAACAACTGAGGCAAACATGATACACGGAAAATGGCCGTATGCTGACTTTAAACGCTTGCCCTGACCTTATCAATGACATATTTGATGTTCTGATTTCAAATTCTGAAAGCTTATACCTTCCTCTAGATGGTATATCTTCCGGATTTTCGAAATTCGACCTAGAAATAGTCAGCTGCAAAAACTGAGGCAAACATGATACACGGAAAATGGCTGTATGCTGACTTTAAACGCTTGCCCTGACCTTATCAGTGACATATTTGATGTTCTGATTTCAAATTCTGAAAGCTTATACCTTCCTCTAGATGGTATATCTTCCGGATTTTTGAAATTCGACCTAGAAATAGTCAGCTGCATTAATTGAGGCAAACATGATACACGGAAAATGGCCGTATGCTGACTTTAAACGCTTGCCCCAACCTTATCAGTGACATGTTTGATGTTCTGATTTCAAATTCTGAAAGCTTATACCTTTCTCTAGATGGTATATCTTCCGGATTTTTGAAATTTGACCTAGAAATAGTCAGCTGCAACAACTGAGGCAAACATGATACACGGAAAATGGCCGTATGCTGACTTTAAACGCTTGCCCCAACCTTATCAGTGACATATTTGATGTTCTGATTTCAAATTCTGAAAGCTTATACCTTTCTCTAGATGGTATATCTTCCGGATTTTTGAAATTTGACCTAGAAATAGTCAGCTGCAACAACTGAGGCAAACATGATACACGGAAAATGGCCGTATGCTGACTTTAAACGCTTGCCCCAACCTTATCAGTGACATATTTGATGTTCTGATTTCAAATTCTGTTAGTATATATTCTCCTCTCGATGGTATATCTTCCGGATTTTCGAAATTCGACATTGAAATGGTAATATTCTTGCCCTGAAGTTAGCTGCATATTCAAAAAGATTAAACGTTTGCCACGGCTCGTCAGGTCAAAATTTTTGAATTTTGATCACGGGAATGAATTTAGCTACTAAAATGCTAGGAGGTATACCGTTTAGAATTTCGAAATTTTGATCCAAAATTTTAAAATTTTGCCCAACTTTAAACGTTTGCCTTGACCTTATCAATGACATATTTGATGTTCTGATTTCAAATTCTGAAAGCTTATACCTTCCTCTAGATGGTATATCTTCCGGATTTTCGAAATTCGACCTAGAAATAGTCAGCTGCAACAACTGAGGCAAACATGATACACGGAAAATGGCTGTATGCTGACTTTAAACGCTTGCCCTGACCTTATCAGTGACATATTTGATGTTCTGATTACAAATTCTGAAAGCTTATACCTTCCTCTAGATGGTATATCTTCCGGATTTTTGAAATTCGACCTAGAAATAGTCAGCTGCAACAACTGAGGCAAACATGATACAAGGAAAATGGCCGTATGCTGACTTTAAACGCTTGCCCCAACCTTATCAGTGACATGTTTGATGTTCTGATTTCAAATTCTGAAAGCTTATACCTTTCTCTAGATGGTATATCTTCCGGATTTTTGAAATTTGACCTAGAAATAGTCAGCTGCAACAACTGAGGCAAACATGATACACGGAAAATGGCCGTATGCTGACTTTAAACGCTTGCCCCAACCTTATCAGTGACATATTTGATGTTCTGATTTCAAATTCTGAAAGCTTATACCTTTCTCTAGATGGTATATCTTCCGGATTTTTGAAATTTGACCTAGAAATAGTCAGCTGCAACAACTGAGGCAAACATGATACACGGAAAATGGCCGTATGCTGACTTTAAACGCTTGCCCCAACCTTATCAGTGACATATTTGATGTTCTGATTTCAAATTCTGAAAGCTTATACCTTTCTCTAGATGGTATATCTTCCGGATTTTTGAAATTTGACCTAGAAATAGTCAGCTGCAACAACTGAGGCAAACATGATACACGGAAAATGGCCGTATGCTGACTTTAAACGCTTGCCCCAACCTTATCAGTGACATATTTGATGTTCTGATTTCAAATTCTGAAAGCTTATACCTTTCTCTAGATGGTATATCTTCCGGATTTTTGAAATTCGACCTAACAATAGTCAGCTGCAACAACTGAGGCAAACATGATACACGGAAAATGGCCGTATGCTGACTTTAAACGCTTGCCCCAACCTTA
Organism: Leptopterna dolabrata; assembly: GCA_954871275.1. Lineage (NCBI taxonomy): Eukaryota > Metazoa > Arthropoda > Insecta > Hemiptera > Miridae > Leptopterna > Leptopterna dolabrata. The sequence continues at coordinate 18,706,935 of OX940982.1, read as the reverse complement.
TCAGTGACATATTTGATGTTCTGATTTCAAATTCTGAAAGCTTATACCTTTCTCAAGATGGTATATCTTCCAGATTTTTGAAATTTGACCTAGAAATAGTCAGCTGCAACAACTGAGGCAAACATGATACACGGAAAATGGCCGTATTCTGACTTTAAACGTTTGCCCTGACCTTATCAATGACATATTTGATGTTCTGATTTCAAATTCTGAAAGCTTATTCCTTCCTCTAGATGGTATATCTTCCGGATTTTTGAAATTCGACCTAGAAATAGTCAGCTGCAGAGGCCCCCCGAGGCAGGCAGAGCGTGTGTGGTGTTGTATGTGTACCTATGTTGTGCGCGGTGTACTGGATTGAATAACAGAACAATGTATTCGGTTAGTAAAAATTTTTGGGACGGTGGGTATAAAGTTTTTTGTGGGTGGATTCCAAAAATCCAATGTCCGTCCGCCGCCCGCCGTATCATCGATATCTACCTTAATTTTCGGTCTAAAAATATCGTTCTTTCACACACAGGCTCCATTTGGGTCCTAGCTGTGTCCCATATCTCGGCAGTCCGATCGGGAAAAATCTAGGATTGTTATGGATGAAAAATGGTGCACAATTAGGCATTTTTGAGGTTTTAGTGAATTGGGGCTTGTGAGGTTTTTTTTTCTATGTTTTTACGGTAAGGAGAATAATAATGGAGTTGATTTTGACCACTGAGTGAAGGATTGAGGTTCTAACGAAGTTTTAACGCTCAAAATTCAATGTTTATGGGTCAGAAACCGTGAAAATGGCTGTAATTACCAGAAATTTGTATAATAACACAGGTAATATTAACAGGTGAATCAAGACAATTCAATGACAATTTTACTGATCTAAAATAATTTATCAGACATAGCAACTATTTGGAATCTATACACCTTGAAACAAAAAGAAAAAATGTTGAGGGGGTGTTCCATAAAATTATCGGAACCGAATACGCAGGTGTATTATTCGGAGAATAATAAACCAAAATGCGATGTCCGTCCGCCGCATCATCTATATCTACCTTAAATTTCGGTCTAAAAAAAAAAATCGTTGTGCTCTGAAGCTCGGCAGCCCGATCGGAAAACAACCAGGGGTGTTATGGGTGAAAAACGGGTGCAAAAATATTTTTGAGATTTAAGTGAGCTTCGGCTTGTTAGGAATCGTTTTCCATGTTTTTTAGGGTGAGGAAGCAAAATATGAAGTTGATTTTGACAACTCACTGAAAGTTGTGATTCTAACGAAGTTTTAACTCTCAACATTCAATATTTATGGGTCAAAAACCTGTGAAAACGGCTGTAATCAACACAAATTTGTATAATAATAAGAGGAGGTAATATTAACAGGCGAGTCAAGACAATTTTACCGATCGAATAATTTGTCAGAAATAGTAACCTAATATTCGAGTTTAAAACCGTCAAATTAGCTTTGTGGGTCTCCACTGAAGTCCCAATCTGTATTCATTCAAGAATAATAAACCGATGTGACAAGGACTTAGCAGCGTTTTTGGAATCTACGCATGCACCTTGAAACGTAAAAAGAAAAAAATTTTTTGACATTTTATGTCTTTACTTTGCTACATAAACTCGAAAATGAAACGTGGGACATGCAACGGAGACATGCAACGGAAACAACGTCACGAAAATATTTCTGATGATTTTCGCTTACAACCGATTCGTTGCTACGGAACTTTATCTTCGCCAGTTATCATCGTACAAAAATCGTTCACCACTCGTTGGATAGCTCTCAATTTAATTCAACCACTGCGGACTGCGTGGCCAACAAGCTGCGGTATGAGCGTGATTGTTTAAATGAATGTTTACGTACATTTATTATAAAAGACAACAGTCAAACGGAAACGTTTTAAGGCGAAACACAGTTGAGCATCATAGAGTAATAGAAGTAGAGATGGAGCAACCTCTCGGACGAACAATTTAAAGTGCCAATGGTGCCAACACAACAGCAGCTATTAGAATGATTATCTTATCCCTATCAATAATACTGGAAGGTGGGTGGGTAGGTAATAAAGGAAGGTAGGTGGGTTTTTCATGCACCTACCTCGTCAAGATTCACCTTGACCAAAACACTACTCCATCAACGGCAACAATGGTCCCACCATTCATATCCTACTGACATCAATCTGCCATATCCCAAGAAACAGTTCAATTCATTATACTCAAAGAATACATGAACTCCTATCCTTATCTTACTTCCACACAACAGTACGGGATGTGCATGTCACCACCTTCATGACGATGACACAAGGATTGCAAAACAATATAATCTTCTTTTACTGACTCCTTCGCCTTCTTCCTGTTAGGGGCGCGGCCAGTGGCACGTAAGAGAACTTCGGAAGTACACCTCTATGATGACTATTACTCTAAGGGAGTGTGTGTATTCTCCCACGATAAGTGTCGTTAGTTGACATGTATGTAAAAGCCTTGTGTTCAAAAATAAAGAGCGTTCGTTTCCTGCTTGTAAATAATTAGAGTCATTTCTATATCGAACTTGTGATAAAACAGTTCCTCAACACACCATCAATGCCCCTCCATATTCGTCCATCCATGCTTCCTCATACAATCCCATGCTTCTTTGAATCCATTTGAATCCATTTGCCTTTTTTATCTGACTCATGGAAAAACAGGGGAAAAACATGGGCGGGGCGTGCACAGTTTGACTTTGGCGCTATCTTTACAACACTCCTTGGTAGTTACAGGGTTTCCAAGAGGATAGATGAAAGCAGCCTAGTAGAACGGTAGAATAATTACAGGCCTAGCAGTACCCATTTGAGCGTTTTCAATACTGGCGGGAACCAGGATGACGCGCGATCATGCGGCTTCTATGATTCACTGATGAACTACACTAACTCCGAAGAGTGACATAAAGGTAGCAATGCAAAATGTATAGTATCCACCCATCGGACAATTTAACACAGAGTGAGACTTCCTTACATACTTCTTCCTCTACACACTATCCATGAGCTCGTGGAATCCTCTTTGATAAGGTTACAACAAACCTGCAAAATCAGCATACGGCCATTTTCTGTGTATCATGTTTGCCTCAGTTGTTGCAGCTGACTATTTCTAGGTCGAATTTCAAAAATCTGGAAGATATACCATCTAGAGAAAGGTATAAGCTTTCAGAATTTGAAATCAGAACATCAAATATGTCATTGATAAGGTCAGGGCAAACGTTTAAAGTCAGCATTCGGCCATTTTCCGTGTATCATGTTTGCCTCAGTTGTTGCAGCTGACTATTTCTAGGTCAAATTTCAAAAATCCGGAAGATATACCATCTAGAGAAAGGTATAAGCTTTCAGAATTTGAAATCAGAACATCAAATATGTCACTGATAAGGTTGGGGCAAGCGTTTAAAGTCAGCATACGGCCATTTTCCGTGTATCATGATTGCCTCAGTTGTTGCAGCTGACTATTTCTAGGTCAAATTTCAAAAATCCGGAAGATATACCATCTAGAGAAAGGTATAAGCTTTCAGAATTTGAAATCAGAACATCAAACATGTCACTGATAAGGTTGGGGCAAGCGTTTAAAGTCAGCATACGGCCATTTTCCGTGTATCATGTTTGCCTCAGTTGTTGCAGCTGACTATTTCTAGGTCGAATTTCGAAAATCCGGAAGATATACCATCTAGAGGAAGGTATAAGCTTTCAGAATTTGAAATTAGAACATCAAATATGTCATTGATAAGGTCAGGGCAAGCGTTTAAAGTCAGCATACGGCCATTTTCCGTGTATCATGTTTGCCTCAGTTGTTGCAGCTGACTATTTCTAGGTCAAATTTCAAAAATCCGGAAGATATACCATCTAGAGGAAGGTATAAGCTTTCAGAATTTGAAATCAGAATATCAAATATGTCACTGATAAGGTCAGGGCAAGCGTTTAAAGTCAGCATACAGCCATTTTCCGTGTATCATGTTTGCCTCAGTTGTTGCAGCTGACTATTTCTAGGTCGAATTTCGAAAATCCGGAAGATATACCATCTAGAGGAAGGTATAAGCTTTCAGAATTTGAAATCAGAACATCAAATATGTCATTGATAAGGTCAGGGCAAGCGTTTAAAGTCAGCATACGGCCATTTTCCGTGTATCATGTTTGCCTCAGTTGTTGCAGCTGACTATTTCTAGGTCAAATTTCAAAAATCCGGAAGATATACCATCTAGAGAAAGGTATAAGCTTTCAGAATTTGAAATCAGAACATCAAACATGTCACTGATAAGGTCAGGGCAAGCGTTTAAAGTCAGCATACAGCCATTTTCAGTGTATCATGTTTGCCTCAGTTGTTGCAGCTGACTATTTCTAGGTCGAATTTCGAAAATCCGGAAGATATACCATCTAGAGGAAGGTATAAGCTTTCAGAATTTGAAATCAGAACATCAAATATGTCATTGATAAGGTCAGGGCAAACGTTTAAAGTCAGCATACGGCCATTTTCCGTGTATCATGTTTGCCTCAGTTGTTGCAGCTGACTATTTCTAGGTCAAATTTCAAAAATCCGGAAGATATACCATCTAGAGAAAGGTATAAGCTTTCAGAATTTGAAATCAGAACATCAAATATGTCACTGATAAGGTTGGGGCAAGCGTTTAAAGTCAGCATACGGCCATTTTCCGTGTATCATGATTGCCTCAGTTGTTGCAGCTGACTATTTCTAGGTCAAATTTCAAAAATCCGGAAGATATACCATCTAGAGAAAGGTATAAGCTTTCAGAATTTGAAATCAGAACATCAAACATGTCACTGATAAGGTTGGGGCAAGCGTTTAAAGTCAGCATACGGCCATTTTCCGTGTATCATGTTTGCCTCAGTTGTTGCAGCTGACTATTTCTAGGTCGAATTTCGAAAATCCGGAAGATAGACCATCTAGAGGAAGGTATAAGCTTTCAGAATTTGAAATCAGAACATCAAATATGTCATTGATAAGGTCAGGGCAAGCGTTTAAAGTCAGCATACGGCCATTTTCCGTGTATCATGTTTGCCTCAGTTGTTGCAGCTGACTATTTCTAGGTCAAATTTCAAAAATCCGGAAGATATACCATCTAGAGGAAGGTATAAGCTTTCAGAATTTGAAATCAGAATATCAAATATGTCACTGATAAGGTCAGGGCAAGCGTTTAAAGTCAGCATACAGCCATTTTCCGTGTATCATGTTTGCCTCAGTTGTTGCAGCTGACTATTTCTAGGTCGAATTTCGAAAATCCGGAAGATAGACCATCTAGAGGAAGGTATAAGCTTTCAGAATTTGAAATCAGAACATCAAATATGTCATTGATAAGGTCAGGGCAAGCGTTTAAAGTCAGCATACGGCCATTTTCCGTGTATCATGTTTGCCTCAGTTGTTGCAGCTGACTATTTCTAGGTCGAATTTCGAAAATCCGGAAGATATACCATCTAGAGGAAGGTATAAGCTTTCAGAATTTGAAATCAGAACATCAAATATGTCATTGATAAGGTCAGGGCAAACGTTTAAAGTCAGCATTCGGCCATTTTCCGTGTATCATGTTTGCCTCAGTTGTTGCAGCTGACTATTTCTAGGTCAAATTTCAAAAATCCGGAAGATATACCATCTAGAGAAAGGTATAAGCTTTCAGAATTTGAAATCAGAACATCAAATATGTCACTGATAAGGTTGGGGCAAGCGTTTAAAGTCAGCATACGGCCATTTTCCGTGTATCATGATTGCCTCAGTTGTTGCAGCTGACTATTTCTAGGTCAAATTTCAAAAATCCGGAAGATATACCATCTAGAGAAAGGTATAAGCTTTCAGAATTTGAAATCAGAACATCAAACATGTCACTGATAAGGTTGGGGCAAGCGTTTAAAGTCAGCATACGGCCATTTTCCGTGTATCATGTTTGCCTCAGTTGTTGCAGCTGACTATTTCTAGGTCGAATTTCGAAAATCCGGAAGATATACCATCTAGAGGAAGGTATAAGCTTTCAGAATTTGAAATCAGAACATCAAATATGTCATTGATAAGGTCAGGGCAAGCGTTTAAAGTCAGCATACGGCCATTTTCCGTGTATCATGTTTGCCTCAGTTGTTGCAGCTGACTATTTCTAGGTCAAATTTCAAAAATCCGGAAGATATACCATCTAGAGGAAGGTATAAGCTTTCAGAATTTGAAATCAGAATATCAAATATGTCACTGATAAGGTCAGGGCAAGCGTTTAAAGTCAGCATACAGCCATTTTCCGTGTATCATGTTTGCCTCAGTTGTTGCAGCTGACTATTTCTAGGTCGAATTTCGAAAATCCGGAAGATATACCATCTAGAGGAAGGTATAAGCTTTCAGAATTTGAAATCAGAACATCAAATATGTCATTGATAAGGTCAGGGCAAGCGTTTAAAGTCAGCATACGGCCATTTTCCGTGTATCATGTTTGCCTCAGTTGTTGCAGCTGACTATTTCTAGGTCAAATTTCAAAAATCCGGAAGATATACCATCTAGAGAAAGGTATAAGCTTTCAGAATTTGAAATCAGAACATCAAACATGTCACTGATAAGGTCAGGGCAAGCGTTTAAAGTCAGCATACAGCCATTTTCAGTGTATCATGTTTGCCTCAGTTGTTGCAGCTGACTATTTCTAGGTCGAATTTCGAAAATCCGGAAGATATACCATCTAGAGGAAGGTATAAGCTTTCAGAATTTGAAATCAGAACATCAAATATGTCATTGATAAGGTCAGGGCAAACGTTTAAAGTCAGCATACGGCCATTTTCCGTGTATCATGTTTGCCTCAGTTGTTGCAGCTGACTATTTCTAGGTCAAATTTCAAAAATCCGGAAGATATACCATCTAGAGAAAGGTATAAGCTTTCAGAATTTGAAATCAGAACATCAAATATGTCACTGATAAGGTTGGGGCAAGCGTTTAAAGTCAGCATACGGCCATTTTCCGTGTATCATGATTGCCTCAGTTGTTGCAGCTGACTATTTCTAGGTCAAATTTCAAAAATCCGGAAGATATACCATCTAGAGAAAGGTATAAGCTTTCAGAATTTGAAATCAGAACATCAAACATGTCACTGATAAGGTTGGGGCAAGCGTTTAAAGTCAGCATACGGCCATTTTCCGTGTATCATGTTTGCCTCAGTTGTTGCAGCTGACTATTTCTAGGTCGAATTTCGAAAATCCGGAAGATAGACCATCTAGAGGAAGGTATAAGCTTTCAGAATTTGAAATCAGAACATCAAATATGTCATTGATAAGGTCAGGGCAAGCGTTTAAAGTCAGCATACGGCCATTTTCCGTGTATCATGTTTGCCTCAGTTGTTGCAGCTGACTATTTCTAGGTCAAATTTCAAAAATCCGGAAGATATACCATCTAGAGGAAGGTATAAGCTTTCAGAATTTGAAATCAGAATATCAAATATGTCACTGATAAGGTCAGGGCAAGCGTTTAAAGTCAGCATACAGCCATTTTCCGTGTATCATGTTTGCCTCAGTTGTTGCAGCTGACTATTTCTAGGTCGAATTTCGAAAATCCGGAAGATATACCATCTAGAGGAAGGTATAAGCTTTCAGAATTTGAAATCAGAACATCAAATATGTCATTGATAAGGTCAGGGCAAGCGTTTAAAGTCAGCATACGGCCATTTTCCGTGTATCATGTTTGCCTCAGTTGTTGCAGCTGACTATTTCTAGGTCAAATTTCAAAAATCCGGAAGATATACCATCTAGAGAAAGGTATAAGCTTTCAGAATTTGAAATCAGAACATCAAACATGTCACTGATAAGGTCAGGGCAAGCGTTTAAAGTCAGCATACAGCCATTTTCAGTGTATCATGTTTGCCTCAGTTGTTGCAGCTGACTATTTCTAGGTCGAATTTCGAAAATCCGGAAGATATACCATCTAGAGGAAGGTATAAGCTTTCAGAATTTGAAATCAGAACATCAAATATGTCATTGATAAGGTCAGGGCAAACGTTTAAAGTTGGGCAAAATTTTAAAATTTTGGATCAAAATTTCGAAATTATAAACGGTATACCTCCTAGCATTTTAGTAGCTAAGTTCATTCCCGTGATCAAAATTCAAAAATTTTGACCTGACGAGCCGTGGCAAACGTTTAAACTTTTTGAATATGCAGCTAACTTCAGGGCATGAATATTACCATTTCAAGGTCGAATTTCGAAAATCGGGAAGATATACCATCGAGAGGAGAATATATACTAACAGAATTTGAAATCAGAACATCAAATATGTCATCGATAAGGTCAGGGCAAACGTTTAAAGTTGGGCAAAATTTTAAAATTTTGGATCAAAATTTCGAAATTCTAAAAGGTATACCTCCTAGCATTTGAGTAGCTGAATTCATTCCCATGATCAAAATTCAAAAATTTTGACCTGACGAGCCGTGGCAAACGTTTAAACTTTTTGAATATGCAGCTAACTTCAGGGCATGAATATTACCATTTCAAGGTCGAATTTCGAAAATCCGGAAGATATACCATCGAGAGGAGAATATATACTAACAGAATTTGAAATCAGAACATCAAATATGTCATTGATAAGGTCAGGGCAAACGTTTAAAGTTGGGCAAAATTTTAAAATTTTGGATCAAAATTTCGAAATTCTAAAAGGTATACCTCCTAGCATTTGAGTAGCTGAATTCATTCCCATGATCAAAATTCAAAAATTTTGACCTGACGAGCCGTGGCAAACGTTTAAACTTTCGATTTTGAATATGCAGCTAACTTCAGGGCAGTAATTTTTTTACGTTTTTAAGTAGTTTTTGAACTTGGGAGTTTTTTGAGACCGGCCGGAGCACTATTCGTCCAGCCGTTGGTTCACAGTAAGGCCCCGAAGTTTGCACCGACAGGCTTCATCAACAGGAGGGTGAATCAAATTGTATACATTCAGCCCAGATATCATCGCTAGGGAGCACCTGATTATAATTACGGATGGCTGTATGAAGTCGAGTTGGTTGTTGTTCCGTGATATTCAATTTGAAAAATGATGGATCTTTTGGATTTTGTTGATAGGTACTTTTGCAACTCGAACAAACGTTGAAGTATTATTGAGTAAATTATTGTACAACGGTGAAGTGTTACACAACTGTAAATGATTACACAACGGTTTATTATTTGCCTTATGCTTCATGAGTAACTACAAATAATTACCAATCATTTAATTATTGATTCCAGCGCGTTTGTATGAAACTTTAATTCCCGGGCCGGCTCCAGTAGGTACTCCATTTAGGGCTTTCCTGGAGGGAGCTCGAGGGTACTGACCGCAGAAAACAGTGATCTACGCAGAAGGGGCATCTATACAGGTATAAATAATAAACAGTTGTGTAATTATTTGCAGCGTTTTTTTATTGCAGTTTCGGATTCTACGTACCTTGAAACGTAAACCTTCAAATTTTGAGAGGGGGTTGAAATTATTGAAAATAATAAACCGAAAACACCTCGTTTTTGAAAACTGGCTTCTAACTACCGTTCTCCCAAGAGTTCTGAATATTTCTTTAACGATAATTCCCTATTACGTAGAAGAAAATCGTGATTCTGATTTTTCTTTCATGAAAAGGTCACGTCAGTAATAAATCGCCAAAAGATCGTCATCCCAATAATCGAATGTCCTTTTGAGGCCATTTCATTGCAGATTTGACTTTAAAATTAGGCAAATCGGTAGAACTCCTCTAAATGGGAGTGCCATGAAATCAATTTAGCCAGAAATCGAGATACGTGAGCCACCTTTCGGATGACAGTACTCATTCATCAATTCACAATGATATCAATTAATCACTTGCAGGTACGTAGACTTGGCAAAATGAATCTTCATAGTTTCTGATTTTAAATACTTCAAATTACTTCGTACAACATTAATTTACAGTTTTGATTGAACAGTACTTGTGTTAACTCTTTATTGATTCTTAATTGGATGTTGAGAAATTGAAAAATGCTTGAAATGATTCAGTTTGGGAACATTGTTGCAATTACTAAACACGGAGGTTTAGTAATCAGTAAGGCTCGGATCCGGGCATATTTGCATATTTTAATGGGCGATTATACTCGTTGAAACAAGCATTTTGGCAGTAGAATGAGGTCTCTAGAGTTTACAGAATAGAAGTTATAAAATCTTATAAAACCCTATTGGGGCGTTTTTAAAAATAAAATCCTATAAAATCTTATATGTGGGGTTTTCTTGGTTTAGTGTACTATTTTGCTCATTTTCGCATGAAAATCGCATATTTCCTACCATCCGAAAATTGAAAAATACTTGAAGGATTTTATGGCTGTTAACAGCAGCTAACTTTTGGCTCAATTTAAGACGAGTGCTCCTTGAAAGTATCCCAGTCAAATCCCTTACATTACTGGGTTCAACTTCCTTCTGCCGGGAAGCCTCGCTGACAGTGTTTCCCTTTCCGATCATCTTATTTAATTTAACCCAAAGCTGTCGATCTTATTTGTATGCTGTCGCTAGAAATAATGCTGAAAATGTCGCTGTGATAGTTAATTTACCTGCGATGTGTGAGAACACAAATTACTTCTTTGTGGGTTAATTTATTCGAGTGACCTGAGATAATCAGAACGAGCAGTTTCAATTCAGAAATTCGTTTATCTGTGGCTTTTTGTTCAATGAATATCTCAGTACCATGTTAATACCTATGTGAGTACGTGTTCCTTGTCTCAATTCTGTCTTTTGTTCATTTTTCCAGATCCTGATGAGCTGCAGTCGATGCAGTTGATGGACTTGGCAAAGGTTCTAGTGGATAAAGCGATGGATGATCGTGCTCATGCACAGTCTTATGCGTCGATATGTCTAAATATCATTGAAGTACGTCTGTCACTTAGTAGTAAAACGTTATAAGTTAATGTTAACATGGGTTCGCCATTGAACTGGGATAGTTCTGCCTCAGCTGAGCCGTGGAGTATAATATTCCGAGTAATCAGCACTTGACGATATTGAACTTTACGAATGTCCCAAACAAGACCAAAATAGGTGCTCCCTGCAATTTCATTCCAGTATCTACTTTCAAATAAAAATTGTTTTAAAACCCGTGGATCTTCCATGATATTAATTTACTTATTTAAATGAGTTTAAAATAGCTGAAAGTTTGATGAATTACCTATTATAGCACATACTTGATACATTTATATTTCCGAAAAAGAAACCTTTGCTTTGGTTGGTGCCAATAAAGAACTTGGTTTGGTTTAGAAATGAAATATATATTATGTAGGTACCTGCCTAATACATTTGCTTTTACAGAAAGAAAGCTCGGGCACATTCCTTGAGTCGCTTTTGAACATCTCCCAGTACACTGTTGAGAAAAAGTGTTACAAGGATGGCACCCATCGCTACCATGCTTTCATGGCATTTTTGAATGAGCTTTACTCCCTTGTAAGTATAGTTGCATGTGATGATTCTGGTTCCATTATTCTATCCATTTGGGACTTGTTCGTGTGGTGGATTATTTCAGTTCGTGAAGTCTTATAGGTAAGGTGAATTGGGTACAGATGAGGCACCCACCCAGCTTGTCGCGAGATACTTTTTGGTGATGAAGTTTTTCACTGGAATCTGTGCTTCAATTTTTCTGAAAACATTCTTTGGGCTTTGACAACAAACGCTGCAAAGTCCTTGTCACATGGGTTTATTATTCTGTTGGACTTACCGACAGAAATGCTGGAAATACTCTTTGGTCAAAATCGACTTCATGTTCGGTCTCCTCCTCCTAAAAAAAATGGAAAACGATGCCTAACAAGCTCATGTTACTAGAACACCAAAAAACCCCATTTTTACCACCATTTTTCACCCGTAACACCCTTGGGTATATTCCGATCGGGTTCAAATTTTCGGGACACTACTGGGGCCCAAATGGAGCCTGAGTGCGAAAGAACGAATTTTTTAAACCGAAATTGAAGTAGATATGCATGATACGGCGGACGGACATCGCATTTTCGAAATCTACGCACCTTGAAACGTTTAAAAACAATTTTTTTGAGGGGTTGTTTTAAAAGTAGTTTGCTGAGCGATTTCATAGGTGTGTTATTCACGGAATAATAAACCAAAGCCTAGGGCCCTATGATCTATTGAAGAGGGCTTGACTTTATACGAAAATCCTGTTATACCTATTTATATGGTTTTGCAGATTTACTATCTTTATTACTCTTCTCTACATCGTAGGAGGTAACGAAATATATATGGTCTGCGTTTTCTTTGTGCCCGAGTTATCTTCAACAACTGTATTTAGCAATGATTTCCCTTCATTAAGCTATTGACCTCGAAACTATGGGACAAGGGTGAAGACGAGGCCCTTGCACGATTTTTAGAAGTATTTTTAATTTGTAGTACAGTACTTCATAACAATTAATCATTATTGAGCTATGTTCGATTCGTTGAGTTGACTAGAAACAGGCGTTAGCATGGTTGAAATCACTATGCGATGTTGCTGCACTCTATTTCTAATGTCATAATGAATTTCCTCCCTCTATAATTACTCTTCATTTTAAGATTTATTCCTAAATGTTGGTAGATTTATGAAATTTGAAAGTATGTTCATTTGTAAATCGATAGGTAGGTGAGATGCAGGTTAATCTCATATGGCGCTGACGTCCATTTTCTCAATGGAGTCTTCTCGCTTGGTTAGGTTTATTCAGCCTGCCTTATTTGCTCGTCTCTTTGTAGTTGAACGTTTAAACTGATTATGTCTGCTCAGGAGATTATGGTTTCCAGTTTACCAACTGAACGGGTTAGTTTAACAGAGAAAATATTTTTCTGACCTGCCTCATTACAGCTTGTCTGTCCATGGATTCAAAGTGCTTAAATGACTGAAGTTGAGCGGACATTTGCCTCCTGTAGAATAATCCTATCAAAAAATTATGAATTATTGAATGCGAAGCGAATACTAGAGACACTGGAATTACCAAGACTCAGTCACTGACAAGACCTCAGTCAGCTCGAATGAGAGGTGAACCATGAATCCGCGGGGAGCGCTTGAATAGAAACCCTTGTCACAAGTGTTCTGGTTTGGATTAAGATATCAAAAATCTCGTCGTAGAATAAGCGCAGTTCGTTCTTCTCTTGAATCGTTCTGTCAATCATTGAAAAATTCCCTTCTTCCGTATCTCAATTAAGTGATGATGAAGAAAAATGCCGACATTAAGCTTCATTTTTAATGTCGGCTGGGGCGATATCTTATTATATTCTATATATATAACCTGAGGCCTCCTTGAGTGTTTCACATTCACTTGCTATATTCTTGGAGGTTGATATGCCTAATTTAAACAAGCAGAATAAATTGTTCAAACTTACAAGTTAGGATAAAATTATACAAGTATTTTCTACAAGTTAGGACGAATTATTCTCCAGGAAAATTTATCTTGTCTATGAAATGGCAATATTCAGGGAAGAGAATAAAAGATGTGAGAGAGAGATTTGTTTACTAAACAATAAAAATAAAATAAGTAAATACACAAATTTTTTTCAATTAATAGGTACATTCGAAAGTATTTTTAAAGACAGGTAGGTAGGTAACATTAAAGTTGTTTATTAACATTAGGTACTTACTAGGTACTTCAAACTTTAAAAAACAAAAAGGTCTTTTTGAACCCTTGTATGTGTAAGGGCAGGACAAAATTTGTATACATCGTTGTTGCGGAGAGAAGGTGTTCCTTTATGTTTATGAAATAATGTAGAATTATATAATGGTTAAAAGCAAATACTTACCACCGTTATTATAATAACACGTTGTCTTATTTGGAAAGTCAGTATGTCCACACAAATGTCCTTCAAAGCACTAGAATAGGAAATTAATTCCTGAGGATTGAACTACGAACGACAGGAGTTAGTTAGGTACTGTCTGCGAGATGCATAGCGAGAATCTTGCCGGAAGTAGCAAGAAATGGGTGGCCGGGTGACATGGGTTCGGTCGCTAGCACAGCCTAGTGGCAGCTTTTATTGTTTTCCAGGCCGTGACCCTGTTATCAAGGTAATTCCAGTGTCTCTAGCGAATAAACATACCTGTTGGTAGCATCATGGAGTGAAAGGAGGTGTTGTAAGTGACCAGACGGTCGCTTCTGTGGTGTTCCTCCTAGTAGTCCAGTTTGTTAAATTGGAGCAATAATGTTACAAATACTCGAGTTATCTTGTTTCTTCAAATAATATTGTAGTGGAATCGCAAAGGCCGTTTCCTATGTTGATATCAGTATATATTAATCGTCATTATTTAGAAATGACGTTTTTATATGTGCATTTTCTCTGTTACAGTTCAAGCCGAAGCAAACTCACTTGAGGCCTCACGCCACAGTCTCGCCGACACTCACAGTTCTGAGTCTCATTGTCCAAGTGTGTCAAAACGTTCTGTCACAGAAGAATTTGACTCATAGAACTGAGGTTAGTTGAAAGCAGTAAACTAACTATATAGTGGTAGTACAATCAAGGTGGGGTTGGGTGGTCTCGTGATGGCTGAGACTGGCTCATTTACTCCTCCTGCACTGCGGTTCTGCAACTCGGTATGGTATCATAACGACTGTAAAATATCGTTAGCATAATAAAAAATATCGATGCCACTAAATACCGACGATTGGTATTCTGTAAGCGCTCAATAGCGTCAGCTGTCGCTAAATCGTCTATAGCTTGTCATTGCGGCGTCGCTGTCATTCCGACGGCTCTAGCCCCCCCCCCCCCCCCCCCGTTAACCGTACCAAAAGCTCATTACACCCAAAAAACTTGGCGTGACGTTGCTTTTCGGCGATAGGAAGTTTTACGGTAAGTGTTTAGGGGGTGCAGGAGGGGAAAGCCAGTAGTACCCCCAACCACGAGAGTGTGCTGACGATCGCGGTGGAGCGAGATTTCGCGACCACTGCTAGGAGCGCTAGTAGCAGTGAGATCGCACGACCCCTCCAGCCGAATTTCGACAGTTGTTGTAATTTGTTATCAATTCCTTGTCTCGTGGATACTCCATGATTAGATGAGCTTCTCCTCTCCACGTCCTCGCCCTCTGCAAGTTTTCTGCTTGTCAGGTTATATCAGTGCCGGCCTTCTGTTGTTATTAGTTCGTTCCTTCATTCTCTTGCTTCTCTCACGCGGTTCATTCGTAGTGATTTCCGTCTAGTGTATCAACTGTATGCCTCCATCACTGAGGAAGTAGACCAGGCGAAACATCGGTATAAAGGCGACAAACGTAACCATGGTTTCCATATTTTTTTCAATTTTGTTAAGTAATAAGCTCAGTGTAGGTAGTCAAATTAGTGACTTGATAATTTATAGCAGAGATGTCATAAAAACATCGTAATAAATAACATAAACCTTAAAATTACGAGGATATAAAAGACTTACTTCTATATAAGTGTATAACTGTATAGGTAACTAATTACCTACCTACCATATTTTTTCGTGTGCATATCAATTTTGGATAATGTTAGGCATTATATGGCATTCGAATTCCTTGCTTGGGAACTGGAAATTTTGCAAGAAACGGAACGGAAGTAGCGCCCTCGGTTTGAAAGAGGAGTGCTCCGAGATGGAAAAAATCCTTATTCCCTTGATCGCTGCATATTTAGAAAAACCTCTAGGAGAAGTCGACTCTTGGCCATGAACCAAACGAATTCTGACGAACGAAATTCGTCCATTGCTCCAACGCTCCAGATTAAATGGATTATCCCCTGAAATCCAGGTACTTACCTGCATACCTAATATTGCTGTAGATATCTATCCCCTACGTTTTCTTTAATAAATTTGAGTGGCCTTAATAGAGTATGTTAATTAATTAGAACTGTTAAAGGCAATCTATAACAATATGTAAACTTAGGTAGGTATATTCATTCACTTACATATTTATCAGAATTTCCGGGTAACCCCCATTATAAAGAATAAATGTAAACAAAATCATACAGAAATTTATGCAAATAAATTTGTTATAAAAAAATACATGGCACATATAAGCTAAAACCGGTAGAAACTATTATAGCACAAGGCGATACAAGAAATTGAAGTCGTCCAAGTGTCGTGATCTCAAACTTGTAACTTGTGTTCCGAGTCGTTTTTTGGTCCGGTGGAGACGGGATCGGTGAGCGGAAGCCTAATCGATATCCCTTCTTAACCGGTGATAATCTCGTTGGTCTAGGAGGGGGACTCTTGAGGGTCCCCCCCCCCCCTCTTACATTCTGTCACAAACTGCAATTTTTGACTTCCAAGGTATCAGCATTTATTTCGGCCACTGAGTGAATTAGGGGGCTTCAAAACACACGATCATTGACACCGGCACGCACTTACACTCTTCATATACGCACATACTCTCACCATGGAAACGGTTCCAGTCAGTTGCTCGCCCTAGACTCAGATTTTGTGAGAAAAGCTAACGACGTCGGTATCTCATTCTTCAACCACAATTTGTTGTTCAAGTTCGGCATCATAAGTTCCTGAATACCAATTCCGCTATCCCGTTGTCGTTATTTGAGAGGGATAGCGACACCGACTCCATTCCGACAAAAAGGTAACAAGTTGGAGAATCGCAATACAGAGCTGAACAGCGTGGTCGCTCCTCTCGAATAGTTCAGTTGGAATGCAGTGGCTCCGAATCCGAATCTAGGTGGACACAAGTATTCTGTGCACGATGTTTATGACATTTCTGAGCACATCCTCGTCAGTGTAACTTCCTGTGCTTACAATAGCTTACTGAGTTGTGGGCAAGTGTTAGGAACCAGGGGCGTTGCATCCTTAAGGTCACTTGGGCCACTGCCCCGGCACCCAAAAACACTGTATAAGTATAGGTAGGTAAAAAAAACTTCATTGTTCAGTTGGCATTTGAATTTCCCTCCATAAACTGTACCTAGCATTTTTCACAAAGTTCAACAGCGACTCGCCAGATTTCTCTGGCTATGGAATGGAAATTCTGTGGATATTCAATATTATAGTAAAGCATCCATAGTGTGCTCCATAGACCAAGCATTTTATAGGAATAAAGCAACTGTAGTCGATGTCCTGCAATCGAAATCAAAACCTAGGCTCTTGAAACTGGCAAGGTAGGTTCTGGGTCCTGGGACCTGGTGTCGCCATGGCAACTGAGAAAAGTGGCCCATCCGCGCATGCTCGGTAGAGTAAAAATGTTGTTCACCACGCCCACATTAGGCCCAGTCCCCAAAATCTGATGTCTACTCCAAAATCGTTCGCTTTTCACAATCGATGCGATCCCTTCGATTCAATTGTTGTTGTTGTTTTTCTTGAGGGTGCAGCGAAGAAACACTCTTCATGCAGACAGTGGTGGTTAGAGGTTGCGTTTTTTCTTCTCGTGCATTCGATTCAATTTGTCATCTCCATACGAGATGCTTCTTCGTTTTCTGGTGTGTTTTGTTGTGAATTATTTTCGCTTTCTCTGTTGAGTCACTCTGTTGAGTAATTTTTTGCGCATTTTGCGCTCGGTCCGGTTCTGATGACAGATTTGTATTCGTGGTACATACGTGCATTTTGTCCTGTTTGCTGTTTTTGGTCT
The DNA here is from genome assembly GCA_954871275.1 of Leptopterna dolabrata. Lineage (NCBI taxonomy): Eukaryota > Metazoa > Arthropoda > Insecta > Hemiptera > Miridae > Leptopterna > Leptopterna dolabrata. The sequence goes on along the minus strand of OX940982.1, from coordinate 18,689,478 downwards.
TCTGTATTGATCGGCGTCCTAACACACAGATAACTACCTAGCTTCAAGTCAAAGTCAATAGCTTCTCCATTCAGGTAGGTACTGGCCGACGGATCATTGTTTTGTTATATTTTAGTTTACTATGTTTTTATAACATGGATTCGGTGGGTAGTTTGCAGTAGAAATTGTGGACGTTTTCGTGCGAGGGCAGAGTGTTGATTGAAAGAGAATTTATTGTTGCCTCGAGGTATTTTGTAGACAAATCTATTGGTTTTAGGTTCTGGTTTGGTGCCCCACCGTTTTCAGAGCCCACACACCGCTCCAGTTAGGAACACCACAGGAGCAACACAGTAAAAAACAACCAGCAATAAACAAACAACCGAATAATGTATAGAAGAAAAAAAACGAGTGTTTAAAATAAAAGCACAGGAATATATTTTTTATAAAAGCCAACTGTTTTCTTCCTAACCTATCGCCGAAAAGCATTGCCTCGCCAAGTTTTTTAGGTGTAACGAGCTTTCGGTATTGATAGGAGGGGGTCTAGAGCCGTCAGAATGATAACGACCCCATAACAACGACGATTTAGCGACAGCTGACGCTATTGAGCGCTTGCTTGCAGAATACCAATCGTCGGTATGAGTGAAAGCGATATTTCTCGTTATGCTAACGATATTTCATCGTCGTTATGATCACATACCGAGTTGCAGAATCGCACTGCAGGGCCGGTAATATTATTGGGATTTAACTCGTACCGTAAATGGTGTCATCAAGTTTATCATTGTGTTCAGGAATATTCGATAATTTTGCCACCCCCTGGTTCTTGCTTTTCTGGAACTCTAATCTTAGTTGATCATATCCAGGTGGAGTGTCTGTTCTTCACTGTGACGACGGTCGGGCGAGACATCGAGGCGGAGGAACCCAAGTTGCTGGACGCCCTCATGTGGAGCGTCCGTGATGCTTTCCTCTCGCCCACTACTTCGGCTCCCATCAAGAAGACGCTTCTTCAACTTGTCGAGCTGCGCGCCACGAAGTGGCATCTTCCTGCCACAGCCATTATGTATTACCAAAGTCCTAACCCTTGAACAAAACAAAAAAAAACCTTAATTTTATTTTACCATGCCATAATGCGGATTCTTCCTCTCGTACACTCTTGTACCTACCTTGTTTTTACCAATTTTGTATGTCCCTCTAGTCAAAGGTTAACAAATGATACATTTTTTTATTACCTACTTCTAGAAGTAATTGTAAACGAAGAATAAATCCATTAATGTTTTGTTAACCGTTCTGAAATTCTTTCATCCTACCCGACCGTCTACAAAAGAAAACACCTACCCCAATCCCAAGCACCGGTTCAAGAACTAGTCAGCATCTGACACTCGAGTCAAACGCTTTTTGGCGAAATGGGTTGTTCAGCCAATCCCAGTGTCATGTGTTTTTATAAAATTATATACAACAAATCGGGTATAACACAACAAATACGCCAGTGCTTTTCAGCAGTTATGGTGTTCGCTTTTGAAGAATAAGCTCAATCTTGGCTCAAATACTTAGTACATGTTTCGGTTTATTATTTTCAATATGAACCTTTAGAATCGAGCATGGGAAATTTTTAACCCCCCCCCCCCCCCCCCCCTCAAAATTGGATGGTTTCCTTTTCAAGGTTCGTAGAATCCGAAAATCGAATAAAAAACGCTGCAAACTTAAACAAATGTTTATTATTTACCTGTATAGATGCCCCTTCTGCGTAGATCACTGTTTTCTGTGGTCAATGCCCTCGAGGTGCCCCCCCCCCCCCAAGGAAAGCCCTAAATCGAGTACTTGAGGCGGCCACGGAATTACAGTTTCATACAAATGCGTGGGATTCAATAATTAATTATTTATAGTTATAGAAGCATAAGGTAACCGTGGTGTAATAATTTTCCCAATAATACTTCAGCGTTTGTTTAAGTTGCAAAAGTAGGTACCTACCTATCAACAAAATCCAAAAGATCCATCTTTTTCAAATGAAATAAATAATATCATAAAACAACCAACTCTACTTCATACAGCCATCCGTGATAATATTCAGGTGTTCCCTAGCAATGATAAGTGGGCCGGATTTGTACAGTTTGATTCACCATCATGTTGACGAAGCTTTTCGGTGCACACGAACGGCTGGTCTCAAAAAATTCTTTAGCTCAAGATCATTTTAAAAACGTAAAAAAACACCCTTCTACTGAACGCTTTCGAGCTACGGCGTTATGAAAATTTCAGCCCCTATTTTTCACCCCTTAGAGATGACTGACAGTAACGCTGAGCTTCGAGGACCAACTAGACACCAAACGGGACCTACAAACTAAATTTCATTAATTTTTTTTCATGCTAATTAAGAAAACCTCTGCGTAAGGCGGACAGACAGAAATTTTGTTACTGCATTTAAGGATTCTACATACCTTGAAACGTAAACCATCAAATTTTGAGGGGGGTTAGAATTTTTTTCCCCATGCTTGATACCAAAAGTTCATTATTGAAAATAATAAACCAAAAATTTCTGTTCGCACCCCGTACTTCGCACTTTTCTTAGTTAGCATGAACCAAAACTAATTAAATTTGGTTTGTAGGTCCCGTTTGGGGTCTAGTTGGTCCTCGAAGTTCGGCGTTACTGTCAAATCATCTCTGGGGTTCAAATAGGGGTTGCAATTTTCAGAACGCCGTAGCTCGAAAACTTTCGATAGATTGGTATGGCTCTTTTACATTCGTAAATTGATCTCAAACTGAAGAATTTTGTTCCACCCGGAACGTTGTTCATTTGCACCGAAAAGTTTCATCAACATGATAGTGAATGAAACGGTACAAATCCGACCCAGATGTCATTGCTAGGGAACACCTGATTATAATCAAGGACGGCTGCATGAAATCGAGTTGGTTGTTCTGTGATATTATTTCATTTGAAGAATGATGTTTTGGATTTGGTCGATAGGTACCTTTCTAACTTGAACAAACATTATGCTTCATGAACAACAACAAATAATTATTAATGATTGAATTATTGAATGATTTTGATGAAACTTACTTCCCGGGCCGGCAGTAGTACTCGATTTAGGGCTTTCCTGGAGGAAGCACCAGGTTATAGGAATTGACCACAGAAAACAGTGATGTACGCAGAAGGGGCATCTATACCCATAGGTAAACAATACGCCGTTGTGTAATAATTTGCAGCGTTTTCATCTATTGTTTTTCGAAAATAGTGCTTTCGGGGGTGACTTGGAACACCCGTGTTCATACAAATTCAGCGTTAAAAAGCAGGTGAAAACGATGTCACATGAGCCAAAAGGTTCTGTGCGCAATTTTCAGATTTTGCGCCCTATACTGCGTATTTCCGCACTAAAATGTTCGAGTGTCTGATCATTTTTTCACGAAATTTCACGTAGAATCTGAGTCTGAAATAAAAAACGGGTTTCTCATTTGAACGGAAGTTCGTGTGGATTGCGCACATGCGCAAAAATGCGCGAGCATGATTTTTGGAATCCTGATGAAAATCATTAGACACTTATTTTTTGATTTTCGAAATACCTCTTAATTTGGGGAAAAACCGAGTGGTTCCTATGAGGTGGGAGAATTTAAGTGGGCACCTAGGTTATTCAATTTTGTTACATACAAACTTTTTTGGTTCCTTTGGTTTATTATTATCTGAACAATATACCTATGTATTCGTTTCGGAAAATGTTTTGGAACAGCCCCTCAAATTTTTGGTTTTTCATTTTCAATAATGAACCTTTGGAATCGAGCACGAAAAAAATAATTTTTTAACCCCCCCTCAAAATTTGATGTTTTCCGTTTCAAGGTGTGTTAAATCCGAAAATGCACTAACAAAATTTCTGGTTACGCCGTACTTCGCACTTTTCTTAGTTACCATGAACCAAAATCGACGACATTCGGTTTATAGGTCCCATTTGGGGTCTAGTTGGTCCTCGAAGCTCGGCGTTAATGTCAGTAAGGGGTAAAAATAGGGGTTGAAATCTCCAGGACGCCGTTATCTCGAATTTTTTTAAATGTTTAAATAGTTCTCGAACTTGGGAGTTTTTTGAGACCACCCCGAGCATTGTACGTCCATCAGCCGTTGGTTCACAGTAAGGCCCAGAAGTTTGCACCGACAGGCTTCTTTAACAGGAGGGTGAATGAAATTGTATACATTCAGCCCAGATCATTGCTAGGGACGCGGCAACAATTGGGAATTGGCCCGAGATAATCATTGCTAGGGAGCACCTGATCATATTCACGGAGTATGAAATCGAGTTGGTTGTTCTGTGATATTATTTCATTTGAAAAAATGATGGCTCTTTTCGATTTTGTTGATAGGTACTTTTGTAACTTGAATAAACGTTGTTTCATGAATAACAACAATATAATGAAATGTAATTCACGGGCTGGCTCGGTACTCGATTTAGGGCATCAATACAGGTAAATTATTACACAACGGTTATTATTAGGACACAACAGTAAAATACGACGCATCGGTAAATTATTACACAACGGTTTATTATGCTATCTACGCAGAAGAGGCGTCTATACCGGTAAATTGTTACACAACGGTTTATTATTTACCTTACCTATGCTTCATGAATAACTACAAAAAAGGATGAATGATGAATTATTGAATCCCGCACATTTGTATGAAACTAATTCCGCCGGCTCCAGTACTCGATTTAGGGCTTTCCTGGGGGAGCTCAAGGGTACTGACCACAGAAAACAGTTATCAACGCAGAAGGTGTGTAGATTCCAAAAATGCAATGTCCGTCCACCGTCCGCCATATCATCGATATGTACCTCAATTGTCGGTCTAAAAAATCGTTCTTTCGCACACTGACTCCATTTAGGCCCGTTGTGTCCCCTATCTCGGCAGCCCGATCGGAAAACACCCAGGGGTGTTGTTATGGGTGAAAAGTGGGTACGAATTGGGTATTTCTGAGGTTTTAGTGAACTTGGGCTTGTGAGGCGTCGTTTTCCATGTTTTTTAGGGCGAGGGGACCAAATATAAGTAGATTTTGATCACTGAGTGAAAGATTGGGGTTCTAATGAAGTTTTAACTCTCAAAATTCAATATTTTTGTGTCAAAAACTTGTTAAAATGGCCGTTATCACCAGAAATTTGTCCATTAACACAGGAGGTAGTATTATCAGTTGAATCAAGACAATTCACTGACCGAAAATAATGTGTCAGAAATAGCAACCTAATATTCGAGTGTTTAAAACCGTCAAAGTGTAGCTTTGTCGGTCTGTTCTCTGAGATCCCAATCGTGTCGTATTCATTCGAGAATAATAAACCCATGTGACATGGACTTCGCAGCGTTTTAGTAATATTTTGGTGTTTTAAATCTATATCAGATTGCATTATTTTAAATAAAATCTTTACATTTTCTCTCTACAGTATAATGTTCTATGAAATACCAGCCTGTAGGTATATGTACAATACTTTAGGTACTTTAAAATAAATGTATTAATAATTAATAGATATATTATACGACGGCATTTTTTCTGAAGGTGGCACAGACACATTGGCGACATTCACAGATAACATCAGTGGCGGATCAAGAGTGGGGGCCCAAGGGCCCTTTTATACTCCTGATAAAATTAGCTTTGTTATTCGTTGTTATTATTGTTAGCAACGCCTAACCCCCTCTCTTGATCCGCCACTGATGTGGTCTGCACCACCCACAGGAAAAAGCTGCAAATCCGTGCACAACGGTTTATTATTTTGTACAGAATACCCTTCTGTTACAGATCATAGGTCTCCGTATAGATAACCTTTCTATATGATATATTATGTAATATTCCATACATTATGTAGATCGCAGACCCTCCGTAGGTTAGTACCTAACCCCGTACTCCTTACTAGGTACCACCTACCTAAATCACGAGTTAAATGTTGCTAAAATAATTCTGTCGATGACAAACAGTACCTAAAATGGCAAAAAGAAACGCACATAATGAAGTTCTGAAGGGAAATTGTTGATGTGGAGTGAAAAAAGTTGCAAACGTACCTACCAACAAACTCCAGCCCCTTCTAAGTACATAGATGGTATAATGAACCGTTGTGCAATAATTTACCGTTGAGTAATGATTGACCATTGTGTAATAATAATTTACCCATCAATAATACTTCAACGTTTGTTCAAGCTTCACTACCTATCAACAAACTCCAAAAAAGCCATCATTTTTCAAATGAAATAATATCACAGAACAACCAACTCGACTTCATACTCCGCGATTATAATCAGGTGCTCCCTAGCAATGATTTTATCTCGGTCCAACTCCCGATTGTTAGCGCGTCCCTGGTGACGAGATTTGGGCTAAATGTATACCTACAATTTCATTCACCCTGCTGTTCAAAAAGCCTGTCGGTACAAACTTCTGGGCCTTACTGTGAAGGAACGGTGGGACGTAAAATGCTCCGGGTGGTCTCGAAAAACTCGTAAGTTCAAGAACTATTTAAAACCGCAAAAAGATTCACGTAAAACAAAGGTATAGGCGTTCTGAAAATTTCAACCCCTATTTTGAACCCCTTAGAGATGACTGACAGTAACGTCGAGCTTCGAGGACCAACTAGACCCCAAATGGGACGGACCTATAACCCGAATTTCATCAATTTTGTTTCATGGTAACTAAGAAAAGTGGCCCGTATGGCGGACAGACAGAAATATTTTTATTGCATTTTCGGATTCTACATACCTTGAAACGTAAACCATCAAATTTTGAGGGGGGGGGGGGGGTTAGAATTTTTTTTTTTTTTTTTTCATGCTCGATTTCAATGGTTCATTATTGAAAATGATAAACCAAAATACATAGTAACCCTGTATATATAAAATATCAGTAAAGCTGAAACTGGATGGGGACATCAGGAAAGCGGAAGACTAGTTGGGGACGGGCTCTGGTGGGGGCGTCCAGGGGACATACGCGTTCCAAGAGGTTCGAAGGTTGGTTTCACTGTGGTTAGTTCGCAATATGAACGCACCGAGTGTGGACCGCCAAAGCCCGTGTCGCATGTAAATTCGCGTCGAAGTTTTTTAAAAATTTGTTTATTATTCACCAACATTTATTTTACGCATATAAAGTGATGTATGTTTAGTGCAGTGAAGTCCTGCAGTATGCCACCAGCATGACCAAAGACAGGCTACCAGCACTTCAAAAGGTAAAAACCCTCGCATTTTTCTTATATATAATGTGCTACCCAACATTTCAATTCAACTCAACTTACAACTAATATTAACTTACTGGATTACTTTATGATTCGTCACCACTCTCAGTCATATTTAAGATCGTACACATTTATTACCTGCCCTTCGAAATAATTATAAATAAATACCTAGGTTTCTACGGTATTTTTCCATTGGCGAGAACAGGCTGAATAACTGAATTTGCTAACCGAGTTCATTTAGGTATCTATAGATCTCAAAATATGGCTATATTTTTATAGGTACCTCTACAAAAATGATAGGTACCTTACGTAATAATATGGATTCCCTGTCAAACATGAAATGCCTTAACAATTAATGACATTTCAGTTATAATTATTGATCTAAAATCCAAATGTGCCTCCACATATGCATTCCGGGAATAGTGGTTAGGTGTGTTTTGGCTTATTAGATTTAATTGAAACAAACTCAGATTTACATTAATTTATGGAAAACGAGCTGGCCGAAGTAGATACGGCTACACCCTATTTCTTGTATTCACCAGGTAGCAAGAAAAATGATCATGTTTCTATTGTTTATCATTCTGTAAATAAGTAGGTACTGTATTCGCTCAGAATTTTTTTCTTTATAACACCCTCTCAAAATTTTTTTCTTTTACGTTTCAAGTAGGTAGCGTAGATTCCAAAAATAATGCAATGTCCGTCCGCCGTATCATCCATATCTACTTTATTTTCGGTTTAAAAAATTCGTTCTGTCGCACACAGGCTCCTCTGGACTTTAGGTTGTGTCTCGAAACTTTGGAGCCCGATCGGTGCCCAAGGGTGTTATGGTTCAAAAATGGGTGTAAAAATAGGGGTTTTTCAATTTTTTTAGGTTTTATTGAACAAGAGCTTGTGATGTATCGTTTTCCATGTTTTTTTTTTTGGGCGAGAAGACCGACTGTGAAGTTAATTTTGACCAGAGAGTGAAGAATTTAGGTTATAACGAAGGTTCAGCTCCCAAAATTCATTTTTTATGAGTCAAAAATATTGTCTGACATCTCCATAAATTTGTATAATAACTCTAGAAGTAGTATCAACACGTGAATGGCACTGTCAATGTTCAAAAATAGTTTTTCATAAAAAGGAGCCTAATTCGTGTATTGGGGGCCAAAATTTGTGGAAACCATCAAAAACAACTATCTCATCAATTGTTGCACACGAAAGAAACAATGACAGCCAACATTTCTGTAGTTATGTCCAGTAGAATAATAAACCTATGTGACAAGGACTTTGCAGAGTTTTTCTCATAGTTTCCCCTTAATTCATCGTTTATATTTTATTTATGCTGCGAGTATTTTTATTCATCTACTTACAGTCCTGATGAAATCATCACGATTTCTCGATCATTAATTTGATAGCTACATACAAACTAGAAGTCCCCAACTAGACCGATGCCTGAAGTTTCAAGGGATGGGGGAGTGTAAATTATTGAATATACAGGTGAAAATAGTAGCCAGGGAATAGTAGCTACGGACCGACAATAGGTTAGTAGGCAACTACTAAGGTCTGGATTTTTGAACTCCAACTAGGTTACACCTTACAGTAGTAGGTACTTAACAGTGAAACCGCAGTAACATCGGTGACAGTGTTAATAATTTTCGTTCCACAAGCTTGTATGTACCTAATTAGACTGCATAAATTTAATATATCATAATCAACACCAGCAGCGATCAATACAACGTTTAACAAAAGTTATATCTCCCTACCTACAACACCGAATAGAGAAGGTCATGTGGTAGAGAGCACTAAAACTTGCAAATTTGCAACATGGGATTTTTGAAATAATAATTACGACGATGAAGATTTCTGATGGCAAACTCGCAAGTCAAATGAGTGGTTGATGTTGATCTTTGCCAATTTTGTTCAGTCCTGAAAGGCTGTCAGTTATTGATTTTATACACCTAACTAACTACTGACTTGTGTTGTATCATCTGAACCTGTTAAACGTGGAGCACAATAATTACAGCGCTATTAGCGTTGTACACAATGGAACCTAACGATCCACCTTCTGGCCAGTTAGGTGAAGGTGAATCAGACAAACGAAAATGACAATAATTTCAGGCTCGAGTGACGGCGCTTACGTCAAGGTTGAAATATATGAGCGAGATAAGATAAAATGATAACGCTACACATCTCGGCCCAACCTTCCAACGGAGTTGGCTTCATGAACACAAATATCAGTTTAGATTGGTACCTGTGTATACTTACGATGTGTCAAATAGATTCGGTAATAAAACACATTGATAATTTTTTTTAAATACGACCAATATTATGGAAATTACTATACAGGGTACTTTTCCACCAATAATGTCCCACGCTATCATCCAACCTGGATGATCCCTGAAAATTGCAGCAAGTTTGGTCCAATAGAACCGGAGTTTCCATGTTTGCGCATGCGCAGACTAAGCTAACGTCGGCTTTTGGTTTATTATTCTGTGTGTAATACACCTATGTAAAAGCTCAGCAAAACAAAACTTGAACACCCCCTCAAAAGTTTTTCTTTTACGTTTCAAGTTGGGTATAGATTCCAAAAATGCAATGTCCGTCCGTTGTACGCCGTAGGCCGTATCATCCATATTAGCGAATTTTCGAAGAAAAGGAAGCTATTGTTCTCGGTCCAAAATGTTTAAAACTCGAATTTCCGAAAGATTTGTATACCAAAATCCGTTTCAGACCATCCTGAATTCACTGCCGAAAGACACCAAAAATTATATGTATATATATATATATTTATATATTTATATATTTATATATTTATATATATATTTATATATTTATATATTTATATATGTATGTGTCATTCCAGAAGTTCAAATTTGCACGAAAAATCTGTCTTGGCAATCGACAGGCTAAGTTCGTAGATGGGCAGAATCGGGTCACTCTAAGGGGGAATTTTGGGGAGTTTTAGGGGGGGAAAATTACCCATAAATTCCCAAAATGAAAAAGTCTGACAAGTGACACCTCATTTTAAAGGTTTTTGTACGCTGAACACGATGGTGAAATCATAATTGCGATATCTCATTCCGTTCTCAAACTGGAGCACTTTGAAGATGAAGGAACGTGGTTATTTCTTGAGATGTTCTTCCTGGTTCGTCTGCTCTAATCTGATAACGGAATGGGATATCGCAATTCTGACTTCACCATCGTGTTCAGCGTTGGAAAATCTACAAACCGAGGTGTTACTCGGCAAAAAATGGAACAAAAAATTTGTTACGTATCCAATACCTACTCTGTATTGGGTACGTAACATACGTATACTGTAAGTATGTTGGATAAGTAACTGTACGTATATTGTAGTACCAATACTTCAATATACGTACATACTTGAATACCTATAATTACCCAATAAGTTTAAGATTGCCCATATTTGAATGGGATATCCCAAACATCACATTTTACATAAAATCAGTTATTTCTTCGAAAATTCGCTCTTATAGCCATGCTGCATGACTGTGGTTTTTCTACCTTTATTTTCGGTCTGAAAAATTTTTTCTTTCGCTTATAGCCTCAATTTGGGCCCTAGTTGTGTTCCGAAATTTTGCAGACCGATCGGAGTATACACAGGGGTGTTATGGTTGATAAAAGGGGTGTAAAAATAGTTTTTTTGGTGTTTGGTTTTAGTAACATGAACTTGTGAGGTATCGTTTTCTGTGTTTTTAGGGCGAGGAGACGGAATATGAAGTCGATTTTGACCAACGAGCGAAGAATTGGGGTTCTAACCAAGTTTCAGCCTTAAACTTACTTTACATTTCGGTCAAATCGTCGTTTTTTTCGCACACAGGTTCCATTTGAGCCCTAGTTTTGCTCCGAAACTCGGTAGCCCGATTGAAATACACCGAGCTGTGTTATGGGTGAAATATGGGTGTAAAAATGGGGGTTTCGAGGGTTTTTTATTTTATAGTTTTTAGTGAACATGAGCTTGTAGCTTGCGAGGTATGGTTTTCCATTTTTTTGGGGCGGGAAGACCATATCTGGTGTTGGTTTGGACCAAAGAGTGAAAGATTGAGGTTGTAACGAAGGTTCAGCTTATATTTTATGTTGTGTTATATTTTATGAGTCTAAAACCTGGGACATTTTCTGAAATAACTATAAAATTGTATAATTACACTAGAATTAGTATTAACAGGTAAATCAAGACAATTAATTGGCACTATCAATGATCAAAGATAATTTGTCTAAAATAGGAGTCTAATCGAGCTTTTGGAGGCCAAAATTGGTGGAAACCATAAAAAATAGCTATTTCAATTATTGCACACGAAAGAAACAAAATTTTTGTAGGTATGTCCAGTAGAATAATAAACCCATGTGACTGCAGCGTTTTTATGAATACGAAACGTAGACCGACCCGCACACACTCTGTCAGTTGAGGATCGGAGCTTTTATTTTTTTAACATGTAAAAACAGAAAATGCTTAATACACAACAGGTAGGTACTCGGGGCAAATTTTGGCACTTCTTTCAGTTTTTGGCTTATACATAACATCTAAAGGGTGCATCGTACAGAAATGTTTACCCATACCGAAAATAAAGAGCATTAAATTCTTCGTCGAATGACCTCCTTAAAACATTACTTTCTTATTATTAAAATATTCAGTTTAAAAATTTTACGACTGTTCCTTTCCTACAATACAAGGCTGCTGTGGGTTCATAATAAAATTTATGAGGAAAAATTCGAGACACAATGAACCCGACCTCTAGAGATTTTATCACGATCAGATGGTTTTCTAAAACGGTGGAAAGGCATAGAGAAGTTATTTACCTACTTATGCGTATTCCTATGTAGGGAATTAGGTATGGGGATAGAATTATACGAATTATGAGTACCAAACGTTTGGGATTGGATTTTGTCGCCTTGGCCGTGGAACGTCTTGTACTCGAGGTGCTACGTAGGTAGGACGTTCGCAAGCTTCTCCGGAGGACTGATATGTCTTGCAGCCTTGTAAAAACAATACTGCTCCAGGTACGTTGATAAAAATTCTGTCCCTCGTATTTCCGTTATGGAAATGATCTGATGATGAAGAGCGTGGGAGACGCAAACCTACTGACTCAGACTTCCTGCACCCTTGATTCTTCAATGTGACATCGGACACCTCATCTTCCCCGAGATGCGTACCTGATCAGGGACGCCGCCTTCGTTGCGGCTCGCCACACTTTTTGCTCCTTGAAAACGGCTGGAACTTGAGCGCTATGTCACTGGAACGTGAAATCCTCGCTATCCTTGGTCTCCCCTCATTGGTTTTCCACGGTGGTTGGTCCATCAAAGCCGTCGTTGGTCACAGAAGCGGTACTTGGGGAGACTTTCGTCAACCCAACACGGAACTAAAAAATGATAGGAATGAATTTTCAATAGAAAAAAAAAAAAAATGTCAGAATAAGAAACTTGATTTCCGCTGATGTACCGGTTTCTTGTAAGAAAAATGTATGTAGATCGTTGGTCGAAGAAAAGTTAGGCTTCACATTATCCTCAAACCTCAATCCACTTTGTAAGTAGACGCTAACAGGGCCAACAGTGTTTCAGGAGTAGCTCCAAACAGCTCCAAATAGTTTTTGGTTTATCATTCTCTGGTTGGTACAACTATGCATTCGGTTCGGAAATTTTTTTTTACCTTTCCAGGTGTGCAGATTCCAAAAAACCCATGTCCGTCGCCGTCCGCCACATCATCGATGTTTATGTACCTTCATCCCCCCCCCCCCCCCCGCCGTAACCCTTCTTTCGCACACAGGCTCCATTTGGGCCCTACTTGTATCCCTCATCTCGGCAGCCCGATCGGAAAACACCAGGGGTGTTTGCACGGGTGAGAAATGGATGTAAAATTAGGTATTTTTGAGGTTTTAGTGAACTTGGGCTTGTGAGGTATCGTGTATATGTTTTTTTCCATATGAAGTTGATTTTGACCACTGAGTGAAGTATTGAGGTTCTAACGAGGTTTTAACTCTCAAAATTCAATGTTTATGGGTCAAAAACCTGTGAAAATGGCTGTAATCACTTGAAATTATCGCTAGTATTAACTGTTGAATCAAGAGAATTATTCACTGATCGAAAATAATTTTTCAGAAAGAGCAATCTAATATTCGAGTTTAACATCCTCAAATATAGCTTTGTGGGTCTTTTCACTGAGGTCCCAATCGTGTCGTATTCAGTCGAAAGTGACAGGGACTTTGCAGCGTTTTTGGTCTCTTTTCCGTTACGGTTGGTTTCCTTGAATGAAATTCGGAACGCATTGCTAATCTGGTATCTTGAATTCAAAAAATGCTAGGTAAACTTTTAAATTTTAAAATTTAGCTCAAATTTAGCAAAGGACTCCGCACTTTTTCAATTTAGAAGTGGTTTCACTAGATCGAGCCAGAATTTGGCACGGGGCTTCCTTTCAGTCTCCTGAACAAAAGTCTCAATGGGCACAAAAAAATCTACCGTCAGGATTTTGAGCTATGGCTATGGCACTTCAAGTTCGACTTTTTAAACACCTTCAATTGCTTATATCTCTCTAGGGATGCATTTTAGAGAAAAAAGTGCAGGAGTAAAATCGTCTTAAAATCGTCAAAACAACTCGATGCCATACTTGTTTTAAGTCAAAAAATGTTTCTTAACGTTTCTTATATTTTCTTATACCTACATAAGCACACGGGGACTTATTGGCTAAAAATGAAGAAACATTTTTTGACTCAATCCTCCTCTTTTTTTGGCTTAATTCTATTTCTTTTTTTATTTTTCAAGATGAGTTTTTTGGGGGAATTATTTGGTGTTTCCGGGACCCTGTAAGTGATTTACAAGAGATTGAGACCAGAAAAATATATGTTTTGTTCAAATAGACTAAATGGGAACTGCATCAAATTGCAAGGTAGAATGGATAATTATCCATTTCTATGATTTCTCACTGAGAGGTTGTGGTTTGGTTTTTGTTATGAACCTTTGTGCACTTCATGCGAGGATCCTACCAAACAGTACCGAGACCTCAGTTTTTGAAATTTAAATACATTCACATTGTTCCTTATACTCATTGCGTAGGATACCTACCATACAAGTGAGATTTTCTTCAGTAACAAAACTAGAACTAGCGATTTGGTTTTTAATGCTGTCCAATCTACTCAAATACTGCATTCCCTTAGGCACTTGCGGTGCCTGGTTAGTACCTACATAGATAGGTATTGTACTTCATTATGTGACGGAAACTGGAGTGAATAGGTGATTACAACCATGCGTCGTTACCCGGAGTGTGGTAGGTATTAATAGCGCTCCTACATAGAATACCAGGCCTAGTATACCTACTATCGAAATATGGGTAGGTAAGTGTGTTATGAATTTCTCCGTCACTCACGCCCCCCTGTTATTATCGTTTTAAATGTCTCCATTGTTCCGCCGAACTGCTATCGCGGTTTACCGAGTCGGTTTCATTGAGCGTTTAGAGGTCATTGTTTAAGAAAAAATGGCAAGGCTGCCCTCCGCTAACTAACCTTAAGAAATTAACATCGTCTCCATTACCGACCGCGACCACGCATTCTAATCAAGTATAATATTCGTGACTAATTGAGTTCCTTTTCCGCATTTTGATGCATTTGACTAAAAACGCTCAAGTTCAAAGGCGGCATATCCCACAAATACAAAAGCCCGCGTATACGGCCGATTTCATCAACATTGTTCTAATCGTTGTTCAAATTTAAATCAAATGTGTCAGCGATTAATCATGATTAGCGAAGTATGTACCTTTAGCAGATTTCAGTGATTTCGAGTTAGGTAGGTAGTTCATTAAAGGTATATTAGGTACCTAGTTAGTTATTATGGCTGGGAAAATAAATTCTGCAATTTTATTTTAAAATTCAACATTTTACCCGATTCCCCACGTAAAATTCGAAGATTAATGTATGACAAGCCATTCGACCTCTAATGTGGAACGGATTACCAAGCTACGCCCTCAAGTTAATAATAATATCGAGCCTGTTGTTGCCAATATACGCGTGAATATAAACAAACCAGGGGCACCGGGTGGTGAAATTGCCAGGGCAAACCATCGAACTATACCACCACTGGCAAACTTAGCTGATTATAATCAGCTAAGGCAGGCTCTACGAAACTGAGTTGGTTGTTCCGTGATATTTTTTCATCTGAAGAATGATGGTTATTTTGTATTTTGTTGATAGGTAGGTACTTTTTGTTTATTATTCTGTGAATAATAAACAAAGGTCTGAAGATGTTCTTCAGACCTCGTTCTGCTGTTCAAATTACTTAACAACCGTATAAATTGTCCCTCTTTGCTTTCTAAAATTAATTTTGTCGCCTCCCACACCCCCACTCGCTCATCAGTGTTATTTCATGTCCCTTTTTCCTCCACAAACTACGATAGAAACCGTCCTCTTCACCGAATCCTCCGAAGTGCAAATCTCCTCCTGGCCTCTTACCCACAGTTTGACTTTTTCAACTCCTCCCTTTCTAATCTCAAATCTATATTGTTATCTTCACCTCTTTCTTTTCAATAATTGTATCCTTCTTTTTTGAAATCCTCCATGTTTATGAATGACCATGTTATGTATAATGTAAATTGGGCTTGCCCGTGCAAATAAATAAATAAATAAATAAATAAATAATGCACCTATGTATTCGCTCAGCAAAAATTGTTTGACCCCCCCCCCCCCTCAAATTTTTCTTTTACGTTTCAAATTGGGTAGATTCCAAAATTGCGAAGTGTCCTTCCGCCGTTCTTCGTACCATCGATATCTACCTTTATTTCCAGTCTAAAAATTCGCTCTTTCGCACGCAGGCTCCATTTGGGCCCTAGTTGTGACCCGAAACATTGCAGCCCGATCGGAATACACCCAAGGGTGTTACGGGTGAAATATGGGTTAAAAATACGGTTTTTTGGTTCTAGTAACACGAGCTTGTGAGGTATCGTTTCCGTGTTTTATGAAACTGTAATTCCCAGTACTGGGGATGTCAAGAAACTATCGATTTCTAGAAGAATCGATTCTTTCTAAAAAAGGGGGAGGGGAGGGGGGGTCCCCGATTCCTTTCTAAATAAATACTGGGCCAAATCCCAAAATACAGTACTTTTCGTACGGTACGCATTTTTAAATAGTACATTTGTCGCAAAATATTGTTCAATATATATATACCTAGTACGTCCGGCAACCCGTGAGGGCTACGATACGATACGGCCAATCATACGTATATGTACGAGGGAACGTCTTATATTTGGAATCAGCTCAAAATATTCTATAAATCGAGCTCATATAATAGTTTTAGTCAGATTTTTTCGAATTTAACCCACTGTTCGTCAATACGAATGGTGCAATGTTGAAGTGAGAGAGGTCGTCGCATGAGGTAATACATCGGTTGATCTCATGAGCGGTGGGGATGATAATTATCCGCGTTGTTGACCCCACGTCGTTTCCCAGACTCAAAAGTTTCACTGTGAGAACGAGCTGAGGAACCCGGTGGACCTGCCTCAGCCGCGAACTTTCATTTTCGAAATACAATGGTCATCTCCGTCCTTTGTTTGTTTTTCCGGCTTCCGCGGTCGCCCGCACCGGTTTCCCGTCAGCTTCTTTTCCCTGAGGTGAACTCTACGGAATTCCTTCTGCATCCTGGAAATGTGTAGGCAGGTATATTATGGCCCATTATCGGTCAAAATCGGTGGGCAACTCCCAGATGGCCCCCCATGAATTTCATCGCGATCGGATCATCTGTATGGCCACTGTGCATGCGCAAACGCGAAATCTGACGTAGGTACCTACTATACTCAATTTCTCACGAACCTATGGCCCATTTTGATGAAGTTTTCAAGAACTTTTCTTCAAACTGCACGCATCTACCTAAAATAAATCAAATTATAGATAGCATTCATGAATTCACCCGATTGTATGTGTACTGAATTGATTATTTATCATAGAAGTTTAATTGATCTGTGCGATCATGTTAACGATACGATTGTGCGTGGCCCTTGGACGGCCCCCTATGAATTTCATTGCCGTCGGACCATTGGTAGCTCTACTAGAGATAATAAGAAATCGATGTTTTTCCAATCGTTTTACCAACTTATTCTATACTTCCATTTTACAATAAGTGAAGAAGCTATGCTGCTCACCCAACTTGGCAGATATTTTTCCTATGGCATTTCACGGCTCCAGAGATTTCGTCCGCTGTAACCGATTGCACGTTGCAACCGGTGCCGTTGTAAACGATATCCGCTGCGTTTACATTTAGTGTACACATACTGTGATGAATTTAAATTGATCATCACGGTGGCGTGAAGGAGTAAGTAGAGGAGAGCGAGGGAATTTCACCTAGGCGGCGGTAATCCACCGATGTAGGTGAGAGGAAGGAAGTTCACCTAGGCGGCGGTAATCCACCGATGTAGGTGAGTGGAAGGAATCTCGTCTAGGCGGCGGTAATCCACCGATGTAGGCGAGAGGAAGGAAATTCACCTAGGCGGCGGTAATCCACCGATGTAGGTGAAGGAAGGTGCTTGTCTAGGCGGCGGATATCCACCGATGTAGACAAGGGGAGAAGGTAGGAGGTGAATTCCCAGAGCGGCGGATACCACCAGGCATCTGGGAGGAGGAAGGTAGAGAGAGAAGAGAGAGCTGGTTAGAGGAAGTGTCGAATGAAGCTAAAGCTCCAGGATCCGGGGTTATATAGGACTTGGAGTCCTCTCCCTCCAGCTCCCTGTTGGGAGCTGGTAGTGGGGCTCCAGGTTGTGTCCCCCGGATTCTGTTGCCTGTCTCCCCACTCAGATGTTTATTAGCGGAAGGTAATTTTTACATAGGAATATTGGTGAGAGCTTTAAGGTTGCTAGTGGAGTGTTCCCGGGAGGGACTCACGACAGAGGTCCCCCCAGTTCGAACCAATGTTTGAGGTAGCTGAAGGCTCAAGTTGACAGTGGCTGAGGGCTGCGGAAACAAAAGGGGAGCTGAAGGCGCAAGTATACAGGAGCTGAAGGCTGAAACAAACAATTGCAGTGCTGAAGGCAGAAGAGTGACCGGAGGTGTCTTAAATCTAGGGTGATATACAGGTAGTAGGATAAGTAGACATAAGTAGACATAAGTAGACATAAGTAGACATAAGTAGACAAAAGTAGACATAAGTAGACATAAGTAGACATAAGTAGGCATAAGTGAGGATGACAAAATTTGATGGTGGGGGAAATATGTACAATGAGGGTATGATTAAAAAATTGAAGAAGTGACAATATTTACAATGGTGATGAGGTTGATGATGGTGATGAGAGGAGTGATATGTACAGGCATTGAGAAGGTAGGTAGATTTTTGCAAGGTATTTACAGGTGGCATTTACAGGTATTTACAGGTATATACAAGTTGTAGGTACGGGTTCAGGGGAGACAGATTTGAGCGGGGTTGCGAGATCCGCCGTTCCCTGGGTGTGGGTTGTGTGTGGTGAAGTGTATTGAGTGTGTGGGTGTAGTGAAAAGGTAGATTGTAGTGTGTGGTTGGATGTGGATGATGCCCGCTGCGACGAGGTGGCCACGGCGGGGCTGTGAGGTTCGGTACAGTGCGTGTGGGATAATGAAACACAAGCACTGTCCCGAAATCTCAAGGCCCCGCCGTGATTGCTCAGAGCGGGGCGGGGGACTTGGCCGCCGGGACGCGGGGCGAGGGACGCTCCCGTCGTCTGTTGCGCCGCCCGGACCTTTTCGTCCCGGCGGGAACTATTGTGGATATCCCCGGCGGGGGTGGGGGAAGAGGGGGTGTTGTGGGCTTGGTGGGTTGGGGTGTTGGTGGGGTAGAATTTAAAATTGGGGGGTCGAAAATTGAAAAAGGGGGAGGAGCAAGAGGGGGTTGAAATTTGGGGGGCGGGGGTTCGTTGAAGACGGGGGGAGTGATGTTTGGAAGGGGCGGTGGGGGTGGCATAAGCAGGGTGAGGCGAAATTGGTGGAGGAGCGGGTCCATAAGGGGGTCGATCGGGATGTAAGGGGGGTGTACCCCGGTGGCTTGCGCTGCGCGAAATTCGCGCAGTATGCGCCACTGGGGGTACTTCCACCGCCGGGGCCGGGGAGGTAGTCCGGAAATCCTTTGCGGGAAAAACGGGAGCGATGATGTTGGTCCGGGCGAAGGGGGTAGGGGGGAGAGCGGGTCCGGGACGTACACGTCCCGGAGTATCGCCGCCATTTCCGGATCCGAATCGAAATCCGGAAACGGCGACGGGGGAGACTGTTGTGGTGGAGAGAGGTGTTGCATGGCAAACAGACGGCGGGAGACTGATAGTGGACGTTGGTTGAGGGAGAACAGGGGCGGGCTTGCAGCGGGCGAAAGGGACGGTGTGGGGTTTCCCGTCCATTAGCAGGGTCGCGGTGGTTGGTGTTGTGCGGATGACTTGAAAGGGCCCGGCATAAAGGGGCTGAAAGGTTTTATGCATGCCGGGCTCTTTCAAGTACATATGCGTGGAAGTGTAAAAGCGTTTTGGGTAAGTGGTGTCGTTTGTCGGTGTTGAGGTGTGTAACGGTTCCCTGTTAATGGACGGGGTGTTGTGTGGAGGGAAAATGTCGGCTGGTAAACGAATGGGGTCTCGGAAAGCGTGTTGTGCGGGACTTGTGTTGTCTGAAGGACGGGCGGAAGTGCGGAGGCTAAGTAGAACGTAGGGGAGGGTTTTGGTCCATGAAGGGGAAGTGGCTGATGTGGAGATGGCTTGCTTGAGGACCGAGTGCCACCGCTCTATTTTCCCGTTGGATTGAGGGTGATAAGGAGCGGTGCGGATTTTCTGAATCCCGAGGGAACGGAGCAGGTCGGCAAAGTGGGCTGATTCAAACTGCCTCCCCTGATCGACCGTGAGTGTCCGCGGACAGCCGTAGCGGCTGATCCATTGATTGAGGAAGGCCGCGGCGACGGCGTCCGCGGTAATGTGGGCGAGTGGAATACACTCTACCCAATTTGTCGCACGGTCGATCATGGTGAGGCAGTACCTCTTCCCCTCGGAGGGGGGAAGAGGGCCGACCAGATCCAAGTGGACATGTTCCCACGGGAGAGAATCGGGGATGGGTTGAGGAGGTACATGGGGGTGAGCCGAGACCTTGAACTGCTGGCACTTCTGGCACCCCAGAACCCAGGTACGGATATCTGTGTTCATATGGGGCCAGAAGTACCGCGTCTTGATGAGGTCCCGGCTCGCCCGAATGCCGGGATGATGGAGGGAGTGGTAATGGAGGAACAACTGCCTCCTCAGCTCCGGCGGGACGTACGGGCGCGGTGAATCGGCCGATACGTCGCACCAGAGATCGAGGGGAGGCAGTTGTTCCAATTTTGAGGCGGAGATGAGGTTGGAAAGTGCGGGATCGGAAGTAGGATTTTGGTGGTGTTTGAGGTTTCGCGGGGAAGGGAAGGGCAGTAACTCCGCCACCGGCGCAGGGGTGGGGCGGGAGAGGGCGTCGGCGACGCAGTTGTCGGCCCCCGGCAAATAACGAATATCGGACGTGAATTGTCCGATAAATTCGAGTTGCCGTAGGCGACGGGGGGAGGCTGATTTTCGGTTTTGGAGGAGGGCGTGGGTGAGGGGCTTATGGTCGGTGACGACAGAGAACTGCCTGCCCTCCACGAAGTCACGGAAGTGTTTGATGGCTTCGTGGATGGCGAGGAGTTCTCTGTCAAAGGTGGAGTAATTTTTTTGAGTTGGGGACAGAGTTTTAGAGAAAAAGCCGAGGGGTTGGGGGGTGGCGCCGGTGTGTTGGTGGAGGACTGCCCCGATGGCCCAGTCGGATGCATCCGTGGTGATGGAGAGGGGGGCATGGGGGTCGGGATGGGCCAATAGAGCGGCGTCTACTAGGTCCTGTTTGCATTGTTGAAAGGCGGCTGTGAGGGCGGGGGTCCAGGAAATGGGGCGTTTATCGTTTTTTTTGGCTGGTTGTGGGATAGCGTGTATGAGTGGTTGTTGATGTTGTGCTGCGTGTTTGATGTGTCTACGATAAAAGTTCAACATACCCAGGAAACGGCGGAGTTCTGAGACAGTGTTGGGTTGTGGGAAGTCGGTGAGGGTGTGCACTTTGTCCGGTAGGGGTTTGATTCCTTCGGACGAAACCTGGTGGCCGAGGCAGCGGACGGAGGGTTGGGCGAGAACACATTTCGGGGAGTTTATGGTGAGGCCCTCGGCGGCGAAGATGTCAAGTACCTGTTTCAGGTGTGCGAGGTGTTCCTTCGGGTCCCGGGAAGCGATCAGTACGTCGTCCAAAAAACAGAATACGAAGGGTAGGCCTCGTAGAATGTTGTCCATGTAACGCTGCCATGTCTGGGCAGCGTTACGGAGGCCGAAACCCATTTTGATATATTCGAACAGGCCGAAAGGGGTGATGATGGCTGTTTTAGGTACGTCAGGGGGGTAGATGTGAATGTGATGGAAGGCTCTAGAGATGTCGAGTGTCGAGAAGATGGTTGTGTTGTGGAGGTGGGAAGAGAAGTCCCGGAGATGCGGGACGTTGTAGAGGTCTGGGGTTGTTCGGGCATTGAGGCGGCGGTAGTCACCGCAGGGGCGGATATCCCCGTTAGGCTTCTGCACAATATGTAGTGGAGAAGCCCACGGGGATTTGGAGGGGCGGATAATGCCTTCTTTGATGAGGTTATCGAAGTGTTTGCGGGCCTGTGAGAGTTGGAGGGGGTGGAGGCGTCGTGCTTTTGCGGATATTGGGGGGCCAGAGGTTTCAATGTAGTGCTGGGTCTGTGAGATGTGAGCCGAGGGGCGGCGCTGGGGTTTGTATTGTAGGAGGAGTTGTTCAAATTGGGACGGGGGGCGATCTACCGCATGAATAAACCCGGGGATGGGTTTCTGGGTGGAGGGGTCGAGCAGGCGCGCGTTACGGACGTCTACCTGGAGGCCGAAATATGCGAGGAAGTCGGCCCCCAGGATAGCTTTCTCTACGTCCGCCACGGTAAATTCCCACTCGTACGCGAGCCCGCTCATATGGATTGATGAGCGGTACGTCCCGTACGAGGGGATGGTGGTACCGTTGGCGGCGTAGAGGAGTTGCCGGTAACAACGCGCCTGTCGCCGGAGAATATTATTCGGGAATATGGAGAGCGCCGCCCCTGTGTCGACGAGGAACGGGACGTGCGTTTTTGAGCATTTGAGGAACAGGCGTTGGTGAGCTGGGGCGGAGTGCGGTAAAATGGCTGAGGTGTTGGGGTCTGTCGGATGGGAGGGGCTTGGTTCGTCCGAGGTGATGGGCGGGTGCGATGGCGGTGGTTGGTCCTCCGCGAAGGAGACACGGGGCGTGTTTTTGCCGTTCCGGGGAGGGGGAACGGTAGTGGCGGCGCGAGTGGCGGCCGGAGGGGTGGTTGCCTTGGGGGCGGGGTTGGAGGGGCCGTTCCGTGGTGGGGGAACGGTAGCGGCGGCGTTAGTGGCGGCCGGGAGGGTGGTTGCCCTGGAGGCGGGCTTGGAGGGGCCGTTCCGGGGTGGGGGAACGGTAGCGGCGGCGCTAGTGGCGGCCGGAAGGGTGGCTGCCCTGGAGGCGGGCTTGGAGGGGCCGTTCCGGGGTGGGGGAACGGTAGCGGCGGCGCTAGTGGCGGCCGGAAGGGTGGCTGCCCTGGAGGCGGGCTTGGAGGGGCCGTTCCGGGGTGGGGGAACGGCAGCGGCGGCGCTAGTGGCGGCCGGAAGGTTGGCTGCCCTGGAGGCGGGCTTGGAGGGGCTGACTCGGGGTGGGGTGTCAGTTGATGGAGAGGTGGCGTGTTTTGCGGCGTCGTCAGATGCGGCCGGGAGGTTGGCAGCCGTGGCGGCGGCGTAGGAGGGGTAGCGAGGCTTGGTAGTGGTGGTGTGAATGCGGGCGGGGAGGGGTAGGTGGTGGTCCCCCCCGTGTTGGCGAGGAGGGGGGCCCGCCGGATTTACCGGCGGGCGTCCGCGTTTCCCTGCTTGGAGGAGTAGGAGCAGGGGGGCTGGCATTTGCGGGCCTCCCCACCGAAGTTCGCGTGGTAGAAACATCGGTGGGGGGGGTCCGCTGGGAGGTAGGTCCTGGTGGGGCGCGCGGAGTTGGAGGGGGCTGTCGTGTTCGGGGACCTCCCTCTTCGTTGCCGGGTGGGAGAGACGGTGCGGCGGTCGGACGAGCGCTGGCGTCGGTGGTCGGTGGAGGGGGTTGGCCGGCGATCGACGGAGAGGGAGCGGCGCCGGTGGAGGGAGGGGGGCCGGCGGCGCTCTTGAGACGGTGATCGGTCCCTGCGCGGGGTGGGGGTGCGGGGTGCGGCGACTTCCGTGACGCTGGCGGCCGCGGCGAGGTCGTATACTGTGTCGGCTAGACGGAGTAGCGGCTCGTCCGGTCCGTCGAGGTGGCTGGCGAGCGCCATCTGGATGGGGTGGGGGAGGGCTCGCAGCCAGAAAGTTCGAGCGATGTCGGCCGTCACGACGTCGTGTAGCTGATGACGTAGGCGACGGTATAGGTGGGAGGGCTTCAAATCGCCGAGATGTTGGGGCTGGGAGAGCGCTGCGACACGTGCGATCTTGGAAGGTTGGTATAAACTGATGAGGCGGGCGCGGAGGTCGTCGTAGGCGGCCGTGGCGTCGGGGGAGATGTCCGATGTCTGCAGGAGGATCTCATATGGTAGTAGAGAGATGATGCGGGAGTAGCGGGTACGCTGGCTGCGGATGTTGGCGGCAGAAAACGCAGCGTCGACCTGGAAGAACCAGAGTGCGGGGTCGTGCGTGTAGAAGGGGGGTAGCGACAGCGGGAACGACGCCGAGGCCGTCGTGACGTCGGCGGCGGCGTGTGCGGCAGCTGCAGCGGCGGCGGCAGCGGTGGCGGCGGATGCGGCAGAGCCGGGTGGTGAGAGGCTGGTGAAGGGGTTGTCGGTTGCGTCAGACGCCGCAGCGGTCGGCGGCTGCAGCAGGGACGGCCGGAGGAGCGGCGGCGATGGTGAGTTCGGGTCCATGGTGGAGGCGTCTGTGAACAAAATTCAATTTGAGCGTTTGAATTTGAAAATTCGCAATTAGCGGCAGCGGATTTGTGTGCGGCGGAGAGTTGAGAGCTGTGTGAGCGGTTGCGGGTGGGCCAAAAATTGCGAATTTATACTGACTATTTTAAATGTGAATTTAAAATGCGGGACACCGAACTAGACTGGGGCGACACATGAGTTGGTAAGGGAATAGAAGGTTGGATGAACGTCGGGTTCACCACTGTGATGAATTTAAATTGATCATCACGGTGGCGTGAAGGAGTAAGTAGAGGAGAGCGAGGGAATTTCACCTAGGCGGCGGTAATCCACCGATGTAGGTGAGAGGAAGGAAGTTCACCTAGGCGGCGGTAATCCACCGATGTAGGTGAGTGGAAGGAATCTCGTCTAGGCGGCGGTAATCCACCGATGTAGGCGAGAGGAAGGAAATTCACCTAGGCGGCGGTAATCCACCGATGTAGGTGAAGGAAGGTGCTTGTCTAGGCGGCGGATATCCACCGATGTAGACAAGGGGAGAAGGTAGGAGGTGAATTCCCAGAGCGGCGGATACCACCAGGCATCTGGGAGGAGGAAGGTAGAGAGAGAAGAGAGAGCTGGTTAGAGGAAGTGTCGAATGAAGCTAAAGCTCCAGGATCCGGGGTTATATAGGACTTGGAGTCCTCTCCCTCCAGCTCCCTGTTGGGAGCTGGTAGTGGGGCTCCAGGTTGTGTCCCCCGGATTCTGTTGCCTGTCTCCCCACTCAGATGTTTATTAGCGGAAGGTAATTTTTACATAGGAATATTGGTGAGAGCTTTAAGGTTGCTAGTGGAGTGTTCCCGGGAGGGACTCACGACACATACTATAGGTAGTGTGCTAGTCCTTGATTTGAGTGATTACTCGTTGCGCTGAGTGCTTTTTTCCGAGTAGATTTGTTTCAAGGGTCCGTAACAGATTCGATCTTGTTGAGCTTCGTCACGTGTGTGTTGGTCAAACCACCTGTACACGTGTTACAGAAGCAGCCCTTGAATGTCATCATAGTTCCAAATAAATATGCTTTTCTTACCCTCTCTTCTCATCCTGTTACCTATAACTCATAGACGGTATACATTTAAACAATATTATTGAGGCTTGAATACCTTCACCCAAAAATAAACAACAAACTGAATAAAATCCAGAAAATAATAATACTTCGGTATTACCAATATCAACAAAATTTAGCTCCCACTTGAGTGAGAGATCCCTACTCGTCATTTTATAACCATGTTCCTGCTATAACTACGTATAGCTGTTGAAATATTAGCACAATATACGACAATCGAAATAAAACTGAAGAAGAACGAAAAATAAACCGAAGAACTTGAAATGTAAAGAATACCTCATAACAAGTAGGTACCTACTTGAAGAGCCTGAAGGGGGGGCTGAAGGGTCTGGTATAACTTTAAAATGCACTGCACAGAGAAAACTTCTTTGCGACTGATCGACACAGGAAACCTGCGTAATAGACAAGGAGAAGGTATTGACGTACAACTGGAAGGTATTGACGTACAGAAGGTATTTGAAAGTAGACCCAAGTTTTATTTTGTTTTAAAAACAAAGTAAAACTTGGGTCTAAGTTCAGTTTTAAAAACGCTGCAAATTATTACACATCGGTTTATTATTTACCTTTATAGATGCCATTTCTGCGTAGATAACTGTTTCTTGTGGTCAATACCTATACCCTCGCGCTCCCCCAGGAAAACCCTAAATCGAGTGCTGAATCCGTCCCGGGAATTATAGTTTCATAAAAATGCGCTGGATTCGATAATACATATTTAATCATTAACACTTTTTTTAAATTCGTGAAGCACAACGTTTATTCGAGTTACAAAAGCAGCTATCTACAAAATCCAAAAGAGCCATCATCCTTCAAATGAAATAACATCACGGAACATCCAACTCGATTTCATGCATCCATCCGTGATTAAAATCAGGTGTTCCCTAGAAATTATATATTGGCCGGATTTATACCGTGCGGTGCAAATGAACGGCTGGACGTAGTGGTCTCCTGGTGGTCTCAAAAAATGCTTTAGTTCAAGATCAATTTAAACACGTAAACAAAAAAAACCCTACGACGATCCTACGTCGTTCGGGAAATTTCAACCCCTGTTTCTCTCAGTAGCGCCGAGCTTCGCGGACCTACTGGACCCCAAACTGGACCTACAAACCAAATTTCCTTAATTTTGATTCTTGATAACTAAGGAAAGTGCAAAGTACAGAGTACGGCGGACGGACAGAAATTTTTTAGTTCCATTTTCGGATTCTACATATACCTTGAAACGTGAACCATCAAATTTTGAGGGTGGGGGTGAAAATTGTTTTTTTCATGCTCGATTCCAAAGGTTCATTATTGAAAATAATAAACCAAATCTTGAGAAGACTTAATTTTTTTGCATGTTGTTCCGTACATAATTATATCATGTGATGATATAACTATGTATAATAGGTATCAACCTACATCGTGGTTTTCTCGAGTTGGCCGAGCTTCGGTCGATTTTGATGCGTGAATCAAGATGATGAGATTTTTACGGCTCCCTGGCCTCTTTTCATGAAACAAACATTCCTTCACGATGGACCCAGTTTCTAGTAAACATGGTCCTCAAGGTCAAGCGTTGTGGTGTCTACAGACTACCTACGAAGTATATTGTGCTCTGAGTGACAGTAGTTGACCAATATAATATAATTATTGTTTTTTAATAGTTAACCAGATTTTGATACACAACAGCCAATCTGATTTTTGGACAGACTGTTGGAACCGACACACACACACCTATGGTTTTTTCGACGGATTCAGTTTTAGAATCGTCTGAAACGGATTTTTAGTTTTTTTTTTTCTCTGCTCTCTCCGTTGAGTGTTGACCTCTTCCAACCGAAACAGAAAACAATATTATTAGGGGCGCCCCTGACTATAAGAAGCCTTTGACGATTCAGCTAAGCTTCCAAGGGGCGTCCCGAATAGCTTGCCAATATATCGCATACCCGCTTCTTCCACGTCATTTCCATATTTTTTCCGGATCTTTCTTTACATAAAAAATAATATCCCTTCGAATAACACAAATGAGTTGGTGGGCCTCGAACTAGTCCGCAGAATGATAAATTGGTGTCAACTCAACTTATGTACCTACTCATTAGGCTAATTAATAGGTAAAGATTAAATTTGCGTTCATGTTATTGTCATCACATTAGTAACTGTGAGAAACTTCATTAAGCATTTCTCGATAAATACATAGCATTTCACGTGCAAAAACGAAATCAGTTTTAATTCACATCAAAACCTTGGAGTTGTTAATTAACTTTCTTAATTTGGCAATTTTGCCAGAAAGTAGGTGTGAAAAGCTACTGCATGCGTTTTTTCGGTTTTTCTGCAGGGTTGTCAGACCTCAGATTCAGTAGCGGTGCATGGTCTCTGAAAACGGTGGGGCACCAAACCAGAACACAAAACCAACAGATTTGTCTACAAAATACCCCAAGGCAACAAGACCCTTCCCTTATTTACTGATAGAGTGATATTCAGCAAATCTTATCTCTTTTAATCAACACTCTATCGTCGTACGAAAACGTCCAAAATTTCTGCTATAAATTTGCCACCGGATTCATGTGTTATAAAAATATAGTAAACTAAAATATAACAAAATAATGACACGTCGTCGGCTGGTACCTACTTGAATGGAGAAGCTATTGACTTGAAACTAGGTAGTTATCTGTTTGTTAGGACGCTGATTAATGCACAAGACCACAAACAGCAAACAGGACAAAATGCATGTATATACTACAAATACAAATCTGTCATCAGAACCGGAAGGAACGCAAAACGCACACAATTTGACGCAAAAAATTCAGAACTGGCAACTGTCAACAGAGAAAGTCAAGAGACAAAAAAAAAACAAATCAGAAGATGAAGAAGTATCTCGCATCGAGATGACAAATTGAATCGAAGTGATCGAATCGATTTTGGAGTAGGAATCAGATTTCGGGGACAGGCCCAAAATGTGCGTGGCGAACAACATTTTTACTCGACTGAGCATGCGCGGATGGGCCACTTTTCTCAGTTGCCATGGCGACACTAGGTCCCAGGACCCAGAACCTACCTGCCAGTTTCAGGAGCCTAGGTTTCGATTTCGATTGTAGGGCATCGATTACTGTCGCTTTATTCCGATAACATGCTTGGAGCCCACCATGGATGCTCTACTAGAATATTGAATATCCATAGAATTTCCATTCCATAGCCAGAGAAATCTGGCGAGTCGCTGTTGAACTTTGTGAAAAATGCTAGGAGGTACAGTGTACGGAGGGAAATTCAAATGCCAACTGAACAATAGAGTTTTTTTTACTCCTAGTAGTTTTGGGTGTCGGGGTAGTGGCCCAAGTGGCCTTATGGACGCAACGCCCCTGCTCAGATTGCAAGGAAAAAAAAAAATAAAATGAATTGCAGTTTTTTTTGCAGCTAGTAGGTAGGTATCGACATGCCATCGATCAGGATCCATCAACATAATCGCACTTCTATAGGTTCTTCTCGTATACTGGAGGGAATATTATAATGAAATGCCTTAGCGATGTATTCCGAGTTCTATTTCTGTTTGGCGATTATAAATTCTGCAGTATCGATTTTTCTTCGATTCAATCGATTTGTTGGAGTGAATTCATTGGGATATTTATCAAAATCGGATTGCCTACTTGTGATCTCGAAGTCTACATTGAGTTCCTTTCATGGGAGTGCGCGTACCTAGGTAATCTATTATCCCTTACTTTCCTGTAGAAAGGGATGGATCGTTTTACTGCCATCCAGAGAGGTGGGTCGCAAATGCATCTCTGCATTTACCATTTGACGCTATGAAAGTGCGTCTTGTCACTCCTAAGAAACTGACGTTCATATCTCAACGTCATTCGTCGCCCGTTTTTTATGAGAGATCCGTGAGCCTTGTATACCGACCCATCAACAATTCATTTGAAATCAACATTTTGTGGGAAGGAATATATTGATTTGGGAAAGGTTCAGTTGTATAATTTAAAATGCTATAGTTTAGGTGGGTACCTTCAGCATTCACGAGGGTGCAGTTTGGGCCCAAGATGGTCTATATTAATTTCATCTATGTAGATCGGATCGTAATTTTCGTCGGCTGTGAAATCTTACCATACGTATAACTCCGTACTCAGTAGGTAGCCTGTGTGCGCATAAGTCCGGACTGGTCATCCTCAGTAGCCTGTGTGCGCACAAACATATAACTAATCTGCATGGAATCAGTACATAGTCATTGCATCCAGCTTGACTTTAGCTACGAACATTATACATGAGGTTTTGAGGAAAACGTTGGACCTAGGTAACTCCCTCTCAATTTTCGCCGCGGAATCTGAATCTTCGGTCGAAATTACATGAAAATATCTGTAGGTATGTAGTAGTGATGTAATACTATCGGTAGTACTATCGATAACATCGATAGTTTTTGACTATCAACAATATCGATAGTTTAAAAAAAATATCAAACTACAACTGTAAATACGACAAATGAAACTGACAAATGTAACTACAAATGTAAATACGAAAAATTAACCAAATTTCTTATCAATACCTTTTTTTAAATCACTGGACAGTCTCATTCCTTTCTCAGACTAGCTATTATCTAGGCGTAAACCCCTTAAGCCTGATATTTACATAGAATAGGGATTGCGAGCGCAGAATATTAGATTTTTTTTTAAATGAACAAAATGCTGACCAGAAAGTTAAATTACACCGTCAAGGGACCCATATTTCATTATCACAATAAGAACTGGGCCGAAAAAACAACATTCAATTATTACAAATTTCAACACGAAGTAACCTCTAACTGCGAAGTAACCACAAATAGTTTTTGATTGATGTCTAGGATGATATAATAGCAAAACATAAACAAAACAAACCAAAAATCATCATTTTCTGGAAAAATCCTTCAAGATGAACAATATTGTAAAACTAACAATAGTCCGATAATGTCGATAGTTTTCGGGCCGATAGTATCGATTCTATTGAAACCCCGAACTATCGATAGTTTTACCTCACCAGTGTGTAGCAAAATAGATGCGAGAGGTTTTCCAATTTTATTCGGTTGAAGACTGTTATCATCCCTGCAGCTTTGTAGACCCTGTGCAGAAATAATGAACCATTTTGAAGCGGTTTATCGCTCCATTTCTGAACTTTGTATTATTCTGTATGGGCACTTTACGCCGAGACATTTCGAGTCTCACGCCCACCACAACGAGTCGTGATCGTGCCAACCAATATTCCGGTCGCTCGTGGATAGGGCACGACCGGCTCTTGTGCTATCGTCTCGTCCAATCGCTCATGGGTTTCCCGTTCACGATTTTCTGCCCACCTTTTGTTTTGTTCAGAGCTCTTCTCTCTCCTCTGATGGGTTTTCTACCTACTTCTCAACGTAATTCCAGAATTTCTAAGCTCACGATTCGTGAGTGTATTTGCGATGAGGGGACTGTGGGTGTTGAGCAATGTACAACAAGGCTCAGCGTCAGGTTCAACGCCGAAATACATCAGATGAGTAGGCACTGAGCTTCATATCAGGTGAATTTAGTTTGTTTCTCTGCCGTCAGTCTGAGAGCTCCAAAAATGATAGGTGGAGGTAGGTAGCTACACTGTGCACCTACCAACCAACTACATAGCCGGTACCCACGTTTTTAGGACCCCAAATAAATTATCACATCTAACAGTGTTCAACGTGTCTTGCGCAGGATATTGTGTGTCTACCTTGTTTAAAATGGAATATATAGCTAGATGACCAGGATAACATCCTATAATCTCCTATCGGAGCATGGATGTAAATTGACTCATTTTAGCGAAATTTCGAAGAAAATGAAGCCATTGCAATGGGCCCAAAATATACAGAACATGAATTTTCGAAATTCTTTTGTAGGCATATCCGTTTCAGAGCATCCTGAATTTATCCATATAATTATTTAAACAAAAACTGTGTCGTGGTACTCCTTATAATATACCACTAAAAATTGTACATTTACGATTGTATCGAATAAAGCCACGGAGAAGGCGAGCTACGGGACATGAGGGACGCAACCAGGTAGCCTCCCTCCATTGACCCTCCAAAGGCGCTCCCTTTATAAGGCGCCCTCCTTGCTGGGCTTGTCATTCTACCGATCTCATCAAACTCGAAGCCTTCTCTCTCTCACCTTAACCCTTCTCCTCGACCTCTCTCGACCCTCGACATCGACCTCGACCTCTCCCAACGTGGTGGTAAACCTTTCTGGAGCAAACCGATGTGGTGATAACCTTTCTGGGCACTTCCTCTGATATCCAACGTGGTGATAAACCTTTCTGGCCTAGCCAACGTGGTGGTAAACCTATCTGGTGCAAACCAATGTGGTGGTAAACTTTCTGGGCGCTTCCTCTAATATCCAACGTGGTGATAAACCTTTCTGGCCTAGCCAATGTGGTGGTAACCTTTCTGGATACTAGCTACCTCATACCCGACATCTCCTCAAACTCACCTTCCCAAACCTCAACTACCTCAATCTTTCCATCACCACACTATGTATGTAGGTTCATATATATAAACTATAACTAAACTTCTAGGTGTGAACTAAATACATATAAAATTATGTATATATGTATACGATAATATACAGGTATATAAAACGTTTTTGCGAAATTTGTCATTTTTATCATGCACCCACGGTCAGGTCTCGTCTGGAGTGACTGTATATTATATGTTTATACATATATATAATATATTTATGTGTCACTCCAGACGATCTCTGACCGTGGGTACATGATAAAAAGGCCAAATTCCCCCAAAATGTTCGTATTGCCAAACAATGAGTTCGAAGATGAGCAATTTTCAAAAATTCTAAGGGGGTCAAATTTGGTTTTATGGGGTCAAAAATCGGTATAAACGGCTAAAATCGCGAACAGTTGATAAAAAATCACTGAAAGTAGTATGGAAAGGTGAGTTGATTTTCGTACAGAATAAGGGGTCGAATTTGGATTTTAGGGGGGTCGAAAATCGGTATTAAGGGCTAAAATCAATATTAATTCACTTGACGTTGTGTGGGATTGTGATTGACGACGGAGGGACTATTTGGATTATAACAATATTTTTTCAAAAAAGAGTGGGTCAAATTTGACTTTATAAGGGTCAAAAATCGATAAAAATGGCTAAAATTATAAAAAAATTATGTAATTTTACGACATTTGTCGTTATATCATCTTTTTATGTAATAGCACGATTATTTCTTCAAAAACTCTCTTTTACAGCCATGCTGCTTGTTTTTATGTGTGTTTTTTTTTTCAATTAGGCTGCCCCCTCTCGGCCCAATATTTAAGATTCTGATAATACGACGTCACCGACACGCCGTAGCCGGAAAGTTGAAGGAGACCGATAAGTTGAAGTACCTACTTCCGATAAAATAATCTGATATAGTCCGACCATCCGAGTTTCAGATGGTTTGGTAAAGAAAAGTTTGTATTCCTTAACTTTTATCGTAATTCCTTCCATGAGGCAAATAGATAGATATCAGTTTTGTGCAGTGTCCACGGCTGGATGTACAGACCTTAATTACAGGAACAATAATCGGAAGAGGTATTGAACCGAATATCATAACTCGACCGTAAGAAACAACATCCAAGTCATGAATGCTAATAACAGTGATGGGAATTTACGACCGCTGTGTAAATTATGGGCATTTACAACCGGGATTTACCGACCATTGTTGTTTAGCATTTGAAACTTCAAAGAAATTGTCGTGTTAACAAACAAACATTTTAGAACGAAAAAACAGACGATTACTTGACGCAAACGTAGGGGAGTGAGTCACTTTATCGTACAACCAGGAGCCAGAAGGTGAACTTATTTTCAGTTTTTCTCGTTCGGTCGATGACACGTTAATCTGGTATTCATGTGGTTGACAGTTGGCTAAATAAACACGTCAAACAACGAGGATGTTACGCGAAAGTCATTCAACACCACAAAAACTGAAACTACAAAACTAGATAGCTGTACCTACATTCTACATACTGGAAATAGAAAGCAGGATTCTGACATAGTGAAAATTTGCCCTCAGTCCCATTCTATTCTGTGACCAGTAGGTACTACGCCTCTATCCCCTTAAAATGTAATAATATATTATCCGATTGGGTAGATATTATAATTCACTGTTCAAACATCCAGTCTTTTTCTTGTGCTATTTGAGTAATCTGTACACTAACTTGCCCAAGGTTTTGAGGCCGGTAATTTAGAATCAGATTTCGTTTCAACTTCCTTGTTACTGCCCCCCCGCCACATACGAGAAGTATTTCGCTTGAAATGTTCTCGCTGTCCTGAATACGAATGACGCCTCTAATAGAATATTATGAATACTCCTTGGGTTCTTGGCAAGGATGCGTATGGTACACGACTACATTTGTTTAGTTGTAATGTGATTCGTAGGTACTCAAGAAGACCTCAGGTTCTCATTAAATTTCTCAAGAAAATGTGCCTCGATCACATACTTCTACGTAAATCAATGGCCAATTTGCATTGAAATTCTCGTAGGGTAGGGTGGTGGCTTCTATCATAGTATTACTATGTAGTGGAGATTTCCCAGTTTTTCTTAAATTTTGTGGTCATTTTCATCCCAGAAACATTTGGGGAGTAATAACTTATGCACTTATGCTCCTACTCACTGACAACGCAATGAAACCAAAACATGACGAAATTTTCCCTCTAATTATAGTTAATTATTTTCAAAACTTTTTGTTTTCACCATATTCATATAGGGCTGGAGTCGGGTCACACCAGTATCGTACACCGTATACCTAATATCTACTCATCTAACTTATGGAAATTTCAAATAAAATTAGGGCAGCGAGATTTCAATACTCCAGCACCTAAAATAATCTACAAATTGAAAACCTTAAACATTTCGAAATGTACCAGAATAATGCACTTGTTAATGCCACTGGGGACTTGCTTGTTTTCGTTCACTAGTATCATGGGACCACAAAAAAAGATTGAAAATTGTTTCCCTGGCAAAACGAACCACGAAGTTCAAATATAAAGGTCCCAAAACATGGGAAATCAGTACATAGAGATTGTGGGAGTAGACTCTCAATATTTGAATTTCAATTTGAAAATGATTGGTAATGGAGCAGTGTACGCGATCGGCCCTAACCCCCCCGTTGAAATCCCAATCGTGTAAGTTGATTGATTCAATTAGGTGGTATTGCCTTTAGCGTTATCAATCATAAACTCGCCTTGATTTAATTATTTTTTGTTATCAATTCCCCGGAGTGGCCTGGAAGTGTGTATATTTTATTGTAGTATACATTGACAATAATAATAAGTAGTTAGGTAGTTAATTTGCGAAACATAACCTATAGGGTTTGCCATATTGTTAAGGCCCATTTACACTGCCCGAGCATTTGTCGCGAACAGGGGTTTCGAGTGAGCATTCGTTCGAGGCTCGGGCAGCCGAACAAGGTTCGCGCGAAGGCTCGTTGGTGCTCGGGGCTGATCCACCCGATGTCGGTTTTCCGACGAATCATCAAGTTTTCCCGCCAAGTTGTTGAAGTGTTCACCTCTCTCCCATTTTGATTTTGAGTGTTGTCCTTTTTTATTGTTTTGCGGTTTCATTTGGACTGTTTTGCAATGGAGTGGGAACAGGGGCGCCATTTCACCAAACTGTTGGGGGGGGGGGGGGGGCAAACACCAGGGGGTATGGGGGGTATGATATATCTACTAAGGAAAGGGGGTCCAGGGTTTTTTCCCCCGCAAATTTGTTTAAATTAATATTACATTTAGATGTAGGCTAATTGTATGCTTCCTTTTACGCATTTAAAGTTTCAATAAAAGAATAAATACAAACAAAATCAAAGTACCCTTTTTCAATTCATTAAATTAGCATTGCTACATTCCAATAATATTCATTCAAAATATTCCTTTTTAAAAGAATAACTTTTTAAAAGAAGGCTATGATATTCTAGATAACTCCAGTAGTCATTTTCATTATTTATCAATTCCTTGGGGGGGGCCTAGGCCCCCCTGCCCCCCTTAAATGGCGCCCCTGAGTGGGAAAATGAAAAGTGCCTAACGTTAATTTCCCTGTATGAGGGGTTCCCAGAGCTGTGGCAGCCCGACCACAAACTTAATTTTAACAAAATAAAGAAAATTACGCCTGGGAAGCCATTGCTACGCAGCTTCAAACATCGTGTGACGCCGTGAAAAACAAAGTGAATTCCTTGCTGGATCATTCCTTGATGTTTCCTTCTATTTTGTGCAATATGAAGGTGAAATCTTCATGCGACATGCGACTAAAATTGCTGAAGAGCCCACTGTCATCATCCTTCAAATCCTTCAGCAATGAGGAATAATTTCTTCCCCGCAAAAACGATGACTCCCACATGCGGCGCCTTTTTCTTTTGCGCTTTTCCTTTTCTAGATGATCTAAAATCAGAACTGAGGCAGCGGTAACCACAACTCTCGGCAACCCGGGTGCCATCTGTTCACAGCGAATGCTCACGAACAACTGATCGTCAGAAATGCTCGGGCAGTGTGAACAGTGGGGAACCCACTTCATTTTCAACGTTCGTGCTCGTTGAAAACCGGCGAACAACGATCGCAAATGCTCGATGCTCGATGCTCGAGGATGTTCGGGCAGTGTAAATGCGGCTTTAGGTTTCATTGTGGGATCCCAGCAACGCACACCCGTATGGTAAGTCTGAAATGAACTGGCAGTCAAATTTTTATTTGTCGATTGTGGAAGATAAGTATAGTGGACATTTTTGTTAGAAATCAGGTTGTTAATGTATTGACTCAAGTTCTTCCAACTTTTTTTTCAGTGGTTAGAGTAGCTTTCATTGGCTAGGTACCTTTTTAACTTCCGCAGTTTGGATTCTGAATGTAAGATTGTAAAATGCTAGAAGGATTCTATGTAGGATTCTAAGATTCTAAAATGTAAGATTCTAAAACAGTGATGGCAACTATTTTAGTGTGATATTTTCTTGGCAGTAAGAAAGGAGTAGAATGGTACGACAAGTCTCTCAGCAATGTCGAGGTTTGAAGCCAACTAAAATGACTTTCACCAGAGTCAAGGACACACTCGGAGTGGAACACGACCAACAGCCGCGGAGCCGTCTTGGAGGTTTTACTTGCTTGAGTCCTGACTTGGGAACCAAATGAACAATGGAAGTGCCAAGTTCAATCGATTGCCATGTGAAAAGAATCCGATGTTTCGTGAGATATGGACGTTTTTGGTTTATTATTCTGTGAATAATACACCCCTATGTTCGCTCAGCAAATATTTTTGTTGAACTCCCCTCAAAATTTGTTCTTTTACGTTTCAAGGTGCGTCGATTCCAAAAATGCAATGTCCGTCCGCCGTACCATCCATATCTAACTGCTTTATATTCGGTCCAAAAAATTCGTTCTTTCACACAGCCCTAGTTGTGTCCTGAAACTTTGCAGCCCGATCGGAATATACGCAGGGGTGTTACGGGTGAAAAAGGAGGTGTAAAAACAGGGTTTTTAGGTGTTTGGTTTTAGTAATAGAAATGACAGCACTTCGTCAGAAATGACAAAGAAACAAATGATTCATTAATTGATACAAGTAATTCAGCAATGAATAATTTAGCGGTTGAAATATACCCAAGGGGTACAAATAGGGTTTTTTTTTGTGTTTTAGTAACATGAGCTTGTGAGGCATCTTTTCCATATTTTTGAAGGCGAAGAGACCGAAAATGAAGTCGATTTTGACTAAAGAATGGAAAATTGAGGTCGTAACGAAGTTTCAGCTCCCAAAATTCATTTTTTATTAGTCAAAAGCGTGGGAAATTGTCTAATATCACCATATATATGTATAATAATACTAGAAGTAGTATTAACAGGTGAATCAAGACAGTTAAATGGCACTATCAATGATCAAAGATAATTTGCCAAAAAAACGCTGCAAAGTCCTTGTCACATGGGTTTATTATTCTATTGGACATACCTTCAGAGATGTTGGCTGTTTATTTATTGTTTCTTTCATATAAAATAATTGAAATAGCTATTTTTGGTGGTTTCCACCAATTTTGGCCCCCAAAACACGAACAAGGTACGCTCCTTTTTTTCTCTTTTTTTTTTTTAAATAAATTATCTTTGATCATTGATAGTACCATTTAATCGTCTTGATCCACCTGTCGACACTTTTTCCAGTGTTATTCTACAAATTGATGGTGATTTCAGACGATTTCCCAGGTGTTTGACTCATAAAAAATCAATTTCGGGAGCTGAACATCTGGTAGAACCTCAATTTTCTACTCTTTGGTCAAAATCGACTTCATATTCGGTCTTCTCGTCCCCAAAAACATGAAAAACGATACCATAAAAGCTCATGTTACCAACATGTTGCTAAAACGCAAAAAGTACCTATTTTTACACACATTTTCACTCATAACACCCCTGGGTATATTCCGATCGGGCTGAAAAGTTTCGGGACACAACTAGGGCCCAAATGGAGCATGTGTGCGAAAGAACGATTTTTTTCGACCGAAAATGAAGCCTGTACACGTGATACTGTACACGCCTGTACTGGCGGACGGCGTACGGCGTACGGCGTACGGCGGACGGGTGAACGGCGGACGGCGGACGGCGGACGGCGGACGGTGGACGGCGGACGGCGGACGGCGGACGGCGGACGGACATTGCATTTTTGGAATCTACGCACCTTGAAACGGGAAAGAAAAAATTTTGAGGGGGTGTTATAAAAATTTTTTGCTGAGCGAATACATAGGTGTATTATTCACAGAATAATAAACCAAAAGGAGCCTAATTCGAGTTTTTGGGAGGCCAAAATTGGTGGAAACCATCAAAAATAGCCATTTCAATTGTTGCAAATTAAACAAACAATAAATGAACAGCCAAATTTCTGTATGTCCAATAGAATAATAAACCCATGTGATAAGAACTAGCATTTTCTTCCCTATGCTAGTCGTAGGGTATTTCTGTAGGGGGGTGTGGTGTTAGCTTGAAAGTCATTCGCCGTGTGGAATGAAAGGCATTTCTTGGGATACCTATATGGACTTTATCCCAATTGCGTTGGGACCTGTAGTATTGGGAAACGGTCAGATCCGTACACTGGTGTTGGTTCACTTCATATTCCTTGAGATAACGGCTTGTTCCCATTAAATACCCACCGACTGAATGGTGACTAATATACGCAAAGGTAGGTTCGTAATTGTGGATGTTGAACGATGAGGTACGATGATGAGGGAGATTCGGCTCTGTGCCGACCATGAGGGAAGTCTAAAATTCCGCCGTTCAACATTTCAAGGACACCATAGCCTTTAATTAAAGAGAGAAGAATTGATTAGGTTATGAGCAAACATTACATCACCGTCACACGTGTGACTGCCGAGGGCTCATTCAGTAGTTAGTTATCTACGTAGGTATTTAAAACAAATTTAAATATTGCGTTTATTTCTGAATATTAAATTTGCAGTATTCATACATTTAATTATAACTAAACACTACAACTCCCATTAAGTAAAACTTGTGCTGGGAGTTGGAGCCTCGATACATTGAACAAATAATTGAAATTAGAATGTATAGGTAACTTATTCCTCACTTAAGATCCTTTGGCAGGATTATTACCATACCTTCCGGAGGAGTCCGTCGTCACTAGCTGGTAATACTCCTCCGGAAGGTATGGTAATATTACTTACACTAGCGGAAATAACCCCTTAGATTTAATACCTTTGGAAGGAGGCCTAAATGTACCTAATTCTTTCTAAAACGGTACTATGAACGGTATGTCATGCAAAAATTAAATGAAGATTCGCTAATGGTTGGAACGTAACAATTTTGGTTTATTATTCTGCGAATAATACATCTATGTACCTATTCACTCAGCAGACAATTTAGAACACCCCTCAACATTTTTTCTTTTTGGTTTCAAGGTGCGCAGATTCCGAAAGTGCAATGTCTGTCCGCCGTACGCCGCGCCGTCCGCCGTATCATCCATATCTACTTTGTTTTCGGTCTAAAAAGTTCTTTCGCACACGGGGCTCCATTTGTGCCCTAGTTGTGTCCCGAAACTTCGCAGCCCGATCGAAACACACCCAAGGGTGTTATGGGTGAAAAATGAGTGTAAAACCAGGGTTTTTTGGTGTTTTAATATCATGAGCTTGTGAGGTATCGCTGTCCATGTTTTTTAGGGCGAGGAGGAGACCGAATATGAAGTCGATTTTGAACAAAGAGTGAAGAATTGAGGCTGTAACGAAAGTTCAGCTCCCAAAATTCATTTTTTGTGAGTCAACCTGGGAAACTGACATCACCATGAATTTGTATAATATCACTAGAAGTATTATCAACAGGTGAATCAAGACAATGAAATGGCCCTATCAATGATCAAAGATAATTTATTAAAAATAGGAGCCTTTCGAGTTTTGGGGGCCAAAATTGGTGGAAACCATCAAAAATCACTATTTTAATTATTGCACATGAAAGAAACAATAAATGAACAGCCGAAATTGCTGTAGGTATGTCCGATAGAATAATAAACTCATTTGAAAAGGACTTTGGAGCGGTTTTTTTTTTAATTAATTTTTTTAATCATAAAATTTTAGGGGAATAGAATAGAAAGCCAGAATAGAAAGATACATATATGCTTAAAAATTATTATGCTGAGCAGGTGATATAGTCAAAAGTTTGTCTTGATTTAGATTTTCTTATTGTTCATGTTAAACATTAAAGAAAGCTATTTTTTGTTTTTTTCCCAAATCAAGTTATATTTTATTTGCGTTACTTCACTCCGAAAATCGAGGTCCTCGGTCCTTTTTTAATCGCCGAAAATACCTGTAGGTTTTGTGCAATGAATTGTCTTTTTCTAGATGCTGAACACCTAGTGTCCACAAAACATCATCAGCTCCTACCTGCGGAATAAGAAACACCTTGATTGGTATTTACAACGTGCTCATCTAGGTACAGTTCGATTGATCCTTCTTTTCATGTTGGAAAATCGTACTTACAGGTAGCTGATCAAAGCTATAGCAGTAGTGAAACTGTAACAACTAATACTGTGAAAAGGATCATCACCCCACATCGTCTGGGACAATGTAACGCTATCCAGATATGGAGGTATCCAAATGTTGCATACATAGTACATAGGTATATTTTTTTGTGAACTTTTATGCCCACATGATATCGGGTGCTGGACCTGCTGGTGCTGAGTCTGATTTCTAGAGGCTAATCGTCTACTCTTGATGGACATTCGCGTGCTCCGCACGAAATCTTTCGAAGTGAAGACCAGAGACAGGTCCTGACTCCTTAAATGTGCTGATGGTTAGTCCAGCTCTTTGGCTGTTACTGTGACCTTTGAGTGAACTAGGAACTTTGGTTGCCTCACGCTCCCTCAGCGCCGATCACACTTCACGCTCACGAGGTCAGACGGTCGTTGCAGCGCGAGGCTCGCCGTCGGCTTTGCAGCAGTTCTCTCGCCATTCCTATTCTAATCCTCGAGGAAAAGACAGTGCAGATTATTACACAATGGTTTATCATTTACCTATAAATTTCCCTTCTGCGTAGATCACTTTTTTTCTGTAGTCAATACCCTCGAGTTCCCCCCCGGGAAAGCCCTAAATCGAGTACTGGAGCTGGCCCCGGAATTAAAGTTTCATACATATGCGCGGGATTCAATAATTCTATCATTAGTCATTTGCAGTTACTCATGAAGCATAACGTTGTTCAACCTATCAACAAAATCCAAAATAACTATCATTCTTCAAATGAAATAATATCACGGAACAACCAACTCGATTTCATTCAGCCATGCGTGATTACAGTCAGGTGTTCCCTAGCAATGATGTCTGTGCTGGATGTCATACCATTTAATTCACGATCATGTTGACGAAGCTTTTCGGTGCAAACGGACGGCTGGCCGTATAATGCTCCGAGTGGTCTCAAACAACACGGAAAACGATACCTCTCAAGCTTATGTTCACTGAAACCTCAAAAAACCCTATTTTCCCCCTTCACCTTGTTAGGCACTGACAGTTGATCAAGTTCTTGTTTGCTTGTAAAATGCATACATATTATTAGTTCCGTAGTTCGTCTCCCGTTTTTATTATTTAGTGCTTTCCGGTCATTGAGCCTTGGCTTCCTAACATTCGAAGTCGAATTCCAGCCCATTCTGAAGACTGGGGTATCGATGCAGTGGGCAGTGTCACCTGTTTTCTTTTATGTAAAAGATCTCGTTGAGTCCTTTCCCAAAAGATGCTATAAGACGGGTATCCGATGACCGAAAGTGGAGGATAAACCAGTGGAAAGGAAGCGAAATGACGTCATAGGTAAAGGCTCTCCCCCCCTCCCCGTCCACCTGGAGGGAACCCTCAGCGCCATCCACTTATGACGTCCTTTTCTTTCTGTCCGTTTGTTGTCCAAGCTAAATGGAGTTTTGTGGTAGTTAGGAATCTTTAACCATTGTCTTATCTGGATGAAGTAATTATGCGTAGCTCCAAAGGTCCAACAAATTTTCAACCAAAATTTATTGAACTTACTCTGCGGACGTTGATGATTCACATCCAATGTAGGTACTGAAATTACTCTGCGGACGTTATTCACAATGTAAGTTGTGAAGATCTCTACTATATTATAAAAACGAATCTCTGTCTGTGAGTCTGTCTGTCTGTCTGTCTGTCTGTCTGTCCTTCTATGCACGGCGACGGATATCGACCAAATTTGGCACGAATATCCAGTAGGCTCCCAAGTTGTGCAACGTCGCATTTTTAATTCCCTGACCATAGCGGAACTATGGTCGACCGTGGTCAACTTCGTTAATTGAAATGGTAACCCCTATTTTTTATCGCGTATTCGTAATCTACGTGAAATTCTATCTACGATCGACCCTTCGGACTACCCCCGCGGTCGACCATAGCGCATCCATGGGCCCCTCCATGGTCGAATCCCGAATTGCTTTTCACGGCCAAACGGCTCGACGGATATCGACCAAATTTGGCACCAATATCCGGTAGCCTCCCAAGTCGAACGTAGGCGCATTTTCGATTCCCTGACCATAACGGAACTATGGTCGACCATGGTCAACTTCGTTATTTGATCGGTAACCCCGATTTTTTATCGCCTATTCGTAATCTACGTGAAATTCTGTGTACGATCGACCGTTCTGCTACCCCCGCGGTCGACCATAGCGCATCCATGGGCCCCTCCATGGTCGAATCCCGAATGGCTTTTCACGGCCAAACGGCTCAACGGATATCGACCAAATTTGGCACCAATATCCGGTAGCCTCCCAGGATGAACGTAGGCGCATTTTTAATTCCCTGACCATAGCGGAAATATGGTCGACCATGGTCAACTCCTGAATGGCTTGACGGATATCGACCAAATTTGGCACGAATATCCAGTAGGCTCCCAAGTTGTGCAACGTCGCCTTTTTAATTCCCTGACCATAGCGGAACTATGGTCGACCATGGTCAACTTCGTTAATTGAAATGGTAACCCCTATTTTTTATCGCGTATTCGTAATCTACGTGAAATTCTATCTACGATCGACCCTTCGGACTACCCCCGCGGTCGACCATAGCGCATCCATGGGCCCCTCCATGGTCGAATCCCGAATTGCTTTTCACGGCCAAACGGCTCAACGGATATCGACCAAATTTGGCACCAATATCCGGTAGCCTCCCAAGTTGTGCAACGTCGCATTTTTAATTCCCTGACCATAGCGGAACTATGGTCGACCATGGTAAACTTCGTTAATTGAAATTGTAACCCCTATTTTTTATCGCGTATTCGTAATCTACGTGAAATTCTATCTACGATCGACCCTTCGGACTACCCCGCGGTCGACCATAGCGCATCCATGGGCCCCCCCATGGTCGAATCCCGAATTGCTCAACGGATATCGACCAAATTTGGCACGAATATCCGGTAGGCTCCCAAGTTGTGCAACGTCGCATTTTTAATTCCCTGACCATAGCGGAACTATGGTCGACCATGGTCAACTCCTGAATGGCTCGACGGATATCGACCAAATTTGGCACGAATATCCAGTAGGCTCCCAAGTTGTGCAACGTCGGAATTTTTCGGTCCCCTTCACCATAGCGGAAATATGGTCGACCATGGTCAACTCCTGAATGGCTTGACGG
Organism: Leptopterna dolabrata; assembly: GCA_954871275.1. Lineage (NCBI taxonomy): Eukaryota > Metazoa > Arthropoda > Insecta > Hemiptera > Miridae > Leptopterna > Leptopterna dolabrata. Next base: position 18,646,289 of record OX940982.1, on the reverse strand, counting down.
ATATCGACCAAATTTGGCACGAATATCCAGTAGGCTCCCAAGTTGTGCAACGTCGCATTTTTAATTCCCTCACCATAGCGGAACTATGGTCGACCATGGTCAACTTCGTTAATTGAAATGGTAACCCCTATTTTTTATCGCGTATTCGTAATCTACGTGAAATTCTATCTACGATCGACCCTTCGGACTACCCCGCGGTCGACCATAGCGCATCCATGGGCCCCTCCATGGTCGAATCCCGAATTGCTCAACGGATATCGACCAAATTTGGCACCAATATCCGGTAGCCTCCCAAGCTGAACGTTGGCACATTTTTAATTCCCTGACCATAGCGGAAATATGGTCGACCATGGTCAACTCCTGAATGGCTCGACGGATATCGACCAAATTTGGCACGAATATCCAGTAGGCTCCCAAGTTGTGCAACGTCGGAATTAAGTACGATACTGCGTAATCTCGGATAGCGAGCGAAGCGAGCGGTCATGCTAGTGGTTTATGGAACTGGAATGGTGTGATGGGACCGTAGAACAGTTAGCGACGTCTGGACAGGAAGGGAAACACAATCAAAGATGTCCATATGGGCTTATTATGCCATTGGTACCTCAAAATAGCGTGGAAGTTTTGGTTTAACCCCAGTATCAATTTTTAGAAGTCTACATAGGCAACTCCCACCCCCATACCAAAGAACAAAGAACCAGCTAGGCCATATAATATAAAGAAACAGTTCTTTATTTTATCTGAATGTGAGAGCCTTCCATGGAAGTGCTCATTCAGGGTTTATCTTAATTGATTTGACACTAATTATGACCAAACCGGACGAAGATTTGAGCTGAATTTTATGGCACATCTATGTTTCCAAACATGACAAAATGAAACCTGACAGCGACCATTTCCTACTAGTATTGACTACTACATTATTGACATGCCCTCTGCGCATGGTAGGGCAGATCTGTAGGTGACGGAGATCAGGGATGCGAATAACACAAAACGCTGGGAATACCAAAGGCGTTTCTGGAGCTTGAAGTAGAGTGGCCCACTTTTGGGACCAGAAAGACTTCTTTTGAGGGTTCGATTACAGCAGGTAGGCAGGCTACCTCTACCGACACATTCAGCGAGGAGTGACAAAAGAGCCGATTATCACCGTCCGTTTTTTTTTCTTTCCTTCGGATCGAACAACAATAAACAGATACGGGCGTTTTGTGCTCATCCCTTCCGACGGCTCGCAGCATGTTATCGGTTTCAAGGCTTCGAAACTGAACGCGTCCCGATGGAACGAAGCTGAGGGAAAACAATGAGGCGATGTTGTTGCTTTGCGATAGTAAGGACAGCCATAGTTCACTCACCTGAAGGACTACTCGTGTGCGTTGGATAAGAGTGGGACAGGTTGGGAGTAAATACATCTAGGAGTAAACGAATAGCGTTGACACAGGGCCCCAGAAATGTACCATATAACCTGTAAGGTACAGAGATATGATATCCTACTTATAATAATAATGTGTATAGTACCATGATATTCTGAGGTCAAGCGATACTTGTTGTAATTCTGGCGTGAATTTGGGGCCTGTTTTTTAAAATTGTTACCTATTTAAAAAAATGTCAGCTGCATCAAATTAGCTATGTTGGTTTATGATTTTCAATAATGAACCTTTGAAATGGTGAAGGAAATCAAATTTCCATTGCCCTCAAAATTTGTTGGTTCACATCTCTAGACAGGGAGGTAGGTAAGTACCAAACGAAGAATCCAAAATACCAATTTATTGTCCCTTTAAAATTGTACGTCCAATGTTAATATTGGGCATTCGGGCACCGTCCACGACGGTAGTGACCTCAAAAACTTTCCGTAGTCCAACAGGAAGAGGATTGATAGGGGACTGAAATGTTGAAAAAATTCGTACCTACCTCCAAAAACTGTAATACTTTTTTCGGATACCTACCTATTTACTTGCTAGGATCTGAAGATGAAATACGGGCTACCAACAGAACAACACGAAATATCTATTTTTCCCTTCGATAGGGAGAAAACTGTCGCTTATCCCTTATTCGGGTGACCTATTAAGTTATATTTTATACCTAGATCATATTATCTTTCATTGCGTCAGGCTGTCCTTGACCTGCAAAGGAAATCAAGTTGGGAAGGAAATCATCTCGTGGATGTTGTGAGTCATCAAGGGTCGTTTGATCTGAGATTGCACTTTGTAGTGAGCCAGTGAAGACGAAACCTTACCCCAATGACCTTATCGAATTACCGTAATCAGACCTACGTGATCCAAGCGATAGGTAATGCAGTGAATGAATCGTGAATGAACCGGTATACATCCAGCCCAGATATCATTGCTAGGGAACACCTGATTATTGTCAGGCATGGTTGTATGAAATCGAGTTGGTTAAAAGAAAAACGGAGTTATTGAAAAATAGTCTATTTCCACTAATACACGAAAAACGCAAAAAACACTGTTATACCGGTTTCGGTGATCAAACCATCGTCAGTAACACACAATAACTGAAGGCATGTTGGAGAGGAGACCTTATATATAGTCACAAAGTGAAATGGGGTCGATTGGGATTGGTTGTGAAAAAGAATGGTGAAGGGAACAGAGGGAGGGTGGTCGAATCTGATTGGTTGTGAAGAAGAATGGTGAAGGGAACAAAGGAAGGGGGTCGATTCTGATTGGCCTAGGAAGAGAATGCCAAAAAGTGAAAGGAACATGAGGTGATAGGGAGGTGAAGAGTGGGGGGAAGAGGGGTGGAACCAAGCTATTACAGAAATGAATGCAATAATGGAGAAAAACTTAAAGGAACTACATCATTCAAAGATTTACCCAACCTATCACTCTTAATAATTTCGAATTTTTCAAGTAGATCCAACATGCTCCCTTTTGGGCAAAAATGAAGATATTCAATGAACTGTCTGTCTGCAAGATCATAATTGAAGCTATGACTGGATTCATTCAAGTGACGTGCAAAGGCCGAATCACCCTTATTATCCCTGAAATCTTTTTCATGTTCCTTTATTCTTTCTCTAAACTTCCTACCAGTTTGACCACAATAGTCAAGCCCACAAGAACACTTTAATTTATTAACACCACTTTTATCTTGAACATTAATTTTATCTTTAACTGAACTTAATGAAGATTTGAGATTATGTTTAGTTTTATATCCTACTTTGAACCCTTTAGAAGTTAATATTTTACCAATTTTATCCGAAAAAAAATTCGGATAAAATTGGTAAAATATTAACTTCTAAAGGGTTCAAAGTAGGATATAAAACTAAACATAATCTCAAATCTTCATTAAGTTCAGTTAAAGATAAAATTAATGTTCAAGATAAAAGTGGTGTTTATAAATTAAAGTGTTCTTGTGGGCTTGACTATTGTGGTCAAACTGGTAGGAAGTTTAGAGAAAGAATAAAGGAACATGAAAAAGATTTCAGGGATAATAAGGGTGATTCGGCCTTTGCACGTCACTTGAATGAATCCAGTCATAGCTTCAATTATGATCTTGCAGACAGACAGTTCATTGAATATCTTCATTTTTGCCCAAAAGGGAGCATGTTGGATCTACTTGAAAAATTCGAAATTATTAAGAGTGATAGGTTGGGTAAATCTTTTAATGATGTAGTTCCTTTAAGTTTTTCTCCATTATTGCATTCATTTCTGTAATAGCTTGGTTCCACCCCTCTTCCCCCCACTCTTCACCTCCCTATCACCTCATGTTCCTTTCACTTTTTGGCATTCTCTTCCTGGGCCAATCAGAATCGACCCCCTTCCTTTGTTCCCTTCACCATTCTTCTTCACAACCAATCAGATTCGACCACCCTCCCTCTGTTCCCTTCACCATTCTTTTTCACAACCAATCCCAATCGACCACATTTCACTTTGTGACTATATATAAGGTCTCCTCTCCAACATGCCTTCAGTTATTGTGTGTTACTGACGATGGTTTGATCACCGAAACCGGTATAACAGTGTTTTTTGCGTTTTTCGTGTATTAGTGGAAATATACTATTTTTTCAATAACTCCGTTTTTCTTTGAAATGGGTTTCCACGATTTCGTCGCGAGTGATTTAGTTCGTGTCGAGTTGGTTGTCCCGTCATCTGAAGAATTCGGCTGCTCCAGACCCTACTTGGCAGGAAGTCACCACTGCGACCCTTTCGACGAACCGCCTTATTTATTTATCACTAGTCAGACCCTTCTGTATGTACTCACCCCCACCCACATAAAAAGAATCCAGACGCAACAAAATCGAGCATTACGACGAATCAAACTCTCGATAATTCGATGGTTACGATTAATCACGGACGCCCCTTGGTTTGCCCTAATTCAACCCTGCACTACAGATCCCAACAGTTACTTAAGTTCTGAAACCTCCTGTTCCAAGACATTTGTGTTGTGTTGTTATGACTTCCGTAACAGTTCGTTCTCAATTTGAGTACAATTATTGTAGAACAATCAATGGATTGCACCCCTACGCACAAGTTCCACGCTAAATAAGCTTGTAGCCTACTATATTCAATTTTAGCCCAATCGTAATGTTACTTATTTAACAATAGAATTGGCTTTTAAAAAAATCTGAACAGTGATGGTTATTTTGGGTATTGTTCATCGGTAATTTTTTAACTCGAACAAAAGTTATGCTTCATGAATAACAACATAATAATCACTGATGAAATTCTTGAATCCACCGCCATATTTTCTGAAACTTTAATTACCCGGCCGATAAACCAGAGACAAGGCGAAGATCTTGTGTTATTCAGGGCCACACGGCTAATTGGTTATAGATGAGGTTTCTTCATCTTCCTCATGAAAAACCGGAGAATGCAATAAGCGATTAAATGTAGCTTTTGGACTGATATAGGTGGTACTCCATGCCCCCCTGATTAGTTAAGTGAGCTCCTCAGCTACCGGCTTTCTGACTTGTATAAAATATAACCTTATAAGAACACATTTGGCCTTTGTGATGAACACATCTGACCCGATATTGTGAATGCATTACAGTTACCTAGGCTTCTATACAGGTTGTCCTATTTAACAGAGCTTTGATGCCTAGGTATCTCCGTCTAACACTTGCAGCCTGCTTTAGCTACAGAGTTGTTTTCTCGGTTTAATAAATAATTATGTTTGCCTATTTTGGTGAGTTCTCATTTTTCTTTTATATATTCATTATTATGTACTCATGTACTCATACTCTTGAGAAGGACGAAATAAACCGTCGAAATTCGGGGTAACTAGCGTACTTATTTCTGCCCGAAACTCTATAAAAAAAGCTTTTGCTTTAATCTATATTAATATATTATATTTCAGTGATTCAGTGATTTTCAGTGAAATGTGCATTATGCTGCTTGCTTAGATCTTATACGAGAAGTCGGTAAGAGCAGAGATAAATGATTTTTTGCTTGACCCCACACAGAAATGGTCTGGATCCGCCGCTATTTGACCGTGATTTGTACGATTAGGTATAGAAAAGTTTGCCAAGTGGAAACGAGAGGACTCGAATCAGATACTTAGAATTATTCTACAATAATTATAAAAACTAATGAAATTGAACTTTTATAATCCGCTGAATTAAGGTGAATTCCTGCTCACTAATTATCTGGCTTTGCTCAGCAGTACACCGATGCTGAACAAAGCTAAATAATTAGTGATTAGTCGAATCAGGTAGTTCTAGTTGGTAGATAAATGAATTGTTTATTTATTATCAAATTTGTCGGGGGATACCAGTCACTGGTACCTATCATGAGTGCAGGTTCATACCTATTTATAAAGAAAAAACGCTCAAAATCCTTGTCACATGGGTTTACTATTCTACTGGACACACAAAAATGTTGGCTATTCATTTTTTTTTTTTTTTCATGTGCAATAATATTAAAATAGCTATTTATGACGGTTTTTGACACATTATCTTCGATCATTGAACTTGTCATTGAGTTGTGTTGATTCACCTGTTAATACTACCTCCTGTGCTATTATACTAATTTCTGGTGATTACAGCCATTTTCACACTTGTTGACCCATAATAAATATTGAATTTTGAGAGTTAAAACTTCTTTGCAACGTCAATCCTTCACTCAGTGGTCAAAATAGACTTCGTATTTGGGTCTCCTCACCCTAAAATACATGGAAAGCGATACCTCACAAGCCCAAGTTCACTAAAACCTCAAAAATATCGAATTTTGTACCCATTTTTCACCCACAACACCTCGGTGTTTTCCGATCGGGCTGCCGAGATAGGGCCCAAACGGATCCTGTGTGCGAAAGAACGATTTTTTTAGACCGAAAATTAAGGTAGATATCGATGACACGGCGGAACCCGTGCACCCCACGTTTTGGTGGGAAACGGAACAACACCTTGAAATGGAAAAGAGAAAATTTTGAGGGGGTGTTCAAAATAAAAAAATCCGATTGTATTGCGTATTATTCAGAGAAATAATGAACCAAAATACGTAAGTGTATTATTCAGAGAATAATGAATCAAAATACATAGGTGTATTATTCAGAGAATAGTACCTAAACCACATATAGGTTTATCATTCAAATTGTCATATTCATTGTATTGTACCATCTGAAGTTATGCTCCCACAGTAAGTTGGTGAGACTAATTTCACCACGAATTGTCGAAATGCAGTTCAAAAAGTGTTTCTCACGAGGTACTGACCGTAGATGATTCGTGATTCATTCGTCTTCTACGTCCTAAACAAAATTATTTTTATTCGCTCTCTTGAGGTTTCCACATGTGAATGAAAGGAAAGGAAACAACTCCGGCGCCGGTAGCACGCACCTTTGTTTGGCCTAAGGATAGTAATTATTACGCCGACCTCCGTGATTACATGCGACGAGCCCAGACAAAAACGAATTTTAGATTCTGAATCACTTCCCACGATGTAGGTCAGAGAAACAATATTCCTAGAGTAAGTAGTCGAGTTGGCAGTGGGCTGTGAACTACGAACTTGAGTTCACCGGAAGGACTGCTTTTGCGAGAGCTTTTTACTCAAATTAAGGAAATTCCAACAGAGCTTTGACTACACATTTACAAAAAAATACGATTTGAGCTTATTGTGTGTAGTACAGCTGAATTGAGTGGACCCAAATATAAAACGCTGCAAAGTCCTTGTCACATGGGTTTATTATTCTATTGGACATACCTTCAGAAATGTTGGCTGTTCATTTATTGTTTCTTTCATGCGTAATAATCGAAAAAGCTATTTCGGATGGTTTCCATTAGGTAATATTTTGGCCCCTAAAACACAACTTAGGTACGGTTTTTTTTAAACTGTCTTTGATCATTGGTAGTACAATTTAACCTTCTTGATCCACGTGTTGATACTACTTCCAGTGTTATTATACAAACTGATGGTGATTTCAGACGACTTCCCAGGTTTTTCACCCATAAAAAATCAAGTTTGGGAGCTGAACATTTGGTAGAACTCAATTTTCCACTCTTTGGTCAAAATTCAATTCAATTCAATTCAATTTTTTATTCAGCAAATACTTTATACAACAAATATAATGATTTTTAGAGAGTCTATATACATAATACAAGATCTCAACTTATGTTGGTTTATGAGCCTAAGGTCAAATGACCCGTCCAGGCTAATAATAAATCGACTTCATATTCGGTATTCTCGTCCCCAAAAACATGGAAAACGATATCTCAGAAGCTCATGTTACCAACATGTTGCTAGTACGCAAAAAGTACCTATTTTTACACACATTTTCACTCATAACACCCCTGGGTATATTCCGATCGGGCTGAAAAGTTTTGGGACACAACCTAGGGCCCAAATGGAGCATGTGTGCGAAAGAACGAATTTTTTAGACCGAAAATGAAGCCTGTACACGTGATACGGCGGACGGCGGACAGACATTGCAGTTTTGGAATCTACGCACCTTGAAACGGAAAATTAAAAAGTTTGTGTTTGTGTTATACAATTTTTTTGCTGAGCGAATACATAGGTGTATTATTCACAGAATAATAAACCAAAAAAGTATGTTATGTTTCTAGGGTTCTAGGAGATATAGCTACTGGGTTTACCCTCAATAACTACGAGTACCTTGGTGTAATAAGATGGGATAATAAATTGTCTGTTGGTTCTAGCGTCCAACGATACGTGCTTTTAAGTGGGATTGATCCCCCAGGAAGCTAACCTCGCAAATTTATCCATGGATCGAAGGATTGCTACAGATTAATCTACGACCTTTTTTTTAAATAACCTCTGATACCCCAGTTTCATCTTCCATCTTTGCTTATCAAAAGACCAATCTGTCTTACCTTATACAAGATCTAGGTATCTCACCGGAACGTGTTGCGAGACGTTTTTCCTAGGTTGGAACTTAGAAGGATATGTACGCAATTTAGCAATTCCTCCATCTTGTTTATAGGTACTACAAGGAGTAGCCTACACGATTTCCTCAGTTCCCTTTTGCACGGTATTACCCGTTGAACAATACAAATCCGTACTTACCTGCTCAGTCGAAAGTGAAGAATCTCGCATGTTGTTTGTAGTGCCACATCAATCGCCACATCAATTTCCCTATACCGGAAATATTAACAACATGCAGATATGACGTTCCCGCCCAGTAGCTACCAGCTCTACGGGATTCCTCGCGTAGGTAATTTTCATTGTGTGAACACGAATCAGGTCGCCGCGGCGCTTTGTTCAGAATTTTTTCCCATTAGATAACAAAGAATTCGTGCGGGTAAGTGACCCTTATCCCAATCTATAAACATAATCCTTCCTACGCGAATCTTGCGTTACATGGTATGACTCCCAATTATTACCTATTCTTATTATATTACCAAGTGCCTACCTGTTGTATCATAAGGACTTTTACTACATTGCAGAAATCACCCGTACAGCATTCGCTATTTCGAAAAATCAATCTTCGACTGGCTCTGTTCCTGTTATTACCTATCGTGGTAATAATATCGAACGCAGGAAGTTGCGTAGGTAATGTCCATACGAGACGAGGCAAATCGATTAATGGGGCTTCTAAAAATCTGAGGCGAAATAATTGAAATCAAATGAGAAATAGGTAATTGCAAAACGACTGAGACACATTCACTAGAAATGAAGCCTCGTTCAAGTTAATGGAGATACTTGGTTCTAGATATGGGTCTTCTTCAATATGTGCTCCCGTTTATTATTTTGTGTAAATCTGGGTTTTTTTCCCACCAAAAAATGAATTTGACTAGCGTTTTGGAAACCTCTGAATCTCTTCTTTCGCATGCTGTGACAATTAATTCCCGTCTTCATCGACGACATTTAGATTTATGAGATCGGAAAAACTGGGGGCACATACGGAAGTTTTATCCCAGTCAGAAAACCCACCACTATCCCCACTTCACTGAGGAGCTATGCTAACTAGGGATGTCCGATACTTCAAAACTATCGAGATAAAATATATATCGTATCGAAACATCTAAAAGTATCAATAAGTATAGATACGATACTTTCAAAAAGTATCGGTATTTTGAAGTATCGATACTTTTTGATACTTTTCAAAAATGTGTGGAAATGTCGTTTTTGTTCTCTCTCCATCAGCGTGACAGTGAATGTTATATCACATTCCACGTTTTTACTTCATCTACATTGGTGTAATATAAATACCATCGTCAGCCTATCGAAGAATTATTTCAGGATAATATTATAAAATGAACAATACAATAAATCACTTCTTTCTTATTTGAAACTTTATTTGTTTGGCCGCTTGTTTTTCAAAATTATTGACAAGACAAGGCATGACATTATTTCGTTAATTCGGCACAATCACATCAGAAAACAAGAAATAACAAAGAAAATCCAACCAAAAACTATTGAGTTAGGTTGGTTGGTTGCTTGGTTGGGTTAACATTTTGTTGGCCCTTCCTACTAAATGGAGGACAGCTGATTCTCACTGAGAGCTGGAGGTGGTGGTACATCAACTTTCTTTAATTTGTTGAAGTGGTTGGTCTCCCAGCAATCTAGTTTAGAGGTACTGTCAACAGTACCTACACGTCGTAGGTGTTGAAACTGATAAAATGTGAGGGATAAAAAAGTATCGGCTCCGATACTGGGAAAAAAGTATCGATTCTACGATATGTATCAGGAAAAAAGTACCCATATGTATCGATACTTTTTCAAAAAGTATCGATACTTTTACGTATCGATACTTTTGGGACATCCCTAATGCTACCCATGCTATAGTTTGTAACGTTGTGAGCGAAAGTGTATGTGCCTCCACGCTGTTGGTGTCTGTGCATGAGTCACTATCGCCGTCGAACGTTTGTTGCTTATTGGATGTGACTTCAACGAGTTTAAGCAATCATCCTTATGTATAGATCGCCCATTTGTATAGAAAAGTTATCTGAATGCGAGCGTAGGGAAGACAAACGACCCCCCATCAATCCGATTAGACAAAATTATAGATGGGTGGGGTGTGCAGATCGCCCTTTTATGTAGATAAGTGGTCTTCAAGCGGAGATAAACCATCCCCTGTCAATTCTTTTAGTCAAAATATAGGTAAGTGGATGCACGAAAGAGTTTTGAGGTTTCCAAAATATTAATCATGTTAATTTTTTTAATAGAAAAATGACAGACTTTGACGATTTTGAAAATAGGGGCAGCGAGATAGGATCCATTTTCCCAATAACCCAGTCATTTTTTAGCGTGGGGGCACATACGGAAGTATTTGTCTAGGATAATACTTCTGCATGTGCCCCCACTTTTTTAACTACCATAATTTCCATCTTCTCCGAGAAATACGGGCATTTTTGTCACAGCATGCGAAAGAGGAAGTCCTGAGGTTTCCAAAACGCTAGTCAAATTCATGTTTTGATGGGAAAATAACAGATTTACATGCAATCAAAAAAGTGTGGGACCATACGGAAGAATACCCCTAGATATTTTTGTCAATCCAACCGCCTGATTTTTAACTTTCCTAGAATAGATTTGATTCCGAGGTGTTACTTCTAATTTAGGAAGCCAATGTTATAGGGGCCATCAGAGCGAAGAGCCGGAGTACCTGCCGGGTAATTTACTTGCTGGAACGAAGGTCGTTCTGAACAGGGTTTTCTTCGGTCATTGGTTCCAGGAACGAAAATATTGCGCTGTCAACATCGAGGAACTCGAACTGGTTGATTATCGTTGACATCGCGAAGCGCCGTCAGGGTGAGGGCCGATGAGGGCTGCCAGATCTAGTATAGCTTATATTAGTATCCTCTTATTTTTTCGTTCAAAATACTATACCTAGGTATATAATGTGCTGTGTTTTTGTTTCAAGTATCAGAAAATTCTATATTTTTGAATAAGAGGATCACTCAAATCACTTAGTATATTAATTTGGAAATTTCTCTTAATTCTGATGTAAGAAACTAGTACTCTAAAATTGGTGTTTTAGGGCCGCTAGTAAGAACCTTCCAGAAGTAGAACTTCCACCTAGAGATACTAACACCATCCGGTAGATAAGCGTGTAGATACTAACACCATCCGGTAGATACGCGAGTGTTTATTTTACACATGTTGCATATAAATACATACACAAATCATTAATTAGCTAGTCCACTCTTGGAGAAGGAAAAAATTTGACTTTTCCTTTTAAAGTTCCTTGACAACATGACATCGTTTAGTGTGTCGTTTAGTCTGTGTTTTATATTATTGTTTTCACTTTTCATTAAGAGTTTAAAAAAAGTTTGTCTATAAAAATTTACGCTGAACGTAACTTCATTTGTATTTTGAAATAAAACTAGTAATTATTATTGATAACCTATTTTAATAAGTAATTCTTAAAACCAAATTAAATTCTAAAAACCTAGGCGTTTCTCTTGGGGATAACTCAACTTGAAGTGACGAATATTCATTACTGATACTATAATTTTCATGGGACTAATTTATTTTTTCTCGGTTTTGCCCATAATATAATATTCTTTCCTATGTTATGGACCAAGAGGATCTGACACCCCAAGGGCAAATAAGACTAGAATGGAACAAGTCTGTTTGCCTGATGTAGTAGGTATGTTATCCGTGGATTGTAGGCTCACCCCTTATTTTGGTTTACTTATTATTATGCATCGATTTATCTAAGACCCGTCCTCTCTTAACCAGTTATGGACGTTCAAAAGGTGGAGAACCTCTTCTGCTTATGAAGAAGCAGACGATTTAAATAGGACCTATCAAATGAACTACGTAGTTACCTGACTACCTTCCTGGCGACTAAGCCACACTTTCCATCTTAACATCTCAAGGATAAAGGATTACTTGCACACTCATGTATTACGTGGGCACTATATTAAACGCTCTGAAAGAATTTTTGGTTCGTGTTCATGATGATCAGAAGTGGCGTTTGACTTCACATAGTCAACAGCATAATTCTCTTAGTGTTAGTAAATTGTTGTAGGTGCTCACTATCTGTTTCAAAGTATAGAATTTATTATGAAATTTCAGGGCAGAAAATACAACGTACGAAGTGTCTTGATCATGGCTTTTACCCCCTTTGACGCCAAGGCTTTGGCATGCACCAAGTGTATCTCTTATCAAAAAGAAAACATCGGAATCGGGCTAGCCAAAACACTAGGGCTAGATAAGATGGAGGCTGGTCTGATATTTACCTTTCGTCAGCTCAGATGAGACTATGATAGAGCAAACAATTCATCACTACTGTAGTCTAAAAATGATTATTGAATGCAAAATAGCTCACTAATGCTGTAGATTGTAGATCTACCTACTGGGGATAAAATTGGTTCTACCTAAATAGGTATAGAGATACCTGCTAACAATTATCTATAAAATAAATTATTCATTCTTCTAATATAAATAGGACTCAGGTTTTCTATTGGCACCTTCTGTCTTCGAAGCATCGACCTACTTCTTACCTACCCATATCCAGTTCGCCGCCGACATTTACCTGTGAGTGAGCTTCCACTTCCATATTAGTAGCAATCGAGTTGGCGCCGACGAGAGAAAGCATAGGCCTGTAGCAATAATTAGTGTAGAGTAGGAATCCCCTGAAGGACGGAAACAAACAGGAACAAGGAAGAGACGGAAAGAAGGGCCAGATATTTTCAGTAGGAATGAACCTTTGGAATCGAGCATGAAAAAAAGTATTTTACTCCTCTCAAAATTTGATGGTTTCAAGGCACGTAGAATCAGAAAATGGAATAAAAAAAATTCTGTTCTTCCGCCGTACTTCGTTTTTTCGTTAGGTACCATGAACCAGAATTAGTGAAATTTGGTTTGTATGTTGGGGTCTAGTTGGTCGGCGAAGCTCAGCGTTACTGTCAGTGATCTCTAAGGGGTGAAAAATAGGGGTTGAAATTTCCAGAACGCCTTAGCTCGAAAACTTAATGGAAGGGTTTTTTTGGTGTTTTTAAATTGGTTTCTTCCGAAATGTTTGAGACCACCCGGAGCATTGTACGTCCAGCCGTTCGTTCACAGTAAGGCCCTGATTTTTGGACCGAAAAGCTTCGTCAACGATCATGAATGAAACGGTATAAATCCGGCTCAGATATCATTGCTAGGGAGCACCTGATTATAGTCACGGATGGCTGTATGAAGTCGAGTTGGTTGTTCTGTGATTTCATATGAAGAGCGATGGCTCTTTTGGATTTTGTAAGTACTTTTGCAACTTCATGAATAACAACAAATAATTTATTAAGGATAGAATTCTTGAATCCACCGCATATTTATGCGGCTTAACTACGTAAGTAGGTGTACGGCTCCAGTACTCGATTTAGGGCTTTCTTGTGGGAAGCCAGAGGGTGGATATTGACCACAGAAAACAGTTATCTACGCAAAAGGGGCATCTATAGAGGTAAATAATTGTCACTGCTTATACTAATATAATTATTGACATGAGTAATAATCATTCTGAACAAATCTACATGTTTTCAATGCTCATTTCTAGTTAATAATTAGTCAAACAAGATTTGACTGCGATGGTTAGTTATCAGAAAAATGGAATGAGCCGTACAACTCATCAAAGTTATCTAGCTATTTGCGAATCATCTTACTAATCGGTACACTTAACCTGTATTCTAACCTCATAAATTATTAAGCGGCCTAAAGCCTTTTATTTCATTGAAGTATGGTTGATATGAATTGACGAGAGTCAACAATAATATCAGGCTCGCCTGTACACCTACTTAGCTTTCGAGTAGAACGAACTTATTCAGCTGTGACATTTGTACAGAAGAGAGCAAACAGGTACGAGAGATAAGCGCCCGCTCCCCGAGGTGTGGCTCTGTGACTCCGTGCTCTGTCGGTTTACAAAACGAAAGCACCTGCCTGCGCTAGTCATGACAGAATAATTTCATAAGGTTTCTTTCCATTCTTGATGATTTCTAGGAACAGTAATAGTTCTGACGTCATCAAGGTCGCACGCCCTCTATTATTACAGATACAGATAACAATCCCGTAGCCCGAGTTACTTATAACGTATTATTTTAATGTTTTCACACATGGTTTCAACTCTTTTAATACCAATTTTTTTTTGTTCAAAACACTAATTAGGTGTTTTCGCAAGGTTATATTTATTACCTTGCGAAAACACCACTACTTAGCTGATCAAAGTTAAGGTCAACCTTACTAGGCACGTACAAACGTACACAGCATAAGGCATAATATTCATGCTACGTAAAGTAGGTATCGTCTAAAGGGTTTATTCCCTCCCGAATTAGGTATAGGTACCTACAATTAACAAACCTTCCCGGGAATCCGTCATCACTAGCGCCGATTTTTAGCACTGATTTGTTGTGCGTATGCGCACTTTACGAAGCGGTATCGCCGCATCAATCCTCCAGACTCTCCTCTAATGTGCATAGGGAGGAGCATCAGCAAGTAGGTAGTAGTACGAATTTTTTCGAAAAATTTACCAAATTTTATAAAATTTCGTTATTAGGTACCTTGAAAATTTTTCGGTTTCAAACATTTTCGAAATTAACGAAATGTTGGTAAATTTTTCAAACCTTTCCGCAGGGAATAACGAAATTTTCAAAAATCTTGTAAATTTTCGAACAAATTCGTATGCGTGTTGCGGGTTTTGCATACCCTCGACCTTGGCAGGGACTTTGCTGTGCCAGAAGCCCCTTATTATATCTACTTCAGCTGGTTTGGATATGACTGCCTAACTCGGCAAAGAGGCCTCAACTCTTAATTCCTTTTAACAGTGGAATTTTGTATTTCTTTACAATGTTTCATCTCTTGTTTGTATTAAGTTTAATAATAACTCATATTTCTTGTTTTTCTCATTTGACTCGAATCTTTCTTGTCCTTCTTCAACAAACTACTAGAATGTCGGTTTAGAGTTTCATCACAAGCCGAAGTGAATTGCAGTGAACGTTGATCCAGTTGCCAAAATATGAATTAAAAACACTGATTTGTTGAAACTTGTCTTGCTGTAGATCCGCGATACTGGGTTCACTCTGCTGATCAGGATGGCACTCTGCCTTGCCATTTCTTCCTAGTAGATAGGAGTCAGTATTCAAAGACCCCGCAATAAAACATAGCCCCAGGCCTCAAAATGCTAGGACGTGCACCTAAATATAAGTTTTTCTGCCTACAGCGCGAAAAAGCTGTGTTTCTTGCCTGAAGTGTATCAAATGCATCAGAAGGAAGTCGAGTTTATTCGCGTCAACAATAAGTTAATGACCGAAGGCACCCGGCAGTAACTGGCATTTCGTGCAGATGGAACGGAGGCGTCGAACAAGGAACCTGAACTCGAACCCGCCAACGGGGAGTGTTTCGGTCGCTATGTTCCTGCTTCCTAGCGAGCAAGGCCACAATGCAGGTCCCGCTATGAAAACGCTATGACTTCCCGCAACGCAAGGGCAACCGCAGGTGAATCCACTGCCCTCTTGGTACGCCTCCTTAAAATATTAATTGCGAAATCATTAAGGTTCAACAAACAGGTATAGCTTAAAACACTCACAGGAAGGTACCCCCACGAACTCTACCCATCGGCTCCTCCTTAGCGAGAAAAAGAACCATGTGCACCATGACACCTTACTGTATCCTTAACATGAAGTGCAGGGTGGCCCATCGAAGGTGCACCCTCCCAGTTTTCGGCTTATTCTGTCATTAATTATTATTTGTTGTTACAAAGAATGAAGCTTAGCGTTAAATGAAAAAACGCTGCAAAGTCCTTGTCAGATGGGTTTATTATTTTATTGGACAGACCTACAGAAATGTTGGCTGTTCATTTATTATTTCTTTCATGTGAAATAATTGAAGTAGCTATTTCTGATGGTTTCCACCAATTTTGGCCCCCAAAACACGAATTAGGTACGCTTCTTTTTTTCAAATTATCTTTGATCATTGGTAGTGCCATTTAATCGTCTTGATCCGCGTGTTGACACTTTTTCTAGTGTTATTATACAAACTGATGGTGATTTCTGACGATTTCCCAGATTTTTGACTCATAATCAATTTTGGGAGCTGAACATTTGGTAAAACATCAATTTACCACTCTTTGGTCAAAATCGACATCATATTCGGTCTTCTTGGCCCCAAAAACATGGAAAACGATACCTCAAAAGCTCATGTTACTAACATGTTACTAAAACACAATTTACCTATTTTTATACACATTTTCACTCATAGAACCCCCCGTGTAGGTACATTCCGATCGGGCTGCAAAGTTCGGGACACAACTAGGGCCCAAATGGAGCATGTGTGCGAATGAACGAATATTTTAGACCGAAAATGAAGTAGTTATGCGTGATGCGGACGGCGGACGGACATTACATTTTTGGAATCTACGCACCTTGAAACGTAGAAGAAAAAAATGTTGAGGGGGTGCTATAAAATTTGTTTGCTGAGCGATTACATAGGTGTATTATTCACAGAATAATAAACCAAAAGTACCTATCAACAGAATCCAAAATAATCATCATTCTTCAAATTAAATAATATCTCTGAACAGCCAACTCGATTTCATACAGGCATGATGATTATAATAAGGTGTTCCCTAGCAATGATATCTGGGCCTTATTTATACCGTTTCATTAACGATCATGTTGACGAAGCTTTTCGGTGCAATTTTCAGGGCCTTACTGTGAACGAACGGCTGGACGTGCAAGGCTCCGGGTGGTCTCAAAAAATTCTCAAGTTCAAGATTAATTTTAAAACGTAAAAACCATACCTTTGTGCTCAAAGTTGCGCTACGGCTTTCTGAAAATCTCAGCACCCTATTTTTCACCTCTTGGAGATGACTGTTTAGACTCTAGACCACAAATGGGACCTACAAACCAAATTTCATCAATTTTCATTCATGAACTAAGAAAAGTGAGAAGTAGGGCGTGCCGCGGACAGAAATTGTTGCGTTCCATTTTCGTATACCACGGAATAATACGGGGTATTCTGCGGGTACCATCAAATTTTGTGTATGTGTGTGTGTGTGTGTGTGTGGGGGGGGGGGGGGGGGGAGCGTATACATTTTCATGCTGGATTCCAAAGGTTCACTATTGAAAATAATAAACCAGAACTGGGTACGCCAATAGAAGGGTTTTATTACGTTTTTAAATTGCTCTCAAACTAAAGAATTTTTTGAGACCACCCCGAGCATTGTACGACCAGCCGTTCGTTTGCACCGAAAAGCTTCGTCAACATGATTGTGAATCAAACGGTATAAATCCGTCCCAGATATCATTGCTAGGGAACATCTGATTATAATCACGGGAGAAGTATGAAGAGCAGAAGGGGTATGAAGGTATGATGTCGAAGAAAAACGGAGGTATTGAAAAATAGTCTATTTCCACTAATAAACGAAAATACCCAAAAAATACACTGTTATACCGCTTTTGATTATCAAACCATCATCAGTAACAAACTTCAACAGCACCTTTGTTACTAGTTATTGTTTGTTACTGACGGTGGTTTGATCACCGAAACCGGTATAACAGCGTATTTTTCGCGTATTTTCGTGTATTAGTGGAAATAGACTATTTTCCAATAAGTCCGTTTTTGTTTGAAATGGGTTTCCAGATTTCTTCGCGAGTGATTTAGTTCGTATGAAGTCGAGTTGGTTGTTCTGTGATAGTTATTTAACTTGAACAAACGTATGCCTCATGAATAACAACAAATTAATTTGAAATTAATTATTAAATTATTGAATCCTGTGCATTTTTATGAAACTGTAATTCCCGGACCGGCTCCAATACTTCATTTAAGGCTTTCTGGGGGGGGGGGGGGGGGGAGCGCGAGTGTAGGTATTGACCACAGAAACAGCGATCTACGCATAAAGGGCATCTATACAGGTAAATAATAAACCGTTGTGTAATAATTTGTAGCGTTTTTGATTTGGATCGAAATAAGCCAGTAACTGGTGCACCTAGGATGGGCCACCCTGTATATACCTATAAGTACTCTACGTACTCTGCCATATAACCTTTTCCCAGATATTCAGAAAGTAATGTGTGAAATCATGAGTTTGTTATGGCCAACGATGTGATCTGGGATTACTACACCCAATTTAAAACGGAGGCCCTGTTAGACTGTGTTTTACGCTTCTAAGTTACGGGGTCGGATTCACCATTTGAATCACTTTCATCCTGTGAAAACGATCTTTATCACGCCCTCCTTGGCGAATGGTGACAACCTTACGCAACAGAATTTACGAGTATTGATACAAGACGATCGGTGATACCCACAAACTCAACTTTACAAAACGATGTATGTACAACATGTACTTACATACATCGTTTTGTAGAGTAAACATTTATTGTAGGTAGTTCACGGCTACACGAATCATCTGAGAAACTTGGAGAATAGGTCGTCATTTGTCCAGCTGTGATCATCGGAATTTTAACGATAAGACTGATCCAGACTGACCCATCAAGAGTACCTTTATTGCATCAAAAACTTGTATAGATGACCACGCATTCCGTATATAGATGAAAACATGTGTGTGTCGGACGATTAGGAACGAAACTAGAGGAATATATTCATCGAGAATAAGAAAGAATGCATTCATAGACCTACATAATACTTATTATGCATTTCGCGCCATTCGACCATGGACAATCGAACAAGAAGTGGTGGTTGACATGATGGGTTTTCAGTAAGCACCTTTGAACGTTCCAATTATGATTGCCCAGGCGAAGGAAGCATGGTGTGAATTCTCATTTTTTAAATATTATTACCGTAAATGGGACCCATTTTATAGTAGAAGATGAGAGCAATGTTCCATGACCCGTAGGTAACTAACCTACCCTGTGCAACGCATGGGTGTTTCAGCTAGTCTATAGTAAGATGCCTCGTCCATGTCCTAAAAATTTTTTCAAAACTAAAACAAGATTTTGAATCCTCTAAATTACCTGTCTGAAATTCTCAATTTATTTTGAACAATCTATGGAAAACGTTATGTACAATGACGACCTTGATCCGACATCTGACGAAGGTACATTGAAATCTGGACCTCAGACCTCAAACGCGTGTTATGTATTGGAGTCGGCGAGCTGATCAAAAAGTTGACCGCCAAGTTCTAAACGGAGGTGCGAGTGAAAGTGAATTAAATCCACCTCCTTGAAAAGACATCGCGCTTTTAGAATAATAATGGCTCCGTGAAAGTTACTGGCGCTGGACTCTTCCTGCTCGCGAAGATTTTCAAGCCTAGTTTTCTAAACGCTACTTTTTCCGAAGAGGTTTAAAGAGTGCGACAAAAGATGAGGTGAATGGCCCCAGCGCTCGATACGTATTTCGGAATTTCACCAGTAAATATTTACTCAAAATGAAAGGCAATTATTTGACGGAGTTATTCTACGTCCTCGTCCAGTACACAATGACCCTGTAAACTATCCTGCCGTCTCCTTTCCCTAAAAACCTGGGCACCACTGTGCAAAAACCTGGACTTCCTGCACGACCAACCCTAAAAATTCTGATAAAACCTGGACGCTCAAAAGAACGTAAAATACCGTACGTAATAATATTACACGTTTATTATTTCACAACAAAATTACTTTTTCTTCCTGAGAAACATATACCTTAGTAATTTATTAAATTTTAGGAACGATAAGGTTAAAAATATTTATGATGTACTGTAAATCTGTGGAGATATGACTGTAAGTTGTGACTAAGTAAAAGAAGCAAAAGATTTTCTCCAAGCGTAATATCAAAATGGTAAATTTATTGCAGCACAGCCACAGACATTTAGGAAAATACTAGCTAAGAACTTAACCATCTATATAGCTAAGGGTTAACTAAGAGCTGTGATATGTAACAGAAGGGTGTTCTATACAGAGAAGTGTGATCTATAACAGAAGGGTGTTCTACGAGTATACATAATAATAAACCGTTGTGTAGGAATTTGCAGCGTTTTTCTGTTATTTCCCCCTAAAAAATGTGTCTGTCTCCGCTCTTGCCCCAGCTCTGCTAGGCTAGGCTTTGCTCCCGCTGCACTATTCAGTCTCCGTGCGTTGTCCTTTTTCATATTAGGAAATGAGTATAAGATTATGTTACCATTTTCGCCTCTTCGGAATGCGGCCGCAATCGTTCCGTTGTGAAATGCTTAAAACTTCCGGCCACCTGTATTATTATTCATTTTCGAGGGTCGACCAATATCTTTCAATGGCGGTGGTTATTTTGTTTTAATTTTTAAGAATATAACCACACTTTCCCAACTCGATCGAATTGAAAGTCTCCGTATACTCACCGTTAAGGGGCAATTTACAGTATTTTCCCCTTCCACGCCGCCCTAATTGTCGAGCCGGGCTTAAATTAATGTTGTACTGCATGCCCTTTCTAGACCAAGCCCTTTCCATCCCCAAAGACTCAGCCCCATTCTGAGCCCTTGAAGGGCGGAAGTCCCTGAAGTGTCCTATCTCCTCTACAGTTGGGTTTGACGTATTTGGATCATTAGAATTCATCCTCCGATACCAAATGTAGGTAAAATTCAAGATTGGTATTTAGTTGAACTTACCTTCAAGGAACAGCAAATCCAGCTTCTATATCTATAACAATAAAACCACGGCTGTTACCACCAATCAATCAAACGAGATTAGAAATACGTAATCTTCCGCTTAGTGCCTTAATATTAATTTTTGAATAAACATTGTTGCAGGTTTTGGAAGATAGAGCTGAACGTGGTGACGATGAAGAAGGAGGAGTCGATAATACGGCTCTCCAAATCGAAGACGAAAATGCTGGATATATGGAGCACTTCTTCCGAGAGGTTAGTAGAAATTTTGAATCTTTAGACTTTGTAGGTGAAACCTGTAGTGGGATCACAGCCTAAATGCACTAGTCAAAAACAAAAATATTGAACGATAATCGTTACGATTTTTAATAACTATAGCCGTTTAAATTTTGAATAGGAATGATTAATTATCGATAATTATTTTCAGGATGATTATAGTTTTTATGGTTATTTTTAATAGATTTAAATAAACGTCTATTACTTATTCTAATTAGATGTTTCTAGTTCCATTTTTGAGTTTTGTAGCGTATCATCCAAACACCAAATCATAATCAACAATATTATTGGCAATGGGGGCTCAAGGGTAATTAATTATACCTACACGCCACTGCAATCTAAAGCACCTATAAGATATAACACATTGAACATGAGTGAAACCAACAGCTTTATGGGGGTTTTAGAATTTGTAGTTTGAGCCCATGTTCCAAAAACAAGTTCTAACTTGTTGTTGGGCGAATGTTGATTGTGGTTCTGCTAGGTACTAGCGGAAGTAGTGGAACTAACCTTTTAGATCTGATACCGATCACAGTGTGCCCACCCGACGGAATAATAAATTTGGTGTAAGGCTGTAAGGACTTGGAAAATACCAGTTTTTCAGCAATTAAAACATATTTTAGAAAATTGGAGAAAAAGAACAAGGCAACTTTGAACTATCGTAATTGAAGGAACAGGCACTTCGCTTAATCAGCGGTTATAAATTGCATAACAATAATTTTCAGTATTCATGTAGATGAAGGTACGATGAGGATGTAGATACGATTCCTTGAAGGTTACTATTGAAGGGTCGGTAGTTGAGCTACTGCCTGTATCCGTATGCAATGCATGTTAATTGATTAATAATTGAATACGCTACTATTAAGCCGACCGAAGTGGATTTGCAAGCACCTGCCTGTTCTTTGAATAGCATGACGTACAGCGTTGAAACTCACAGAAAATACATTTTCATGATTTTAGTGGTGATTAAGGTAGGTTCCTAGTTCCGTGTAACCACAGGTTTCCTGGTAAGGCTGTTGAATAGGACGTCCTTTTTTTGCTACTTGCACTATCGGGCCCAGAATAGAAATCACAAAGCATTCGCGACTAGGACCTTATTTCCGCACGAAAGGCACAATACCTTCCCGATAGTCTTCGGAATTAAAAGTAGAAGTAGGACGAACGCACAAAAAGAAGAAGAAAGCCTCGACCTTGAAAACCTCGAGTTGTATTGTTGTAAAATGGACAATAAAGGCTCTTCTCGCAAGACATCCTTCAATGCTGGGAGCTGGACCGGTAGGTACCGTCCAATCTCTCGCTGTTTTTGTCGAGTACTTTCCAGACTGTCGGTGGCCATCCATAATGTTTCAACCGACTTTCTTGCTGGTATAGATTTCTTTGTGACGGAGGGCAGGAGGTGGTAGGTGGAAGAAATGAAAGTCGAGTACTAGATAAAATAGGCCAGTGTATAATACTGACCTTTCAACCTATATCAACATTCTGAGTGTGGACAACATTCTGAGTGTGGACAACATCAAAAACCGAAGGACAATCGGGTTTTTACTCTTAAATCACAACAACCACCATCATTCAATATTTTTGAATTGCCACATCTTGGAGTGGCATGTTCGAAACACGTACACTTACTTAGATGAGCTCATCCAGTAGTTTTTAATTTACCTCACAGATTAACAGGTCATAGCAAACAATAGTATCTAGTAGTGTAATAATGTTCCAAGTCATTTAGATTGGACCAACTATTTACATTTATTAAATCGCATCGTTATAGCGAAAAATTGAAATTTACAGTCTAGAAAGTCTGGTTTGATATAACGCGAATTTGTCATCATCGAGAAGCAAAACTTCTGTAGCAGACGGGACATTCGAAAGGACGTTCGCCAGTATGAAGTTTCATGTGCCCTCTCAGTACTGAAGGTCGTTGGAAGTACCTGTCATAAAACACAACATAAGGCATTAATTTGCGATTTTTTTTGTACCCTCCCTACCCATTCCTCATACAAAGTGGGCTAGAATTACTGTAAATTATTCTCTGCTTCTTAAGTAGAGAATAAATTGGCGTGCAGAACGAGAATCCTCTTATATTGAGTATCATTATATTATAAAGAATCCCATATCGCACCTGCAGTCAGCAATCCCCACTATTGATTGAGCATATAATATGATGCATATTTAATGTATAATGTTGTATAATACATGAAAATTACTATTATTAAAAAGCCCTGTCGAAATAGGCCGCCATCGGGCGAAGTATGTAGGTACTTGAAAAATGGCAGTTCGTTTAGGATTTCAATTTTGCGCCTGTGCAGACGTTATTATTATAGCGATTAAATTGAAACTCATAATGGGCCGTAACGGACTACACCTGCGAGAAATCTGAAATTTTCATCCATTTCGAATTAAATTTCCGAATAGATAAGGAGAAATTTCGAGTGTCAGGAATTTCATATTTGCCCTTGCGTAGACAAACTTACTGCGCGATTTTGAAGAAATTTATACTGGATAATCTGGCGGCTGAGACGCACATCCCCTCAAATGGACATAATTATGATGGACATAGATACCCACCTGTAGAATAGGGGATTCAGTACTTTTGACATCTTTTGGGGTTTTGGATGTAGTTTTTCGAAGGAAATTTTTTTGGAATAGGATAAATCCTGAAACCTCTAACCTCTAATAAATGGATATTTGTATACAGCCTGGTATATGAATGATACAAAACCACATGGTCATCAATAATCCATGAAAGAAAGAAAGAATGGGATTATTCAGTTTACACATAGGCCACATGGGCCCTCATGGCGTGTAAGGGCTTCACATTACATGATGGCACGACGTAAATAAAAATGAAAATATGAAAATTGCGTCATACCAAAAAATTAATTAAGTTAGAAAAAAAAACAAGTTCCGGTCATGCAGCATGGCTATAAGAGCGAATTTTTAACGAAATTTCTCACTATTGTGTAAAAAGATAATACAAGAAACCATGATCGTGATTTCGTGATTTTAGCCATTTTCACAGATTTTTGACCCTTATTTGACCCAATCTTTTTTGAGAAAAATATTTTTATCATCAAAATATCGCTCTTTCTGTCGTGAATCCCCACCCCACACATCGTCAGGTGAATTGGTATTGATTTTAGCCATTAATACCAGTTTTTGACCCCCAAAAATCCATTTTTGGCCTCTGTTTTATATGAAGCACAACTGAAATGGTATTTTTCTTTCTTTACTCAATCTTTCGATTTGAGCAGTTTTTAGCGGTTTTTGACCCCTAAAAACTCAAACTTGACCCCCTTAGAATTATTGAAAATTGCTCATCTTCGAACTCATCATTTTGTTTAGTAATACGAACATTTTGGCGAAATATGACATTTTTATCATACCTACCTAAGGTATCGTGTGGAGTGATATATATATTTTTTTAATATAAATTTATGTTTAAATCCAGGGATGAATTCGGGGTGTTCTGAAATGGATTTGCCTCCAAAAAAAAGTGATAATTCATGTTCTGAAGTTTTGGACCTATTGCAATAGCTTCATTTTCTAAAAATTCGCAAAAAAAAACACACACACAAAAGTAAGGACATGTTAAGGAATCAGTTGTCATAAAAACTAGTATTATCATAAAACTGGGCTGATACTAAAGTGGGGATCAATCATGGAACGGAAGGAAGACTGATCCGGAGTTGACCTAACAGCAGATGATGGGTGAGAGGGTCCATATTCTTGCTCCACCAACTCTGAGCGACCTACCGAGGGCGCATGTCCGAGTACTCGTTTAATTTATAAATGTTTACCTGTCGCAGTAAGGACACGAATCGTCTTTCTTCCTATCTTTTCTCCTCAAGTTGTAGCCGCCGTCGAAATCCACAAAGATCCTTTTGTCTTTGAGAAGCGGAAGTTTTTTTGAAGGAAGGTGAAATTGTCCTGGAAGTTTCTGTAAACAGAATCGATATTCGAGCCTAATGCCTTATAGCTCATCAATGTAGCTTACTTACTTAGAATGACGCCAGAAACAAGTACGTGTCTGGTATCGATCTTTCTGGTTTTTAGGAGGCTGAATCGATTTCTGAACATTTCAGCATAGATACGTCGAGTTGAATAGGTATGGCACCATTACTGCAGTCACCACTTATACCCGTTTTGAAGGAGACCCATGGTGATGAGACCTAAACTGTCGATTATGAATGTTTTAGAAACTCAAAAATCAATAATAAAGACTGGGAACGGAAAATAGTAAATCTGTAATTGAAAATTTGTAACCCACCCGCAACAATGATATTCGTAAGGGGCTGGTTGGCTGACTCGCTAAGTAGTATTTTTTCAGTTTTTTCAAATTACAATTTCACTAGTTGGTCCTCATTATAAGTGACTGTCATTTCCTTATATCTCGAAAGTCATTCAGCATTTTCTGTCAGAACAACTTTATTGACGCTTGTTTTCCGAATCAAACTCCATACGAGACAATAATTTTGTAATGGATTTGTAGGGGGTAAATAGCGAATAAGCAATGATTGGTGCTATCGCCACCCTACTTACTGTTAGATTAAAGCAAAAATACCCCAAAAGAAGGAATATAATAATTAGCCATCCATTGCTGCTTTTAATGAATGTGACGCTATTATAGTTGCTGCTTAGTTCAAAAATTCGTTACCCTTGGCACTTTCCAAAGGTACCACCTCGTGACGATACTCAAACGTGCCACTGAGGACCAATCATCACTTGCTGAAAGGTCGAATTTATTCGTAACGCCTGGCGATTTGGACCTTTTGACGTTTTCAAACCGCGTAGCCTCCCCAGTTTCCATCGATTCGCATTCTGAAATGTTAAAGCGTTACATAGGCTCTGTAAACATACACGACCAATGGAGTGTGACATTATATGGAAGGATGAGTCTGATCCTACCTATTGTCGGCAGGAACTGCTCAAGGCCGTATGTCAAATGCGCAACTGTCACCGTTGGGGATTCTATTGCGGTAGGTACCTACGTACAATAGATTCCCAAACACATTAATACAATCACACAACACAAACACGCAGCGGTTGGAAAAAATTTCTTCCTCTCCAGTATGATAAGAGGTTTTAGATATTCTTCGTGCAGGAGGAATATCCAATGAAGGAAGAGATTTGGAATTCAGGTATAGGTAATTTTTGGTAACTAAGTTACAGCTACCTACCATAATTATACTTTAAAAACAATAAAGTGACAGTTTCCTGAAAATCGGAATTTGATTAAGATGTAACGTTGACGTTTGTTTATTGTTACCATATCAGGAACATATTCATGTGTATGGGTGAAAATATTGGTCCATGCATACCAGTGAAACCTCAGAAAACCTTTTAAATGCGCCAGTCTTCCTATCCGTACTGATAAATTCCTAAGGAAAAATTACGAATTTTGAACTTAATGACGGCCTATTTTCCATTAGGAATTCGTTGAAAGCAATCAAGTAAGTTTTCCTATTCTTCGGAACCCCTGAAATAACGTAGGTACCTTACTTTTATGTATTCAATTTATTAAGTC
Organism: Leptopterna dolabrata; assembly: GCA_954871275.1. NCBI lineage: Eukaryota > Metazoa > Arthropoda > Insecta > Hemiptera > Miridae > Leptopterna > Leptopterna dolabrata. The sequence continues at coordinate 18,619,612 of OX940982.1, read as the reverse complement.
ATTCTTTTCGACTTCCCCTGTTTTATTATAAGTGATATTTACAGAGCTATCCAGTAACAAGTAAATAATGGAACTTACTTCGCTTCTCATTATTCGGGTACCTACTTGATTGATTTTGTGTTGCACAGCGAAGTCTAGTTGGATAGCTATTCTTTCAATTGCCCATTCTGTATCGCGAGATGAAATCCACCAAGGGAACCAATTACCTTCAGTACGCCCTCGACTGCTTCCATCTCTGGAACCCAAGCTAAAACCCACCTACCCATCCGCGTTTTGCCCGAAATTGACCAATCAAAAAACAGGTCGAGCCGGTTCGACCGGTGAATCTTCGGATGATTTCCAGCATCCGCGGTAGATTCTATTACAAATCATACGGTGTCGTGGGACTCCGTATATTCTCAGACCGGTTTCCATTTCCCTGATACCCCGACATTCTGCCTGTGATTGCGATTCTTCCCAGAAAATTTGAGTTCAACGGCGGCTCTGCAAGAAGGCAATTGAGCTTGAATGCCATGTACTGCAGAGAATGCAATTCTCTCATAATAGAGCAACTTGAACGTGCATTGTACCTCACGCTAGATTCATCTGGGGCTGCGAAATCCAAAAGCTGGAATAATCGGATGAAGGAACGTCGAGTCTCATTTCTAAACTACTAAAGGTTATTGGGGAAGCTGGAAATCCTGTTTCTCAGCAATGATGCGATTGCGATGATGCTGGTGGCTCCAAAGCAGTAAAATTATGAACTACTGGCGACAAGATAGCGGTCCTTGCAAGTAGGTAAACGATAGAGGCTGCAGTACAGGAAAACCCAACTTTCAGAATGTCATAGAGGTTTTGCTAGACTGTCTATGATGGCTTCGGGTGGTCCCTTCAAGAATTGAAGCGGACTGCCATCGCCAGGAATGATTTGTCTTCCTCCAGCTGGAAACGAATGCCGGAATTTGTACGGTCGAAGAAAAACCTTTTGGAACCTCTCCAAATGCTGCTGAAGTGCAAGGAAATGATGAGACCTATACAGCAACAGACTAGGCCTTAGAGTCTTCGCCGTTTGCAAGAGTTTTCTCGGCATACTTTTTCAGCGAGTTTTCAGGATCAGTTGATGACACACCTTTTAAAAGTCGACAAGTCAACATATTCCGATTACGGGACTACTAAGAATGCTCTCCTAACCAGAAACCAAAATCTTTACCTTTGCTTCTCCTCCTGAGGAATTTCATGTATATTCTGGGCATAATGTTCCACAAAAATAGCGCAACTCTTCCTCCCGTCTCGATCTCAGCTTTTCTCAACGCTGAAGGAAAATGTGCCGCCTGGATTTGAATATAAACTTAGCGCCAATAGTACCGACACCTACACGATACCAAGCGGCTATATTGTCAACATGTGATTTTGTTTATGCGCACCTTTGGATTTCACCTAGTTGCAGTGATTCTGTTTATTAGGTAGGATATAAATTCAAACTAAATCCACCAACTACGTACTCATAATGGTAAATTTAAATTTATTGCTAATATTTATATTTATCAAAGCGATTGCCACTTCTGAATATTATGAAGCGATTTGTCCACACTATTGAATGATCGTAACATTTTTTATGTCAAGATGGTTGATATTCAAATTTAATGTAAACGCTTAGCTACTTAACTTCCTTCAGCGCATGTGTTAGCTTATTTTCTAGGTGGCATTGAAGAAGCTATTCAACGCTCTTGTGAAATTCCTTGGATTGAATGAGACCAAGCGTTCAGCAAGCTAGATTATCCTCAGCTGCTAGATAGTATTTTGCATTTATTTTCTTATTGTCGAATTTGAAAAGTCTGGAAGGAGTGAAAGGGTCTGAGAAACAAGGAAAATGATGATTGTTTCAATCATTACACTGTCAAAGATTGTAATTTACAAGAACTAGATGGAGGCAAAGCACTGATGTAGGTCATCATACTGGGAAGTAGCCAGATTTTTTGGCTATCTAGATTTAGAATCTTCTGGAACCAGTCATGAGACAGCGATCGGCCTTTTGTCTGCACTCAACGATGACTCAATATACAACTCAAACACGGAGAAGTAATGGAAAACTGATGCTCAGCAGATAGTGGGCATTGCTTGAACTGAAGGTAGGTAGCGTTGAGGAATGTCGCTGGGGATTGAAATGGGGATAGGCGCTGGAGGAAATGAGCGTTGCAATGAGATTTCGTCAGTTTATTACTGGCTCACGAAAACAAAGGAAGACGTGAACTCACCAAAGCCATAAAATCAAGCCGGGAGGAACCTGCCCTACTTCCGTAGGTATTTCATCACATTTCCATAGGTAACTGCAACGGGCATTATCAGTGAAGGGCGCGTGGTTTATTTATAATTTCGTTTATTTATAATTTCGTTGATTATTATTACTAGCTGTACCTTATCAATGTTGGATTCTATCTACCTTTGTGAATCCTAGTGGCGATTTGAGAAAGCACCCACCCACTCGGAATAAATTGTTTACCTACCTTAGATTCTGGTATGCTGATAAATATAGGTGCCTAAATTTGCTTTAGTTATTCAAATTCTAGAATATGTGTAATGAATTACGTTTGTTTAGGTGAATATTAATCAATAGTAATAGGAATCATCCAATTCTTATCTTACACTATCGCATAACTGAGAACGTTGAATGTTCGTTTTCGTAGTTGGGTTCTGCTGGTTAAAATGGATGGCGAAAGTGACTCACTATCAGCTGGTCGCATTGTGGTGAGATATCGTGCCGTTCTATCACTCGGAAATTTATTGTGGGACGCTTCCGGAAGCACAGCGATAGCATTTCCTTCGGCCGAGTGTGAACGAGTCCATCGAACCGATTCTAAAACGCTTCAACAGGTGGGTAGGTGATAGGTGACTATCTGTAGATAGTACCTACCAATCACAAGGAAGAGGCTGGGTATAGTTCAATGCCGGATCCCGGATCTCATCATGAGGCTCAGAATGCGAATTTCAAAAAATATCACTTCGAGCATTATGTGGTACAATGACCCAATGTAATTCAGGTGGGCTACAAAAGAGGCGAGGTTGAACAACATGTATAATGTGTCGGTACCGACTCCATTCTCTAGAATGTCATCTCGATGATTAATTGCTCCTGGGTGAGCCGTATCACTTCACGATGATTAGTGGTTTCGTTTCATCATGACACCATCTCTTCTGAATGCAAGGTAAATAGTTTACAATGATGAAACAGTTTTTTATTTTTTTCGTTATTTGGCATTGTACAATGGTACATATTGCCATACATTAGGTATTTACAAATGACATATAATACAGAAGTGCCAAATCTACAAATAATTATTGTTATTTATAAAATTATTGTCAAAATCAAATAGAGATACATAATAAAATGTCAAATATTTACAAACCAAAACTAAACATAAACCCTAAGCGAACTAAAAAAAAAATCATAGATGTCGCGATATGTATTAACATTTCTCAACAATTCATAGTAATTGAACGGATGTACTAGGGAGGGGGATGTAATAGCTGCAAACAAAAATATTCGGTCATCGCTGAACGCATCACAAGTCATATTATATGCTCAAGAGGTTCTAACTCGCACGCCTGACACTTATCTTCTAAATTAAACGTAGAAGATATGTAGGTACCTACACTTTACTACTTGAAACTATTTTGAAACTGATGAGTTTTAAATTGAAGTGCTCTGCTCTTCAATCAGCATCAAAATATCCTAGCATTTTGTACTGTCACTGTCACACAACGACAACACTACTGCATGGGAACGGATTGCAGCCTCAAGAGGCGAGATGGTTATTTCTCTTGGATCTCTTTTCTATGGTTTATTGGTAGGTACTACGTATTTATAACCCACGGGAGGCCCGGCCAGAATATACGTAGGGCCAGGGGCAGGACCCTTCACGGGCTGTAGCGCCAAGGGGTAAATGTTATGGTGTATGGTAAAAAAATCCCCATATGGTCCGCTTTGGCTTCCGAGTTCCGCAATTCGTACCTACGTGATTGTTGATAATGTTGAATCAATTTATTATTAATTTGTTTGTAACAAAATATTGTGTTTTTGTAGAATCCGAATGACCTACAGCAAAAAATTATACATGTTGTTTCAGATGGAGCAGACGAGAGAGTGGATCAACGAAATCAACGAACACATAGCCAATATCAAGATCCTCCACTCAACACTTCTAGCTTCACCTCGCCCAGATGAAAGTGAGTACCTAAGGAGACTGAGTGAGCGAGTATCCGTGTCACTAGGTATCAGACCCCGATTTCAGATAGTAAGCGCCCAGGGAAGTTAATCTTTTCAATCAAACATTATAAAATTTTACAAATTCAAGCGTATTTATTATCAATTTTAAAACAGCACCAGTATGCAACTAAATACACTAAGGTATTTTTCTTATTTTATAAATAATTCTTACAGTTTGATACGGCTGTTATAATTACCTTTAATAAAACATGAGATATAGTACTCTGCGTAGGTGCCTACCTATTGTTGAACGTTTAAATATTGGTAATCAAAAGTAGGGATTTGGTTTTAGGTCTAATATTTTTAAGCGCATTGCATGTTACGATAAATTAACGTTTACCATGGCAGTACTCTATGGTAAAAATGCTATTTTTTACAAAAAATAGCCAACAAACTGAGTAGGTGCTTCCCTAGTTGGTTTTATGCAAAGGTTTTCATAATCAAAGACAGAATTATACTTATTTTAAAAACTAAAACACTTCAAAATGGAAAAAGTTCTGTAGGTGCAAGTCAAAATAAAGAATTAGGTAATAGGTACCTAATATAAAGTAAGAAACTAAAATTGAAAAAAATAAAGCATACAAATTGTTCTATATTTGTACTGTCGTTTCTAAATAGCCTGCCCTACCCAGGCAACCATTTTACCCCTTTCGCCTTACAAATGAGCTAAATCAACCGTGTTTCTCCTTCGTCAAGCGCGGGGATATTACATTTATGTATGTTATGCTGTAAGTCGTAGGATTTGACATGTATTTTTAAAAATCAAATCATTACTGTACTGGAAAAATTTAAATTTTCTCCTCCGTCAAATTTTTTGTCCTTTCATTTTTTCGCACCTCAAGTTCTCCCGCCCCACAAAATCTGGCAGTCTGGGCAAATGCATACCCAGTTGGCCCGCCTGTAAATCGGGGACAGTATTAAAAATATCAAGACCATTTTATAACCATGATCAAGCCGACCATGGGCGGGGACTGGCATTTTTTTCTTTTTTCTGTCATAAAAAATTTAATGTAGAGAGGAAATGTAAAGATTTCATTTAAACCTAGCTGGATTGCCCGAGCGTTGCACGGTGAACGGGCAGAACTCCGAGTGCCAGTCAACAGTGTTTCCTGCCTACCCACCAGGCAACATTTCCAACACCCTCTTATAACGGACGAATGGTTTGTCGCAATAGAAATCGTTGTGGTGTCGTTGGAATCAGCGAGAAAATCTCTTTCCATTAAATCCTGTTTCGTCCCAAATCGCATCCGAAAGTAATTTTTCAATTATTTCCTGTAACTCCTAAGAGGAGCAGAGGGCCGTCACGAAATCTCGCCATCCATCCCGGTTGTTCGCCAAAGCTTTAACATCCTGCCCTGCTCGTCCAGCTTCTGTTTCCACAGATCGCCTCCAAGTCGCACGTGGTCGCCCCCTCCTTCTGCAACCCTGGGGATTAAGCTTCCCAGGGTCCATCAGCGATCTGACATTCCATATTCCAACTCGGGTCGTCCTTTTCATGCCAAAGTTCTTCAACATAGGGCATTATTCGAATTGGTTTCTGTAATCATCGCCCACAGCAACCTTGCTTGGCAGAGGTCTGGCCCTGTAGCCCAGAGCCCTAAGCTTTCCTGGGCTCCTACTTCCTGAGACGGATCTCACCTAAATATCCCATTCAGGTTACAGTGGCGGCCCTCCTCCTTTCTCAACACGGGCTTGGGACCGGCTATGGCGGAGTTATGCCCTTAGTTACAGCGAAATGTAAACATTCTGTCGTGAATGATCGCCGAATTTAAGATGAAGGAGTCGGATTTGGAAAAATTCACGTAGCCTGCGGTACCCGCCGGTGTTGGAAGACCACGCCAGAAAAAGCCGCATAAAGTTCCGTTCAGTCGTTTGGCCATCCACTCAAGACACACAAACTTCAGAGTTTTATAGATAAGATAATGCACTTAAGTATCAATTTAAAATACCGAAATATACATTAAGAACCCCGTTTTGGGTTATTAGGATTTTTTCAAACATTTCCTGGTTAGCCCCCCCTTCCTTTTCCAAATCCTGGATCCGCCACTGCCGGTAGGTACTTACCGATCTAATGATCTAATTATACCATCGGGCATCGAGAGAAAAATTTGGGTTTGGATGCTCAGCAGTTAGTAGAAGGCAGATAAATGAAACTTTGCTAGAAGGGTACCTACCTACCGAGTTTTTTTGTTTGTTTGTTAATAAATCAGTTTCAATGTCTCTCCAAGTATCGAATAGCAATTTCCTGGGAGACCTGTTACAAGGACTTGACATTGAAAAAGGTCAATATGCGCTCGCACGAAACTCTGACTCAATAGTTTCATAGCAGGTAACGGCTGGTTCAAATAGATCGAACTTCCGTAAGTATTATCGATTACTAAACTATGTTTTCAAACCTCGGACTATCGATTCAACCATTGTAAAACCCGTCCACAGTGAGTTCTTCATAATTCGAGCATCATTATGAAATCCATCAGCTGAGAAAAACTGCTTCAGACCTCAACCAAGATGAGATAATGGTATTCACGTTGTTACATCAATATGCACCTAACGTATACTTTCCTCTTTTTGTTAGCACTTAACCTGTCCACAACTCTAGTGGATTATTCGACGCTTTTAAAAAAAATAGGTATTTTATCATCGCCAACGGTCGTTGACTCCAACGTGCCCACCAATCTACCTATCTTCAATTCTTCCGTATGAGCACCAACTGCCTTTAGTAAAATCATACCATTTGATTACTTTGTTGCCACCTACATTATTATAATCACTATTTATACATGTTCCTCAATGTCAATGATATTGAGACGAGAACTGAAACCATAACATTGTAAGATATGTACCTAGTAGGGACCTAAGTAGTTAAGGATAGACCATTAAATAGATAATTGTAAAGTACCCTACATTATTTGCTACCTGAGGACACGTTTATGGTATCTAGTCTCTACATTGATGCACTATCTACCGATTTGCATAATACATGGTTCAAGGCAAACTTAAAAGATTAGGTCGGCAGTGAAAACTATAGGGAATCCTCTTTCTGTCATGTAAGTACGTGAAAGTGATTGGTTATGTGAAATCGAAAACAGATTAATATGCAAGTGACGGGTAGGTAGGTATGCTCCATGATAGTCCTCTTTATTGTATTTTCAAAATGATTTGTTTGACTTAGTAATGAAAGACGCTGCAAAACCTTCTATACAACGGTTCGTTATTTTGTTTTATTTTATTTTTATTTAGTTATTTATAGAGGGATAATACGGGTGATTCGGCCTTTGCACGTCACTTGAATTTAGTCCAGTCATAGCTTCAATTTTACTTCCACGTTCCTCTTATATAGGAATGGAAGTATGGTGATACTGTCAAAATTAGGTGTCCGAGAAAACCAAGAAAAATAATAAAAACGGAGTTATTGAAAGACTGTCTATTTCTACTAATACAGTATGTTGTACCTTTCAATAACTCCGTATTTATTCTCTTAAACAGGTTTCCACGATTTCGTCGCTACCGATTTAGTTCGTAAAACCATGGAATCTTGTTCAGAAGTGCTCAAAACGAGTTTCTAGACGTCGCTCCGTACATATGATGTATGTTGGACTTTTAAATGGTCATGACTTCCTCAAAATACGGTATTTTTCAGATCTTCTTTTGGGGTTTTGCTCAGCTAGTTGAACGCTTCCGTCTGAGATGAGAACGGGCTTTCTAGGTGGATAAATAAGGGTGTTATGACGAGTTTTCCAATTTTTCGATTTTCTACGATGACTCCCATAAAAATGAACTAAAATTGGTGCGGTTGGTACCAAAATGTCAAGATCATGCCTAGTGATTTTGAGCTCGATCGTATTTGATTTGGCTAATTGACAGCAAAAAATACGTCAATGGGTCCAACACTTTCTAGGTTTAATAGCTAAATGACGTTAGTGTGGTGTCAGAAAGTGGTTGAAGCAAGCCTACGGATTTTACCCAAATGGGCGGCCAGTCAGGCCGCAATGGCCGGCCTGTCAGGCTGAAATGGGCGGCCTCTGTCGCCAAAATTGTATCCACACTATTATGAAAACATGGAGATACCTATTGCGTGGCAATCTACACACCAGACCTTGATGTTACAGAAAGACAATTTGTTGAGTTTCTTCATTTCTGCTCGAAAGGGAGCATGTTGGATGTACTTGAAAAATTCGAAATTATTAAGAGTGATAGGTTGAGTTAATCTTTCATTGATGTACAGCAGACGCCGCTTATTGTGGCCACGTTGGGATCAAGCCAAACCGGCTACAATAAGCGAACTGTCACATAAAGCGAAATGGGACCCCAATAGAAATCATTTTAAAAAAAGTATGTACATAAGGCTTTTTATTATATGTATGTACATAACAAATTATGCGTGTCAATTGAATTATGCGTGTATGTGGGCCACTTTAGGAGCTGTTTTTGGAAAAAAATTTATAAAAACCTTGTTTTTTGGCGAAGAATAGGCCTGTCGACCCTTGGGTCCTTTTCTCGAACTTTTAAAAACCATTCTTTGAGCGCAAGTTCGACATCTTCGTCCTTCCCTCTTCGTTTCCTCTTCCGAGACTGGCTATCATTCTGTACAGCAGCACGTTCAACAGTTTCTCTCTCTTTCAACAACTTACCGAGTGAGGATCTAGGGATGTTTCAAGGCAGCCGCTGTCTGGCTCATCTTTGGGAGGGCATCGTTCTTTTTCAAAATGTGTTGATGATGTGAAAGTTTACTCAAAAGTTATCGCTAACACTGATGCTCCCTTACCTCGGCTTTCGCCACATTAAAAGAACTGACTGTTCCGAGCCTTTTCTGCCATTATAAGCAAATTGCTCCACTAATCGGTGCTACAATAAGCGGCGTCTACTGTAATTCCTTTAAGTTTTTCTCCAAAATTGCGTTTATTTCTGTAACAGCTTGGTTTCCCCCTTCCTTCCTTTCACTTTTTGCCGTCCACTTCCATAGCCAGATCAGAATCGACCTGCCTTTCACTTTGCTCCCTTCTCCTTTCATCTTCACAGCCAATCCTAATCGACCACCCTTCACTTTTTGGGACAATATAATTATAAGCTCACCTCTCTCCAATGTGCCTTCAGTTATTGTTTGTTACTGACGATGGTTTGGTCACCGAAACCGGTACCTACAGCAGTGTATTAGTGAAAATAGACAACTTTTCAATGACTCCGTAATTTTTGGTTTATTATTTTCAATAATGAACCATTGGAATCGAGCATGAAAAAAAAATTCTTACCCCCCCTCAAAATTTGATGGTTTACGTTTCAAGGTATGTAGAATCCAAAACTGCAATAAAAATATTTCTGTCTGTCCGCCGTACGCCGTACGGGCCACTTTTCTTAGTTACCATGAAAGAAAATTGATGAAATTCGGGTTATAGGTTCCGTTCGGGGTCTAGTTGGTCCTCGAAGCTCGACGTTACTGTCAGTCATCTCTAAGGGGTTCAAAATAGGGGTTGAAATTTTCAAAACGCCTATACCATTTTTTTTACGTGAATATTTTTACGGTTTTAAATAGTTCTTGAACTTGCGAGTTTTTTAAGACCATCCGGAGCGTCGTACGTCCAGCCGTTCGTTCACAGTAAGGCCCCGAAGTTTGCACCGACAGGAATTTTCGACTCCAGTGTGAATGAAATTGTATACAATTCAAACCAAATCTCGTAATCAGAGACGCGCCCACAATAGGAAATTTGGCGGAGATGAAATCATTGCTAGGGATCACCTGATTATATTGGAGGAGTATGAAGTCGAGTTGGTTGTTCTGTGATATTATTTCATTTGAAAAATGATGGCTCTTTTGGAGTTTGTTGGTAGGTAGTGAAACTTGAACAAACGTTGAAGTATTATTGATGGGTAAATTATTACGACGGTAAATCATTACTCAACGGTAAATTATTACACAACGGTTCATTATACCATCTACGTAGAAGGGGCTGGAGTTTTTTGGTAGGTACTTTCGCAACTTTTTTCACTCCTCATCAACAATTTCTTTTCAGAACTTCATTATGTGTGTTTCTTTTTGTTAGGTACTGTTTGTCATCGGCAGAATTATTTTAGCAACATTTAACTCGTGATTTAGGTAGGTACCTAGTAACGAGTACGGGGTTAGGTACTAACCTACGGAGGGTCTGCGATCTACATAATATGTATAGAATAGTACATATCATATTATATAGACGGGTTATCTATACATAGAGCTGTGATCTGTAACGGAAGGGTATTCTATACAAAATAATAAACCGTTGTGCAGGGATTTGCAGCGTTTTTAATACCTAGGTAACTGTATAACTGAATCACCCATAATCTCCTCTACAAAAGAGCGTTGATTTGAGAAATTTAGGGTAGATGGAGTTTGGTCCTTTATAAAATCCGAGCTGCAGCAAACCCAACGATTTTTTCTTGTAACTGGATAGAATGTACGTTTATCAAGAACTTACTGGGTACCTTCCTACCTACTTTCCAAAAAATATCCACGAAAATTCATTTATTTTTCTTGAAACGAAGAACTCGATTTCATAAAACCTTGTGTGACTTGAATCACTATTATTACCCATCTCTGTGATTACTGGGCTACAGTTATACCGTTTGATTCACGATCATGTTGATGATCAGTCCAAACTTCAAGTCTTCATTGTGAACAAATAACTTGGTTGTGCCTAAAGTTTTTTGGTTAAAAAAAAATAAAAAAATTAAAAAAAAATCGGGTAGATACCCTTCTATTTAAAGTTTTCGAGCTACGATTTCTTTTTTGTTGAACATCTAAATTTCCCAATTATTCAAAGTGAAAGTTGAAGAGAGCATCTGAAGGCTTCAGATCTAGATACCGCTAAAAATTCTTGAACGGTTCACACGTGTGTTCTGCAATAGCCTGATTAGACGGGTAGTACGGGATATTCACTTATTTCATGTCTTGATGACTGGCTTATTTTACAGTAAAGAATATTCAAATTAAGGTCATCCTAATCCCTAACCAAGGTTCAACTTCAAATCGAGCTTGTTTATCGGAGAGTGGGTAGTTTCAGTGATTGCCGAAGATGATCCTCCTACATAGTTTCATATTTATACTGTTGAATGTACCGTGTTCCATACGTAGGTACTGGTGGATCGATATACGGTAGAAGAAGGTAGGTAACACACATGTTCATAATGCCGCGCATTTTTTGTCAAGGGCCAAAAGGTGAAAACCAATTTGATACCCTGATGTTATTTGTATGAATCTCAAAAATACGACGTCATATGGTTCACTGAAACCTAGGAAATTAATAACACTTCCCGTCGCCAATGGTGGACCTTCTATCTAGGTAGCAGGTACCTTTATAGTCAGTTCCCAATTGGATTTCGACATGTCCTCCGGTTCGTTCCAAGTTGATTGGGAGCTTTCTAAAACTGCAAGGGAAATTGGTCGGCTTTGTCCGGAAAAGAACATCGCATCGTCCGGATTTCTAGTTAATTGCAGTATCGGTGGCGATAGCCGTTTTAGAAACCGCCGATCAGGGCTGATCCTCGGGGCGGGAGAGCTAATCGTAGGTAGACGACCAATCAATACTTATTACGAGGACAACTGCACCCTTTTTTCTTTTCAAACGGCACTTTTCGGTGTCAGTGCCGAAAGTGGTCTTCGAGGGTGAAAACATGAATTGCTGTGGTATCCATAAATCTTGATTTTGTAGATTGGACTATGATTTACATTAGAATTGAAAGATTCGTTTTTAAACGATTATAGTAACTTGTCAGTTACGATGAAAATTCCTTGGATAAGGTCCAGAATAACATCTGTTCTAATGCAATCCGTGACGAGCAGGGTTCAGCCTGGCGAACCTTACAGATGGATATTTATAAAATTGGTACAGAACCATCTGGGGGAACAAGCTGCACGGTCTGCCCTCAGAATATCGGTTCATCACGGTTATTCTTTTTGCACTAGGAACGCAGAAGTACGTTTTCGCAGAGTGTAAACTTGGAATAGGATTTGGATGAAATTTATCTGGCACCATCTTGGGACTTCATACATGAGTATTAATAAGATGGAGGGATACGTGCAGGATGGGGGGGGGGGGGGTCACTTTTTTCCCGACTTCAAAAAAGGAGGAGGTTATATTCGACCTGGTTTTTTTTAAACTATTGTTATAATGTTTGTCCAGCGATTTTTCGTATGAAAGAGGATCATCCCCCGGTGGTGCCATACTAGTTTTGTAAGTAGACACGTATTACTGGGCCTGTACTAAGCTAGTTATACGGCAGAAAACAGCCTGAAAAAGACGGTGGATGCTCCAGTATGATGGTGTTTATACTTGATAGCATTCGGTAGGTACCTAAATTACTGAGCTAGTGATGGGCCACTATTGGCGTTGGCATAGATACCACCCCTGGGTATATTCCGATCGGGCTGAAAAGTTTCGGGACACAACTAGGGCCCAAATGGAGCATGTGTGCGAAAGAACGACTTTTTTAGGCCGAAAATGAAACCGGTACACGTGATACGGCGGACGGACATTGCATTTTTGGAATACGCATCTTGAAACGGAAAAGAAAAATTTTTGAGGGGGTGTTATAAAAATTGTTTGCTGACCGAATACATAGGTGTATTATTCACAGAATAATAAACCAAAACGCGCTAAAAAGTATAAAATAATTCATAAACACCTTTTCGAAACTAATTTTTTTCAGTAATCTATTGGTCGCACTAAAAAGAAAAAAACAAATTTTTCACAAAAAAATTTAAAAAATTAAATGTAAACAATTAAAAAACAGTTAAAAAACTAGCTAAAAAAGCGGTAGGTACTTACCTATAAAACTAAAAAGTAAAGAATAATTTTTATGCTGAACAAATGTAATTTACTCAAAGCCGATACAAAACATTACAACATTGTTGAGGTCGGCGCCAAATTTTTACTAAAAACCCCTAACACAGCCTTTTTATATTTATATGAATCCCTTGGTTTTTTAGTTGAAATTTGGTGCCAACTTCAAAATTTTTGTTTTTATTGGCTTTGAATAAATTGTGTTTGGTCAGAATTAAATTATTCTTTACTTTTTAGTTTTATAAGTACAGTTAATTTTATTGTGGTCGGTTTTTTTAGCATGGAACATGCTTTAGCCTTGGACTAACTAGCCGAAAAATGTCACGCGGAAGTGTCACGAAATTTTAACGATGATTTTCACGTACAACCGAGTAGTTGTTAGGGAAATGAAACTTCTTTCATTTTCATCGGACAAAAATCGTTTTCCATTCGTTGGAAAGCTCTTGATTTATCACGAATTTATTTCGTATTTGTTCTTGGTATTTATTTCGTAGTTTCATAATATAACTATATAAATGGATGTTATAAATGGATAGTAAACAATGACGCTTGTTTGGTTGTCACTTGGTTGTATCCTGGTGACGAAGTGAAATCATAACAGTGCGGCTACAGAAAAGCGCGGCTAAAGCATGTTCCATGTTTCTTGAATTTTAGCCGTAGGCTCTAAGCAGTAAGCATCCGGGGGTCCAGGGGGCTAGCCCCCTGGCGAGGCGCGCAGCGCCGAGTTTTGTTAAAATTTTTAATATTATTCAAGTCACTCATATTGCCACTTGTTGAGCACAATCGTTCCTACATCATTGATCAGTTAAAAAATAAATTATCATTCAAAAACATGAAACAACCAATTCCATAGTGAGTGGCTTCCTTGTCCGCAATAGTGCTTGCCGGAGTGTTACGGATTGGGAAACGAGGTTGAATTTAAACCGGTTCCTAACGGCCGGGAACTTGACCTCAAGCTCACGACTCCTACGAAAGCCCGGATCCCCTGTCAGCTTCTCCCGGGTTGCATTCAGCTGTAACCGTAATGAAGGCAGCTAATATACTCGTACCCTGCTCTAAGCAAGGAAGCTCCGAGTCAATTTTCTAAAGTTCTAATTCAAGAGTCATTTAGGTACCTATATTTTTAGAAGAATGCATTGGAAAACAACTAAAATTACTTTGTCGTAGTATGTCCATTTTCACGTTCTGCCTTTACTAGGCTTGAGCATCGTATGTGGATAGTACGTAGTTGGTATGAGGACATGGAACAGTCTGGATTACTGCTGTATATCTACCTATTTCCTGTGACAGGGGGTTGAGTCAGGGTCGGCATCTATACTGAAAATTGTAGGCTGATATATATACATTTCTTTGGCAGAGTGAGCAAGTTTCGGATTGCGAGATCCCAAACAGTCTTGCACAACTCGGCTGTCAAGCTAATTGTGAAGAGTTATGGTGGAACAGTTGTTGGAATTTCCATTTTACGCCTTTTATCCTTCGAGAAACTTTGGTTTAAAGCTTTTCAAAAATTACAAGATTACATCGAGTGTTTTTAACTGCGGTTGAGGACTAAGAGGTTTTCACTCAGAACAAGGCTTCTTCACAGGGGTGAACAAGGCGAGAAAGCGCCATTAGGTACAAGGAAGTTGATTTAGACAAAAAGAAGGAGGAAACCGGCCAAAAGAAACTTCGCAGGAGGGGATCACGAGGTTTCAAAGGATCCTGCAAATATGACAGGATGAGAGCATGTCCGTCTATTATGATTTTTACAAAAGGCATTTTGTAGTAACTCATTGTCACACCACCTCCTGCTTCCTCTGACATGTGCTTCAGTTCGGCTGTGTCATTCATTATGAACTACTGTCCACCCTACAGTGAGCTTTCCCTCTTTGGAGTTTCCACGCGGATCCGCTCTGATGCGATGTGACTAGTTTCGTTAAAACATCACCTAGGTACTGTAAGTAGGTACTGCCTAACAATAGAAAAATTATAGCTGGTGGTATGATAAAATTGGTGGTATTAGGTAATAGGGGATGCAAATCGTTCCGTAAAGCTTCACTCAAGGTGACTGTTATGTACAAAATACCTTTGAAATGCCTATAACTCTACGAAAGAAAAATGTTGATGATTTTATATTGTAAAACGTTGAGAGTAGGTACGGGTTGGTCCCCAGTTGTATGAACTTTATCAGACTGTACGATTCGTCTGCGCATGTGAAAAGTTACCTGAAAACCCTGCGCTTAGTGATCAAATGTAGAGAGTGGTTAAGAACTGGCTCACTGGTCGTATTGTTCCGGGCCATTCCAACCTTAAACGAGAAGTACATTTTTTATAATTATAACAAATAGGGAGTTGAGGCTGATTCTTCTGTGTGTTATCCTGCCACCACTACCACAACATTTCACTAACAGGCGCGGTAGTGAAACATTAATTACTTTAGGCAGGTATTTTGTTCATTACCTAAGTAGGTATGTATTTAATAAATTCAGTTACATAGGTATTATATTTTTTCAACTTATCCCTCAAAATTTGGTGGTTTGCGTTTCAAGGTAGGCACATACCTACTTAGAATCCAAAAAATGGATTACAAAAATTTCCGTCTACCAAAACAAAATTAATGAAATTCGGTTTGTAGGTGCCATCTTGGGTCTATGAAGTAGGTCCTCGAAGCTCGGGTCACTGTCAGTCATCTGTGGGATGAAAAATAGTATTTGAATTTTTCAAACATTTGATTGAAAATTTCAATCGAAGGATTTGAATGTTTTTTATGATGTTATTGTCAAATTAAGGATTTTTTAGACTAGCCGGAGCACTGAACGTACGCCCAGTCGTTCGTTCACAGTAAGGCCCTAAAATTTGAACCGAAAAACTTCGTCAACATGATTGGGAATCATACGGTATGCATAACTCCAGCCCATTTATCATTGATAGGGAACGCTGATTACAATCACGCATGGCTTTATGAAATCGAATTGGTTGATCCGTCATAAATTATTTAATTTCAAGAAAGACGTATATTTTGGATTTCGTTGGTATAGTAGAATCCCTTTTCACCGGTGCCGGTGATAACCGTTTGGCCTGTTGATTCGAGGTTCCATTGAAAAATCCATTTTCGTTAAATAAAAAAACTTGAATAAAGCTACATTTCATCAGGCCTATAATGAATAAAAAAGGAAATAAGATGTTATTGCACCTCATGTTATTGCATGTACATACAATACATGAAAGAACACGAAAAAACATCACGAAATAAACTTTGAAAACTTATATTTATGTACCTACATAATATACCAATATTTGAAAAAATCAATTATTTTTCCTGTTTTATACCTTTCGCCGATTTTTTTGAAAGCCAAGTCTTCATTTTCGTACAATCATCACGTCCAACGCCGTTGAATCTTGTAGCTGCTCACTTAAGTCGCGTCACTTCGCTCTATTTTCCAGAAAAGAAAAAACTCCTTCACGGGGTGGGCCGGTTAATCCGAAGGGATTCTAACTCATTTGTTGAAGGGTTTGTTCACGGCCAAACGGATCATCCACGTTAGGTGAAATTTTGGGAATATGTCGACAGTTCTGCTTATTAGGGTGAGTGAACATCAGAATTTCAAAAATGGCCGGGTGAGTGGTTCGAGGGGTTGAAATGGCGTGTTACAGGAGAAAGGGACGGTGGAAAATGCATAAATATATTTACGTAATACCCCAGCCAGCTCCGGTACTAGATTCAGGGCTTTCCTGGAGGAACCACGATGATATTACTGACCACAGAAAACCGTGATATACGGGTATCAACATAGGAAAATAATAAACCATGTGTAATAATTTGCACTTGTTCTTATAAAATAGGCTGAATTTCCGTCAAAAATTTATTAAAGATGAACTATCGCCTTTCGTGAATTAAGTCGTTCGAGGAATTTAGTTTTTCAGAACTGTTGTTCAATTGACTCATAAGGCAGATCGTCCACTTGTTGAAATGTGGAGAC
The DNA here is from genome assembly GCA_954871275.1 of Leptopterna dolabrata. Lineage (NCBI taxonomy): Eukaryota > Metazoa > Arthropoda > Insecta > Hemiptera > Miridae > Leptopterna > Leptopterna dolabrata. The sequence continues at coordinate 18,602,597 of OX940982.1, read as the reverse complement.
TAATAATACAAATAAATGTCCATTGAAAGGGGCACTTCTTGAGATAAGTAGCTGAGTCACACAGTACAATGTTGCCAGTTTGTTGTTGATAGTGCACTGCATTCAGGGTATTCACTCTGTGAGTCAACTAACGGCAGAAATCGCATGTTCAAATCTTCAAGTGGCTCTTGTTCAAAATATTTCTATCTGAAGTCTTCACTTCCTACCAAGAGAAGATACCACAGCTTTCCATACTAGGTGTAGGTAGGTGCTACGCAGACTGATGATGAGAAGTCTACTAAAGATCTGTACGCGGGCTCGGGAGTGCGAATTTGAACAGAATTCGAGTGGAGTTTGTGAGAACAGAAGTTGTAGATTGAAACGGAACGTAACGTCTTCTTCTCGTTTGAATTCCCATTTAAATACTGAATTTCATACACTTTTGTTGGCCTTTTGTGATAGGTGCCACCTACTTACAGTTAATTGTTTCTTGTTTTCCCCCAGATGTGAAAGCAGAACTGGATTCAAGATCTACGCAAGTGAAGAACCTTGGGCAGAAAGTTAGCATTAATTTGAAAGGTAAAGCACTTTTATACCCCCCCCCCCTCCACCATTATTTATTGACTCCCAGAACATATCCCCTCCTCCATAGTACCTTATTATATTGCGTGCACATTTCATAAGCTGTATATCCATGTGCTACTTGAAATCATCGATATAAGAATAGGATCCTACTCTTATCTCGATGCTTGGAATTCCAGTAATACCTAATCGTGCAACAACAAACAGCACTCATGTTTTCTCTAAAATCCAGCTATGACTGTTGACGTTTCAGATGCCTAGTGCGTAAATTACGGTTTTATCTAGAGGTATTCAATGAATGTCACTAAATCGACAATCGTTGAATGTGGAGTACATTGCTTCAAGAATAAAAGAACTAAATTTGAAGTGTTGTGGGGGATAAGAGAGATAGGAAACGTGGTGACGTGTAACCTACTAGTTGAGGTTTGGCACTGTTACAAAATGTTTTACGATTAGAGGTTGGTATTTAGTTAGGTGGATCTCTACACTGAATAGGTACTTACCTTGTATGTTATGCAACAGCATCCATGAAAATATTATATATTTGCCCCCATAAGTACGAGCATAATAATGCTGATGACTGTCATTGAGTCCCTCCGAGAACCCGAGAGATGCATCGTAGATTCCAAGTCCCACTCTTTGGATTGGTCAATTGGTCACTTTCCACCACACCACATAAATAATACAATTACCCTCCTCGATCCTCCAGCCACAACGCTCATATGATTTTCCGATGTCGCATCTCACCCGTTGTGGCTTGTTACAGCGCTGGAGAAAGGGATCTCCCAGGAAGAGGAAGAGCTGGGCCCGGGTTCGAGGGTGCCGGCCGGTCTCCGGATACGACGGACTCAGCACGCGGCGACGCTTACGCTCTTCATGGAGGCGATGACAAACTTCAACTCGGAGCAGGTCGACTATCGGGAAAAATGTACGGAGAGGATACACCGCGTTATTTCCATCGGTAGGTTCTCATAGTATAATATAACTTGGATCTCACTGGATAATCCAGTGAGGACTTATCCATTATATAGTACTTACATACCACATATTAGATAGGCACCAGAGTATACCTAGTGATAACAAGTACCACCTATGTACCTATACCCCCTTACTCACTCCCACACACCATTACTACTCTCGAGCCCGTGTCGTGTACAGGGTAACGGCCCCGTGTCAGTGAAAGTGAGACCCGAGCGGTTATGTCGAATGGTACGAACGTCCTCGGCTTTGTTGACAAACCTCGAGCGGGGATGGTACAAACGTCCCTGCAAACACCCGAGGGAACAGTAGGTTACGCTTTTGGTATTCATTCTGATCGGCACCTCAGTGTTCTCAGTGAAGCATGGACAGTGTCTTTACAGCAGGTGGAAGCCGGAAGGGCGGAAATGCTATTGTACGCGGCGATTACAGTAATCCCATCACGAAATACGACGAAAAAGCTTACACTCGATATCAGTTCATGAAGGTTGTTTGTGGTTCACTGTCCCACGTTGTTGATGACAAAAAAAAGTTATTGTGATGACATGTACCATTCCCGTTCGTACCATTCCCGCGTACACATATGAAGCAATTCTTTCCTACCCTAACGTTTCTACGTGAATGTACATCCCCATCAAGGCTGCAGCTAGATGGGTACTCAAAGGATCCTCGATTTCAAAAGTGAACGGAAAACAAGAACCCAACATACATTTGATACATACTTTACTTTTGGTTTATTATTCTGTGAATAATACACCTATGTATTCGCTCAGCAAAAAATTTTTATAACACCCCCTCAAAATTCTTTCTTTTCCGTTTCAAGGTGAGTAGATTCCAAAAATGCAATGTCCGTCCGCCGTCCGCCGTATCACGTGTACCGGCTTAATTTTCGGTCTAAAAAAGTCGTTCTTTCGCACACATGCTCCATTTGGGCCCTAGTTGTGTCCCGAAACTTTTCAGCCCGATCGGAATATACCCAGGGGTGTTATGAGTGAAAATGTGTGTAAAAATAGGCACTTTTTGTGTTTTAGGAACATGTTAGTAACACGAGCTTTTGAAGTATCTTTTTCCATGTTTTTGGGGACGAGAAGACCGAATATGAAGTCGATTTTCACCAATGACGCGGAAATTGAGGTTTTACCAAAGGTTCAGCTCTCAAAATTTTTTTATGAGTCAAAAACCTGGAAAAATGTCTGAAATCACCATCAATGTGTATAATAACATTGGAAAAAGTGTAAACAGGTGAATCAAGACCATTAAATGGTACTACCAATGATCAAAGATGATCTGAAAAAAAAAAAAAGCGTACCTACCTATTTCATGTTTTGGGGGCCAACATTGGTGGAAATCATCAGAAATAGCTATTTCAATCATTCCACATGAAAGAAACAATAAATTTAACAGCCAACAAGAACCTCTAGAACTCCAATAGAATAATAAACCCATGTGACAAGGACTTCGCAGCGTTTTTAGTTCACTGTTGTTATTTGTCAAATCCTCTATGGTACTTGCAGCTTGATGACACGGAAAAATCACCGAATTGTCGAAAACTGCTTATTAACATGTTTAATGTTTTAGGGCTGGGGGTCATTCTGTGAATTCCGACACGCAAATATGCAACGTTTTTCATTGGTTACTACACAGTTACTACCTTCTGTTGTAGCAACCATAAAGAATATCGCACTCGAAAGAAACAAGAGTCAATAGCTACGTTTTTCATTGGTTACTACACAGTTACTACCTTCTGTTGTAGCAACCATATGTTGATGGCGAGTTCTATAATAAGTACAGTTATACTTGTAGAGTTCAGTGAAATTGTGGCTTTCATTTTTTCTTGACATTAAAAAACTATATCTAATTTCTCCCTTGCGAGGGAAAAACATTAAACATGATTTAATGTTTTTCCCTCTCAAGGGAGAAATTTGCAGTTCTACTTGTAAAAAAGAAGAAGGAGCCTAATTCATTTTTCACTGGCCTCAACAAACCAAATAGGTACTTGATTTGTTGAAAAGTCCGAAAAGACTTTCTCAAGATCTGTGGTAATAGTGAGTGTTTTCGTAAAAATCTGTTCAGTGAGTGTTGTGCTGTCAGTGTACCCGTGCGTCAATCGAGTCGAAACAATAGAGCTGTGTTTTGTCCAAATATCGAAGAAGCCATGCCAAAGGAAATGTTGCTAAGTTGTATTACTTGGTGCAATAAAACATTTAATAATAAAATAAACCTATAATTACCCTATATAAATGAAAAGTCAAGTCCGATTTTGATGGAAATTGACATTAGCCGTATTGACAGTGGTATTACGTACGTAGGTACTTATTACCTAATGCATACGCGCGGGTTATGGTGACATTCATCCGAAGGCGGCTGGTGGGGGCAGGCAAGGTTGGCACCACCTAACCAGTAATCTAAGCTAAGATTATATGTTGGAAAACAATATGCCACAAAGCGGTTTACATTATTTTTTTAATGAAACTGGATTCCATTCTGACAACTTTGACACCAACCGCACTGTCGTGCGATAAGTAAGTTCTATGATTTTTAAAAATTGTCAACCAATTCTGACGTCACGGTTGGCACGGGGTGCAGTGACGTCCTAATTGATTGAAAATTCGTAAAACCATAGAAAAAGATAACTATGTACCTACCTACTTATCATAGGACAGTGCGGGTTGTTTAAAGTCTAATTATTTGAACCAGACTTTTTGAGAAAAATATTTTTATAATCGAAATAGTCCCTCCGTCATGAATGACCATCCCACTCAAGGTCAGATGAATTAATATCGATTTTAGCCCTTAACACAAATTTTTGACATAAAAAAATACAAATATTTGATGTCTTAAAAAATTTATTAAAATCTTAAAATGTATTAAAAAACAACTGAATTCGTATTTTCTGTCTTCACTCACCCATCCACACCACTAATAGTGATTTTATATCAATTGTTCTCAATTTTGGTCGTTATTACCGATTTTTGACACCTAAAAACTCAAATTTGACCTTAGAATTTTTTTAAATTGCTCATCTTCGAAGTCATCCTTTTGCTTGGCAGTAATATATATTTATAATAGTATTTTTATCATGTACCCAAGGTCAGATATCGTCTGGAGTGACACATAAATAATAAATACATACAAGCTGCTTTCTTTTCAATAGTCTGTCAAAAAGTGAGGTTCGACTAATCTCCCTTCCATGGGCTTGTGGCCCTTATTGGGGATTGTATTTTCTTTATACTAATTGATTTATATTTTGATATAAATCTAGAAATAAAAATGTTTTCATTCATTCATTCATTCACTTTCTGAGTTCATTCCTGGATTTTAACAAAGAGATCTCATCCGTTTCCTGAACTCATCACTAGATTTTAACAAAAAGATCTCATCCGTTTCCTGAATTCATCCCTAGGTTTTAACAAAAATTTATATATTAAATAAATAAATTTATAATTATATAAAAAATCTATATTTATAATTTTTTATTAAAATCTAAGGATGAATTCAGGAAACGGATGAGATCTAGGGATGAAACGGATTTGCTTACAAGTACGTTCTCCGCAGCAGGGATCAAAGCTAAGATGCCAGGATCTCAGGTTAAGGTTACTGGTAATATACATCTGTAGTCGCTGGGGCAAGTGCAGAGGCATCGAAGAACTAGATTCTCTGGACGTTTTTATAGCTCTAAAGCGCGTGAACTTTTTGCAAGTATTTTCAGCTCACTATTGAAACTCGCAGAGCAACACGGGAATGTTGGGATGTTGTTGATAGTTTGTTCCGGTGGTGGTAGGTAATAAACGGTCGTTTTTATGAGTCCAGCTATGGCAATAAAATGCTGCGAGAGGGTTAAGAGTTGAAACTTTCGATTTAATCGAGCGTGACGTAGGAGGAGGTTACGATAGCTTTCCGATGTGGCTTTTCCCAGGCTGCTCTTCTGTGACGCTAGTTGTCATCATTGCAGTCAACCGGTTCGTCTCAAGTCGGTATAAAAAAAAAAAAGAAACCAGTGATCAAGCTCGAGTGGAAACGCACTTTAAGGTGGTTCTCTAAGCGCCAAAGTAAAGGCTAAATCAACTATTCTCAAAGATAAATTCAACTGGATGGATGTTGAATTTATTGATTTCTTTACACTGGGAGCTAATCGCCACTTCACACCATCGTCAAAAGCCATTCCGCATCTGCATTTTGAATCCAAGAATAAACATAATTATTATTAGAGAATTTTCAAAGAGAATGTAGCTACTCGGCTCGTTCCAACATTTCAGAGATGCTCCTTGTGACCCGGAAACCCCTCCAAAATCTTTTTCATGAACCGGAGTTGTAAATCATAGATTTTCACTTTTTCGTATAGGCGTATATTGTATATATATCTAGATCTATATATCAATTTATAAAATCGTAATCCGAAATCCAAAAAAAACGGTATCTTTTTCATGTAGGTATGTGTGTAGATTCTGCTCTGACGTGCCACTCTGGTCCCAGCAGGTGCCCAGTCAGGCCGTAATGAGTGATCTGGCAGACCATTAATTTAAATTCTCAATTTCCCAAACTATTTCTTTGAAAATTTACGGCTTAAGCCATGCTGCATGACTGGAATTTATAATTATAGAGTTGTGAGCAGTATGAGGAGATGGTACGTGGTAGTTTACATTGAAACTACTTATAGGGGTACCGGTAATTCGAGATACCTATATTGGAAATTCATCGTAATTTTTAGGTACGACCTCCAAGAACAGGATGAGGCCTAAACTCGTTCGTGGCACCTGAATTTCGGTCACGCATTTCCCATCTCCGGTAGCCCTAAATCCAAACCCGAAAAACGGACCCTTAAATTTGCCTGCTCGCTACTTATATCATTTCTTACATAATAACATAATTTTGTGTAGGTAGTTATGCACGCTCCACAGTAAGGTGTTTATTGTTGTTTTTAGCGAAAGCCTGCGTCACGGATGATAAAATTGAAGAACTGTTGGACCAAGGGAACTACGGTGCCATTTTCAACGGCGATGTGAGTTCTTCTTCACTTTTTATCCTTGGTTGAAAATAAACTATACAGAAAAAACAAGACAGATGGATTTCCATAGACGTGAATTCTTACCATAAAGCATGGTTTCCCAATGAAAAACCACGGCGTTAAAACATTCGTTGATACTTAGCACAATTTGATGGAAATTGCTCCAGTACCTACATATTTTGTACCAACATGTTGTGTACCTACCTATTATATCCTGGCCGAGTGTGATATGATTGCATACATGATTTTATCAAAAAAGCAAACATTTCAGTTTAGGTAGATTCCTAAGTAAACAATTCAAGATAATACTGCACTTGTATTAATAGTTTGCTGCTCATTTTTAGTTTAATTTAGTTCAATTAATAGTTGCAATTATTGCTCATTTTTATTTATGTTTGTCCTTACAGCTGTATAAACTTGTTTTTGAAGCCAAAAAAAAAATAATAAAAATAAATTACACAACGTTGATAGAACTCACGTTGCTCCCTTCTACTAATCGGACATTTCCTACCGAATTACCTACATTAAATTAACTTGCCTACTTCAACGGCAGATCATCACAGAAACGTTGGAAGCCCGCCGGGCGCTGGAAGACGTGCAAAGGAGACACGAAGAGCTGCTCAACTTGGAAAAGTCCATAATCGGTCTCAGGGAACTTTTCCTGGAGATGGCGCTTCTCGTGGAGCAACAAGTGAGTAGTTACGTAATTCTATTATTTCTACTCAACATTAAGTTAGTTAATACAGATCGGCTTGCGTCAGGTTCAAATGAGATCAGTGGTGTAGCCCGGGGGGGGGGGGGGGGGGGGGGGGGGGGTTAGTGGGGGTCATAAACCCCTAATCCCCATTGGCTCGAAAACAAATAGGTACCTACTTAATTTATCAAAAATTAAAATTAAATGTTCAAGAATGATAGCAATCACAAAAGTAACAGAAACAAATACAACAATGACTGATTAAACGGTAAATCAAACAAGAATAAACAGTTAAATAATAGTACGTTTATTTGATTTTCCGAGCAAGTTGGGAAGGTGGATTGGATGGGGTGGGATGTGTTGTGTAGAAGATTCCCCCGCTTCCCTATAAAGTCGCTTCACGCTAGACACATCGAACTATATGGTATAGTCGGTATAGTTCGATGCGCTAGACCGGTCCGTCGACGGGCGTGGTCAGTTGGAGCTATTGGACCTATTCACATCGGACCGAGTTTCATCCGTCCTGAATCCGTCGACGAACAGTGCAAAGCATCAGTCGTTTGGGAAGTGAGAACCGCCAAACATCGCGCTGAAAGAAATTTCAAGGTTCGAGGGGAAGGAACAGGTTCCTATACTCATATCCAACAAACGGGGAAGGAACAGGTTTCTATATGCACATCCAAGAGCGAGGTGCGAATGCTACTTCGGGGGGCAGAATATTGATATCAATCCTTTTTGTGGGTGAGGAGGTTTTGCTGGCGGATAAAGTTTTACAACAGGGTTTTTTTAGAGTGTATTTCACGCCACGCCGGCCGACGGTCGTGACGGTTACGGCCGGCCTCGCAGTTGAGCACAGCGACAGCACAGCGGATAGCGCCAGAACTGGTCCTGGATCGAGAGTTGGCTGTTCGGATTGACAGTCCAGACCGTTCGGGACTCCTAGTTCTAATAGCCCTGTGTTTTGTTCGGACAGACAGTCTTGGACCAGTCCAGGATGGAACTACGTTCTGAAAATGAGGGGATAGAACTGCCCAGGATTGTGTCAAGAACTGTGTCTGTCCGAACACGTTCTGATAATTCTGAGCGGATAACCTGAAGCATTGTAACCTTCCACATAAGGTACAGGTATCAGGTGCACATGCGCAGGACCCACAGCCATCGAAAAAATCCAGGACTGATCTAGTCTCGAACAGTCCTGGACTGTCAGTCCGAGCAGCCAACTCTCGATCCAGGATGGTTCTGGTGCTGTCCGAACGCACAAAAAGGGGCGTGGTTTGGATAGAATGGTCCGGAACAGTCCAGGGCTCTCTGTCCGAACGAACCGTTAGATTTTTTCGATCCTGCATGTGCGCATTCGATGCTTATCAGCTTATGTGGAAGGTTACAATGCTTCATGTTAGCCGTCCGGAATCATCAGCACACGTTCGGACAGACACAGTTCTGTTCTTAATCCTGGGCAGTTCTATCCCTCATTTTCAGAATGCAGTTCCATCCTGAAGTGGTCCAGGACCGTCTGTCCGAACAAACCATGTGACGTCTTTTAGCTGTTTTGTATGAATTTCCCTTCATAATCACACTTCTCCTGTGCTCAAATCAGTGCGGTAGTTACTGCTATAAAACTATTATTAACTTTGTTTGTATAATCACAATATCCCAGGTAAGTTATTACTCGAAGCCCTGTAGGCTTCACAGAATTCTATTAGAGGTGAAGAGCTAATCCTGGACGGTTAAGCACATGCAAGCTTTTTAAACTTGTGTTGGTGCTAGTCTAAGACGAGAACCAGAGCCGCTGTGAACTTACCTAAGAGTCGGATTCTACGAGTTTACTCTATCTCGATGCAGTATATCCCAAACAGATAAATAATATAGGACGCTCTTGCCCTCTCGGACATCCTGGCCCCGCGAGAAAACCAATCCAATCCAATTTATCCAATAAATGCGCAGGAATAACCAGTTAATTTCGTTTACAGGGTGATCTCGTCAACCGGATAGAGAACCACGTGCTGCAAACCGTCGAACACGTTGAAATGGGCGTCACGGAAACCAAGAAAGCCATCAAATACAGGAAAAAGGCTAACGTGGTGGGTATAAATATTTACTAGTTTATGTACCTACGTTCTGAAAAGTAGTTGAACGAGATAGGTCCCCTACTGGTGAGCATCTTATCTCTCATGTTGAATGAGATAGGTCCCCTACATGGTGTCCCTCCTATCTCCTAAGTTGAACGAGTTAGGCCACTACTTGTAGACCCTCCTGTTTCATATGTAAAACCACGTGTTTGAAAAAATACAGAATGGTAAAGTCGTTTTCCTCAAACCTGAAAGAGCCTAACGTTTTCAAATGAAAATCGAAGTCTGAACGGATTAGGGATCAGAAGTGGAAAGGAATTTTAGAAATTTCGCCTCAAAACCGGATCCAGCGTCTGGCACCTTTGAAAAACCCTGATTGCCACGTATGACTGTGACGTCATCTAGTAACGCCTCATCACACTGTCGCACTCAACCTTCAAACATGCAAGTCCACAAGGGATTTTCGAGTTCGTCTTGCATAGCAGGTGATTCACACCAGAAAGGGTACCTACCTATTTCAAGGCTGTGATCGGTGATAAGAAAGGAATGGACCTATCCAAAACAAGCGCTATAGGTACACATTGGGAAACAACAAATAGTTTGACGAAAAACCTGCTTTTAGGGCTTAAAACGCGTTTGTAAGTGATTTTGGACGATAGGGAGTAAAGCAATATCATCCAGAGAACCAGCGAACCATCACTGCCATGCAAATGGCTGTGAGCTATACTACCGTGTCGCCCCAACAGCAGGGCTTCCCAGCATGATGTCACGACCTGCTTCCGCCCCCTAGTTTCCCTTTCTTTTATGGAATTTCGATTTTCAAAGGCCTCTCAAAAAATATAATAGAAAGAAAGTAAGAAAGATAGGAAGACTGAACAGAAAAAAAAATTCCACATTGTGCAGTTCACTACAAAAAATTCTATACAACTAGAAGAGCAGTTTCACCAATTCAACCCCACTTTTGTTCTTCATAAATAAATGAAAATCTAGACAACTTCAATAATTGTCAATCACCTGAAGCTCCAACACGCAGCGGCTAATTTCAAGAGATAAATTAAATTACAGTCTTATGGGTGTTCGGATCAACCAGAATATTGTGGTTAACAAACACAACCTCCCATTCGCCTTTTTAGAGAAATATGAATATTTAGTTACACAGGTGGATCAAAACCATTCAGATAGCTGTTTAATGTTGTGTTTATAACCCCCCCCCCCCCCCATGATACCCCTTCGATCACTGAAATCTTAATAGCTTAGTTTCTGCGGTGGACACCTTTGCACAACAAAAATTCCACCAGTCATGGTAAGTAAGCTCTCTAAAACTTTGGTAATTGAAGTGACAAAAATATTCATTTTCACACCGTTCCCATCTCCTCTAACGCGAACTAAATCACTCGCGAAGAAATCGTGGAAACCCATTTCAAAGAAAAACGGAGTTATTGAAAAAATAGTATATTTCCACTAATATACGAAAAAACACTGTTATACCGGCTTCGGTGATCAAATCATCGTCAGTAACAAACCATAACGTTATAAATAAAGTTATGTTTGTTACTGACGATGGTTCGATCACCCAAGCCGGTATAATAGTGTTTTTTCGTGTATTAGTGGAAATAGACTATTTTCTCAAAAATCCGTTTTTCTTTCCTGTAACGCGCCATTTCGGCTCCACGACCCCCCCCCCCCCCGTTTTTTTAAATTTTTAATACCGACAGTCACTGAACCCTCGAAATTATTCCCAAATTTTCAAATCACGGAACAACAACGAACTAGATTTCATGCAGCCATGCGTGATTATAATCAGGTGTTACCTAGCAGTGATATCTGGGCTGGAGTTATTTATTTATACCGTATGATTCACACTCATGTTCATGTTGACGTTTTTCGGTTCAAACAAAGGGCCTTTCTGTGAACAAACGGCTGGACAATGCTCCGAGTGGTCTAAAAAAATCGTAGATTTCGGACTCAATTTCAATACTATTAATTTTTACTACTGATACTATACCATTAATTTTTAAAAACCATTTTTAAAATTAAATTTCTGTTCTATCTATACTACGAATAGTGTAGATCTGTTCTATTCCTTGAAACTCTCCATGGAGCACGACGAGGTGGACGGAGTCTTGGATTTTTTTTGTAGGAATTTTTTATTTTTGATCTCAGAATTGGATTTAGCACCCTTGAAAACCCCTCAATGCCAATTTTCATCTCAAAATTCCGTGTAGCTTGGGCAACAAACGGATAGAAATAAAACGAAATGACTTCCAAAATGGCGCTGAGGGCCATTTTGCGTCCGCCTGGGAGGGCCTTTACCTGTGACGTCATTTCGCTTTCTTTCCACTGGTTTATCGTCCACCATCGATCGTTGGATACCCCTCATACAGCATCTTTTCGGAAAGCACTCCCCCAGATCTTTTACTTAAGACAATAAAATAAAACATGGTCTATTAACCTACCGATGTTGTCATCAATGGTAAAATCGATTTTGAGCCTACCGTACTTCAGTACTAACATATATATTGTGTGTACTTTGTCCTTACAGAAACTGATAATTCTGGCAGCTATAATAGCCATCGTACTACTCGCTGTGATACTGGTCGCTGTCAAGTACTGGCCGAAATCATCTTGAGTCGCCGACCAAGCAAACCCTATGTGCCGACATCACGAAAAATACGTACGACTTCAGTGCTATGAACAATTGCATCCTAGTCTTCGCTGTCGTCCACGAGAGTGTGCTTTTCTGCATAATTGAAAATGTAGAGCTATTAAAGCGATCGAGTAATTCTTCACGGATAATGAGAAATTTCAGTGAATTTCCTCTCTGTTGGTTTCCAAACAAAATATTTCGAATTATGGCATGAGCTACCTAACATGCTAATTTCCATCTGTAACCTGTCTATTCCACAGGGTATCCTCAGAGACCTCCTTCCCACATATTTTCCTTGGGAAGCGAGTTAGAGAAAATATTTCTAACGATAACTCCATTATTTTTTATGTAGCTGTCTCAAATCCATTGAAGAGCATGTATAAGGGCAAGCTCCTACCAACGACTGAAACAGCTTGTTTCATTCTGAAAAGAGCGTCGAAATTTCGTAGTTTTCAACATTTTCATCAAATTGTGGTTCATTTATTTTGAGAGGATGGCAGTGAATCGAAAAGTCGACATTACCACGTGATTCGGCGCGAAAAATACCAAAAAACCATGCATCACACATTGTGATTAGATACATCCAAAAAACGTGATTTCTCCGCGTTGTTCGCACAACTTTAGCACGTTTTTGCACACGAGTGAAATGTCACTTCTACATAAAATTTCACACAGAATCCGAATCTGCAAAAAAAGGAGGTTCCCGTTCAAAAAATAAAGTTGGCGTCAAAACTTCATCTAAAAAAATATTTTCATGAAATTTTTAATTTGGAATGTAAATCTATGTAAAAAAATTATGAGTTACCATTTGAAATTTTTTCGCTTCCTAAGGGAAATAGAGGTGGGGGCCGTGGCTCGTGGGACACACTGTATATGAATTTTTCCATTATTAGAGGTAGATATTGAAATAAAAAGACCTTTTAAACCCACTGGAACTACCTAGCGTTGCAGTAGGGAACTGAATGCACCTACCATGGATACTGCACTCCATTAGTAATTGCAATCCAATCAGCCAGTATCCACAAAAAATGTGCTCTACGAATTGGTGTAAAAATAGGTAGGCGTAACTATGTATGTTTTTGAATGTGGACAGGTTTTAAATTGTGAACTCTCCATTATTATTTCTAAAGCGACATGTACTTAATGTTGGTGCGTGGAACGAGCTCCTTGGTGAGAGCATAATACTTTTATGCCCTTTGCATTTAGTCAGCATTGGCGTGACAGACGTAAATCTGAATTTTTTACTTCATCGTGCTGGCCTACGAACTAGTCTGAGAGTACCATTCGCCGACAGTAATAGCTGGAGGTCAACAGCAAAGCTGTGTTTTTATTTATAAACTTTCGAAGTTCGGCACGAAGTTAAAAATATGTGCACTAGTATAAGATAACATTGAAAGAGCTGTACAATTAACGAAATGTGATCTAGTTTAAGTAACCATCTACTCGTTTGTTAGTTCTTACATAACGGACGTATTCCTTAGGTGCCTTTTATGTATTGCGAATTTTGATTTCAGTTATCTTTGTATAAAATATCGATCATAAAAAGTGGAAGAAATGAATATTGTTACATTGAGCGAAGTTTGTAACGACATGGCATTTGGAACATTCGATGTATTTGTGAAATTGTTAGAATATGTCCTATCAAACTGAAATCCGTACGATAGGTACACGATTTTATGTTAGTCACGTGGCGAGTAGAAGGTTCCTATACTACTCGGTTGTCCGCAAAGAACATTACGAGTCGCAGTTCTGTAAATATCGACATAACCAACCATTTAATCGATAGCATGAATATGTACATTTTTAGTTAGTTCACAAAAAATCATGTATAAATACTTGAAAACACGTTGGAGATGATTAAAACAAGTTGTTTTCTTCGGAAGTTTCTTTATTTTATTTTTTCATTCATATTAGCCACCTACTCCAATTTATGATGTAAGTAGGCTTCTATGTTGTGGACGGATAGAAATTACAGACACAATGATCCCTTTGGATTACCATTATGTCTATAATTAAATAAACGATTAGAAAAATAGCGTAAAAAGGTGCTAGTCTTAAACGTTAGCTTCACAAAACACAAAAGCACTAAAAATAAAAAAGTTCTACATAGAATCTAAAGGTCGACTAATAAATCTAATTATACGTATGACAAACTATCACATGTTGGGGAAAAATTTCTTAAAACTATTCAACAGAAATCAGTACGACGAATACGAGACCTCCACTGTATACTAATTATTCTATAACTATGTCAGTTTATCTCATTGTTTCAGTTCCAAATGCCTCGGAGAGGTATTGCCAAAATGCGCAATATTTTACAGTCCATTAAAAACGAAGTTTCTCTAACAGAATAACTGAAAGACTGGACAATACAAATCAGATCAGTATATGAACTAACATACTGATTTCCCACTAGAAATGAAGTAGCAGGTAAATTACCGAATAGTTCAACTCAAACCCTGCCTTGAGCGCTAGTGCATCATTTTAAACTAGGGGTTCTTAACCTTTTTGAAGTGAGAACCACTAACAATGACCAGAAGTTTCCATGGACCTATTTATTTTTTTAAAGCTACTGGTGACATAGTTGATATTTACTACTTATTTGTTATTAGCGAAATTTTTAATTAATAACGCAATAAAATAAGTTTCAAGATGATTCTGTTCGACAATTTCATTCAAAGATATTTAAAATCTTCGACGATAACTTTTTAAATATGATGGTTGCTCTTGCATGTTTTCGAACAATTTATCGATGCGGGGGTTAATAATTTTCGTCAATGCCAGTCGTAGGTCACTCAGGCTTCACCAGCTTCGAACGCTGGTTAGTTTTGATCACGAGAACAGTTGAAAATACTTAATCACATAGGTAGGTGGTGGAGAGGAGAGTGAGAAGTTTCAGCGCAACAGCGTTTGGGGTACGACAGAGCTGTTTTGCAACAGAACTCTTCCAGTTGTTGATCGGTGAAGTAATCCTTGCAGTTCCTGTCGTTTTATAATTCTATGAGTTCTTCTTGCACATCATCAGGTACTGCTGAGATCGTGTCAATATTAAATGGATTACGTACCATTTTTCTGACAGGATTCGTGTCACCGACTGCGTATTCAGGGAGACAACGCATGAATTCACTCTACAACGATTTCAAATGTCTAGTAATGTTTTCTTGAATGAAGTCAGTATCATAATTCTCATCCAACTCAGTGCACCTATCATGAATAAAATCTTTCACAGTTGGAAACCCTGAAACGTTGCCATCTTTCATTTTAGTGAGCCACAATTCGATTTTACACAGAAAATCGTGCATTTTATCTTCAAATACAAATATTTTTGCCAGGTCTTTCAAATTTTCATTCCCAGAGCCTTGAAGCTCCAAATTCACCTCATTCAGATGGTGAAAATGTCGACAACTGTGCTTGGTATTAACTTTCTTCCTCCTCTCTCGCCTACTTATATTTCTACACAGGGCATTCAGTTTCCCGAAAAGACCACTGGTGGACCATTGGAGGTCCACGGACGGATAGGTTAAGAACCACTGCTTTAAACGATGAACAGAACTGCAACGGATGAATGAATGGAACTGGGTTGTTGCCAGCATTGAGAACCTTCACATCCGTGGATTCACTCCGCCTCGAATGTCAATAGATCTGACATCATATATCAACAGATCTGATACGTAATTTTTTGCCGCATTTTTATTTATGATCACCTTCATTTAAAAAATCACGTTTATTTTTGAAAACGGGCTTCAAACTAGGTACAATTTCTTCAAGAATTCTGAATATTTTTGTTGACATTAAAACCGAAAAAACTCCATTGGTCAGGCAAAAGGATATTTCAATGCAATACGGTCGCTGCTGTGTGATAATAACTTGTCTTTCCATTAGAGAAATACTTACTTACCAGCTTGTCAAGTGCTAAGTTTGGCCAGTGCTGCTCTATGGAATCGGAACTTGGACATCGAAAGCTGCTTACATCAACAAGCTTGAGGCTTTTGAAATTTGGATTCTGTGCCACCGGATGTCAGTGTTCACTGTCAGTCAGTGGAAGTCAGGGACGAGGATGTTTTGAGCACAGCCAAAGTCTGTCGAGAGCTCTTTGACCTCATCCAGTGGCGGTGTAAGTCGGTCATCCGGGACACATCCTCCTAGGACCCAAGTACAGTATCCCAAGTTTCATCATTGAGAGGAAAGCAATGACTAGGGCACAAGCAAATCTCCTGGCTTAGAAACATGAGGGCCTGCACAGGAAGAACTGATAACGGTGGACTCTGCCATGCTGCTGAGGACAGAACACTGAAGGTGGTGGAACACTGACGGATTTTTAAAACGCCAACGCATAATTCCGTGTCGCCTTAATCTTCAGGCAGGCGCGCCATTTGGGCTCTCACCAACAGGCGGGTGCATGGCGGCATTTCGGCCGTCTTAGAATATGATCACTTTTCTACCATACAAGTGCATGTTTACACCAGTGATGATTGATTTTTTTAACAACTAGGTACATTAAGAAAACACACATAATTTCGACAATACCTATGAATGAAATGAGCCTTTCATATTTTTTTCTTTTTACTCCTTCAACATTAGGTATTTTTAGGTCACTTTAGGTCATCTTTTTTGAAACTATGAGTATTTTTGTAATGTAAAAAAAGCTTCTAAGATGAATACAAACGAAATTTGTGCACCGATACACGTCTTCTTACTCTAGTTCAGATTATGCACACAAATTGCATGACTTTCTTGGTTGAATGGTTCTCCCATGCGTATTTTCCAGATTCGCAGGACACTGAACATTGAAAACAGCGAATTATTGTCTAACAAGTGAATTATTTTGGACGATATCGTAAAAAAAGGAAGGTAAGAAAGAAACAATGCAGTTACCTACCTACAGACGAAAAGTAATTACTTTTGTGAATAAAAAGATTGAAAAATACTGACATACTTGGAACTACAGTAAACACTCATCAAATCATAATATCGAAATTGTCACCAAAATGCAACCAATTTATGTTTACAGTTTACTCTGAGCCGAAAAAATCTGATTCACAGTAAGACACAAGGGCGGCAACTTGGCTGGCCTTCGGTTTTATCACTATCACTTCAACATGTCATTCATACTGATTTACAATCAGCGTTCGTGAGTCTGAGGTAGCTCTCGTCATCTGCTGTCTTGGGTTGTAGTTAGAGAAGACTTGTGCGCCCCGTTTCGCTGTGATAACTTATAACTGCAAGGTTAATAAAAATGCGGCCAAAATGCTGCCCACGCACCAGCTCAAAGGTTAAAATAAAGGAAGCTGGTGACACTGGTGATAACAATCTGGCCAACATGGACGACCGAAGGCGTGGAGCCCTTGGTAATCGAGTTCGAGACCTTGGAGGCCAAATACACAAAGAATACTGACACAGCTTCACTACTTACCTTTGTTTTTTTCAACATGGGACACGTCCCGAGCCTCTCGCCCCTGAGACCTCAAGATCTGCTATGACATTACCTAACATTTAATATCAATACTGGAAAAAATACTTGGACAAAAAAATGTTTTCAGCGCAGGGCTACAGCAGGTTGGTTCTATAACAAAATAAGCTGTGTAGGGATTGCACCTTGGTAATGCTACAAAAAATGTATCACCACTAGCCCAATAAAATACATCGATCACTAAAACTGTTACTAATACAGTCATAAATCTCAATCCCAACAGATATTCGTATAACATGATGGCAGTAAACGTAATGTACCTTACCAAGCAAGGTACATAGAGTAACTTAAAGTAAGGTATATAAGGCTTTAGTCGATACTGGTTTTAACAAGTCTTGTAAAAACCAGTATCGACTAAAGCCTCGTTTACACAGTGACAGTTTTCCTTCGTGCAACAGCACTGTCACGACAGTGTGGCAGTGTCCTCGATTAGCCTCATCTACACGCTGACAGCTTATAGTCAATTGAAAAAAAAAAAAAAAAAAAAAAAATCTGTTGCGACAGTAAAACTGCTGTCATGATGACGAATGTCATACAGTTTGCACCATGGGAGTGGTTGCGACTGTAGCTAGTGATAGTAAACTGTCACCATGTAAACGAGGGTCAAACCATTGATACAAAACGAAAAGGTTTGGAGACATCTTTTGGGGGAATTTGAGATTGATCTGTTATAGAAACAGCGCCGGATTTACCTATGGGCCACGGCCCAGGGCCGCAAGCCTCAGGGGGCCGCAAGGCTGAGGTTTTTTGCCTTTTTTTAAATTGGGGATATAAATAAAAAATCTGGCTTACGAAACGCATACATATATACAATGGCTAGTGCATGTTATTTTGACATAATAGGGTTTTGAACGAAAGAAATATGGTCATATATGGTATTACGTCCATCTTTAAATCTCGCCTTTATGTTCATCTTAAAATAATAAGAATATAAAATAATTGAATTTATTATACCCAGGGGGCCGCTTATAGATATAGGCCCGGGGCCGCAACAAACCTAAATCCGGCGCTGTATAGAAAGAACTGTGAATCTGAAGGAAGAAAGAGAAATATGAGGCAGGGCACCTGAAATCGTACACCTTCACAGCCAGATCAGGTGTAGATGTCGGAGTTGGCTTGTACCAGGGGAGTCCTCTCCGAAGGCTCCAACCTGCTGGACGAGAAAGGATTGACGATTTTCATGTTGGCCCTCCTGTAGACGATGGAATCAAACAGAGGTTGCAGCGGGTTCAACACAGCCTGAAATGGACGACATGATCTCTCATCAGCACTAACATCCACACACTGTGAAGTAAATTAATATTATGATATAGGTAGGGGAGCAGGAAAAGAGTTGTTAAGCATTGGTGGTAGTTCAAATCTGGCACACGTTTTTGAGGCACCCTCTCCCTCGAGACACTCAAAAACAAATTTGAACATTTTTTGCTACCCAAAACGGCCGTTGAACTCAAATATAAAACAACTGCAGCTCAGTAAACAATATCAGACATTGGCCAATGAGGAAACCATTTTTCTCCATTCATCATGGAGGGGATGGAGCTGTAACCATTACATGGAACCTAGTAAAAAGTTTTAGCTTGATACAGGTGGTCGCCTGAAGTGTATCGATTTTATTTTCATGCACTGAACTCAGGCGTGAATTGCAACGCTGTAGCTATAATAACTGACAACGGAAAGGTGTATAATGGAGCGCCTAATTGCTTGGAGCTGTGTAACAATAATAGTTACGTGCTGGCTTGTTTTTTCGAACTCTGAAAACTCCCCAACCTTGAGATGTGAAAGTTTACAAAATTATAAGAAAGTTGCTAATGAAAGGATATATAGCCTTCGAATTTCAGTAAAGAAAGAAAAGAAAAACGCACCATAGTGTACCACAAGGCAAGCACAAACTGCCGGGGAAGATTGTACCAGGATACCCAAACGATTATCCCATTGATGAGATTTGGGAGCCAACAAATCCAGAAGGCGACGATGATGAGACCAAACCGGAGTTTGACGGTTTGAATGACGTTCCGCTCTTTGTTGGTCACTTGGCTGAAACACGACGTCACGACTTTGTCGACTTCGCGGACAGTCATGAAGTAGATGACAGGGCAGGTAAACATGACGCTGCAGATGGCTGCGTAGGTCACGACGAAATTAGGGAGAAGGCGAAGGTACGTGTACGCCGTGTCCATCTCATAGTCGTGACAGCTGGAATGGGAAGAGTTCATGTAAAGGTAACAGGATGAACATGTCTGGAAGCACAGCAGTGCTGTGAAAGATGAAACGGTAACATCTCCCTTGAAACATAAACCTAATGCCCGAGCCAAATTGTATTTATATATTTTGGAGTGAATCACCCGGTGGCGGCTGAGCCTGTCAACGCCTAGACACTTGGCGGTTGGGATTGGGACTGCAGTCTGTCGGTTCGAATCACAACGCTCCTCGTCCCAACTCAGGGTGGTGAGGTTGGGGTCTTACGAAATTCTGATCCTCCTCAGAACATGGCAGATCCGCAACACCTGCAGGGCAGTCGGACGTGAAGCCCCAACCTGAAACGGCTGCTTGCTTTACTCTGGTACCTAAATTATTAAGAATCAAGGCCATGTTGCACCGCATAGTATCAGTTTAGATTACACAGAGGGCATCCTTGCTTTGAGCTATCGGATAGTGCTGATTAAGCGTCAACTAGGTGTATAACCCCATTTCATCCACATTCGACAAAATTATCAATGGCAGATACGGTACCCACGAGTTATCGGTAGGATGAATTTATTGGCGATACAGCTACCTGGCGAATAAACATGGTAACTGATAAACCCGCCCTATGACAGGTACCTATTTATGTAGATCTACCAACGGTTGTGAATTTTAATAACAAGAGGAATCAAGAAAGATTCTATCAGTATCTGAATGCCTACCCCTCGCCCATTGCTACCACCCACCCAATGCAAAAATCCCCTTCACTGACAATGCTCAAATATTACTATGTATCTACTACAAAAATTAATATATGTACTATTAAAATGAACTACGTACTTACACGTCCTTATAACTACGTAACTAGAAATTCCTCAATATTGAGGCTTAGCAGGAATAGGGGCGTTTGAGCTCAAGCGCCCTTTTCCCAGAGAGTGAGTTTTTCGAGTCTCTGAAGTGTCCATTCTCCAGTCTTGAAGTTTCAAGTCGATCCGAGAAAAATCGATCCTGTTACATCGACTTTCGATGAAGCCGGTCACACGCCTGTTTTCTATAGCTAAAAAGATGATTTCCCTGTATGGACGTAGTGGACTTTTGTTTTTGACGATGAACTCTCTGATTTCTGATACAGATTATATTTTGCAAGATAAAGCTAGGACGGGTGCAAAAAGAAAAGTCAATAGACCAAACTTCATTTTTTTATATCACCACTCTTCCCCTCAGGAGATACCTACGCACTCTTAATTTTACCCAAATACACCTTTTATTACCTACTGACAATTAGCTAGTACTGGAAGAAAGGAATGTAACATTTCGATCAAATCAGGATTTATATCGGAGTAAGTACGGAAGGGAGGGGGGGGGGGATATAAATATTTAAAAAAAATACAAGTGACCATCTGTTATATAGGTATTCCATAAATTCTCGGAACAGGGTCACTTTTCATTCCAAAACCTTCCAATTTTCCCCTCCTGAGAATATGAAGTAACAAAAATGATTCACAAAGGACTGAAAAACCTTTATTGGATGCTGGTCCCATTGGTCTGAAAACTTAGAGCCTAGTTTTCTGAAAATGCGATTTCCCGGCAAATGCCCTTAAAAATCACCGAAGTTGAGATTTTCAAGAAAGAGCGCACTTATGAAGTGTGCACTAGGACGGTGACATCTGATCGGCTGATCTGAGCAGACCTGTTTCTGCAGACTCGACATGGCGAACAAAACAAAATTTAACCATAACGTCTCGCTGCAATGCTATAACTTTGCAATGCTACTATAACTTCGAGAAAACAAACTGATATGAGAATAAAACTGACTAATTTACCAACATTAAATTCAATGCAAATAATGGCTCATCCTGGAGGCTTTTACAGGAACTACTTTCCACTGGCCATACAGATGATAGAGGGAACTGCAAATCACCAAACATTCACAAGCTGTTTCCGACATGATATCTACTATATTGAAGTTGAAGCAATCTTCGTATTTTTTAAGTAAGCTATTCAAAAAATCGGAGGTATTTGATCGTATTTTGACAATACGTCTATTCCTCATTATGATTTTTTGATATTTGTATTTGTATATTCTTGACAAAGGAACTTACTCGGGAGCGGGGAGGTACAGAATAGCAAGACCAATCGAGGACAGAGCACCTGGGACAGTCCAGGCCAGTGTGTGATAGAGCTTGGGGCACCCTGCTTTCTTTTGAATAGCTAGCAACGTGTCGATTGCGTAGAACAAGTTCCACGCCCAAGTAGCAACAAAGAAATACTGTATCCATACCTGCAAATTCAAACTGCATTGCATTTTGATGTAAAACAGATAAATTCACTCTCACCACGAGATATGAAAATCACATTCGAAAAGCAGGCAATGCTATGAGAAGGCGACAAACTATCAGCTACTTACAGCTAAAAGAATGCAAATTATCACAGTTTGATCTTCGTGGGCTCCTGATTCATAATAATCATTTAGCTTGAAGATTGACCTCATAAAAACACCTGCAGAAAAGAACAAGTTCAATGGATGAATATAAGTCTGACACATAAGAAGTGACATGCTGCCGTACCTGTGTACCATCTCCCAAAAAAGAGGAATACGAACCTAAAGATGCCATTAAATCCGCTAGGGCGAGCCATTTGACGATTTGCCGTCCTCTGATTGAAGTTAGGGAGAACCAGCGCCGTGAGGCGGTACTTTCTTCTCGAGGGAGAAGCTGGAAACAGATCAACGTATACGTTAGGCCCTCCTACAAGATCGCATAACAATACGTGGTACCTTAATCACAGGACAGCTTTTCCCCACAAAATTGAAGAATTGACATCCTTTTCGGGTGCTCCTTCTAGCACCAGGTAACAGCCTGGTACCAGCAGAGCTCAGCAATCGACATGGCAATGTGGCTCCAAAACCAAACACATAAAAAGGATATGGAGCGGTGACACAAGCTATCAAGGTATCACAAGCTGCATCTCGGTAGCTAACATATACAGCATACCAGAATGAAAACGGTAAAAGGTAAGCAAAGATTTTGCTCTTCTGATCCATCAAAATGTTTTCATCTTCAACGCTCCATTTTAGTATGAAAGCTTGGGTACCTAGGAATATTTGGATATTTGCGGGGGGGGGGGGGGGGTCCTAAATTTCCGGCACCAAAAAGCGTAACACTGCAATTCTCCAGAAGCTAATTTCTTCCCTGTTTCGAAATCGAGCATCTCTAGGACTGCTGAGTAAGAATGGCGAAGTGAGGACCCTCCCTAATCAGCTGAGTGAGCCCTGCGGCTAATTTCTTTCCTGTTTGAACTATGAGGCTGAAATTCGAAATGGAGCCTCTGTAGGACTGCTGAGTAAAAATTACGAGGTGAGGACCCTCCCTAATCAGCTGAGTTAGCCCAGAAGCTAATTTCTTTCCTTCATGACCTACTGGGCTGAAACTGAAATGGGGGCCTCTGCAGGAGTGCTAATTAGGAAGGACGAGTTTTGATTCTCATCTTAGCCTTCTTTTACGTCGAACTGAAAGACGCTACTCCTTTTTGACAGAATTGATAGTCATGTGTTCCTTCCACAACAGTGCCTGTCTCGATTTGTGTTATCATTATACAAATATTTAGAGACGTACGAACCAAATACATATCCATGATTCAACGTTTTCCGTGTAGCGGAGAAAATGGGTTTTTCATTATTATTATTATAAATTGCAAATGACAGAAGTCACCGAACCCTGAATGACAAATTGATATGCATTTTAACGACGACTAACTGCAAAAGTAACTGTAACACGACAGTGAATCTTGATAATGTTTTCAAACAGGAGTAAAACTAAACCCTCCTAAGGTGTGGAATAGTGTGGAACCTACCTAGTACCTAAGCTGTTCACGCTGAACAACATTTTTTGTCGACAAATAGGTCGGCAAGTAAGGTAATTCTACAACCAGATCTTGATTTGCAGTAAAAAGTAAGTAGCAACTCGCTATCTAATCAAAAAAGTGAAATAAAATGATCTATTTTTAATTCATTCTACAATAAGGTACTTGTAAGACCTCATATCTGACGTTGGCTGGACAAATAAATGACGCTCAGTCGATTTACATTCATAGTTGTTGTACACATTACTATTCTTCCGTTATATAATCATACAACTTGACTCGTGTGAGATTTATATATACAACTACTATTAAATAACGTTGAACATGACAGGGTCCTTCAAACAATTCTGGTTCAAAGAAATCGATACAAAATAAAACAATAATTACCTGATGAATAGCTCCGGCACAACCCAGCAGGGAAGAAACAAGACAAACTATATTGAAGCTATATGAATTGAATTCCGTCATAATCGCTATCGACGGGTTCGTTTTTCCGGGAAGATGACAGCAAAAAGTTTGAATCGACGGGTCTGACATGGCGAGCGATCTTCATGCCAAATGGGGAACGATCTGATGAAATGAGTACTTTTCGATAACGTTATAGATAAAGAGTATTTATGTTTACTAATATTAATGAGATATCTTTCCGCGAGTGGACGGCACGGCCGAGAAACAAGAACCGCACTGAAGTCCTCCGACTCCGACTCCAAACAAAGTGCTGTGTTATGTAACTAAACTAGGTAGTCCCCCCTGGAGAACTTCGGAAATATCAATATCGCAACGGATCAGCTTTTCATGTTTGATCGATATCACTCAATTCGATTTAGCATATGAAAAAAATCAGACATGGGCTTTGAAGTAATCTACAGACAACGCTGTACGCTGTACATAATAATATTGAAAATTGAATTTCATATTTTCGGCTCTACCCTCTAACCGACTTCTTTTTCGCCCCTTCATTCATCATCATGTTTAAAAAAGACCAACGAACAACTTCTTCCACACTTTTTCCACTCTACAGAGATGAAGCGGGATGCTATGAAAACCGTCTCTACTCTGTGGTTTGACGTCACTTCCTATTTCAAGTTTTTTGGGCAGGGATTTTTATGTTGGTATCAGTGGTTTTGGTGCCGAGTTGTCGTGTTGGTCACACTGATCTGCAGATTTTTGTGTTTTTTTTTCATTCTCACTCAGCTTCAGCTCACCGTCTCGGGCGACGTCAGTGTTCGTTGGATTCGGAAATTGACTTTCTTCGAAGATTTTCAAGTGGGAAGCTGTGTATTGTGAAGCGTCGAGTCCTACTTTTCGGTTTTGGTCTGCTCTGGCTGGTTTCTCAATCCTTGATCTTGTTCTACTGGATTTTCATTTGTGAAATGATGTTGAACTCTAATAGCAGGTTAGTGTCATTGTAATCTTTTTCTTAATGTAACCTGGTACTAATAATTGTGTATCACCAAGCCTGTTGATGCTAATGTGAAATGGGAGCCAAGTAACTGATTAGGAGTACCTACCTAACCCTCGGAAGTTGGACATCACAAACCTATTCTGCTGTCACTTTTACTGATAATCCTTACAATTTTAGCAAACCGATCAATCCACATTTAGCTTATTATCAGCGACATCACATTGGCAACATGTTTAGTGACTACTATCAGTTGTCCATTCCATCATCATTGTACCTGCAATACCATTTCAGGTACCTAGATTATTAGGTACACTTACTACTCTATACTATTTTTTTTTATACTTAATTGTTGCAGTTCTTAATCAGTAAGTCCTACCTACACTTGTTCTCGCATCTGTATGTTGTTATGACAAGGTCCATAAATCCAGCCCAACAAGGTACTTTCTCAAGTTGTGTAGTCTGATTCTTGGTGCTGCTCTTTTGCGTACGTCGTCGTGGCAACAAAAATTGTACAGCAAAACAAGATTTGAGCCCAAATACTAGGTTGAAGGTGGTTTGGACGTTTCAAGGAACGTCGTTTGTCACGTTGTATTACATGATTTTGAACTTTTTTATTTAAGGCGAAATCACTAGTCGGTTTTGTTATTTGTCTCCTGCTTCTTTGATAACTGTTGAAGAACTTCCTGATTTTTTTCATTGGTTGAATAAAGATATCCTCTAACGCGCCACGTATTGAAAAAAAAAAGTACCTAGAGGCTATTTGAAACGACGAAATACCTGTAATTTTTTCTGATACACCTTGTTCAAACCTAAGTTTTTATTTTACCCTACCAAGTACCTACTTACCTGAAGAATCAGCTTTGCTTTGAATATCTATATTGTTACCTACCTCTTATTACTTATTAACATCATATTCAGGTCGAATCAGTGGAACATAAAAAGAAACACGTCTATTGTGTATTCAAATTATATAGAAGGTAGAAAAGAAATGTCAGAAATAATGAAATGCTGATATTATACGAATAAGTACTTTCTTATGAGTAGGTAAATTATAGCTGAAAAGTACGAGAATAGTGGGGTTTCGACTATTGAATCAGTAGATCAAGAGGTGTTCCAATAAGTAGTCGACAGTCCCCGTCGACTCCTGAAAAATGAACCCCGAAACCTCCTCCTAACCGAACCTCCTATAGGTAATTTCATGAATTATGTAATTGTGTATTATATAATTTCATGAAACAGCTTAGAAGTGTTCTATAACTAATCAATAACAAGTTAAAAACGCTGCCAAGTCCTTGTCACATGGGTAGAGTAAAGTAAACAGCCATTCCAGGCTGGGGCTTTTCGTCCGACTGCCCTGCCAGCCCTCGTCACTTGGGTTTATTATTCTATTGGACATACCTACAGAAATGTTGGCTGTTCATTTATTGTTTCTCTTATGTGCAATAATTGAAATAGCTAGTTTTGATCAAATGAAAAAGGATCATACCCCGGTGGTCCCATTATATTTTTGTAAAGCTTGGCCCAGTATGTAGCCAACAGGATCAGGAATAACTATTATGATAAGCGATTATTCCGAAACTACTGAACCGATTTCTATTAATCTTTTTTCAAATGAAAGAGGATCATCCCCGGGGCGAAAGAAAATAGTCTGCCAAAGACTGTAGATGCCCCAGTAATGGTGGTAGCAGTACTTGATAGCATTAGGTGTATTACTAAACATATTGCACTAAAAAGAAAAAAAAAAATTTTTTTTAAACAAAACTGACATCATACAAGCAGTAAAAACTAAAAAGTAAAGAATAATTTTTATGCTCAACAAACGTTATTGCATAGTTTAAGCCAGTACCGCAAAATTTTTGAAGTCGGCGCTAGATTTTAACTGAAAACCCCACCCATCATATTGTGTCCCTTGGTTTTTATACTTAAGTTGAAATTTGGCGCCGACTCCAAAAATTTTGTTGTATTAGCTTTGAATAAATTACGTAAGTTTGTTCAGCATAAAAATTATTCTTTGCTTCTTAGTTTTATACCGCCTTTTAGGATGTCCCTCAGTAGTAAGAGGCGCCATTATGTATTTGATCTGGTCAGAAGAGGGCAATACTCAGCCGAGAATGGAAAAAACCTCATTGAAATCCGTTTCAATCCAAATCCGTGAAAAAAATCGTTGGTATACATTTTTTCCGTTTTCGCGGAAAAACATTGAATCATGGACATGTTTTTGGACGTACTAATTGACAGTACCGTACTGCCTATCCACGTTCAACGTTTTTTCGTGAAAACGGAGAAAATTACGGTTACAATTTTTGTTGTAAATGGAGAAATTAGGGGATTGAAGAAAGGGTCACTCAACTGATTAAGGAGGGCCCTCACCTCTTCGTTCTCACTCAACAGACCTAAAGAGGCTCCATTTCGTATTTCGTCCTCGTAGGTCACACAGGAATGAAATTAGCCTAAGAGCTCAGCAGCTGATTAGGGGGGTCCTCACTTCGTCATTCTTGCTCACCAGACCTACAGAGGCTCGATTTCGAATTTCATCATTGCAGGCCAAACACAGGCGTGAAATTAGCCTCTGGGATCACTCAGCTGATTGGGAGGGTCCTCACCTTGCCATTCTTACTCACCAGTCATACAGCGGCTCTCGAATTTCTTCCTATTGCTAAAAACAGGAATGAAATTAGCCTTAGGGCTCAGGCACCTGATTAGGGAGGGTCCTCACCTCGTCATTCTTACTCAGCAGTCCTACAGAGGCTGCATTTCGAACTTCATCCTTGTAGGTCTAACATTAGTGAAATTAGCCTCTGGGATCACTCAGCTGATTAGGGAGGGCTGCCACCTCGTCATTCTTACCCACCAGACGTACAGTTTATCGAAGGAAACCGAATTAGCCCAGTGGGGCTCTTATCGGGCCCTCCCTCAGAAGAGGGAGAGACTCCACCAGACGGGGTAGTAGCGCCCGCCTGGCTCCACTCCCTAGCGACCACGACCAAGGGGGCGAACCCAGCAACAACCAGCAGGGAGGAGAGGACCCCGCCAAGCCCGGCCACAGCCCGGCACCGCAAGGGGAACAAGAGGCGCCCCGCACTAGCGGTGGGAGAAGGCACGGCCCAGCATGGCACAACCCCGACGCATCCCGCGCGAGGCAAACCACACCGTAACCGGTATGCCAACTTATGCTGTAGCGGTTGCGCAACTACGCTCCACCTGCCATTGAAGGACAAGAGAGTACAGAGGCTTCATTTCGAATTTCATCCTTGCAGGTCAAATCAGTTGTGAAATTAGCCTCATGGATCACTCAGCTGATTAGGGAGGGCTGCCACCTCGTCATTCTTACCCATCAGACGTACAGAGGCTCGATTTAGAATTTCATCCTCACAGGTCAAAACAGGAGTGAAATTAGCCTCTGGGCTCACTCAGCTGATTAGGGAAGGCCCTCACCTCGTCAATTCTCACCTACCAGTCCTACAGAGGCTCCATTTCGGATTTCATCAGCGACATATAGATAGATACGCAGAAGGGTTGGGAATCGAAATGGCTCCATTTCGAATTTCATCCTTGTAGGTCAAAAATAGGAATGAAATTAGCCTCATGGTTAATCTAGTAATTTAGTAATCGCCTTCATTACACAACTCCCTTGCATTCCAGGAACATCAGGTGTATGGAAATCAGTATTGTTTATCGGTAGTGCGCTACACTTCTTGGTGTCGGTCGGAAATTTTCGATTGTCCCTCAGCCCAAAAACATATCCATGTTAAAACCATTGTTGTGTGTGTGTGACAAAATCTTGTGTGCGCTGCCCAGGCCGCAATTCTCAACCGATTTGAGTGGTTCGTTTTTTGTTCGATGCAGAAAACCTTGCAGTTGTGCCTTACGTCTTCTTCCGACATTTACTGCTAGTAGGGGTTTAATGCGGGAAAAACATGGGTATTCCGGTTAAATCTCGTGTGCTGCCGCCCAGGGCTTAATTCTCAAACGACTTACGTTGCCTTTTTTTATAACTTAAATCACTTGCGGCGGAGTAGTGGAAATCCATAGCAAAAAACTACAGGATAAAAATAGAATAGTCTATTTCCACGTAAACTAACAAACTATAGACCGGTTTCGGTTGTTAAACCGAACAGTTTGTTAGTTTACGTGAAAATATACTATTCTATTTTTATCCTGTAGTTTTTTGCCTTTTTTTGTTCGACGCAGAATTCATTCTAGTTGTGCCCACGTCGAACAAGTATAGCACGCGAAACGAATATCAAACAACCGAAACTATTACTGGGCACAGTAACTCCGAACATCGGTGCAAACGCCAATCTCAACTTAATGAACAAAATCCCAGTAAACCAGCCAAAAATCTGGATCGAACTTCAAGGTCAACAGGTACCAGCACTTATCGACTCAGGCGCGGCAGCAAGTACCTACTCAGCAGACCTATTCAAAGGACGAACGAACATTGAAAAAGCAGTAGTAATCTGTGGGGAGTAAACAACGTACAGATCCCAGTTTTAGGAGTTTTAAACGAGAAAACAACGTTCCTAGAGAATGGTCTTTCAGTGAGGCATACATTTTATATATACCAAAATAATGGGTCTGAACAACAAGTAATCATCGGAAGCGACTTCCTGAAGACGCATGAAGTCAATCTGAACTACTCAAACGACACATTTAGTATAGCAAAACATCCGCAAACAACGTTGAGATTCATTCTCAATCAGAGATATCCAACAATATGTCAAATCCTGCATAATTTGCCAAAAAACGAAACCAAGGCAAGGACAAAAAGCACCAGGTCTGCTACAGGAGTTTCAAATCAGCAATAGAATTGTGCATCACGTATGTATGGACCACTATGGCCCTTTCTATGCAGGAGTAAAGAAACGCTACGTACTGTCAATAATAGATTTCTGCTCACGATTCATAACACTACATTTAGTAAAAGATACCTCCTCAAAGACAACGATTGACGTATTAGATATATATTCGGCCCAGTACGACACACCCCGAATCTTACAATGCGACAACGCGGCAGGACGTGTGACGTTTATTTCTTTAGTTTTGAGGGGGGGGTCTGCAAATTTGGTGTTCGCTGCCCGTATTCTCAACCGACATGAGTGGAATAATCATCAAGGGCGTTTAGATTTTTCGTTCAAATTTTTACTAATCATTTGTGAGTCACTGGAACCATTGAAAGGCCACGGAAATATAAATATTCATAGGATTGATTTACAGGAATTTTTCCTACGTACCTCTACATACAGATTTCAGTTAATTTGAACAGTAACTTCCCTGGCCGAAGGGCCCGGATTAAGCGGCACCCTCTGTCGCCTCTCGATGTCACAGCAGGTAATCGTTGACAATGAGCGTTTTTCCTCGATATCCTGGTTGGTAACAACTAGGCCTGTTATTGTCTCGCTTTCTCTTCCTGGGCTCACCTTCCGATCAGTTGTTATAATCAGCTAAGTGCTCTCAATCAGACTATGAGTTGAGGTGCCTTCAGGACATACCCTCTTCTGATGCCTACCTATTAGTCACATCTTCTGTCTTTATGGTCGAGTGATTCTTTGACGGACAGTCAAAGTTGGTTCAGTTTCAGTTGGTTCATTCGGCATGTTTCGTTGTTTAGGTGCACCTCCCTCGTTTTCGCAGACCCCCATTTTGGTTTATTATTCTGTGAATAATACACCTATGTATTCGCTCAGCAAAAAATTTTTATAACACCCCCTCAAAATTTTTTCTTTTCCGTTTCAAGGTGCGTAGATTCCAAAAATGCAATGTCCGTCCGCCGTACCACGCATAACTACTTCATTCTCGGTCTAAGAAATTCCTCATTCAGCACAAAGGCTCCATTTGGGCCCTAGTTGTGTCCCGAAACTTTGCAGCCCGATCGGAATATACCCAGGGGTGTTATGAGTGAAAATGTGTGTAAAAATAGGTACTTTTTGCGTTTTAGCAACATGTTGGTAACATGAGCTTTTAAGGTATCGTTTTTCATGTTTTTGGGGACGAGAAGACCGAATATGAAGTCGATTTTGACCAAAGAGTGGAAAATAGAGGTTCTACCAAATGTTCAGCTCCCAAAATTGATTTTTTTATGAGTCAAAAACCTGGGAAATCGTCTGAAATCACCATCAATTTGTGAATAACACTGGGAAAAGTGTCAACAAGTGGATCAAGACGATTAAATGGCACTACCAATGATCAGAGATAATTTATTTATTAAAAAAAAAAAAAAGGAGCATAGGTACCTTACTCGTGTTTTGGGGGCCAAAATTGGTGGAAGCCACCAGAAATAGCTATTTCAATTATTTTATATGAAAGAAACAATAAATAAACAGCCAACATCTCTGTAGGTACGTCCAATAGAATAATAAACCCATGTGACAAGGACTTTGCAGCGTTTTCCCCATTACAGCTGGAAGGTGGAAAGGGAAGTTTCGTCCATTCTTCGAATTCCACCATTAACGTAGATGCACAGTATAATTTTCTACGTCGTCTCAAATTGTTGTCTCACGACGACCATAGTGATATTGTTAGATATTCCTATGGCGTAGGTCTGTAAAGTGGACCCACTTTAAAAGCACCAGTATAAATATACCTACATATTTACCGTCACATGATTTAATTTACGCAATTTGTGCTAAACAAACGGATTGTTCGTACGCAGACTCTGGAATATTACCCGTACCGCCAGTGCCACTGCTAAGGAAATACGTACCGTGGCAGTTATTCTTCAAATTGCCGTGGATTTGTGGTAATCGCTGCTGGTCAAACCCCGAACTCCCCCCACAGTTTGGGAGGAGTCGAGAGGGCTCGGTAATTTCAAGGTAACTCCAAGAAGTACGCGTATCAATGGAAATAGACAACTTTTCAATAACTCCGTTTTTCTTTGAGATTGGTTTCCACGATTTCTTCGCGAGTGATTTAGTTCGTAGATCGTTATGTAAAGTTCATATATTCATAGATATTTTATTCATTAAACATTCATAGTTACGTAAAGTTCGTGACGATTTGACCTCATCAGTGGTGGATACTTGGCAGATATTAGACCATGACTCGGTTGAGGCAGGAGCATCCATGTATCCACAGTATTGTTTCATGGATTGTCAAAGATAATAACCTTCGGAGTGTCATAATAAGGGGGGTTCTTTTTATATTACTTTCCCATTGTTTCGTGTACCCCTCCCGCCAGGGCGGGACCCCTTTGCCCGTGTGACGTCACATGTTGTTGGAACATCAAAACTCATAGAAAAATAACTGTCCATGGTAGGATTGGTCTCAAAGTTCGTAGAATGGTATCTAATCCCATTCCAAAATATAAAACGCTTCAAATTCTTAGAATGGGATCTAATCCCATTCCAAAATATAAAACGCTTCAAAGTCCTTGTCACATGGGTTTATTATTCTATTGGACATACCTACAGAATTGTGGCTGTTCATTTATGTACCTTTCTTGTGCAGTAATTGAAATAGCTATTTTTTATGGTTTCCGCAAATTTTGGACCCCAAAACATGAATTAGGCTCCTCTTTTTGACAAATTATTATCTTTAATCGTTGATAGTGCCATTTAATTGTCTTGATTCGCGTCATGATACTGTTTTAGTTTTATTATACAAATTTAGGGTGATTTCAGACAATCCCAGGTTTTTGACTCTTAAAAAAATGAATTTTTGGAGCTGAACCTTTGTTACAACCTCACTTCACTCTTTGATCAAAATCAATTTCATATTCGGTCTCCTCGCCCTAAAAAAACATGGAAAACGATACACCACAAGCTCTTGTTCACGAAAACCACCAAAAACTCCTATTTTTACACTCATTTTTTCCCATAACGCCCCTGGGTGTATTCCGATTGGGCTGCCGAGCTTTGGACCACAAAGCACAGGCTCGTGTTCACGAAAACCACCAAAAACTCCTATTTTTACACTCATTTTTTCCCATAACGCCCCTGGGTGTATTCCGATTGGGCTGCCGAGCTTTGGACCACAACTAGGAACCAAATGTGTTCCCAAACTGTGTGCGGAAGAACACGTTTTATACCAGAATTTATGGCTGAAACTGTTAGAACTTAAATTCTTCGCTCGTTGGTCGAAATCGACTTCACATTCGGGCTCCTCACCCTAAAAAACATGGAAAACGATACCTCACAAGTTCGTGTTACTAAACACCAAAAAACCCTATTCTTACACCCATACCCTTTGGGTTATTCTGATAGGGCTGCAATGTGTCGGGACACAATTAGGGCCCAAATGGAGCCGGGGTGCGAAAGAACGATTTTTTTTTTAGACCAAAAATAAAGCTGATATGGATGATACGGTGGACGGCGGGCGGACATTGCATTTTTGGAATCTACGCACCTTGATACGTAAAAGTAAACATTTTGAGGGGGTGTTATAGAGATTTTTTGCAGGGCAAATATATAGGTGTATTAATACCACGGAGTAATAAACCAAAAGAAGTCATGGGTACTCCTCATTAGCTTAAACAAATTGATGGGAACAATCGCAAACCAGCTACTCGTCATTGCGAAATATGATTCTTTGGATCCTCTCGCCAGTTGCTAACAACAAATTTTGAGCTGTGTGACAGATAGAATGAAGTATGGAACCACGCTCACAAGTACCAGAAATCACATGGGCAGTTGAAAATGAAATTTTCGGACAGTCATTCTCTCAGTCCCCAGTAGGTACTTAGTTACTGCCAGCTCCGGCTAAGAGATTTGAAAAAATGAAAATGAAATAATAATAATAGTAATAAAAGAGTGAAAGATTATCCATGAATGTCAGAACTTGTCATTTCTCCTGATTTGCGATTCACTGCTTCACTGCTTCACTGCTGCACAGTATATTACGCAAAATTAACTCTACGTAGTGGTGATTTGATTGTGGTAGTTCGTATCTCTGTGTATACTTTTTTTTCCGGAAAAATGGATTCTGAATGATGTCTGTATAAAGTTTACAAGAATATTGCAACGACTGTTGAGGGGTAGTCATGAATTCCGAGGTACCTACCAAGATGGGAAAGGTGGTCCGTGAAAGGGAACAAGTGTCCTTGACATATTGCGCTCCTTGAGGCATTTCAGACCTCAGCTGGACCAAACGGCTTTTATCGCTGCTACGACGGATTTTCCTTACGAACATCCTCCGTCGACAAGACTGGAAAAAATTGGTGTGTTTAACATAACTGTCTCGTTTATCGCCCACCAACCGTAGCTGGCCGCCTCTTCCACAATCCACCGATCTCCTTCATCCTCTTGCGACCTGTTCCTTTTCCTTTTGTTTAGATTCCGAAACGTCTGCGATTCTCATCCGGCTTGGAATCAGGTCAACCGTTTTCCACCTATTTCTCCACCACTAATGTCAAACGGAACTTGACGATTTCAAGCAATTATGCCTGTGTTATATTTATTAGTAGAGTTCGGATTTTGCATATTCTGCATATCAGGTTTTTTCAATAAAAGTGTCATACTTATCCGAATTAAGGTATTTGGAGATGTTTTGGACATTTAAAATTGAATTTAAAATAGCATATTCGTGCATGTTTTGCTGTTTTTTGCATATTATATGCATCTGCATATATTATGTTACAGAGTTTTGCATATAAATGGCTTATTTCTAAGAAATATCTGCGTACCTACACTGAAATTTCCGATCTCCGGTCATGTGAAAGGTCTTATGTACGTGCCTTTGTATGACTGCCCTTTCGATCTCTCCGGGATATCTCACTCCTGGAGAAATTGCCAAGTTAAAATTCCTTCCTGTTGTCAGCTGCAACGTTGAAAGATCCTTTTCCGCGCTGAAAATGACTCTGTCAGACCGACGGAGGAATTTCAGTCGAAAACCTCGAAAAAATGTTGATAGTCCAGGGAAATTAATCTGTACCTACACCTACACATTGAAATTTTAATCATTGTAAATTTTATTTAATATTGTACAGTTTTATTTGTGTCATTTTATAAACTATAGTTGAAGATTAAGAGTTTGGGGTTACATTGCTCATTCCCGTGTTAGACTTCTCAAGAAAAACTTGAAAACCGAAAAAATTGGGCCAAAATTTCAACTTGCATATTATTTTGAATTTTTGCATGTTTTGCATATTTTGCTAACTTCTGTTGCATATTTCAGCTTTTTTTTTGCATATCGATCCGAACTCTTATTTATTAGCAACCTCTTACATGGTACAATATTGGCCTTTTTGCCTACAAAGTAGATAAGAACTATTAAAAAAGTTCCAGTCATGCAGCATTGCTATAAGAGCGAATTTTCAAAGAAGTCTGTTGTGTAAAAAGATGATGTAGCGAGAAAACATACCTCTTTTCGTAAAGTCACATAATTTTGTCGTGATTTTATTATTTTTTAAATCCTTTGACCCTTATAACGTCAAATTTGACCCATTTTTAAAGAAAAATATGTTTATTATCGAAGTAGTCCTTCCGTCGTGGATCCCACACAACGTCAGGTGAATATATTAATTCATCGAATTTTAAGACACCTTTTGTAGCAAGTCATCTTACAGTGTGGAATAATCGAACAAAAAAAACCTTCAGCTTACTACCAATTTATATTTTTATATTTATAATTTAATTATAATTATCCACCTTACGAAGCTTCGTTTTAAATATAAATTATTAGTAAGCTGAAGGTTTACTTTTTTATTGATTATTCCACGTTTTAAGGTGAATATATTGGCAATATTGACGTCAGCCTTTAATACCAATTTTTTACCTCCAAAATTGGTATTAAAAATCTCCTCCGGGTCAAATCCGAATTTGACCCTTGTCCTGTATGAAAAAAAGCTGAAATGGTATCTTTCTGTCTTTACTCACCCTTCCACACAACTTTCATTGATTTTATATCAATTGTTCGCGATTTTAGCCGTTTTTACCGATTTTGACACCTAAAAACTCGAATTTGGCCCCTTAACATTTTTGAAAATTGCTGATCTTCGAATTCATTCTTTCTTTTAGCAATACGAACGTTTTGGCAAAATCTGGAATTTTTATCATGTACCCAAGGACATAAATATCGTCTGGAGTGACAGCTAAATTAATATATACATATATATATATTTATATATATACGTTTGTTGAAATCTAAGGATGAATTCAGGGTGCTCTGAAACGGATTTGCCTATAAAAAAAATTTGAAAAGTTCGTGTTTTGTAACTTTTGGACCCATTGCAATACCGTCATTTTCTTTGTAAATTCGCTAAAACAAAAATGAACGTTGTATGTATATACTCATTCGTGATCGGCGAGAAGTATTGCCGTTCCATTTGGAGCCACCGACTTCAGGTGGACTATAAGTGCAGTACTATCCGATTATAACTTTTTCAAGAATGTATGTCATGTGAATGAGCAGTATACTTCTTACCATTCCCTCGCTGGTGCATAATATTATTATTGTGAGACTGGGGTTGATGAGAATAGGTCAGAGGGTGGTAAATCGCTTCTGTTTAGGTCTGTAAATTTATTTGATATCTTCAGGGCTTAGGAACTTGAGGTGTTCAGTGAAATATCTGACAAAACAGCTTTTTAGACCGCTTGACATGTTCATGTCTTTCCCGGAATGGCGCAATTTTTAGTAACCTATATTATCCTTATAACCTTATAATCTGAGAGAATTCTTGTTTTTCTTGATAATTTTTGTTAAATTTCAACTGTCCGTAACAGTAATAATTATTGTAGTGAGAAAATCCTGTCTCTGAAAAGTCTAACAGAAGGATCCCGAAGTCGTAACCTTATTGAATATTGCTTATTCAACCTTGATGTTGATGGGATGCTTGGGTTTCTGTGGGAAGCGGCCACGTCTGCATCGTGTACGAATTTCATAACTTCTCATTGTCCATGTGAATGGGAGTTACCGTGGACAACGTAACGTGAAGTCGGTGGCATGTGGGTCACTGGCGTTTGCCTTCCCATTTTCATGCGTCGCGCTTTCGGCGAGAAGTGGACACCTCCAGACGATGACTCGGTTCCTCCTTCGTGTTGTGATGCGACTAATTTGCCCAGCGTCTTGTCTCCATAATTGCTTGCATTCCAGTTGGAAAATCGAGATTACCAAATGTCAATTCCATTCTGAAATGCCCAAAGTTGGGTCCCCCCCCCCCCCCCCCCCCCTCAAGACTCAGTTTTGAGCTTGCATATACTATAGAGCTACCAGTTTAGCTTCTTCACATTTACTTGACTTTCAATTTCGGTTTTCATCTCACTCTCTCGTTTCAATCTTGTTTTGGTTTATTATTTTCAATAATGAACCATTGGAATCGAGCAAGAAAAAAAAATTCTTACCCCCCTCAAAATTTGATGGTTGACGTTTCAAGGTATGGAGAATCCAAAACTGCGATAAAAATATTTCTGTCTGTCCGCCGTACGCCGTACGGGCCACTTTTCTTAGTTACCATGAAAGAAAATTGATGAAATTCGGGTTATAGGTTCCGTTCGGGGTCTAGTTGGTCCTCGAAGCTCGACATTACTGTCAGTCATCTCTAAGGGGTTCAAAATAGGGGTTGAAATTTTCAGAACGCCGTATCTCGAAAACTTTCGATTGAAGGGTATTGTTTTTTTTACGTTATTAAATTTGTCTTTTTTTTGAGACCACCCGGAGCATCATACGTCCAGCCGTTCGTGTGCACCAAAAAGCTTCGTCAACACGATCGTGAATCAAACGGTATAACTCCGGCCCGGATATCATAACTACGGAGCATCTGATTATAATCAAGGATGGCTGTATGAAGTCGAGTTGTTTGTTCTGCGATATTATTTCATTTGACAAGTGATGGACTACTGGATTTTGTTGGTAGGTACTTCTGAAACTTGAACAAACGTTGAAGTATTATTGATGGGTAAATTATTACACAACGGTGAATTATTAGGTACACAACGGTAAATTATGACACCACGGTAAATTATTACACAACGGTAAATTATTACACAACGGTTCATCTACCCAGAAGGGGCTGGATTTTGCTGATAGGTACTTTTGCAACTTGAACAACCGTTGAAGTATTATTGATGGGTAAATTATTACACAATGGCAAATTATTACACAACGGTAAATCATTACACAACGGTAAATTATTACACAACGGCTCATCTACCAAGAAGGGGCTGGATTTTGTTGATAGGTACTTTTGCAACTTGAACAACCGTTGAAGTATTATTGATGGGCAAATTATTACACAACGGTTCATTATTCTATCTCCGTAGAAGGGGAACCTATACAGGTAAATTATAACGCAGCGGTTTAGGTAGGTACCTAGTAACGAGTACGGGGTTAGGTACTAACCTACGGAGGGTGTAGAGTAGTACATATGTTATATAGAAGGGTTATCTATACAGAGAGCTGTGATCTGTAACAGGAGGGTATTCTGTACAAAATAATAAACCGTTGTGCAGGGATTTGCAGCGTTTTTTACTTTCCAATTCAGTTCTGAACTTCTTTAGTCCTTTCCAACTTACTTTTTTTTGTAAGCAACAATATTGCAAGTAACCTTGGTTGGTGCCGCTCAGTTACTCCGGTTCAGGGGTTGAGGGTGAGGATAATAGGTACCTATGTGTCGGCTTATTCCTCATGTGTTATATTTTTCTTCCAAGTACTTTCCCCATCATGGCCCCGTCAGGGATGTACATGTGTTATGCTGCATTTATCGTCGTCAATTTTATTAAAATTAATTTGATGCTTCGGCCGGAGGTTCTGTAGCAGTTACACTCAGATTGAAGTTAGGTAACTCAAACCCTAACCCTCAACCCCTGAACCATACTCATATAGTTTTTCTGAAAAATTTCTGCATGCAAATCCCTTTCGAGGCATCCTCATGCTATGGAGACTTGGTTGATAAAAGTCGTCAAGTAAAAATCGTCAAGCGGTACCTACCTACTGGACGAGCCACATCTACATAAATATCAAGTAGGGACGTACTGCTTCGTAAATATGCCTTGTACGAAGAAAAATAGAAGAATTAGAACACCGTCCATGAATAGTCAAATTGGTTAGTTTCCATTTGTATGGTTGCGATTACATTGTTATTTATTATTCAGCACGGGAAGAATGTTGAAGGAACCAGTTGCTTCTTACCTTCTAGAACCGGGGAAAGGGCTTTTCGAATTGTTATTAATTTATATAGGATTTAGATAGGAACAACTTATATAGGCACCTACAATTGCGAGTAGGTATATAAACAACACGGTGCCTAATCAATTGAATTGGATGGAGTTATTATTCGTTATATCTTTATTGTTTAGCTATAAAACTCCCAGATAAAATTCATCCACCGCACGAGTAGAGGTTCTTGTTTACAGGTTCTACAGCTTTCATTCAAATAGTGGTAGATCCCTGCACTGAGGACAGCCACCGTAAGCGTATAAACGGCTGCCAGTAAAGTCTTCTGTTTTCTTCAGAGCGATAAAATAAATAGATGATAATAAGAACAGGTAGCCAAACCATTAATGTCACTTACTTGTATATTTATTTATTCAATTATTATTTGAGTCAAATGCCTGAAATTTGGAAATATAGTGCCTGATGAAGCGTTTGAATGGGGTTTTATCTTAATTATAATGAAATTTGGGAGTTTTGCACTTACTGAATATGTACTTATTGTGATGATAGCATGCTCGTGGTTAAAACGTGTGGTGAAAATATGACAAAGTGTACTGAGATTCGTATCAAAGTACTCAGACAACCCGTTTTTGCTAGATGATGCTGTCAGTCAGGTAAGGACACATGTGGTTTGTAAGGACAGACAGTTTTGGACCAGTCCAGGATGACTGCGTTCTGAAAATGGGGGGATAGAACCGTCAGGATTGAGTCCAGACCTGTGTCTGTCCGAACGCGCGCTAAGATTCCAAATGGATAACCTGAAGCATGAGCTGAAGGTTGAAGCATCAAGTGCGCATGTGCAGGATCAGCAGTCCTCGAATAAATCCAGGACTATTAGAACTAGTGCCAAACGGCCAACTCTTGATCCAGGACCAGTTCTGGCACTGTCCGAACGCACACAAAGGGGCGTGGCTTGGATAAAACCGTCTAGAACGGTCTTGTCCTCCGAACAAACCTATGAACTATGAGCATTTAAAGTGTAGGTATTTACCTACTCAGATCTCATAAAAGACACACAGCCAAATCAGATTCCTCAGGAAAATCGAAAAATAGTATTAGCAGTTAGGTGCAGGGTGGGGACACTGGATTTTGTATTTATGACCAGTACGTATCTAAATATTTTGTACTATATCATTTGGCGGCATGCAGTACTATACATCACAGAAGAGTCAGCAATAAAATACGTTTACCTAGTTCTTGCTATCATCCTCTTGCTCTTCATGCAGCTCCCACAGTACAGCCGTTTGTTCTGGCAGAGGCAACCTGGACAGTGTTGCACTCCGTCTCCTAATTCTGTAGGAAGAGTTCCCCTGTTGCAGCTCCCACTCATAGCGTCCTCAATCGTCGTGTCGTTTGACATCTTTTCAAATTTCGATGATTTCTCTATCTCGAATAACCCTGTTGGTTATAGGTTATGATTGATAAAGTGAAAGTGTTTGAGTAGGTAACAACTTGTTTCTTAGGCACTTATCTTACAAACTTCATGGAATTTGTGTATCAAAAGACCTGGAAACTAATTCCCGAGGAATCAAACCTCGGACCCCCAAGCCTACCGCTCACCAGCTGTTGTCTTCTGGGTCTCAGCTCAAGTTACACGACTGTTTTCTTAGTGATTCATTTTTGGGCCTAGATGCCTGAGGAATGTCGAGAATGACATTGAACGTGGGGTGAAGGAGTTAGCTACTTGTTGCATTACATCATTTTCCGATTTACAAAATTCACAATAAGTAATTTACATACTGTCACCATTTATGAAAAATTCCACTTTAGCCCCTAAAGCTATGAGATTTCCATCCGCGACATTTTCCATTCGTCACATATCACCGATTCGACTCGATACCTAGTGTTCTTACGGCTTACTAATAATGAATGTGACAGCTCTTAATACTAGATTGAATTAGACTTCCTACGAATTGAACTGAACCTTTCACGAATTGTACTGAACTCATTACTTGTACCTATGGTTTAAATTTGATTTGTAAGTTTCATACTACTCATACAACCCTTTTTCAATGTAAGGATTATATATTTTGTGTGTATATATATCCTTATTTAACTTGTAAATTTTGTTCCATTATGAAAGGGCTTACCAGTCAGTTTTTCGAATTTTACCTTCCACCGAAACACTTGAAGATAACGTTCCAAATAAATAGATCGCTGAATCTTCGGAAGTGAAAATGACCGCGTCGGGGTTGTCTTGGAAAGAACGAGTATCATTAGTTTCATATGCTATTTTATCTACTGGAGGTATGAAATATAATGTTCCTATCGACTCTAATACCAAGCCACCTAATTGAGACGGTATCCTAAGGAAATATTATGGCACTGGTATTTTAGTTGGCCTCGCGATTCTACTTTATGCCTTTCTGTTATTACCTGTTAATCCGCATATTTAAATTCATGTCTTCAGTTCCAGGTGACCTCATGATTGGTGAGTAATGAGAGGTAAAGAATGGATTTTAGTGGAGAGAGGAAGGCCCTTGAACACTGTGACGTTCGAATCGCCGTCGCACAATGCTACCATCCTCTCTGGACTCAATGTTCTCCGCTCTAAAGGTTACCTCCTTGACATCACGCTTATCGCTCAAGGGGAAACTTTTCAGGTACGATTTGAAAATTTGTTCTAGAAACGACCCCTCCCCTCCTGGAATGTATTTTTGAAAAGGGCTAGAATCCCATGCAAGTAGCTACTGCTGTCAGTATGTTCCAGTCCAAAATATCTTCATGTACCTATATGTGTTTCGATTTGTACTTAAGCTAAACCCTTAGTCGTTCTTCTTACTGTAAGCTGATTGCCCTAGGAGAGTTCGAGAGAATACACATGAAAAAAAGTGCTACCTTCTGGTACGTCTCTGGGAGCACAGGCTAAGGCTGTTAGATTAGATTCTTTATTGTGTACTGAACAGCGATCCGTCCTTAGAGTCGTCAAATTACATTCCTTCTAACTCATAAGATAATACATATAGGTAGTCATTTACTTGATTAATACTTACATAAAGATTCAATGAGGTCACAACAGTATCATATAATAAAAAATCAGAAAGTTCTTTAAAAAAAATTCACTGATGGAGAAACTTATGAGGCTCTCCCGAATTTTCCTGAAGAGGCCTGTGGCACTCTGGTGAAGAAGGCTGCGGAGATGGTTCAGCAGCTTAGCAGATATGAACTCCAAGTTGTTGCCCTGGGATTTGGTTACCTACTCGCCTGGAATGTATCCCTTCCTCTGGTGCCGTATCTATGCTTCTAAGCTCCAGTAGTGAAGCTTTCCCGGTTTCTCAAAGCATACGGTAACTCCATCAAATACAGCCCTGGTACTGTGAGCAACTGAATCTGGAAAACAAAGGCCTGTACGAGATATAGTGGAAGCCAGTAGAATTTTCTTCGCGCCTGGGGGATTTCCTCAAAAGAAAACGCCATAAGTGGCCCTATTTTGAAAGCAACCCAAGGAGAGCGTCTTGGATGCACGGAAGGACACGCTGCTGGACACCTTCCTCAACATGCCGATTACTTGGGAAAGCTGGCAACGTATTGACAAAGACGTGTTGGAAACATGTAATTGATACATTAATTAACCCTAATGCTGTCCAGTTTTCCCCATGCCACTCACAACGCGACCGTTTTTCAGTGAGAGAGGAGACGATCGTTAAAGTCTTTACCTTTGCGATTGCGGGGGCTGTGTGCGCGGGATTGGCTGTGCTTGGCTATGCCTCGCACGTGGGCATTTTGACGAGACATAGGATCAGGGAATCGTCAATTCCCTCAAACCGGCCAGTCTTGGTCTACGGCTCCACTCATTCACAT
The DNA here is from genome assembly GCA_954871275.1 of Leptopterna dolabrata. Taxonomy (NCBI): domain Eukaryota; kingdom Metazoa; phylum Arthropoda; class Insecta; order Hemiptera; family Miridae; genus Leptopterna; species Leptopterna dolabrata. Next base: position 18,559,840 of record OX940982.1, on the reverse strand, counting down.
GGCACGGAAGCTCATCAGGGCTAGTATTGCATCGAGCATCACAACAGCAGTTACGAGAGACAACGGGGAAAGGCCCTGGTTTCTTCTGTTCATTTCCTTGATACTTTCGATGGTTAAAATGGAGGATTCACGATGTATGGGGGCACGGAATTCCTTCTAACCCTGTATCTGATGCGCTCATTGGCTGCTGAAGGAATGACAATTGATAATAAATCCAACGGGTGGGGTGATCTCTGTCAGTAATCAAATTTCATTGTTGCCCACATGCACTCACTCACTGATCTGGATTAGCTAGGCGTGAGTATGCGCAAGCTTGCAGTTTTAATCATTCGTTTCCTTTTAAAGTGCGTGGGAGCGTGGCTACTTGATTTTCTCATAATTGTTGTTCCGTTTCCAAACTGGTTGTAAATATGTGCGAATTTGCTATTTCAGTTCCCACAACCTGTGTATTTCATTATGTACACTGCTCTTACTTGAGTACTTATCTATCTCTAGCTCCATTTGATGTTATAGGCACATAAAGTGGTGCTGGCGTCATGCAGCGACTATTTCCGAGCAATGTTCACGGATGCCATGAAGGAGGCCCGACAGTCTGAGATATGTCTAAACGGAGTGTCAGCCGCTGGAATGAGACTTCTCCTTGAGTACGCTTACACATCCCGTCTTGCCCTGAATCTTGCTAACGTCCAGGACGTTCTGTCGGCAGCGTCCCACATTCAGTTGGTCGCTGTTGTAGAAGCTTGTTCCAATTACCTCCAGGTCAGTTGTTACTGGGCAAAGTACCTCAAGTTTGTGCATCTAATTTGGTTCTGTGTTTGTGCATGTAATTCTTTTTGTGTTTTCGTTCGTGCTTAAAAGAACTCTCTCCTTCTCAGTCCCAGTTAGACTTGGACAACTGTGTAGACATTGCAACGATCTCTGAAACGTACTCCCTGAAGCAACTGAGAACTATAGTGTACCGGTACATGTGCAGTCACCTCGTTGAGTTCTCCAGGAGCCCTGAATTCTCCCGGTTGCATCCTCAACAGCTTGAACATCTGCTGGCGTGCGACTTCCCCGTCGACTGCCCGGAAATCGAAGTGTTGGAGATCACTTTGAGGTGGTTGGAATGCGCTCCACTTGACTCACATAGGTAAATTCCAACTTACCTGGGAGTTGGCACCAATTATTGTTTATTCCATTATCTGTGTTATTTTTAGATGATAAATTATATATAATTTTATTAAATCATTCATACTTGAATCACTATTACGTACTCCTCTAATTTAGTGTGTAGTAGTTTTCATCTTCACACTGTAACTTAATTTTATCGAATCAGCTGCTCTGCGATCCCTAGTGCTCTTATTATAACTCCTGACAAGACCTAAACTGTGAACATGGGTACCTACTCAAGATAGCTGTTCTGGTTTTGTGAAAATATAGTTTATGTTGCGTAATCTCGTGTTTACAGCCGGCTTATGTGGCTCAATCGCCTAGTCCGGAAGATTCACATCAGTGAAGTGAGTTGGTTGGAAATGGACACTGTGACCGAGTCGCGGGAGCCCTGGTTGGCCCGTGTGGTGTATGCTGAGGCTTTGAGGCAGAGTCGGCTTCGACGTTCATCCACGACTTCGCCATTACCCCTGTCACCCCCATCACCTCTAGTCAACTCAAGAGGAATGACTCTTGCCATAGTTAAGGTAAAATTCAGTATCCATGACTACTGGATGAACTTGTCAGTTCATGTAATTTGCGTTTTGTATAGTTGGGTATTGGGTTTGTTCGCTATGGTGGAAAAGCCACTCACAAAGAAAGTTACTTGGGCGTTCGAAGTGGACTTCCTGACTCTACAGTGTCTCTGACTGTATATATCCATGTCATCCTGCTGTCTTTTTCTGACCACTTGGGTTTCTATTCCCCAAATCGATCAGAGGATTTTCCGGCTCACCGTTTTCTAGCAAGCTTACCGCAGGCTCACTGAGTGGTCCACAAACCAGTCTGCTATCTGGTTGCAAGTCACCTGGATAGCACAGCGAACAAACCTAATACTGTTCCTACGAATCATTGCCTGGACTGTTCTCATTCCTAAACAATAAGTTTGAATTTAAATCAACGTCTGCTCAATAATTATCCTAGTACAGGATACTCACTGAGTGACATTTTCGTTCAATTAATAATGTGTATCTCCCATAACACCCAGTGGAGACATTTTCCGTCCCTGGAATCCCTCCCATCCATTTCTGCATTCAGTGGATTGCTCCTACGAGTCCTTATTCTCGCAAAGACGGCAAAAATTGCTTTCAGTTTGTTAGATCCATGACTTCAGGTTATTTACAACTGATCCTGGCATGCGTAGAATATATTATGACGAGAAAAACATGAGTTGGTTACTTACCTACTTATAAGGGGTTTCTGTGAATGAGCAGCTGCCCATCTAGCAGGCTCCGTTTGAATTCATTCAAACCCTTCAACATTCAAGTCCATGGACTGACTTTCCCCTGCAGTTAGTAAAATTTGAAAAACCTACTCCGGCTTTTCAACTGTTTACAGAGGCAGTAATTTTTGCAGTAAATGTATGCTAATGATAAGGGAACATCAAGTCACTACATCAAATCTTCCTTTCCCCTTCAGGTCGGAGGGTTTGGCTTAGGTGGGATCACAAATGAGATAACCTATATGCAGCCAAGCACAGGAAAGTGGCGGCATCTTACATCCATCCCTCATGTAGAGCAGTGTAATTTCGGTACTGCCGTCCTACACAACGACCTCTATGTGGTAGGAGGTTGCTTCAACCAATCTTTGCAGGTGAGATAATTCAATTTTGAATGCTTTTTTTGACATTTGACTATTTCTTAAACTTTCTAACTTATATAATATCAGCAGGAAAACCCGTTGTACTAAATATAACGGGCTCCAGAGCGGTAGGCATCGAAGAGGAGGCACGAAAAATTCGTACTTGACAATGGCATCTCAAATTTCTCATGGCGATTAGTCTGACGATGAATCTGATCGCTACCCAGGAACCCGTCTTGATTTCTTCAACCCCGCATCTTACAAACATCACTCCAGCCACTCCATTCTCAAGATAGGACACACATTTTCATGATCTTATCATCAGTCACATGGGATGGCAAGAAACATGAGGGCAACCACCTACCACGCGATTATTCTAACGATGAAATCACGATCGTCGAACAAAAAATCCTGAACGGCATGTCCCACAAAAATTATTTTAGTAATGAAACCCGGTTGTACTAAATACAACGGGTTCTAGAGCAGTAAGCGTCGAAATCGTTAACTCTGCTTTTAACAAAGCATCACCCCAGCCACTCCAATCTCAAGATTGGAATCACATTTTCACGATCTTATTAATGAATCACATTGGATGGTAAGACACATGATGACTATCAACTACGCGATAGAGATGTGAAAGATGTGTTCTCAGTTCCAGGAGTTAACTCCCAACAGTTCACTCAGTTCTGAGATGCATTCTTTGGGGCACATTCACCAGTTCAACTGAGTCCCTAATCCAAATTGTATTACCCCTACCTAAAAATCACAAAAATTGGGTTTTGATAGTTTTGATTCAATAAAAAGTTATACAAATTTAATAGTTTAATACTATATTATTTTCATACAAAATCACAATGGTTTGGAAAATCCATCACAATAAAAAATGTGGCTGGAATCTAATAAGTAAGAAGCCTCACTGACGATCTGCAACGAGTGGTGAAGGGAGGGATGAACGGATGAACTGGTGGGTGTTGGGAGGGTAACGCAGGCGATGCGGAAGAACTGAGTTGTGAAAATGGAGGAACGGCGAGCGGGTAAGGGACGAACGATGGGAACGGCAAGGGGGAAGGGAAGAACGGTACGAACGTACAGTGGCGAAGAGAGGGGTTGATGAACCATTGAACGGATGAACTGTTGGGACTGATACAAGGAGTTATGGAGTGGGGTTAGGATCGCCCATTCAGTGAGAACGTCAACTGTTTGGTTATCCGTTCAGTTGGGATACGTTCAGCTGAAAGTTCCGTTCATCCTTTCAGTGCTGAACGCCACATCCCTACTATGTGATTAACCCCCGCGGTCGGCTTCTTTCTTGCACACTCAGTTATTGAAAGGTTTTCATAACCTTATTATGTCTACATACCTATGCTATGGATTCTACATACCTTGAAACGTAAACCATCAAATTGTGAGTTCTTTTTTTTTCATGCTCGATTCCAAAGGTTCATTATTGAAAAAAATTAACCAAAACGGATTAACGGCCAAAATATGCTACTGAGGGATTTTTTCTTGTCATTTTTGTTTTCAGGGGGCCAAAATACATCAATGCCTATTGTTTTCACCAAAATCGGAAATGTGTACATTCAAGTGTTAAAATAATCACCTCTCCTTCTAGTTTCATCTTCTCTCGAGTTACCCGTTAAGAATCGGTATTTTAAGAACGAATTATGTACCCTACCGGACCGATGTATTTGAAATAATTAATAATCTGTCACCGGTATTTTGTTCTTATCAGGAAAACATACATCCTTTTGGATTTCGTTACTCCCCCCGGAGGGACTCCTGGTCCACAATGGCGCCAATGCAAAGGGAACGGTGCAGATTCTCTCTCAACGTTGTCTCTGATAGCCTTTACGCAGTTGGAGGTGTCAGTGAAGGGGACGGCCCAGTTGCAGAGTGTGAAAGGTAGGACGTGAAAGTGAATATGGTAGGTGCCCTATTCACCCACATCTGTACCTAAGTTTTTAATATAAATATAGTATTGATAATTTCTTACCACTTACGATTCTTCTTTTACATTGGTTATTCATAGGTATGATCCTAGTACGGATAGTTGGGAACGAGTCTGTCCTCTTCCTGGACCAAGTACGCAGCATGCTGCTGCCACATTGGACAATTATCTGTACGTCTCTGGTGGTCTCGACAGGGACGTAGTCCTGAATACCGTCAAGAGGTGAATATCCGTGTGGATTCCTGGTAATCCATCTACTTGGTTCACCTTAGAAGCAAATTTAAACATCCAGAAGATATCTCTCGGGATTACTAAATAAAAAATAATAATAAAAACTATATTGAATTCGTTAACCTTTCGGTGTCTCAGTTCACAGTATTTACGGCTCAACTAGAAAATTTCGTTTCTCAGCCGGAAGTCGAACCCGTACACCGGGGCTGGCTGTGGTTATTGAATATTTCTGTTTCATTTGATTATTTGTTCCTGTGAATATCCCATAGTAAGTTGAGTGTTGATGTTATTACAGATATGACTGTGAGCAGGACAGATGGGACATCATGCCTTCTCTGTTGATGCCGAGAGCCGACCATTCTATGCTGAGTCTGCAGGGTCGCCTATATGTCTGTGGAGGCTGGCTTGAGGATGAAATGACAGGCAGTCGAGTAAGTTCACGCTCCACTTCAGAAATTAACTTGCACTATTATAGGTATCTACCCGTTTGAGTTAGGTTTACTCGGTGTGGCAGTGCGTTCGGCAGCCCTAATAGCCAACACAAATATCTCAAGTATGGGTACTATGGATGTTTGCCTCATGACAATTCTGAAAGGGCATTATGCTGAACTACTGTTGCATGTCGTTCGCCATATAGGAGGGTGGATCAAATATAAACGGGACTTTGACCTCTGAGCGCCGATGGTTGACAGAAGCGGGCCATCAGTTGGAGATTGTTTGGACAGGTTCATTAGAAGGTGGATGATGGGGGCGTCTCCCCCTTTGCGACCTTTCATGAGTAGTGATCGCGATGTCTGAACAAAAGGTGCCTGTTTCCATTGAGCAACGAATTATAATAAAATGTCTTGCTCTTGAAAGAGTCAAACCTTCGGAAATTTTTCAAAGGTTGACCGCCCAGTTCGGGGACCAAACCCTCTCTAGGACCCGTGTGTTTGCCTGGCATAAAGAGTTTCAGGAGGGAAGAGAATGAGGAACGCGATCGTCGTCCCTGGAGCAGCATTACGGATGAGAACATTCAAGCGGCTCGTGACATTCTTGAAGGTGATCGACGTGTGACTGTCTCCGAAATTGCTGAGCAGGTAGGGATAAATTATGGGAGCTGCCAAACGATCATTACAGAGCACCTTGGATTCTGTAAAGTGTGCGCCAGATGGGTCCCTCGCTTTTTGACTGCAGATCAGAAGTTGAGACGTTTGGATGTCTGTCAGAGGCTTTTGCAAGGTTTGAGGAAGAAGGGGAAGCATTTTTGGCTAGCATCGTCACCTGCGACGAAACACGGGTCCATCATTACACACCTGAATCGAAGCAAGCCAGTATGGAGTGGCGGAGGAAGGGGGAGACAGCCCCAGTGAAAGCGAAAACTCGACTGTCTGCTGGCAAGGTCCTTGCAGCTGTTTTTTTCGACTATCGAGGCGTTTTGCTCATTGATTTTCTGCATGAGCGAAGAGCAATCAATACTGCCTACTATTGTGAGCTGCTGACTCAGGTGAGGGCTGCATATCGCAACAAAAGACTGAATCATCCAATTCGCTTGTCGTGACGTCGTCCTCCTCCACGACAATGCAAGGCCCCATACTGCAGCTCTAACTGTTCAAAAGTTGGAATAAATGCATTGGACTCCACTTGATCATCCTCCCTACAGCCCTGACCTATCGCCCTGTGATTTTCACTTGTTTTGGCCGCTTAACAAAGCGCTAGGCGGACAGCGATTCGATGATGATGAGGGGATTCATAATTTTTTGATGCTGGGATTAAAAAACTTCCTCCTCGCTGGGAAAAATGCGTCACGAAAGCAGGAGACTATGCAGAAAAGTGACATATACCTGGTTTTTATTTTCTAACGAATAAAATTTTTTAAAAAAGTCCCGTTTATATTTGATCCACCCTCGTATGTTGGGATTCGAATGTCGACATCCCCAGTTGAGTGACCTAATATAATAATGGATAATGTTGTGATTCACCTCATTCATAGTGCTATAGTGTCCCTGAACACCTCTGAGGCTACGCATAAATAATTGCTGCTGCCGTTCCTGGACCATTGAACGTGGCTGTATGTCCCACCCATTATGTAGACCACTAGATGACAAAACCACTCAAGCTCAAGTATGATAAATGATACTGCTGTTCTGTATTAGCCACGTTTCCTGATGTCAGATTTTTCTCTTCAGGTACTCGTTGATTCTATTGATTGTTATGACCCGAAAGACGATAGATGGACGAGGGTTGCTACCGTCCCAACGCCAAGATATCATTCTGGAATTGTGGCGTACAACAATAAAATCTATTTCATTGGAGGTTACCACAGTGACGCTATGTTTGACACTGCTGCTGGTGAGTAATTTCGTTCAAAGTACCTAAATCAACTAGGTATTTCATATTATCAAAGTTGGAGTGCCAATCACAAATCACAATCTTGTTCCAGCTGTGACGGAATGTTACAACTTGGGAACCGGTGCTTGGACCTCCGAAGAAAAATACCCTCAGGATATGTGGGAGCACACCTGCGTCACGTTGTACATACCCACATGTCGTGACGACATGGAAGTCTTGGCCTCGCCCACCTAATACTGCCATCTGTTTTTCGACCTTTACCAGCCATTCTGTTGTTAGCTGTTTATAGTTATTCAGAGTTTTATAAAGTTTATTATTTTGTATTTCTATAATTTATTCAAGGGTTTATAACCTGAAATATATTTTATTTTTTCTACCCATTTTATAATGTTAAATATACCTCTTCTTTACTATTCCGTTAGAAAAACCTTCTTCCGATGGTACCTAATAATCTATACCTACATAAAAATAGATACGTACCATGTCGGATTAAAATGCCCCGTTGACTATAGTAACGGTAGTCTTAGAGAAGAATGCTGAGATACCTAGTACCTTCCAAGGTAACGCTGTGGTAGATACCGTACAATTAATCATTGAGGACTGTAATAATTGAAGACTACTACGAATTTCTGGAATGTGACGGGCTTGGTTTGTAAGGTTCTGGATCGGAAGTTCCCACTTCCGGTGGTACCTAATAATCTATACCTACATAAAAATAATAGTACTATGTCGGAATAAAATGCCCTTTTGACTATAGTAACGGTAGTCTTACGAGAAGAATGCTGAGATACGTAGTACCTTCAAAGGTAACGCTGTGGTAGATACCGTACAATTAATCATTGAGGACTGTAATAATTGAAGACTACTACGAATTTCTGGAATGTGACGCTTGGTTTGTAAGGTTCTGGATCGGAAGTTCCCACTTCCGATGGTAGGTAGGTACCTAATAATCTATATCTACATAAAAATAGATACGCACTATATCGGAATAAAATGCCCCGTTGACTATAGTAACGATAGTCTTACGAGAAGAATGCTGAGATACCTAGTACCTTCTAAGATAACACTGTGGTAGATACCGTACAATTAATCATTGAGGACTGTAATAACTGAAGACTACTACGAATTTCTGGAATGTGACGGGCTTGGTTTGTAAGGTTCTGGATCTCCTACTTCCGATGGTACCTAATAATCTGTACCTGCATAAAAATAGATACGTACTATGTCTGAATAAAATGCCCCGTTGACTATAGTAACGTTAGTCTTACGAGAAGAATGCTGAGATACCTAGTACTTTCTAAGGTAACGCTATGGTAGATACCGTACAATAATTAATCATTGAGGACTGTAATAAGTAACTGAAGATTACTACGAATTTCTGGAAAGTCACGGGCTTGGTTTGTAAGGTTCTGGATCGAAGTTCCCACTTCCAATTTTAAGGCTAACGTGAATTTTGGCACATTACCCAATGAATGTGGACATCCAAGAGATCTACATAATGCATCCATAACATCAGACGTAGTGAAAGATCTCCATGAGGCAATTGTGCTGAACAAAACCATTTTTTTCTGTTTCGTATATATGGGTTGAAATTTTGCTCCTTTTTCAGATTCCTAATTTCAGCTAACATGATCAGAGGTAAATTCAGTTAATCTTCTGTGCTTTTAGTATGTGTGAACCTGTGTATTTTTGTATAGGTGCTCTCAAAAACCTTGACCTGCAACCTAGATTTTGTTTCAGTAAGAAAGAAAAAAATATATTGCAACACTTGTCTCATTCAAATTACCGCGGGACTGAGAGTAGTTATGACGCTCTCTATTGGGGGGATGTACAACTCTTACCGTGATATTTTTTGCCAAAAACGTATGAAAGCGATCGAGTTACCACAGTTGTCAAGGATCAAGTACCTATTTATGCATCTCGTTGCGAAGTAAAGGAATTTTTGTGTCTAACGAGTCAAATCCATAAGAAATTTTGTGATGACAGCTTACTCAGAAGTTGAGCTTACCAACAAAAATCCACAGTTCTATTTTTCGATACATTTCTGGAACTTTGCTTGATTCGGTAATTGGATAAAACGCGTGAAAAAACGGAAAATTATTAAGAAAAAAAAATGAATTGAACATGTTGGCCAGACTGGAGCGACTGCAGAGGCCTCTGTTCAATGTCGCGATACTTATCAACTTCAACTGTTACCAACAAAAAGGAGTCGTACTCGTACGTGCAACGGTGCTAGTCGAGTTCAGCAGCTCATGGGATGTTGTACATCATCTTGACTGTTGTAGCCTGTAGGGTTTGTACTATTTTTCGTTCGAAAGCTACATAGTGAATCCGTTTCTACGCGTTGTTCACCTTTGCCAAGTTCCGTCTCATCCCGGTGTCCACACTTGATCGTCATCACCGCGAGTGTTTCGTTTATTTACCTCTACCGGGAGCTTCCTTTCATCGATTTATTCAGATTTCAGATGCCCAAACCCTCAAGTTTGACTCAATAGCTTTCGAGCCCCTCGACGGAACCTTTGTTTTGTTTGATCGGCGGTTTATTTGTAGGATTTTAATTCCAAACGGCACAGAATGCCTAGTGGGAAAGCTCGCCCGGAAAGGAAAAGCCAGAGGGAGAGCGGTGAGGATTCCGAAGACGAAAGCGAAGTTCTGGAAGAAAGCCCTTGTGGAAGGTGGTTGAAACGCCGAGAAGAGGTATGTCGTTGACTTTACTTGCAATTAATATTATGTACCAGTCCTTTTTATATTCCATGTGTTACATTACCATGATGTAGGATGATATCCGTCAGTCGGTGAGTTACGATGGCTTGTCACGATGAATTTACCTCAGTATCGGACTTCATGAACTGCTGAGTTGGAAACTGCACGTTGGTAACCGTCATACAGCATACATTTAGATTGTCAGTTGCAACAACACTCAAGAACAACACTAATCATAACAACAACACTCGATGAGTAGCGTATAGTAGTAGGTGTATATGCCTTCTCGTTTACTTCTCAATTTGAGTGCAGAAATAAGTAGTTCCTCCCATTTTCCTACCAACTTACTAGCGGCGAATCGAAGTTATTGAACAACTACTTAGCCAGTTACAGATGACAACTTAGGTGTTGAAATAATTTAGAAAAGTACCCACCTGACGTAGGTGGTTGATGTACTTACGTGTTGGCAAACATTCTGTACGATGAGTAGGTATGTCTTGATAGGGAGCATTATTTACTTATTCCCTCATAATGTTGTCCAATTTTTGTCAGCTGCTGGGTGCTCAATAGGTTTTCTTCAATGTTGCTGAATGTAGGTTGCAATGTTACTGAGTATCGCATGAAGTACCCACTTCGCCTATACCTACCTACTTCTAGTTTTACCGTAATTTGGAGGAAATACGAATGGTCATGATGTTTTTTATTGTTGAATGGCAAAAACGTCGGTTGGTGTAGATGGCAGCAGGTTGAAAATTTGCTTACAATGCTGCATTGCTCGAATCGTCTCAAACTTATAAAACTCGGCGCTCCGCGCCTCGCCAGGGGGCAAGCCCCCTGGACCCCCGGTTACCTCTATTTACATACTTCGGACGAAATTATAGAAACACAGAATGTGTTTTAGCTCACGCGTTTCACATAAACCGCAACTCAGCTGATCCGAGGCCTGGGCAGCGTCAAGTTTAAGTCCTAAGGTGCCCACATACCAAATTACAGCTTCGTAGAGTGAATATCATAGAAATTAGCTTTAGGAGCAACTCAGCTGATCCGGTGCCTGGGCAGCGTCAAGTTAAAGTCCTAAGAAGCCCACATACCAAATTACAGCTTCGTAGAGTGAATATCATAGAAATTAGCTTTAGGAGCATCTCAGCTGATCCGGGGCCTGGGCAGCGTCAAGTTAAAGTCCTAAGATGCCCACATACCAAATTACAGCTTCGTAGAGTGAATATCATAGCAATTAGGTTTAGGAGCAACTCAGCTGATCCGGGGCCTGGACAGCCTTCAAGTTAAAGTCCTAAGGATCCCACATACCATTTTACAGCTTCGTAGAGTGAATATCATAGAAATTAGCTTTAGGAGCAACTCAGCTGATCCAGGGCCTGGGCAGCGTCAACTTAAACTCCTAAGGTGCCCACATACCAAATTACAGCTTCGTAGAGTGAATATCATAGAAATTAGCTTTAGGAGCAACTCAGCTGATCCGGGGCCTGGGCAGCGTCAACTTAAACTCCTAAGGTGCCCACATACCAAATTACAGCTTCGTAGAGTGAATATCATAGAAATTAGCTTTAGGAGCAACTCAGCTGATCCGGGGCCTGGGCAGCGTCAAGTTAAAGTCCTAAGGAGCCCACATACCAAATTACAGCTTCGTAGAGTGAATATCATAGTAATTAGCTTTAGGAGCAACTCAGCTGATCCGGGGCCTGGGCAGCCTTCAAGTTAAAGTCCTAAGGTGCCCAGATACCAAATTACAGCTTCGTAGAGTGAATAACATAGAAATTAGCTTTAGAAGCCAATCAGCTGATCCGGGGCCTGGGCAGCGTCAAGTTAAAGTCCTAAGGAGCCCACATACCAAATTACTGCTTCGTAGAGTTAATATCATAGAAATTAGCTTTAGGAGCAACTCAGCTGATCCGGGGCCTGGGCAGCGTCAAGTTAAAGTCCTAAGGTGCCCAGATACCAAATTACAGCTTCGTAGAGTGAATAACATAGAAATTAGCTTTAGGAGCCACTCAGCTGATCCGGGGCCTGGGCAGCGTCAAGTTGAAGTCCTAAGGAGCCCACATACCAAATTACAGCTTCGTAGAGTTAATATCATAGAAATTAGCTTAAGGAGCAACTCAGCTGATCCGGGGCCTGGGCAGCGTCAAGTTCTTATAAACCGAAGGACGATTCGCGAACGACTGAAACTCCGATTTACATAAATAAAATTACTCACTTCAAACGGGTTTGTCGCAATAAACATCTGGTGATATGTTTATTGGTTGTCATGTTAATGTCACACATTTCGTTCCCATCCCGCGTTCCATTTTCGGCTAGTTAGTCCATGGCTAAAACACATTCTGTGTTAAAAATCGTACACCATTGGTAGGTACTCAAGTACCATTTCAGACCTTAACCTACTAGGAACCTACCGTGTAGGGCTGCCAAAATGTTACGAGTGCATTTGTATATTTACGTGATCAAAATTATTGTTGAACATCTGTTATGGATCTTCCGATGTACAGAATGTCCCGTCTATTTTCGAAACCGTTATAAAAAAGTAAGTACTGCACTACGATTTCGATAATTGGTGGGAAAAAACTAACGATAATTCAAGAAATCAGCAGGATTTAGTGTTTCATACTTTCCTGGATTTTTTTTTTTTTCAAAAACCTCTCCGTAAGTACGTGTTCCTCTGTCACTACACCATAATATCTACATTAGGAACATTAGTCACTCGCAGTACGTCACCTCGATGCAGTAGGTAAACCTTGAAATATTGAGACTGAACTGAAAATAGTTCTTATTTGGGTTTAGGTACCTACCACCTTATTGGCTGCTGATAAACATATCTTCCTAATAATCCTGTCTGTATAATGTACGATTTTCCTTTTACCTTCCTATAATGTAGTACTAATAGTTTTGATTCTGTTAGGTATAACTTTGTTGTAGCTTGCAACACGAAGTATACCTACAAGTATAAGTATCTACCTGGTCGCTTGAAAAGAGGGAAAAGCATTTCAATCTTTCAATAACGTCGGAACATGTATGTCTACCCGAATTGAATGATTGCATTTTTTTTCTTCTAAAGTTGAGCGAACGACTCGGGGCTTTTGTTGTAATTTGATTTTTGAGCAGGGTCGCGCATCGACATGTAATTCGATGTCGCAAATTTTTAGTATTGAGTAGAGGTGTTCTTGAAATAATTGCTGGCAATATTGATTCTTCTTCTTCGTCTCCTACTGAAAATGCGTGTGTAAAAGATAAACCTCTTGACCCATTTATATTCGCGGGACTGGTTTCTCCCAGTGTTGAATTCTATGTATCCACCTATCCACCAAATTTCAGTCACACAGGTTCAGATAAACACACTGCGCCTTACTGGCCTTACGAGTTTTATCAACAAACATTTCGTTAGTTGTAAATTGTTTTCATTCGGTTTTTTGGGATGAGCCTTCGGCTACCTACTAATTTGATCGTCTTGCGTTAATGTATCCAAGCTCCACGTTTAGGAGGTATCTTACATTTGCTAAAATACAAATATGCTAATAATAGTTGTCGATTCATATGGCTAAAAATCAACCTATTCCTGCTTGCCGAGCCATGTACATTATTATACTAGTAATGTTATAATACCTCTTGTTTCTTTATAACCACGACTACAAATTAACTTAGTTGCGGCAGGTTTATAAATTCGTTGAAATTCGGTGTTCCTTTCGAATCAATAGTAATTCGAATTTCATTCACCTACACTAGGTGATTTCAGTTATACCATGCAGTTAGACCAGTGCTTCTCAACCTGTGGTCCGTGGACCACCGAGGTACCCGTAAGTGGTCCGCGAGACTTCTCATACAAGTGAAAACGTAAAAACGCCTCGCCTACGTAGACATAAATGGGTGAGAGAGCAGGAAGAAATAAAAGATCAGGTAGGTAGAGGGGAGACTGTTATAGGCTATAGGGATATTATAGGACTGTTTATTGCCCATCTGAATGAGGTGAATGTGAATTCACAACTTCAAGGGTTCAACGATCTGGGAATGAAAAGTTGAAAGACACGGCAAACATATTTGAAGATGAAATGCCCGCTTTTCTTTGTAAAATCGAATTGTGACACCAAAATGAAAGATAGCAACTTTCAGGGTTTCCAACTCTGAAAGGTTTTATTCATGATAGGTGCACTTAGTTTGACATTTGGAATCGTTGGAGAGTGAATTCGCGTGTTGTTTCCCTGAACAGGCGGTGGTGACACAGATCCAAGCTGAAAAATGGCGCGTATCCATTTGATATCGACGCGATCTCAGTACCTATCTGATGATGTGCAATAAGAACTCATACAGTCGCAAATGACAGGAACTGCAAGGATAACGTCTCCTAGTCAAAAACTGGAAGTTCTGGTGCAAAAATGCTCTGTAGTACCCCCAACTTAGTAATATTGCGCTGAAACTTCTCGCGATCAAAACCAAGCAATATTCGAAGCTGGTGAACCTGACTGGTAGCGGCGAAAAGTATCACCCCCCCCCCCCCCCCCGCATCGATAAGCAGGTCAGAAACATGCAAGCGCAAGTATCATATTTTATAAAGTTAATGCCGAAGATTTTAAATATCTTTGAATGAAATTGTTGAACAAAATCATCTTGAAACTTATTTTATTGTGTTATTAATTAAAAAATTGCACTAATAACAACAAGCAGCAAATGTCAACTATGTCACCATCAGGTACTTCAAAAAAATCAAGTGGTCCGCGGAAATTTCTGGTCCTTGTTAGTGGTCCGCCACTTCGAAAAGGTTAAGAATGGCTGAGCTAGACACTTGACAAAATTTGGAACACGAAGCTGGGAATGCCTTCTGTTCGTAAATTAATCATCTTGATTAATTCCTTATTCTTGATTAATGCCTTCTTTTCTAACTTTCTACGCCGTAGGTCCTTCTCCTACGCCTCTGAAATGTACAGCATTTTAGCGCTGCCACCCCTTGAAAAAAATTGTATTTATCAGGAATTATTTACAAAATTAATTAACCCGCGAAAATCGGGGTTGTTACTGCCTTATCTCACAATGCTTGGATGAGTTGCTCATCTTGAGTGGTGTTCTAAGTATTACGATACCTGTTCATGATGATAGCAATTATCGCTGGTTGTTCATAAGCCGAAATAGAATAGAAATATCTGCTCATTTGTCCATTATTATACGAGTTTGGTAGGAGATCCGCATGCGATGTCGCAATAATCCGTTGCCGGGGGGGGGGGGGGGGGGGGTCCGTATAAAAGACCCGAGTAATTCGTTTGAACGGTTCTTTGACATGAAGTAGTTATTAGGTACCTTCTGCGTCGCTCCAGCGTTTCATGTAAAACCCTTTCAGTTTTCCGTGAAGATTTTGAATGAAGTGGAACTGGCTGGGGCAAGCACGCTCTAACTGCTGTCGCCACCATCCTATTTTATAAACTACTGATATTTCTTCTTTTGAACTGTTATAAAACTATCCACTATGCTTAGGTCTGCACTGCGCCCTCCTCCTTTTTTCTGCAAACCTTCCTTTTTTCCTTCGGAGAAAGTTCGTTAGGTTATTAGAGACTGCCATGAGGAAAACTCATCGCGTTTAAACTTTCTAAAGGTTTTCATACGATATGGTCAAATCACGATGTTCAGCTCGTGCACTTTCAATCGATCGTGGCATCGACCTTGTTGGAGATCATCGAAATTCGAATGACCCCACTCATACTCATTGTGCACGAAGAGGAAGTGAATGTCTTATCTAATGCCGAAACCGGTAAATCGTTGTTGTGACGTCTCGGTAGACCTGCAAATCACGGGTTTAATAATAGTCCGCAGGTGTGCGAAGGTCAGGGATGATTGGTCTGCCAATTTAAACGAGCCCTGGGGCAGTTTCGCGAAACTGCCGGTGTTTTTATTCGCATCCCGTGAACGACGAGTTTGATGAAAATGAATGTAAAAGTCCCCACCCTGAATGATTGAAAAAGCTCTTTTTTCTAAGAAAATGTGCGTGTAGCTACCTACCATACGGGAAACTGTCAAACTCGGTACGTGATCTCTGCCGCCTTCTCTGATCTTTATTATAGTTATTCCCTTTATTCATATATTCATAATATATGCGTTTCATAAAACGGTCTGTTGAATTTGCTTTTGATACCCTCCCAACCTGAAGGGCAAAAGGGAAGTACTCCAACCGAGGGGAAACAAGGAAACTAATAGAAATGTGAACATATGGAAGGTTTCTTTGAGTCCACATTAATGTTCCAGGTCACACGACTACTGTATATATTTAATTCGTGTAAGTATACGATTATGGCCCTTATGAACCAAATTACAAAATTTCGGGGGCATTTCTTGTGTTAGCAGAAGGCAGCTTCTGTAAATTAGCTTTCAGAGTTCATTACTATGGGGCAAACTGTTATAGAAAGTGTGGGGTTTTTAGCGTATTTTTCTGAAGACTTCCTTTCGACTTGGCTAAAAAAAAATATATATAGGTACATATGTATTATAAAACACGACCATGGTAAAACGGGTTTTTGTGAATCAAACATGTCTCAAAAACGCTGCAAAGTCCATGTCACATGGGTTTATTATTGTATTGAACATACGTAACTACAGAAATTTATTGTTTCTTTCATGTGAAATAATAGAAAAAACTATTTCTGATGGTTTCCACCAATGTTGGCCCCCAAAACTTAAATTAGGTAGGTACGCTCCTTTTTTTTTTTTTTTTTTTCAAATTATCTTTGATCATTGATAGTACCATTTAATCGTCTTGATCCACGTGTTGACACTTTTTCTAGTGTTATTATACAAATTGATGGTGATTTCAAACGATTTTCCAGGTTTTTGCCTCATAAAAAATCAATTTTGGCAGCTGAACCTTTGGTAGAACCTCAATTTTCTACTCTTTGGTCAAAATTGACTTCATATTCGGTCTTCTCGTCCCGAAAACCATGGAAAAAGATACCTCAAAAGCTCATATTACTAACATGTTACTAAAACGCAAAAAGTACCTATTTTTATCCACATTTTCACTCATAACACCCCTGGGTATAGTCCGATCGGGCTGAAAAGTTTCGGGACACAACTAGGGCCCAAATGGAGCATGAGCGCGAAAGAACGACTTTTTTAGACCGAAAATGAAGCCGGTACACGTGATACGGCGGACGGACATTGCATTTTGGTTTATTATTCTGTGAATAATACACCTATGTAATCGCTCAGCAAAAAATGTTTATAGCACCCCCTCAAACTTTTTTCTTTTACGTTTCAAGGTGCGTAGATTCCAAAAATGCAATGTCCGTCCGCCGTATCACGTGTACAGGCTTCATTTTCGCTCTAAAAAATTCGTCCTTAAGCACGCATGCCCATTTGGGCCCTAGTTGTGTCCCGAAACTTTTCAGCCCGATCGGAATACACCCAGGGGTGTTATGAGTGAAAATGTGTGTAAAAATAGGTACTTTTTGCGTTTTAGCAACATGTTGGTAACATGAGCTTTTGAGGTATCGGTTTCCATGTTTTTTTGGACAAGAAGACCGAATATGAAGTCGATTTTGACCAAAGAGTGGAAAATTGAGGTTGTACCAGATGTTCAGCCCCCAAAATTGATTTTTTATGAGTCAAAAACCTGCGAAATCGTCTGAAATCACCATCAATTTGTAGAATAACACTGGCAAAAGTTTCAACACGTGGATCAAGACGATTAAATGGCACTACCAATGATCAAAGATAGTTTAAAAAAAAAAGAAAAAAAAGAGCGTACCTAATTTGTGTTTTGGGGGCCAAAATTAATGGAAACCATCAGAAGTAGCTATTTCGTCTATTAATGAACAGCCAACCTTTCTGTAGGTATGTCCAATAGAATAATAAACCCATGTGACAAGGACTTTGCAGCGTTTTTCTTTTTACTTCGCTGTCTCATATATTGCGCGGAACACAACAAGACGCAACTGTCTCGTCGCTGAAATGTAATCACCTACTCGCCCCGATGTAGGTGTAAACCCATTCCACCTACAACGGTAGGTGTAATTAGTAAGGCCTACCGAGTAGTCGGTGGAGTACTCGGCCGAGCTACTTCGATGGGGCGAGTGGGTGATTACATTACGCTGGGCAGAGACGAGACAGTTGCGTTGTGTAGTGTTCCGCGTCAACAGCGCACAGCGATGTAAAGGAGAAAACGCTGCAAAGTCCTTGTCACATGGGTTTATTATTCTATTGGACATACACCTACAGAAATGCTGGCTGTTCATTTATTGTTGCTTTCATGTAAAATAATTGAAATAGCTATTTCTGATGGTTTCCACCAATTTTGGCCCCCAAAACTTAAATTAGGTGGTACGCTCCTTTTTGGTTTATTATTTTCAATAATGAACCATTGGAATCGAGCATGAAAAAAAAAATTCTTACCCCCCTCAAAATTTGATGGTTTACGTTTCAAGGTATGTAGAATCCAAAACTGCAATAAAAATATTTCTGTCTGTCCGCCGTACGCCGTACGGACCACTTTTCTTAGTTACCATGAAAGAAAATTGATGAAATTCGGGTTATAGGTTCCGTTCGCTGTCTAGTTGGTCCTCGAAGCTCGACGTTACTGTGAGTCATCTCTAAGGGGTTCAAAATAGGGGTTGAAATTTTCAAAACGCCTATACCATTTTTACGTGAATATTTTTACGGTTTTAAATAGTTCTTGAACTTGCGAGTTTTTTAAGACCATCCGGAGCGTCGTACGTCCAGCCGTTCGTTCACAGTAAGGCCCCGAAGTTTGCACCGACAGGCATTTTCGACTCCAGTGTGAATGAAATTGTATACAATTCAAACCAAATCTCGTAACCAGAGACGCGCCCACAATAAGGAAATTTGGCGGAGATGAAATCATTGCTATAAGGGATCACCTGATTATATTGGCGGAGTATGAAGTCGAGTTGGTTGTTCTGTGATATTATTTCATTTGAAAAATGATGGCTCTTTTGGAGTTTGTTGGTAGGTAATGGAACTTGAACAAACGTTGAAGTATTATTGATGGGTAAATTATTACGACGGTAAATCATTACTCAACGGTAAATTATTACACAACGGTTCATTATACCATCTACGTAGAAGGGGCTGGAGTTTGTTGGTAGGTACTTTCGCAACTTTTTTCACTCCTCATCAACAATTTCTTTTCAGAACTTCATTATGTGTGTTTCTTTTTGTTAGGTACTGTTTTTCATCGGCAGAATTATTTTAGCAACATTTAACTCGTGATTTAGGACCTAGTAACGAGTACGGGGTTAGGTACTAACCTAAGGAGGGTCTGCGATCTACATTATATGTATAGAATAGTACATATCATATTATATAGACGGGTTATCTATACATAGAGCTGTGATCTGTAACGGAAGGGTATTATTCTATACAAAATAATAAACCGTTGTGCAGGGATTTGCAGCGTTTTTTTGAATCTACGCACCTTGAAACGTAAAAGACAAAATTTTGAGGGGGTGTTGTAAAAATTTTTTGCTGACCGAATACATAGGTGTTCATTCACAGAATAATAAACAAAAACACAGAAATTTGGGTAAGATGTCGAGCGAAGGATAGACAATGTGATCGAAAAGGCTCAGAAGTTGTTTTTACCACTCGAAATTTCTCAGATTTACAACAGATCTTGGGGCCTATTGACTAAAAGAGATAGTGAAAAGAGATTATCTCTTAAAATCTCCCGGGAGCGGTAGCCTCCCTCGGTATTTTTAATGATCAATCGACTTACCTTTATGATTGAAATAAGATACACGATCAAAATGGAGAAGAATGATCAAAATGACCGATGTGGTAGCGGACGAACGAAAGATATCACCATATCACTGTCACACAAACGGGAAATGAGGAAGACTGTCTCTTTCAAAAAATGCACCTAAATAATCTCTTTTGAAATAGATAGAAAATGCCAAGGTGGCCACCAACCATATATTTCAGAAGTTACTGAATGTCCCTGTAGTGGATAGTTGGAAGGAAAAGAGAAATCTGTTTTGCTAAAAGAATAGGCCCTGCATTGTGAACAAGGACTGGAAGATGGCAACTTCCTTACAATAAACAAAACTATAAATACAGTAAACAAAAATATTAATGGAAATCGAATATTTGCAGGGGCAAAAAAATGTTGTTTTCTGATTTGTCTGAATAGCTTGGTATAGTTATCTACCTTTGTCGGTTTTCAGCCTGGAGCCCCAGTGGGTTTGTTTCGCATTGAAGTCGATTGCCCAACTGGTTGATGAATTCCGTAAATTCTTCCCTTTTCAACAGATGGCGAGGAGGGTAATAAATTATTGCAACTGTTAGAGGAAAATAATGCGTTTTCTTGCATGGCGTGATGACATTTGGTACATCTCTGTTCCCATTTTCATATTTTCATAATGCCTTATATTTCCCCTTATTATTACTGCGCTACCACCCCTAGCTTGATTGCCTGGGTGTAAGGTATGGTAATATTTGTATCCTTTCACGTTACAGTAGGACTTAACCATCTGTTTTTCTCAAGTGCCCCTCCTCGGTTATTAGGTTGACATTCTCTTGTGTAGATAGTTTATCCATAATTGCTTGATTATGGTCTGCCGGAGATTTGTCTTGACTTGAGGCCTTTGGCGATTCCAAAGATTCCAAGTGACTGCCTTCTTGATGGTGATGGCGATTCCGAAGATCCAAGTTACTCGGGACATGTAGTGATGTCCTTCTTGATGGTGTCTCTTCAGGCTTGTGCAAGGTTGGCCTACCGTTGCCTTGTCTTTTCCTGATTTCAGTTTGGTTAGCCGTTTTCGTTCATTTTGGGCGTCGACTGCCACTTGGAATCCTCGTTAATTTGCAGTGTGTTCATTGGAACCACAGTTACCACATCGTGGATTGTAGCTCTCAGGGTTTTAAGCAGTCTTTTATGCGCTGTTTGCCACATTTTACACATTGCACAGTGGGTTTTTGAATGGACGTATTCATGATAATTTTTGGGTAGCACGACAAGATCCCTGTAAAGGAACAATTTCAACTTCACATCCTACATGCAATCGCCTTGGTATTATAAATTGCATCCAGATCAGTCTTCTGCACTCACCTCCAAGCTAGCTTATTTATTGCTGCTATGAGTTGAACGAAATACTGTTCTATTTAAATCATTCATGATATCGGGTGATTCCCATGCATGATGAATCCCTTTGGCCTTAACCCTAATTGACCTCTCTTGCTTGTTCTGATCTAGTGTGGAAAGTCTAGTTTGACGTTCTTTAAGAATGGAAACTATTTTGCTGTAGTAATCTTAATTATCAGCATTAATTTTAGCCGAACCGTTGTAGCTGGTGAGATAAGCACATTACAGGCTGGAATTTTTTCATATTTTGGGTCGTTGGAAATAATTCTTGAGTTCTCTCAACATCAACGCAATGTTACTGAGCTCTGGAAATGCTGTAACATGGCCCACAAAAATAGGGGTGGTTTTAGATTCTTATTTTCTTCTTTCTCTTTAGAGGGAGTTGTTGGATAATTCGTTGTTGAGCGATGTCGGATGATTAGCTATTTTTTGGGGACCACTAGATTTCTTTTCTTCCGACCTTGTACTATCTACTAGTTTCATAATCGAGAAGTTCCTTGTCAATGTAAATTCCTCATCACTGTCCTTTTTTGGCTCATTTGATTGGACTGACTGATTTTTAGCATTCTTCTCTGGTTCGAGAGCTTCTAATTTATTTTGTTTCTTGTTGACAGCTTGTTTTAATTGCTAGTTTGGGTGATATAATCCCATTAAGTAATATATTTGATTTTAGAGAAGAATTTTCTTCCACAAGCTCAATAATTTTTCTAGTTTGTTCTGTTATGGTTGAATAGATTTTAATAGATAATCACAGAGAGCCGTAATTACACTACCTATGTAACTCACCCAACGACTTCCGTACATTCTCGTCAGGAATTTGCTGAATGAAAGCTTGGTGTTGCGTAAGGTTGGCCTTCGTTTGCGAAACAATTTCAGGAATCGTCAGCTTTCCTCCGCCACTTTCCGAGGTCATAATGCCGACAGAGAAAATCCCGGCTGCACTCGCGTTTTCGTTTACTTTTGTCGGATCGATGTTTCCTCGTCGGAGGCTGGAACAAGACTGAACAGAGGCAAAAAATATGGCCATATTTGAATCTGTACGAAAATGTGGAAAACGTCAAAGAAAATTGAATAGGCTGAGAGTTCGAGTTTGTTGATTAGGTTATGTTGCTTGTCTTGAACTTTTTTCCAACCTTTGGTCCAAAATGGCTCATGTGGTTTCGATGAACTTCTGTGTGTTCGACCGTATGGTGGTAAAATTGTATTCCATAGCTTCTGCGAATAGGAGAATATATCATCCACAGGGCCGCAAAAGTAGGTGTCGAGTTTTCGCCCAACTCTCGAAGAAACCACACACCTGAGATGACCAAGGCACTGATCTAGGTGACTAGAGGACGTGGGTTCAATTCCTACCTGAGATAATTTTTTCTGCATTTTTCTTATACCTGTTTTCTTCATTTCAACGTCAATTCTTAGGTGGACCCAAATGGCAGTTATTTGTATTAGGGAAAAAAGAAAGTAGTAGTAGGTAGCAACTTCTATTTAGATTCTTCGTATATCACTGATACACACTCGTATCCGTTTTTGCATTTGTCGAGGTCATCACCTTCCTATTGCATATCAGATTGGTTTGGAAATTATTTTTAGCTTATACTATTATTTTCCTTCACTGTTTTGCTTACAAACTTCGTAGTAGCTATCTCTAAACGTGGCTAACACCAGCATTTTTCTTCGAGAATCTTGTTGATTAGTTTGTAGACATGAGGTATTCAATTATTACTCATTGTTTTTTCGATTTGATCATCAAGCCGTTTCGAGATTTGTAAAGCCTTCGTCGAAACTGAAGATGCCCTTTTCTGGCACTAAGACAAAATATTGACTATCGGTCAAGTGTGATCCTTGGATTATCTGCTTACCAAGCTTCCGTATACGAAATTTGTTCATTCGAATTGTACTTAAATTCATTTGGGTTTCAGGGTATCAGCCCACACCTAATCCAATTTTGATATCACCATTCATGTCTAGATCAGGGCCTCCTTTTTGATGGCGAAGTAAATCCATGGCTTCATTAATTCGTCCTTCATTTTCTCGCCTTCCTCCGATACCTCTTTTGGTTTTTCTTATCAACTTAGGCCAACTTTTTCAAGCCCAACCTTAGTTCGAATATCATTTTGATTTCAATTGGCATGTACTTCTGATCGCAATTACTGGTAAGTTTTGATCAATTGGTAGGTACTTGGAATTCGGAGTCCGATGTACTTCCATTCGCAGTCTTATATATAGATTACGTCTATATAGATTAAACATGACCGGAATTTGAAGCCGAATACAGCGTCTGGTGATGTTTCTTCGAGAAACTGGAAATACCCCGATTTCAAAGGAAGGCTAAAGTAGGAATTATAACTACTGAATGAAATTATGACTACGAGCAGTTTCTTATCTATTGCATGTAGCCAACAAGAGGCATGTTAAATTCGAGTTATGCTTACTAGAATAGGATCTTGAAGGTGGCGAAAATTCGCTCACCGCATTGTATAGGAACTTTTATATCTTAATCGTGTTCGCCTATTCAGTATGGTTCGATGAAACAATTTACCTTGCTGAATAGGTAAGTATGAGTGGCTCGTGGCTCCTACACACTGATCTTTCAGTAACAGTATGGTATCACTTTTGAATCAAGTATTAGTTTAACAGGATACCAGTCATTGGTGCTAGTTTTGTATTTATAGTTACTTTCCTTTATAATGTAGTATTTGAATGTATGCACTTTCCTTTGTAATGTAGTTCCGAACCATCTACCTGGCACTTTATCGATTTTAGCGAAGACGTTTCCTAGTAACTCCTATTTTATCGTTGATTCATTGTGTAGTACCTAAAACATTTTCTACTCAAATACCTAGTAACGAAGGTATTTGAGTCCCTGTGGTAGTTGCGGCCGTCAGTATCTTTAGCTCTTTTTCTTCTTTTCACGAGGTTAGTTTCACTTCTGCCTTCTGACCGTATGGTCACCCTGTACGCTATAACAGCAGCGTTGGTACAGTACATATAGCCGGCTCCACGCATGCGGGATTTTCCAAGCGATTCAGCTTGGTATTTGCCAAATGGCGAGCACCTTGCGCCACACGTGTGGTTCGCCGAGCATACGTTCGCCTCGGAAAAGACGAATGTTCGGCGGAAAGAATCTGGCGGGAATCAATTGGCAGCAGAATGGACGTGAATGAACTCACGATCGCTCCAACAGCATTTGTAGTAGCGCACAGGTTATAGACGGTTATGATAGAATTAATTGAACAGAACGAACTACAAGGCACTGTAAATAGGTGCGTTCCGAAGGTGAATCCCGAAGGAATGAAGGAAACAGAGACATAGGGAAGGTTAGGTAGTAAACCTCGGGGAAAATGTGAATCACAGGGGAGGAAGAATTTCACAGAGAAATTCGGGGAGCTTCGAACCCGGTTGTGTGGATGGGACTGTGCTCGATGTTTAGCGAACATTAGTTTCCTTTGATGCGTGCTACTAACCGACTTCGGTCGGATCGTCCGAACATCGAACTTTAGGTTTTGGCGAATCGCGAACATCCGTCCACACTACTAGATATTCGGCGAACTTTTGCTCGGTGTTCGGCGAATCCCGCATGCGTTGAGCCGGCTTATTACAGACTTCAGTATTGGAGATAGTACAAATCAGCACAGGAGGGTGGCTCTTTTCGATATGAAAGCCTTTCCATTACATATGCATGTTATCAAAACATATGTCACTACCTGGCTTAACGGAAAAACTTCCTAGAAAGCCCAAGCAAGAATATTCATGTGCAGGTGATTGGATGCGGTTAGCGGAATCAACATTGTCCGTTAGACGCCGATCTATTCATTACGGACAGTGGCCCCGAAAGAAAAGCTTCCATTACAATAGCTGCGGAGATTATCTGTTGTAAAGTCTCAAAAGTCCAAAAAGGTTGCAATGAACGTCTCATAACCGCTGCAGACGGCGAGTGGAACACGCTGGGGGAAATCTAAAGTACAGCACTGACAACCTCCAGGAAGTTAATGAATAATCGACATGTTTGTAATTTCTCCCGAATAATGACATTGTTGGTCGGCTCTTCTGGCGCATTACTGCCTGTGTTTAGAAAAGTTTTTAACCATATAAAAACCTACTCGATATTTATATAGATGAGATTTATCACTCACACCTAACTGCTGACTTGGGCTCCCAGAGATGTCTCCTCCGGTAGTCTCACTAAGTACCATCCTAGTCTGACTGCTTTGCGTCTCAAATGGACCCTCAGCTGACCATTTCCCCGCTCCATGAAACGAATGGTCCCTCAGCTAATGACTAAGCGGATTCTTTAGGTACTCACCTATTTACCTCGTTGCTACCCATAGCTGGCTACCGACCCTTGAACAACTTGTCGGGGTTCGAGTTTCGGAATTTTCCAAATCTGTAATTTATTATAACAGGATTGTAATCGGGTTTTCACTCTCAAGTTGACATCTGACGTTATCATAGTTACCTGCCTGGTACTTTCGCATCGTACGTCCCCCTGGGACGATTTCGGGAATCGATTATCAAGTCACGGGAAACACGGGGAGCGTAGTGCGCGGATATATCGATAGTAGGCACAGAATGTATCGATTGTTTTTGACAGTTTCATGACTGGCGGGTCATAACAAAATGCCTATTCTAAACCAGATCAGCTAAACTATCCGTGAAAAACGGCTGAAAAGCGAACCAGAAGTTGTCGGTCATACTCAAAACGGAGTTTACGATGTTCGATCATTTTTACGCGGTATTTTATTACTATCTACACATCCACGAAGGTTCGGAGGGGAAGGTTCGGAGGGGACCAGACGCATTTAAAGGTGCGCTTGGCGAGGGCTGGACTTGTTAAATTGAGCATTTCGGGGAGTTAGTGTGTAGCCAAGAAATCGTCAGCATTGTAGGTTTATTCTCACTTCTCTTGAAAGTTTGGCAGGAGAGGTTTGGTAATGTTCGTTTTGGGATATGGTCGATAGCTTTTTCTCGGACACAGATTGGGGTAAACATCCATGATAGATCATTGTTTCAACGAGAACAATAGGTTGTTACTGCAACGGATCTTTTTGCCGAGTTTGATACTATAATTTAGTTACCTACCTACTTCTTATTTCAAGGCTGTCAGGCTGTGGAGTATTAATGAGTTTTTAACCACTTTCTAATTGAAAAACAAGCGCGATTTTTATAGTAGAAGTTACTTAATTATTTCTGCAATACAGGCGTTACGACTGGCCGAATATTCACTTCTGGAATTGATGAGGTAGTTTCATCGAGGATTGAAAAGTATGGATATTGGAAAGTTGATTTTCTCTCTTATGTCGAGCTCTTACGAGTTGAATTTATTCAGTTACCAGTTTATGATCAATGAGGCACTTTTTGATTGCGGAAATCAAATGGGAATTGGATTTAAATACGATTGGTGGGGTGGTGGGGGGGGGGGGGGGTATCCGACGCTCCTTGCCAGTGATATTAAAAAGTGTTATTAAAAAGAAATGAAATTCGAACTTCTAAGAGCCCGCCAAAACGCTCGTTTTAATTGACTCCGTCCTCTTCCCGACGCCACCATTCGCGTCTCCTGATATCTGGATCCCCTTCGCCTCTGCACTTCACGTTACTGAATCGTAGGTTGTGTTTTCACGAATTTTTGTTGCTGTAATTCAGCTTTTCCTTCTTTTATAGTTTCATTTTTTATATTGATCACAGTACCTAATGGACAAAATAAATTAAGCGAAGGATGGGCATTAGAAGGTGGTCATTCAACTTACCGCCTCACAGTTCATTTGGCTTCTTGTGCGAGTTCATGCCAAAAGTAAAACTCAATAGTTTTGAAACTGAAGATGTAAGAATATGAAGATGTAAGCCTTAATTATGTGAATCAATTGCCAGTCGCCAATGTAGTTGTCTATAAAATTTTGTACTTATTTAACTTGCCAACAAAAGTTATTTGTAAAGAGTTTCTGTTTAGCGTAATTCGTAGGTTGGTGTGATGCGCAATTGCTTCTCATTTATCCAGTGTCTGCGTAATTCGTAGTACCTGTACTGTTCACCTATTCTACCACCACAAGCGTGTCAATTGGCCACAATAGCCTCTTTGACTGGCACTCTACATTTTCGTGAACTGTCTGTGGTCTCGTGGAGAGTAAATATGTTTCGTACGGAATTTCAGAGTGCAAATTCCTCATTTCATACTTTACGAGACGGGCTTTTAAGAAAGAACAGATTTGATTACTGCGAATTTTGAAGATTGTTCATTTTGTTGTTATTTTTGACTTCGAAGTTTGCTTGAGAAAAAATATTTTTGAATTTTTGTTCTGTCTCAAGTGACCATTCTATATAGGCACCACTTTTGAAGAATTGTTATAAATACGTCGAGATTATACATTTTAGCCATTTTTACAGATATTTAGCGGGTTTTGACCGCCAAAAACTCGAATTTGCCCTCTTTGTTTCCATCCACTCATCCTTTTGTTTAAGAAAATTGCTCATAAGTTTTGTGTGTAATCGTCCCGTTTGGATAACACGGATATGAATCACGTTGTTCTTTACTCTCCTGATGAGGATTCGAGGTGGATTTTTTTTTTGTTCTTCCATGTTGGTAAATATGTCGGTTGAATCGAGGTATGCAAAGGAGGTGGTGGACGGCTTCAGAAAAGAAGGAGCGAAAGCTGCAGTTGCAGCTCTGCAAGGAGAAAAGAAAAGCGAATGAGCTGGCCGGGCAGCGGTGACTGTTGCCACCCGCGGGTTCGTTAGCCCCTCGGCCGCTGCAGTGACCACTCGTCGATAGGTCTCCACCCCTGACATCGAACGTTGCTTCCGAGTCTACCAAGGTTGCGGGAACCATTGTGATCGCTTTTGGGAGGGTAACCGCTTTTGTGCTCCACAATCGAAGTGTGCCTGCGCATTTTTCGTTTTTTGACCTTTCTGAACAAATTTGATTCCGTGTCTGTCTGTCCGTCTTTGTGTCCGGAAGTCCTTTTGTATGAATATTCGAAAAAAAGGTCAGAACGAGCAGAACTTTGGTCGGTAAGTGCGGGTTTGGCCGTAGATGGTTACCTATCCTATCATAGTAGGTTCCCGTTTCGGCGAATGGCTTCAAAAGTGACAGCCCGTTTCGGCAAAGGAAAATGTGCAATAGCTTTGAAGGGGGGGGGGGGGGGGGGGGGGTTCAGTCTAGACGTCTAGAGTAATCCATGGGCGTTTGAAGGATTTCACGTTTGCGCATGCACACACACATACCGCTACTAAGGGAGGCATATTGTACTTACTTTTCCAAACTAATCTCTGGTCTGAGTGTTCCAGGTTCTACTGGCAGTCCCCAACACCTGCCTCATCATTTTGTTCGGTTTCTTACACGGATCGAGCTGGGCTTCTCTTTTGGTTTATTATTTTCAATAATGAACCATTGGAATCGAGCAAGAAAAAAAAATTCTTACCCCCCCCCCCCCCTCAAAATTTGATGGTTTACGTTTCAAGGTATGTAGTAGAATCCGAAAATGCAATAAAAATATTTCTGTCTGTACGCCGTACGCCGTACGGGGCCACTTTTCTTAGTTACCATGAATAAAAATTGATGAAATTCGGGTTATAGGTTCCGTTCGGGGTCTAGTTGGTCCTCGAAGCTCGGCGTTACTGTCAGTCATCTCTAAGGGATTCAAAATAGAGGTTGAAATTTTCAGAACGCCGTAGCTCGAAAACTTTCGATTGAAGGGTATGGTTTTTTTACGATATAAAATTTGTCTTGAGCTAAAAAATTTTTTGAGACTACCCGGAGCACTGTACGTCCAGCCGTTCGTGTGCACCAAAAAGCTTCGTCAACACGATCGTGAATCAAACGGTATAAATCCGGCCGCGATTTCATCACTAAGGAGCACCTGATTATAATCAAGGATGCCTGTATGAAGTCGAGTTAGTTGTTGTGCGATATTATTTCATTTGATAAGTGATGGACTATTGGATTTTGTTGGTAGGTACTTGTGAAACTTGAACAAACTTTGAAGTATTATTGATGGGTAAATTATTACACAACGGTAAATTATTTCACAACGGCAAATTATTACATAACGGTAAATTATTACAGAACGGTAAATTATTACACAACGGTTCATCTACCAAGAAGGGGCTGGCTTTTGTTGGTAGGTACTTGTGAAACTTGAACAAACTTTGAAGTATTATTGATGGGTAAATTATTACACAACGGTAAATTATTACACAACGGTAAATTATTACATATTGGTAAATTATTACACAACGGTTCGTCTACCAAGAAGGGGCTGGATTTAGTTGATCGGTACTTTTGCAACTTGACCAACCGTTGAAGTATTATTGATGGGCAAGTTATTACACAACGGTTCATTATACTTGACCAGAGGGTAGGTACTGACCACAGAAAACTGATCTACGCAGAAGGGGCATCTATTTCACTCCACATCAACAATATTCCTTCAGAACTTCATTATTTGCTTTTCTTTTCGCCATTATAGTTACTGTTTGTCATCGAAAGAATTATTTCAGCAACATTTAACTCGTGATTTAGGTAGGTACCTAGTAACGAGTACGGGGTTAGGTACTAACCTACGGAGGGTACATAATATGTATAGACTAGTACATATTATAATAGACGGGTTATCTTTACAGAGAGCTGTGATCTGTATAAGAAGGGTATTCTGTACAAAATAATAAACCGTTGTGCAGGGATTTGCAGCGTTTTAGTAAACTAGGCTCAAATTCTCCCTCTCAGTAACTCGAGATGGCAGTGGATCGTGATTGTGAACACTGTCTATTGATATTATCCGGGAAACACTCGCGCCTATGACTATGGAAGCCTTACATTGATTTTTTTTTTTAAACACCGGAAAGTTACTAGCCCATCCTGATGCACGTAACTACGCGTGAATTTGAATTAATTTATTATTATTGCAGGAACGCCTTTCATATTTTTCGTCAATCGCCACTTCCATCTCACTGAACCGTTTCGACCCACACAACATAATAGTTGCACGACGATGCTAAATGCGAAAGATGAACGAGGAACCAGGTGAAACCAAACAAAATGCAGCGGCAGGAATTTGTACGCTGACTTGTTGTCATTCGCCGAAAGAGGCTGTCTTTCTCCCAAACTCATTTGCCGAACGGGGTCCCCATTTCAGGCACGACTCGTGGGCCATTCGCCGAAACGGGTTACGCCCCTATCATAATTATGAGTTTCAAAGTAACTCCGATGGGAATTTCATCTACTCACTAGTGAACCAGTTTCCACCCTCCAAGTTGTTCAAAAAGCGTATTCCTACATATTTATTAAAGGAAACATTTGCAATTTATTATTAAACATTTTATTATTTTCTGATATACATCGGGGCATTCCATGGATACTGCGAAGAGAGCTGCGATTCAGCTAGGCAGACAAACCTCATGTGCTTACCGCATTGATTCGTTCATTTGATGACCTGTATAATGTCTCAATTTTAATAGGTAAATAAATATTATTTAGCCAGGTGAGTATCGCATGGCGTGTGCTACACTCGGAAAAATAATAAACCAAAAAACAGAGATTCTCATAGTTATGTGTCCGGAGTCTCCCTAATTCACTAATGTTTTCGTTGTCTTGCCAGTTTTAGTCCTCCAAATTCAGCTCGGCTACTTATTTCCATGTAAATTCTATAGATATTAGTCGTTTCCATAACTGGTTACATAATTCCTTGCTGAGGGTGGTTTAACTAAACCTGTGTTTAGTAAAACGCGTGCACTGCTGGCTGCTGTTTTTTTTTTTCTGATGGGCTGGGTCGTGGGCTGGTTTGTGTAGGCGGGAGGATGACGCTATGTGGAATTTCCCTCGCGTAATACCGAACCCTTCCAAACCTGTAACGCTTTTACAGAAGTCCAACAGGCAGCAGTAAAATATTTTTTCCAATTTACGTATTTATATTATAGTTAACATTACGTCTGTAAATTTTCAAAATAGTCCTGAAAATTTTCTTCCTGACAGTTCACTATGTACGTTTTGCTTCCGAGTCTGCGAAGCAGCGGAAGCCTTGTGTTCACTTTCGTGAGCCAAAAAATTTTTGTCATCAGAAATCAAAATTTCCACTTGCATTTTGCGTTTCAAAGCCTACTGAACAAATTTGGTTCCGTGTCTGTCGGTCTGTGGGTCTGTGAGTCTGTCCGCATTTCCTTGTTACAGCCATAACTTCCACGATTTTGAATTGATTCAGCTCAAATTTTGAGGGATGGTGTGGATAAGGCCCCTTGAGGTCCCATACAAATTTCAACATGATTGATCCAGCGGTACGCCATGCGCATGCGCTAACGTTAAATTCAACAAACACGCATAACTTTCACAATTTTGATTCAATTTCGCTCAAATTTTCAAGGGTTGTTTGGACTAGGCCTAGTGAGTTCCAGTATGAATTTCAGCATGATCGGACCCTCGGTGCGCTCTGCGCATGCGCTGGCGTGAAATAGATTCAATTTCCTTGTTACAGCCGTAGTAACCAAAGATTTCACCCAATTTCAATGCAATTCTCAGGGATTAAGCGGGTAGGGCCCATTGAGGTCCCATATAAATTTCAACATGATAGAGCCAGCGGTTCGCCCTGCGCATGCGCTAACGTGAAATTCTTCAAACACGCATAACTTTCGCAATTATGTATAATGGACGTAATGTTATGTAATATGTATATTTCATGTAATGTTATGTTATGTAATGTAATGTTATGTAATATGTATATTTCACGTTATGTAATGTTATGTAATGTAATGTTATGTTATTTTGTTTCCGAGTCTGTTCTATTTTATAATGGGTCACTCTGATTGTGACGAGGAAGCTCCTGTGCCATCACCTTGGCAGTGTATTTTCCCTTACATTACAGGTTAGGAGGGTACTCTGTCATAAATGACCTGAAGAACATACCTATACAGCCGTTCTTGCCCATGGAAAGGATATTAATATCATCTGTGTGAAAATACATATTGAGTAATGTAACATTCTGAGCGCTAAACCCGGCCTTTTCTGCCATAATCTCGATTACCACAGTAGATTCAATGTTAGGAGTCGTAACGTGTAAATTTTTGGTCACTTGATTCGAAACAAACCTCGAGTCCCCCTAGTCGTAATACATTCTGTGTAAATATTTCTAAACCTATTTTACCTACTCAATTTTGTATCAGTTGTTATTCTTCAATACACCTAGTATTCATTCATCGATTTATAATCAAGTGTAGATTTCAAGGAACTTGAAACAAAGAGTAGATGTCCGTCTGCCTACCAAGTATTTAGTTACCTGTGTCTTTGGCAACCACTGTGGTACTCACCTGCTTAGGGACTTCAGTACGTTTATAATTTGGTGTAATAATTTCTATATTGGACAGTACATCAGCCTCTTGCGAACTTATCATTTAATAGTGAAATAGAAGTCTTGACGTGACATCTGGTCGTACGAACTTTTTTCCTCCGCGGCTGCAGGACAGTGGCACCTCTCCGGTCTGACCAACATCCTTTCCTTGAATCGCTTTCGCTCGAGACGCCTCGAGTGAGTCATCCTGTCAAACCTCCTCTTGCTAAACCATTCGGCCATTGCCCTCTTTTTCTGTTCCTACCAAGCTTAATCCGATGTCGTTTATCGATATAATGCGTGAGAGAAAGAGAGAGAGAGAGAGAGAATTTTGAAGATATAATGCAATCAATTAGGTGCAAACCTGGTTATCGCATCTCAGAGTGGAGTTGCCATTTTCCCTACCTCGGGTCAAATCACTCTTTGTCTGCCTTGTAACGTGATCATTCAGCGGAGATTTTTGAAGAATTTCAACTGGGTTACATTCGAGACAGTAGTAGATAGTACCCTGGAGATCTGTATCCCGGCAAACATGTAAGGATTCAACCATCAATTCCATCTTCACTACCATCTGAGAAAAGTGGATTGGCTTGTGATTAGAAGGTCCCCGCTCAGACGTTCCAGCCCTCAAAAACCCTCGCTCCCCTCCTTATGAGTTTTCGAAAATGCTATGCTTTACGAACATTCCCACGTTTCTACACATCCCTAAATAGCTGCGAAAGCCTCACTAAAATATAAACCTCGAAAACCTTTGTTCAACAACTGAAACCAACCATATACTGCTTCCTCAGTGAAACATGGAAAATTGAATTTCGCGTCGAACGAGACCAACCGTAGTTATCCAGGTATGAATAAGTTGGTTGCCATTTACAAAGAAAAACGGAGTTATTGAAAAAATAGTCTATTTCCACTAATACAAGAAAAAACGCGAAAAATACTGTTATACCGGTTTCGGTGATCAAACCATCGTCAGTAACAAACAATAACTGAAGTCACATTGGGAGAGGTGACCTTATAAATAGTCAAAAAGTGAAATGTGGTCGATTGGGATTGGTTGTGAAGAAGAATGGTGAAGGGAACAAAGGAAGGGGGGTCGATTCTGATCGGTTGTGAAGAAGAATGGTGAAGGGAACAAAGGAAGGGGGGGGGGGTCGATTCTGATTGGCCCAGGAAGAGAATGCCAAAAAGTGAAAGGTACATAAGGAGAAAGGGGGGGGGGGAACCAAGCTGTTACAGAAATTAACGCAATAATGGAGAAAAACTTAGAGGAATTACATCATTCAAAGATTTACCCAACCTATCACTCTTAATAACTTAGAATTTTTCAAGTACATCCAACATGCTCCCTTTTGGACAGAAATGAAGATATTCAATGAACTGTCTGTCTGTAAGATCAAAATTGAAGCTATGACTGGATTCATTCAAGTGACGTGCAAAGGCCGAATCACCCTTATTATCCCTGAAATCTTTTTCATGTTCCTTTCTTTTTCTAAACTTCCTACCAGTTTGACCACTGTTCAAAAAGTTGTTGTTTGTTGTTGTGTTGTGTTGTGTTGTGTTGTAGTTGTTGTTCAGAAAGTGTGCAAATGTTTGCCCACTGTTCATAAACTCTTCAGTAGTAGGTGGTTGTTCAAATTTCTATCATTTTTTGAAACTGGTATTTCACTTATTTGCACTAGGAATAGTAGGTTCAGAAAGTAGGCTCAGAAAGTATTCTCATTTTGGCCCACTGCTCAGAAAACTGTTGGGAAAGTAATGTTCAAATTTTGAAAATTTTCAAAATTGGCTTTAGTTATGTTATTACGTTATAAGAACCTTCTTCCAGGATTTGGTGGCAAATGTCATGAACTGGAGCGTTGGTCTGTGGATATCTCTATGTGGGCATTCAGAGTTCTTGGACACCTTAGACATTCTCGTTTTCAACTTCCCTGCTCTGTCGTCCAATGAGTTGGATGTAGTAGTAAATTTGGACAGAAAAACTGATAATTTTTGCTCCCTCTTCCGAAATTGGTTTAAACTGGTAAGTAGGAACCTACCTATTGGTATCAATTTTCGTTCTTGAAAAGTGGGTACATACCTAGTCACTCGCTGCACGAAGTTAGTTTGGAAAGTGCCTATGGCGCATAGTCTCGTCCGTATTTGAAACGAAATGCGTTTAGGTAGATAGTACTAGTACTATTTGTTGTTTCCGAACCAACTAATGCAACCAACGCAACGTGCAACGAATGACCAGGTAACAAGGTAATAATGACTATATAGGTATAAGCTAACTTTCAACAACTAACACTACCTTCATCCCTTAGTTTTTAAACATCGGGAAAAAAAGTGCACACTTTGAACTAACTCGTTCAAGTGTTACAACAAGGTACAGGGACATTTTTCAATAATATTCAAACTTCCAACATATTAGCTATACGTTTTTGTAACGGTGCACAAAATTTTACCCACTTCCTTGCCAATTTACTTATTACATCCTATTTATTCAGTGTCAGGACAGGAAAGTAGGAACATGGGAATGTTTGAGGTGGCCAAGAACTCTCTGTCCCCACACACAGAAACTCCCAACTAGACCCTTGTCCCTAAAATCCTGGAAACGAGAATCCGAAGGCTATAGTCAATTCAGATAAATTCTGAAAACGGGTTTATATTCTCCAGAGTCCAGTGCAAGTGCCTGTTGAGCCACTTTCTGAAAAATGTTCAAAATTTGAACATTTTTTGGAACAGTGAGCAGAAATTTTTTTTCACACTTATTGAACCATTTACCCGGAATTTTACGTGAATATTGATTCATAGAATAAAAT
The DNA here is from genome assembly GCA_954871275.1 of Leptopterna dolabrata. Classification (NCBI taxonomy): domain Eukaryota; kingdom Metazoa; phylum Arthropoda; class Insecta; order Hemiptera; family Miridae; genus Leptopterna; species Leptopterna dolabrata. Next base: position 18,524,665 of record OX940982.1, on the reverse strand, counting down.
TGATTAATTTTGGTGCTGCCACGTGGTACCTAGTAGATTTTGCGCTAAACTCGTTGCATTTAGCCTTAATAAATAACGAAATCTCGATGGAAGCCGAACGGGCGTTGCTATATTACTACTGCATAGATTGCGTGGACCTTATCTCTACCCCCAAACAAGCCTATTAGACGACGTTGTTCAACATGTATATGTATTGTCAGGGAAACTGACTGCTAATCAGCTAACGTCTGAATATAATTACTAATTAGCTACTTGATTGCCGTCGCAAGGCTTTCGACGACAAGAATTGCTACAAAAGGTTGTTTGAAAATTGTATCGAAGTATCTATTCGTTGTTATCGCACAAGACGTGTAGAGAGAGGTAATGAAGGTAATAACCTCTCTACTCGCCTTGGTTATCGCCTAATAATTATTGTAATTACCTCTATAAAGTTTATGTATTATTTTTTAGTTAGTACGGGCTTGCCGGATTACAGTAATAAAAAAAGTAACTAAATTTTTTTTACATTAGTGTGATTGGGAATTATGAATAACTTTGTGAATTCTTCTTTCTTAAGTATGCCGATTACTCATTTCAAAGAGAAGAATTCACAATAAATAGAGAAGATTAAATGAACTAGAAGATTATGGGGTTTTTAGTGTTGTGAGATTTTTTTTTTTTTTAATCAAATTCTCGAAACATGTTGAGGAAGAAATTCGCCGATCGTGTTAGACGGTGCTGTGGGTATCTCATCAAAATTGAAGAGGTGAGTTTACGGTTGGTGTTATGAGGCTACTATTGTGAACAATTTGAAACAACTGTTATAAGGGGTAGAACAACCACGTAATGAGAAACCACCGTTCAAGGGCCATTAGTTGTTCACAAAGAGGTCTTCAGCCCACTGTTGTACTTCTGTTACACCGCTAGAATAGCCAAAACAATGAATTTGTTCAGGAAAAAAATTCACGAAATGTCAAGAAAAGGTCTTCAGCGTACTCCTCTTCTTCTTCTTCTTATCGTCTCTGTCGCTTATTGCATGTGCTGGTGCCCCTGTCAGTGTCAGTCTCAGATCACCTCTTACCCACATAACTGGCCTACACTCATTTTTAGTCAGTGGCAATTTTTGAGCGACTTTTTGGTTTTTTCGAGTAGGTACCCATCCCCAAAACTGACCGCTTTTATTATGAGAATAAAGCTCTTTATCTCAATGCTTTCTACAAGCATTTACTGTAATTTAACACCTGGCGTGGGTGTCAATTGTTCATCAAATCCATGTTATTAAGTAGGTTTTCCTTATTCACTATCTAGGTCTTCCTGTAATTCATTATCTAGGCTCATTTCGTTCACGTTTTACCCTGTTGAAATCTTCCTTATCATGTTCGTTCCACCAGCATTAAAAACAGACCCGGCCGTATCAAAGCCGTTCGTAATACGATCCCTGTATTACGAGAAGAAGCAACATTTCCATGTTGCAGTCTTATCCTTCACATTTGTCGAAAACACACTGGGAACTTCACATCACAGCCATCGAATTATACGCCAAATATAATTCGATGGTCACAGCTAAGATGACGTTTGAGATGAGAAATGAGAGCACAAGCGAACAGAGCTGGAGGGCGCTGCAATTTGCTGGAACGAGATATCGTAAAAGGAACTGCAGTGTAAGCTATCTGCGGGAAATCTCGGTCAAACAGCTAAAGTGGCAGAAACAACCAACACGAATCTCCCAATGAACTTTTTTCCGCAAAAGGTCGGTGAACTATGCTCTGAGTGGAGGAGGGGCAGAAAGCTGGTGCCTAACGACAGACTGCGGGGAATTCTTAAGAGAACACCAGTTTATTTGGAGAGTAATTAAATATGTCAGAGATAATCATGCAAAAGATAATTTGGCTCGACCTCAGCTGTGCCATCTTCCTACTTGCCTTATTTTCTAGAAATCGGTAAAAGAAAAATACTCAGGTGATCGGAGATTTTCCATTGACGCTATTTTCAATCAACAGAATAAAAGGTAAAAGGCAGGAGTTCCCTGACAATATGGTGACTAACGATTTCTTGTTTGCAATAACTCTTCTATCTATCATAACAATAAAAGTTTCTAGGGTTTGGTCCAGGATAACTACCCTAAAACGTATTTGGATGCATTAACATTTTCAAAAAAATTACGTATAGTACCTATTGAAAGTGCTGAAGCTCCATGAAAATTCACAAGAATAATACCTTCTACAGTCATCAGCAAGCAGAGCCAACTAATCGTTAATTTTAAAAATCGGAACATGTAGTGTCACAGATTAACAAGTGCGCTCAATGTGTTTTCCTCTTTTAGGAAACATTTCATACCATCAGTGTCGCGATGCAGAAACATTTTTCGCCTTACTTTATCAAATACCGAAAACTGATTAAAATTACTTGAGCCGTTTGTTTGAGACTGTTAAACATGGATACAGAAGTTACGTTCACATTCTTGGATAGGAAATATCGGTTTATGATTCAAATATTCAGAGGATATATCCATGTGGAATTTGGTTTAGAATATTGTGCTGCTTTGAAATTCCACAGGTTTCGTTTATGAGCAGCAGTTAATCTTGGCGATGAAAATATTAGGTGTTTATGATGATCATTTGTAGGAATAGCATTCTTGGTGGCATGGAATGATTTAAGAAATTCAAGAAAAATGACTTGATAAGTAACACGAAATCAAAAATTTTCGCGAAGATATTTTTTCTGTTGAAGGTGTTCCAGAAATAGTTCCTTGACCTGAATTCAGAAACATACTTTATGCATGAAGAAAAAACTCAAGACTGATAAATGGTTCTAGAATTATCTATCATTTGCTCAATGGAGTGTGGCCAAGTGCGCAACCTCGGGATGTTCTAATGAATTCATGAATATTAGATAAATAGAACGGCCGTCCATATAATAATTCAAAGTGGACGTTGGAATGTTCGGGCGGACATTGATACAGTTTATAGCAATAAAACATGAACAAGGTGTTGCGTACGGAATACCTGCTGATTATAATAAATATTGACTTCGGAAATATGATGTATCTAATACTCAGCGAGTTGGTCCTTGTACCGAACTTGGTTGATTAACCATTGTATGAATAATAGAAGGTAGGGGCAAACCCTGTAGGCAACTACATTGAACTGGTACAAGTGGTAGCAGGTGAGTACCGTTAGTGGGGCCATAATTAACTCGAGCTGAAATATCACTCATCAGAATTCCAGACTCTAAGGGAAAAACCCGCTACCAAACACTTGGGTTGTTTTGATTGGAAAAATAAATGTGGGAAGTATGCAGGGTGAATTATTCACTGAAAGGGTGAATATCACTCATCAGAATTCCAGACTCTGATGAGTGATATTTCAGCTCGAGTTAATTATGGCCCCACTAACGGTACTGATAACACGGCCACTGGTATCGATTTCTCCCAAACGTTGTATGTGTAATTTTGTACGTACTTAGGTACTTATAGGGTGGGTAAGTGTGCCTATCTCTACTGCAAGTCCTTAGATTAGAACTTAGCTTGTAGTGTTATCTAGTGCAATTAGGTGTGGGAACACTTTCGAAAGATGATTACTATTTGAACAAATACGTGCATAAGTAACAATTTTTTGAACAGCGGATAGAAATGTGCACACTTCCTGTGACAATTTATTACTGCGTCCAGTTCATTCAATGTAAGGACAGGGAAGTTGAAAAATGGGAAGGTTTGAGGTGGCCACGATCTCTACCCCCACAAGCAGCCAGATGAGCTCGATCTTGACCCTTGTATCCAAAATCCTAGAAACGAGAATACGACGGCTACAGTCAATTTAGAAAAATTCTGAAAACTGATTTGTATTCTCTACAGTCCAATGCAAGTGCTTATTAAGCCACTTTTTGAAAATGTCCAAAATTTGAACAACATTTTTTTGGAACAGTGAACAAAAAAATTTCGCACACTTTTGGAACAAATTACCCGGAATTCTACGTGAATATTGATGAGAAATCCGTTTTCTGAATTGAAATATCACGCTTCGTTCTCAAATGAGAAGTAGACAAAATTTGGCTGTAGCATAAGTTTTTTTTTTGAAAATTCGCTGAAACTCTAATGAAACTTGGTCACCATTTATACCAGATATGCTTTGACCAACGTAAATATGTTTAACATGATGTTCTTGGTATCAGCAAGTATCATGATTGTTCGTGCGGACTGGAGCTTGCTGAGTGTGCCTAAATCCGATCAATGATACCACACGGGCTCTCTTCTGAACATGGATTTCATCGTGTTTACTTTTTTTCTTGAATACATTTCCACCACGTCTGGCGTGGGATCGTTAAATGGGTTTTATTCCTTCTTTCTCACGTTTACCTTGTCACTGACAAGTGATATCGTTCAGCTGACTGGCCAACTCCGTCTCAATACCTGATGGCCTCTTTGTTCCCGAACCGCCTTTGGCTTCCAGCTGGTCACCCGCCTAAATTTTGTCCTTCAGAAAGTTCGATAACCCGCAGACATCATCTTAGTCAGTCGGCTGCGGTTTATTTGGCCTCGCTTCCTCGTTTTAATGTCCATTACTTTCGGTGTCAAATTATCATACGTTCAGTCGACTATAATTCTGACGATCTTCGTAATTAATCATGACCGTACTTATTATTATGATAGCACCCTACCTACAGGAATGGGGGCTCTGCCTGTTCACTAATAAATGGTTGTTGTCGTGTGACAAGAGTGGTCATAATAAAGACATGGCTAATTGAAATATTCTGGATGTGGTTTTCTGAAACTTGTGATGGCATTGCGGCCCTGCTTTTCTTTTAGAACTTTGTTTGGAAAGCTGTGAAATAAAGAGAGAAAAAATCATTTTACCAAAGAACATGAAATAAAAGAGGAAAAAAATCATTTTACCAGAAAACCTGAAATAAAAAGAGAAGAAAATCATTTTACCAAAAATCATTGTCTAATCACGAAACCCTCATCTCAATGCGTGTCGTTCAGATTTTATGAGCAATGCAGAATTTTCAGTTCAAAAACGGACGAGTAAACCCAAGATCAAGGTTACAAAAGTTTTACATCTTTCACGTTTGCATTTTCGTAGACAAAACATCTGGATGTTGATGAAAATCATCCGTAAGTCATCAGTAGGTAGGTCATGTTTGAAAAATACTACTACCTACCAGAAAAGTACCTGTCTCATACTTGAAATTCATATGAGACCGGTTTTAGGATCCTACCTGCCAGTCCACCTAACCCTAGGAAATGAAAATAGGATGTCCCGTCGCATGCTATTCCCGCCAAATAATGTCAATACTCCCATACATGTACCATGAATATTTCAGTAACCTTCATATATCATTTCTTATCCTGCCCTTCGTATGCATCGTATATTATTCTATGGTGGACAAATAAACTTTATTTTAAATATTGGGAGGTTTTTTTAAAATTTGCATTTTGGTTTATTATTCTGTGAATAATACACCTATGTAATCGCTCAGCAAAAAATTTTTATAACACCCCCTCAAAATTTTTTCTTTTCCGTTTCAAGGTACGTAGATTCCAAAAATGCAATGTCCGTCCGCCGTCCGCCGTATCACGTGTACAGGCTTATTTTTTGGTCTAAAAAAATCGTTCTTTCGCACACATGCTCCATTTGGGCCCTAGTTGTGTCCCGAAACTTTTCAGCCCGATCGGAATATACCCAGGGGTGTTATGAGTGAAAATGTGTGTAAAAATAGGTACTTTTTGCGTTTTAGCAACATGTTGGTAACATGAGGTTTTGAGGTATCCTTTTCCATGTTTCTGGGGACGAGAAGACCGAATATGAAGTCGATTTTGACCAAAGACGCGGAAATTGAGGTTTTACCAAAGGTTCAGCTCCCAAAATGGTTTTTTTATGAGTCAAAAACCTGGAAAACTGTCTGAAATCACCATCAATGTGTATAATAACATTAGAAAATGTGTAAACATGTTAATCAAGACCATTAAATGGCACTACCAATGATCAAAGATGATCTGGAGAAAAAAGCGTACCTATTTCATGTTTTGGGGGCCAAAATTGGTGGAGATCATCATAAATAGCTATTTCAATCATTCCACATGAAAGAAACAATAAATTTAACAGCCAACAAGAATCTCTAGAACTCCAATAGAATAATAAACCCATGTGACAAGGACTTTGCAGCGTTATTTCAGTAATATGTAACATAATATATATACATGCATTTTATGCATTCGTATTGCATCTTGCTACTCCACCATTTGAGGCAAACCTCGTGCTTGGGAGAAGAGTTGCTCGAAGAACTGCTTACGGCGATGAATTTCTAAAAAAAAAAGCAAGAACGTAATGTCTGGTGTGGTATTGAAGTTATGTAGGAACTATGGTATCTTAAAAACAAAACAGCAAGATTATTCTACGATGGTAATCACTAAATCAGTCGACACAGCGAATGCAAAACAAAACAATGGTAATCAGTAATACTTATACTGGAAATTTTTGAATAGTATAAAAACACGTAGGTATTGCAAAAACACTAATGAGGTGGGTAGAGTCCACACACCTCGTGTATTAAATTGTATTAAATTTAATACTACTATTATACTTCTACTTAGTAGGTACCTAACGTGTAGTTTTTATTTTTAGTTTGAAACTACCCACGTTTTCTTTAAGTTTTTGTCTCTCTTTCCCGCGCTTCGAGTCGGGATGCTTTTTTGCAAACTTATTTTCACTGTTTCTGCAGTTTTGAATCTCGAAATTCATTCACACGAAGAATCCTTTCAAAAGAATGTTGGTATGACTAGGAAATACAAAGAAGTTCCGAAACCAGACAATGCCGTATTGTATTTCTAAGAAGAAAAAAATTGCTTCACCGGCACAAGATGAAAGTATATTATTAGTATTGTGTTGCTAATAAGACCGCGTCAGCTTAAGAGTTACATTTATAATGATGGTCTCTTTCTAATGATCGTCGGAGAATCCTTGAGAAACAGCTCAAAAATAACCAACATTTCGACGAATGGTGGTGATAATTTTAGAGTAGAGTAGGTTCTTATTCCCTGCGCTGTAGGGGTTTGTTCAAAAACTAGGTCCATCTGTAGTGTATCCGGTGTATCCCTGTGATGGTGTATCTCTGTGTAATTTGATATTGTACCGAGCACCTACCCATCTTCACCCGTCTTTTGCATAATACCTCATATTTTAGTTCATGTAGTTTACCTCATCCGCTCGCACATCCTCTCTTGCGCTACTTCCATGCAAAGTATTAAGCGCTATGTATGATTGTTTCTCTCTTTTACTCTTTTATTATTTGTTCCGATTCTTTAGTGGCCTGAAGGTTAATTTTTTTTTTTTTTGCAGGTAAGAATCACATCTTGGGCAGAGTTGTCACCGCAGTTCCTAAAACTCCTTTGTCTGTTTCGCTTGTTGCTTTTCTCAGGAATTTAATCTCAGTAAGTAATTTGATAATACGCATCTACCTACCATCAAAATTGTAAGGATGATGTGGGGAGTATTTGGGGGAGGGGGGGGGGTTGCATCAGTGTTGATTGAACGTCGGATCATCAACGTCATGTAAACAAAACCTCATCTAGGTTGGCGAATCTAATCTAATGATAAATACTACACAGGTTGATAAATCCAGTACACAGTCTGATGAATCCAGTACACAGTCTGATGAATCCAGTACACAGTCTGATGAATCCAGTACACAGTCTTCCAGATCACGGCGTCGTGACAATAAATCACACTTTCTACTGTCCGGAATTGGAAATTAAGCGGTTTCCTGGGTATATCGAAAACTGTTTGAGGTTGTATTCAACGCATTATAACAGTTATTGTTAGTTACTATAATAGTTTGTATGTGATAGTTTCATCTTGTTTTTTGTTGATACTTTCAGAGCCACCAGGAGACATATCTCTGTGTGCTCTGCAGCTCATTCTTACTTAGTACTTGTTTCGGGTTGTCAATTAGCAATCTTCCAAGAACGATAAGTTGGTTGTGGTTGAGGCCCGTGCTGAAGTCAGGACTGTACCTTCTTCTTCTTCTCTTGGCTCTACAGCCCATTGTGGGGCTTGGCCTCCCGAACGGTGGTCCTCCAACGAACTCGGTCCTCAGCAGCTTCCCTCCAGTTCGTCACCCTCATCGTCCTTAGGTCATCTGTCACATCGGTCAGCCATCTTCTTCTCGGTCTTCCCCTCCAACTGTTGCCGTCCGTCCGATGATCCATGATCTTCCTTGGATTCCTATAGGTGGGCATTCTTTGCACATGCCCGATCCAGCGGAGTCTCTGGGCCTTGATGAAACGGACGATGCTTTCACTTTCAATTAATCTGTCAAGCTCTTCATTATTTCGAATCTTCCACACTCCTGCCACACATTTTGCACCGAAGATTCGTCTCAGGATCTTTCAAAGACAAGCAGCAAATTTTCGTTCTTTGCTGACATCTTCCATGCTTCGCAGCCATAATTTACAATCGGCCGAATCAGGATTTTATATAATTTTAGTTTTGTTGTCCTGGACAACCACCTAGACCTGAAAATCTTCATTGCAGCGTAGAAGGCTCTTCTCCCTGCAACTATACGCTTCTGTATTTCGTCACTAACGTTGTTCTCTTTGTTCAAGGGAGTGCCCAGGTATTTAAATTCAGTGACGCACTCAAAAGTCGTGCCGTTCAGGGTAACGTCTTCAGGATAACGCTGATCGCGAGCACACACTTTCATATACTTGGTCTTGGAGGTACTCACCTCCAACCCAATCTCATTCGAGTCCAGCTCCTCCAAGGCATTCAGACTCCGTGACAGGATAGGATTCCTTGTGTTACAAGCGCCAGCTCCTTGATAAAATCCGCGATTTCATCCTTGAATGAAAGCACTTGCATGGATTGAAACCGGCAAAGAATATTCCGCTCTTGGCAACCCATACGAGGCGCCGGTCCTTCTCCAAAAATAGAAGGTGTGAAGAGAAACAACAACATTAGGTTTTGGGCTAATTAGTCACTTCGCCCTGGCGCTCTAAAGCGCCTCACTTGCTGTCCCGACCGTTAGTTACTCGTTGTCGCAGCCGTTTTAATCTGTTGAATCAAATTGGGATACGGATAGTGACAATTTGGTCGGAATGCTAAAGTTAAACTCTTATGTAATGAATTCTATGTTGATGTAATCCTGACTGTGGTTACATACCTAGTTGTCGTTGCAGGTTTGTTTACGTTGTTAATGCTCATAGTCGTTCTATTCGGGAAAATAACCAAAAATAGAAGTAAAGTAGGCGTTTTCCCACAGTTTTTTCATAGAACGAAATGTACATTTTAGTTTTCGATCCATTTTAAGTTTAAATAATGTTAATTTTGTAAGCGTATAATAAATAAAATATTTCTATGATGTGGAATAATAAAACAAGAAATAAACCTTCAGTTTACCACCAATTTATATTTAGCACGAAGCTTTTCATTCAAATTCTGAACATCATCCATGCTCTCTGAGCATCCAGGAGAATGATCAGAATTTGAGTGAAAAGCTTCGTGCTGAATATAAATTGGTGGTAATCTGAAAGTTTTTTTGTCTTATTATTCCACACCGTACAGTGGCTTACTATAAAAAGGTGTCCAATTAAATTCGATGAACTGATAAAATATTTTTGTTTTTGATTTTATTTTAAGACATCCTCCAATACGGGGTGGTGCCCGCGTGGAGGATTGATTACTTTCTACTAATTACTCAGAGATCTAAGTATTTATGTTATTATCTGAATAAGACGAGAAGAATAATGATAATTTATGTTGGAAATAAAGAAATGAAATGAAATCTTAAAGTTTACTTTGGCCCCACTTATGTTGGACATGGGAAAGTAATTTAGCAAATCGAAATATAGGATAGGCATTGGAGTCCGACTTCCTGGAAACAATAGGTCAGGAGGTCCCCATTACCCGTTAGAATGTTCAGCTATTTTCCGTTGAATTTCATTTCTGCTTTAATTGGTCTCTTCCTACCACTGAAGTCAAACTGTTGAAGCTAACTAACTTGAACTAACGACATTCTGAAACTATAGGGCAGATGATAGTGGCCACCGAGGTGATGGTGATAATATGCTCTTCTGTAGCCCTTAATTTAAAAGGTTTCATTCATAGTCCGCTAATGTTTTTCGGTTGATCAAATACAGATTTTGGGTCATTAGGCCATCATTTACTATTTACTATTTTAGGGTTTGTTTGTTGCTGGTAGGACTCCCAGGCGTAATTGATTTGAAGTTACCGTGATTTAAAATCGTGGTGTGGTCACTCATGTGAGTTCCGTCAACATTATTTGAAATGTTTCGAAGGAAATTAGAGGCGGGCATAGGATTATCCAAGGTTTTACTTTCCTCGCCCAAACCGAATGTAAAAAAGAGAGGAGGGAACACGACTGGGGACGAATGTTTCAACCACACTCCGATCGCTGTGTTTTTCCGGTAGTGTCTGAGGAGGTGTTTGTCCTTGAAATCCCCAGTCGTGCTTCCCCGAAAGAAAATTACTGTAGGAAAATTTAGGATACGACCCACATGACGCACGTAGCCATCGTATCACCTGAATTTAGGGAGCAGAGATTTGTATTGTCACCAGTGTTCCTAGATTTTCTCGGAGAAACAAAAGTACCCCCCCATCCGATGCTCACTAAGTCACATATGCCACGCCAATTATTTATTATTTTTGGATAGGAATAACAGCAAAAATAACAAAATGTCTACCATTTGGTGGTAAGTTGACTTTAATTAAAATTTTAACTCTAAAACAGTAGCTAACTATAATTTTAGGAAATTAGTTTACTGTTACAAACTTATCGAAAATATTTATAAAGGTAACAATCACAGAGAAGGTATATATCATTTCCAGCTGATAGGTATTTGAACATTTTGTTGGAAAAACTTGATTACAACATTTGTAATCTACTCAAATCTACAGTAAACAATGAACGAATGAACTATTTTGATCTGTAAACCTTCTGCACATTTTTCGCAGAAAATTGAGCTATTGGTATTTTGAACTGATCATTTTCAGCAGGGGATTTTCAAGAGCGCAGCATCCGAATTTGAGGTCAATAATGCAAATTTCCAAACCAAATGCGGGGTTTAGTAAGGAAAGAAAACTGGTTGGTTTGAATAGAGTCAAAACCGAAACATGAAACAGAACAAAAAAAAAATAATAATAATAATAAATATATCAGATAGCGCGAGGATGGAAGGAAAATTCTTTTAGCTCCATGCTGTGAAAGCTGTTGCATGGATGTGTTAGCTTCCGGTATAATTTTCTACCTACGTACTTCGAAATAATTTTTTCGACGTTTTGCTTCCGAGTCTGCGAAGCAGCGGAAGCCTTGTGTTCACTTTCGTGAGCCAAAAAATTTTTGTCTTCAGAAATCAAAATTTCCACTTGCATTTTGCGTTTCAAAGCCTACTGAACAAATTTGGTTCCGTGTCTGTCGGTCTGTGAGTCTGTGAGTCTGTGAGTCTGTGAGTCTGTGAATCTGTGAGTCTGTGAGTCTGTCCGCATTTCCTTGTTACAGCCATAACTTCCACGATTTTGAATTGATTCAGCTCAAATTTTGAGGGATGGTGCGGATAAGGCTCCTTGAGGTCCCATACAAATTTCAACATGATTGATCCAGCGGTACGCCCTGCGCATGCGCTAACGTTAAATTCAACAAACACGCATAACTTTCACAATTTTGATTCAATTTCGCTCAAATTTTCAAGGGTTGTTTGGACAAGGCCTAGTGAGTTCCAGTATGAATTTTTCAGCATGATCGGACCCTCGGTGCGCTCTGCGCATGCGCTGGCGTGAAATAGATTCAATTTCCTTGTTACAGCCGTAGTAACCAAAGATTTCACCCAATTTCAATGTAATTCTCAGGGATTAAGCGGGTAGGGCCCATTGAGGTCCCATATAAATTTCAACATGATAGAGCCAGCGGTTCGCCCTGCGCATGCGCTCTGTCTGTCTGTCTGTCCTTCTATGCACGGCCAAACGGCTCGACGGATATCGACCAAATTTGGCACGAATATCCAGTAGGCTCCCAAGTTGTGCAACGTCGCATTTTCAATTCCCTGACCATAGCGGAACTATGGTCGACCATGGTCAACTCCTGAATGGCTTGATGGATATCGACCAAATTTGGCACGAATATCCAGTAGGCTCCCAAGTTGTGCAACGTCGCATTTTTAATTCCCTGACCATAGCGGAACTATGGTCGACCATGGTCAACTTCGTTAATTGAAATGGTAACCCCTATTTTTTATCGCGTATTCGTAATCTACGTGAAATTCTATCTACGATCGACCCTTCGGACTACCCCCGCGGTCGACCATAGCGCATCCATGGGCCCCTCCATGGTCGAATCCCGAATTGCTCAACGGATATCGACCAAATTTGGCACGAATATCCAGTAGGCTCCCAAGTTGTGCAACGTCGCATTTTTAATTCCCTGACCATAGCGGAACTATGGTCGACCATGGTCAACTTCGTTAATTGAAATGGTAACCCCTATTTTTTATCGCGTATTCGTAATCTACGTGAAATTCTATCTACGATCGACCCTTCGGACTACCCCCGCGGTCGACCATAGCGCATCCATGGGCCCCTCCATGGTCGAATCCCGAATTGCTCAACGGATATCGACCAAATTTGGCACGAATATCCAGTAGGCTCCCAAGTTGTGCAACGTCGCATTTTTAATTCCCTGACCATAGCGGAACTATGGTCGACCATGGTCAACTTCGTTAATTGAAATGGTAACCCCTATTTTTTATCGCGTATTCGTAATCTACGTGAAATTCTATCTACGATCGACCCTTCGGACTACCCCCGCGGTCGACCATAGCGCATCCATGGGCCCCTCCATGGTCGAATCCCGAATTGCTCAACGGATATCGACCAAATTTGGCACGAATATCCAGTAGGCTCCCAAGTTGTGCAACGTCGCATTTTTAATTCCCTGACCATAGCGGAACTATGGTCGACCATGGTCAACTTCGTTAATTGAAATGGTAACCCCTATTTTTTATCGCGTATTCGTAATCTACGTGAAATTCTATCTACGATCGACCCTTCGGACTACCCCCGCGGTCGACCATAGCGCATCCATGGGCCCCTCCATGGTCGAATCCCGAATTGCTCAACGGATATCGACCAAATTTGGCACCAATATCCGGTAGCCTCCCAAGTTGAACGTAGGCGCATTTTTAATTCCCTGACCATAGCGGAAATATGGTCGACCATGGTCATCTCCTGAATGGCTTGACGGATTTTGATAAAATTGGGCACAAATACCCGGTAGGCTATGGGATTTTTCCGTCGTTTGTTGGTTCCACGATACTGCGTACAGCGAATCTCGGATAGCGAGCGAAGCGAGCGGTCAGGCTAGTTATGTATAATGGACGTAATGTATTATGGAAGTCATGTTATGTATAATATGTATATTTCATGTAATTTTATGTAATGTTATGTTATGTAATGTAATGTTATGTAATATGTATATTTAACGTTATGTAATGTTATGTAATGTAATGTAATGTAATGTAATGTTATGTTATGTTATTTTGCTTCCGAGTCTGTTCTATTTTATAATGGGTCACTCTGATTGTGACGAGGAAGCTCCTGTGCCATCACCTTGGCAGTGTATTTTGCCGTGTTCTAGAAAAAAAAAGTATTTTGCTCATTCTTTCGGAATTTTTAAAGTATGAAGTAAGTACAGAGTAACCAAAAATAATGTACAAATACTTTTAAAAAAAGGCAACCCTGAAATAGACCTGGTTAATCAGGAGTGGACTTCGTCAAAATCTACGGAAACAAGGAAAAGCTAGCTAAAGCTGTTCGTGACGTAGGTATGTATTATAATACATAGGTAAATGGAAAAGATAGGAATAGAACCAGTCGTGAGGTTTGTTGTGAAATTGTTTTTTGTTGCTCTCCTTCTCTTCTTCACACCAGTATTTTCGAGATATGTGCGGACGTGAGGGAGTCAACGTAACACTTGGCTAGGGAGGCCTCCTCGACCCCTCCACAAGCAGGGGTGGAATTTTCCATGTTGTTCGAACTCATTAAGGAAAAATAGGCCCAGAACCCTTCATCCATAGCCCTTGGCTTGATACGCGTGTCTTCCAAACCTACTTACTTTACGATCTAGTTTAAAACGTGAAAAAGTAAAGTGTGTAATAATTATGACATTATGTCACCTTACTTGATTTTTAATACGCAGCGTTAACTCATACCAATCATATTCATTTCCTGCGTCAACAAGAAAGTATTAGAATAGTTATTTTTAATAACACAAAGACGTCCCACAATGCTTTCGGTATTTCTGATTGGGGTTCGTTGCCCCTGGGTCTCGAAGCGCACGTGCCAGATTGCATTGATTTTTTCTCCGCCGGACATCGTCACTTTGGCTTGCAGTGAACTAAGCAAATTTACCATTTAAATTCGCTTCGCGTTTCGTTTTGTAAGATGTATAAGTAAAAGTGACTCTTTCAGCTGGGCGTTTGTTATAAATGGAGTTGAATTACGCAAGAATCGATCCCCCACACATTCCATTTTCTTCACATTATGGTCTGTTTCTATGAGAAAAACCGTCAGAATAGGTGGTCGGCGTTTTTCAAACTTATTTAAGAAAAGCCTTTTATTCCATAATCTGTACTTCGGGGCCCCAGAAGTTGTGTAGTTGGAATGACATGTTCGAATACAGGAAGCGAATTGTTATTCGTTTGACAGTCAAGGGAGTGTCTCTACAACCTGGCATTTTCCCGTCTGGATATGAGCAGTTTGTCAAGAACCGGCGTATTATTGTGGGCAAGTTCAATAAATAGTTCGAACTCCCCACCTATATGTATATAGCAGTAATCCATAAACCAGCAATTATTCCCCTTCTTGCTGCTCACTTTCTTCTGTTCTTCGTGGAGGGGCAACCACTTTGACCTCCCTCAGTCAGCCAATTCCCTCTACATAATTCAACCGAGCTATCACTGATTCAGAAATTGAGATGAAGTGAATAAATTAGTTATCCGCTGTTCTTCCTAGGACAGTTTCATTAATTACCGACTGCTTACTATAATCGATTCTGACCCGGTACAAGTGAATCGGAAATTGAGCCCACGGGTTCGCGTTCACTCTGGCTTCTGAATGTTGCATTACGTTTTTAGACGTCGTCTATCACCTTCACTAATTCTATCGTCTTTCAATCCTGAATGCATCTATAACTCGCCTTTGTAATCTTTGGTATCAAAATTCCAGCACTTGTGGTATTAACAAGAAATAAAACATGAGCAGTCAGAAATTATTCTATGTATCCTGCTTCAAATCGAGAAACGACCTGCATGTCAACACATTTCTTGATTCAGTAATTGTGAGAATACTTTCTGATTCGTAGAACCACAATGTTGGCTATAATTCTAAAGACCCCGTAGTAATGGATAGACTGTCTTGTTCAAAACACCTCTCGGTTGACTCATGAAGGATGTCTTGAGGTGAGGGATGTCACCTTTAGACACTTGGAAGGTTGCCAAACGATATTCACTCCTCTTGAATGTTATTATGTAATTGGGCTCGCCCGTGAAATGAATAAATAAATAAATAAATGAATATAACGGCTTCATCATATTATCAACCAACATAATTAGGCTTCGAGAGACGATTACCGCAGTCCCTGTGGTAAATGAAAGGTAGACCACCACTTTCATCTCGCTTTGGCCACCCGGTCTAGGGTCTTCGATCACCTTTGGCATCCCTCGAAACAGCCTAGCAGAGAAATACGGGTATTGTTCGAACAACTGTGACAATCAGAAATGACTCCACGATTCTCGCGACATTCCGAGCAGCAACCCGCAAGTACACGTATTGATTTACTCATAAACTGGAAACGTGGGCAGTGGAGGTGTGGCATGTCAGGTTGATGATTTTACAGGGAGTCGTTGAAGGGCTTTCCGCCCAGAATATTAGCGCTTGGATGGCCGCAGACAGCTAATGTAACCTATCGCGGTGCCCATGAATAATTCAGAGTCCTGACTCCCCGCCTGGCCAAGATGTCAACTGCTCGTGGATACAGAAGAGCAGACTTCACGACCTCTCACCCCCGTCATGGCGCCAAAAGCGCCTGCGTTTTTGGGGAACAAGCTTGGAGGGCTATGATTTTAAATTCAAACTCTCTTATTTTCGGAATAAAACATGAAACCAGCGGGAGCCAGCGAGGAAAGAGAAAAGAAGAAACGGAAGAGGAACGGAGGAAGTAGGAGGAAGAGGGAAGAGAAAAGAAGGAATAAGAAAACTTCGAGAAAAGTCTTGAGGGGATTACATACGAGCCCAAGAGTTTGGAAGGATGACCATGATTCTCTGTGCAGGCCTTTGTACATATACAGCATAATATCGGGGACCCCACTTATGATCCTGGTGTGATGTGTGTAGGGTCGTTACACCTAGCTATACTTCAGGATTCGATGAAGAAATGTACACCAAAGGCACGATAATTGAAAATATACTTGTTGGTTGGTGTTTGCACCGTTATTAGGGGTATCACTTGAGAAAACCTTTGAAACATTTGCATCCGACTGGTACTGAGGTTGATATAATAGTGTGCAATTGTTGCTGGAAATATCTGTATTAATTGTCATGGAATATTTGTAATCCGATCACGCCCGAACGACTGAACTGATTTTGGTGCTGTTTTCTGCTGAATGAATCCTTCCAATGCAAAGCTCCTTGCCAGGTTGCAAGCCATAGAAGATAGAACTATTAGAAAAAATAAATAAATAATATTCTTAATTTATTGATAAGTTTGATATAATTAAGAACATCAAATTTTCTACTTATAATAGTAGGCAATGTAATGATAATAATAATAATAGTAATAATAATAATAATAATTAATAATGTTCTACTTATATTTATTAGTATGTGGGGTTACTGATGATATATTGCCGTTCCAGTACACATTGGTAGTTACACCTTGCCTTTTTGAGTTTCATTTCCTGCAGTTCTGAGCATTCTGTCGAGAGGCTGCTTTAGGAGCGGAAAGGTTGCTTTATCGAATCGACTGGATTTCTGTGATAACGTGATAGAGTGGTAACGGATACGCACTCGAGAGTTCTGAAAGGTCTGATTAATTGCGAAATATTTGTAATGAGCAATGTTTACGTCGTTGTTTTCGCGTGAATCTGTTCTCTTCGTTCACCATTGTAGATCAAAGATCAAGCGTCCAATCGTCTGTTCCATAATTTTCCTTTGGGTGAGTTAATACTAATACTTGGAATATTCCACTTAACATTTCCTGTATTTTTCCGTTAGGTTAGTAAATTGCGGATACTCAACTAAGAAATCCTTCATTGTAAATCTTAGTCAGAAGAAAAATTCTCATCGAAAATACGTTGCTAAAGAAACGTGAAGATGTAGACTGTTTATTAAAACATTCATTGTTCGATATACTGTAAACCAAATGAATTCTGATATGTGGTATTTCATGTAAGTAAACTACTGTTTTGTTACCTGACACGCCCTTACACGTACAAATTAATCAGTTATTTTGAATTTTATTTTGCATGCAAATAACCCATTAAGACACAATTCATAAACCGGGCTTGCATGGTAAATAATTATTCTTATAAATGGTGGGGGGGGGGGGGGATTCTCCATGAATTTTCCTATGGCATAAGTGTAGCAGGTATCAAATTTTATTAAGCTTGAACATTTGTTCAACCGGAAAATATTACTTAGATCTCAAAAACACACTCGGCAAGTATCCAAAGTTAATCTACTTACACCCATTTCTCAAGTTTCTTTGCAGAGCCAAAAACATCTTTTCCCGAGGGCGGACAGACGAGTTTGTTCCATTTTAAAAGGCGAATCCACTCATTTGGAACTCTTCGGGAACGTTTAATTTGGGCCACTTACTCGACTTCTCAATTCTCTGTGATGCATGTAAGGCCGATTCTGGGACCTTGAATATTATTGAGTATTTAATAAAGCGTGAAATACGGCGGACGTCCGTGAAAAATTGAACTTGGCAAAAGTAGAGGGAACGAGTTTTCACTTGTTGTTCCTTGTTTCATTTGTCAAGTTGGTAAATCTGGTATCGCAGGTTGCATAGAGAAAAAATTGGGTGCGAAATTCGTTAAAATTAAAAGTTTCAGGGGCTAATGAGCTATAAATGTGCCTACCTACTAATGTACTAGGTTTAACTGCTACCTTAGCCGCCAGTAAAGAGAGTTTTTGGAATTCAACTGTGATCTCAAGAAATTCATCTTGAACCCCTTTTTATTTGGACTATTCGTTTTTGACTTGTTCGTCATGAAATGTCAGGCTTAGAGAGTGTTGTTCCTTTGTTTCGCTTGTAAACAACTGAGAATAGAAGGTCCTTCGCGGTTGGCGGTATAGAAATTTCTAATTCTAACTACCCAAGTAGTAAGAAAGGTCATTAGGAGAGATACTTGTACAAGCGACATAAATGGCCCTAGACCTTGGTAGGTCCGACGAGTGGACAAACACCGGGCCATTCCGACGCAGTAACAACTAACAACCCTTGACGTTCTAAGAAACCATCTTCGCGATAGAAAAACTCAAGTATTTATAGTTAAGAGTAAACAGATTAAGGTGCCAAGAATATTATGGTGTGACAAGAGGAACTGCCTAAGGACGGGGTAATAGTTGGACGAGGTAGACGTAACAGTAGGATTCCTTACCGCAAAAGCTATTGAATGGTAGATTTCAAGAATTGGGCTATTGGGGGATTATTTATTCGTGCAATTGAAATATCGTGGTAGGAGTTTTGGAAGTGCACTATGAAGATTATCCGATTGGTAAAAGTGGGATTTGGAATCTTGGGCCTTTTATGACGACACGAGCCCCGCCCTCCCGAGGAGGACCAATCCAGCAAGGAATATTTATGTCGCTACGCGCTTTCCTCCACCCCGTGCCACGGTGGATGGAAGATGGAATTTCGAGCTGAAAATTGTGATGGCTAAAATTCTGTAAATCAGGATACCTTTGTTGGATCACATGGTTGAAGACAGCGTGTGATGAGAAGCGTTTGTAGGACTTCCACTGCGTTGTTTTTTCAGGAGCTTCGAGCACTCCAGTCCCAGCTTGTCACAGAAATTGAGACGAATCGGGCGATTGATTTCTCGTTTAGCATCTGGTGCTTAAAGTATGTTTCATGGCTCGGACCTAATTCAGTGGTTGGTATTGGAGATATGTAGATGGTTGGGTACCGACAGGACGAAACGTAGGTCTGCGTTGACGCAGCAGCCTCCTCTCGTTGGGAGAATTTCGAGGGGATTAACGAAGCGGCCAATGAATCAATCAGAAGAGATGAGGCTTTCAATTGGATAAACGCCAGCTCCTCTGTATGCATTTCAAAGTGAACAAATACCGGGAGAGTTGACCCTCAATTGCGTGGTACGATCGTTTAACGGGCTCCACATTGACCTTCGGAGGCATCGACGATACCTCCCAACGAGCGACTTCCTACCTCTTGAAAGTGAATCGTAATAGAGGATGAAGGAGATGGACATTGATCATTCACTGCTCATCATGAAAATTGCGGTACTCCGGGCCTCCTTCAATATACTATAAATATTTGCAAGAACATTGCAAAAGTTAGAGGACCGCCATCTCGCACTGTTGTACTGGGATAGAACTGTAGTCTACTGGCCGGCGTCGTCCTGACGAATGTTATAGTTGAGAATAGGAAAAGATGGACGAACGCTAGGAACTATCTCACAAAACATGAGAATGGAACGGTCGAATCACAAAATTTCATTTGCACGACGTTCGTTGAATGCATTCTGTGTCTAGCGGGTTGCTCAAGGAGGCACTCAGCGGTTTATTAAATCATTCGGCTTCCAATATGGTGCATGCTTGACTGCGTAGAACGACGAGGACTGTCGATCACAACAGCGTTATCTTAGCTAGACGCTCTAATCTGATGTAATCGTTTTCCATTCAATTTTCGAGAACGTGTCATGTAGAACGTCGTTAGCAGTGGTGTAAACTAGTCAATTCCGTCGGTAGATAGCTCATCATCTCATACGTCTGCTGCTCATTACATGAGGAAGAGAATAAGTTGACGAGGAAAATCAAAACCTCTCAAATAATCGAACTTGGGCTCCTGTTGTCAAGGAGCACAGGAATTATTTTTGAATAGCAGTTCCAAGGAATTCACTCGTTCCATTCATTTTGACTTCTGGGTTAGAATTTAACATCTTTAGGTCTTGTTACCAGAGTATCCCTACATTGCATCTGTTTTGGTTTATTATTCTGTGAATAATACACTTATGTATTCGCTCAGCAAAAAATTTTTATAACACTCCCTCAAACTTTCTTCTTTTCCGTTTCAAGGTGCGTAGATTCCAAAAATGCAATGTCTGTCCGCCGTACGCCTTACGCCGTCCGCCGTACGCCTTATCACGTGTACAGGCTTCATTTTCGGTCTAAAAAATTCGTTCTTTCGCACACATGCTCCATTTGGGCCCTAGTTGTGTCCCGAAACTTTTCAGCCCGATCGGAATATATCCAGGGGTGTTATGAGTGAAAATGTGTGTAAAAATAAGTACTTTTTGCGTTTTAGCAACATGTTAGTAACATGACCTTCTGAGATATCGTTTTCCATGTTTATGGGGACGAGAATACCGAATATGATGTCGATTTTGACCAAAGAGTGGAAAATTGAGTTCTACCAAATGTTCAGCTCCCAAAATTGATTTGATTTTTGAATGAAAAACCTGGGAAATCGTCTGAAATCACCATCAATTTGTATAATAACACTGGAAAAAGTGTCAACACGTGGATCAAGACGATTAAATGGCACTACCAATGATCAAAGATAGTTATTAAAAAAAAAAAAAAGCTGCAAAGTCCTTGTCACATGGGTTTATTATTCTATTGGACATACCTACAGAAATGTTGGCTGTTCATTTATTGCTTCTTTCATGCGTGATAATCGAAATAGCTATTTCTGATGGTTTCCATTAATTTTGGCCCCTAAAACACAAATTAGGTAGGTACGCTCTTTTTTTAAACTACCTATCTTTGATCATTGGTAGTGACATTTAATCGTCTTGATCCACGTGTTGACACTTTTTCCAGTGTTATTATACAAACTGATGGTGGTTTCAGACGATTTCCTAGGTTTTTCACTCATAAAAAATCAATTTTGGGTGCTGAACATTTGGTAGAACTCAATTTTCCACTCTTTGGTCAAAATCGACTTCATATTCGGTCTTCTCGTCCCCAAAAACACGGAAAAATATATCTCAGAAGCTCATGTTACCAACATGTTGCTAAAACGCAAAAAGTACCTATTTTTACACACATTTTCACTCATAACACCCCTGGGTATATTCCGATCGGGCTGAAAGGTTTCGGGACACAACTAGGGCCCAAATGGAGCATGTGTGCGAAAGAACGAATTTTTTGGACCGAAAATGAAGCCGCTACACGTGATACGGCGGACGGCGGACGGACATTGCATTTTTGGAATCTACGCACCTTGAAACGGAGAAGAAAAAAGTTTGAGGGGGTGTTATACAAATTTTTTGCTGAGCGAATACATAGGTGCATTATTCACAGAATAATAAACCAAAAAAAAGGAGCGTACCTAATTTGTGTTTTAGGGGCCAAAATTAATGGAAACCATCAGAAATAGCTATTTCGATTATTACGCATAAAAGAAACAATAAATGAACAGCCAACATTTCTGTAGGTATGTCCAATAGAATAATAAACCCATGTGACAAGGACTTTGCAGCGTTTTTTCCTACATCACCGTAACTTCTTCACAGTAAATTCAATTCGAAATTCAAGTAAATTCAAAGTTAACTTCATCAATGCCAGATGCTCTCGATGCTGTGGAAAAATGGCGTATTATCCTCTAACAAAGAAAGCGCTTTGCTAGGGGAGAATTTAAATAAAAAAATCGTCAACCGACAGTGAGTCAGTCACATTTCCATCTTAGAAGTCCAGCCGAGCGTGCCTGCTCCCAAGTAGGCGCTACCCCAGACGACCTTCGAGCTGCCTACGCCGACTCCACCGAACCTCAGACTGCAATATTATCCTGATGAGGAACTGAAACATAAAGGACCGCAGTCTTAAAAAAAATATCTGAAATGTGTAAAAACAACCCGAGGAAGGAAACCGGGTGTTGGTCAGGGGATCTGAGGATTAACATTATCGGCTTTCCGGAGATACCGAGTGATCGGACCAGTTAGTGGGAAAAACCGCGGCAGACGGAATTACCTGGTATATAGGTGTCGCGCCTGAGTGTCACCATTGTCGTTTTAGCGAATTTCCAACGAATTAAAAAAAATATATATTAATCTGTTTCAGAACATTCTGAACCCATCCCTGATTTACTTAGGAAATATTTCGGGCATTCCTGTATACTACTATGGAATGTGCAGGGGGAATCTATACGTTTATGGAATGTGTAGGGAAACATTAAATTTGTGTAAAAAATATTGCTTTCAACTCAACGGAAATACGAACTAAATCACTCTCGATGAAACCGTGGGAAACCATTTCAAAATAAAAACGCTGCAAATTATTACACAGCAGTTTATTATTTACCTGTAGATGCTCGTTCTGCGTAGATCACTGTTTTTTGTGGTCAGTACCCTCGAGCTCCCCCAGGAAAGCCCTAAATCGAGTACTGGAGCCGGCCCGGCAATTAAAGTTTCATACAAATGCGCGGGATCAGTAATTCAATCATCATCATTCATCATTTTTTGTAGTTATTCATGAAGCATAAGGTAAATAATAAACCGTTGTGTGATGATTTACCTGTATAGATGCCCCTTCTGCGTAGATAGTATAATAAACTGTTGTGTAATAATTTACCGTTGCGTAGTAATTTACACAATAATAAACCGTTGTGTAATAATTTACAAATAGTAACCGTTATGTAATAGTTTACCTGTATAGATGCCATAAATCGAGTATTGAGCCAGCCCGGGAATTACATTTCATAATATTGTTGTTATTCATGAAACAACGTTTATTCAAGTTACAAAGTACCTGTCAACAAAATTCAAAAGAGCCATCATTTTTCAAATGCAATAATATCACAGAACAACCAACTGGACTTCATAGTCCGTGAATATAATCAGTTGCTCCCTAGCGATGATTATCTCGGGCCGATTCCAAATCGTTGTCGCGTCCCTAGCAATGATATCTGGGCTGAATATATACAATTTCATTCGCCCTCCTGTTGAAGAAGCCTGTCGGTGCAAACTTCAGGACCTTACTGTGAACGAACGGCTGTTTGTACAATGCTCCGGGTGGTCTCAAAAAAACTCCCAAGTTCGAGAACTATTAAAAACGTTAAAAAATTCGAGATAACGACGTCCTGGTGATCTGAACCCTTAGGGATGACTGACATTAACGCCGAGCTTCGAGGACCAACTAGACGGCGGACGGACAGAAATCTTGGTTTATTATTTTCAATAATGAACCTTTGGAATCGAGCATGGAAAAAATAAAAAAAATTAACCCCCCCCCCCCCTCTCAAAGTTTGATGGTTTCCGTTTCAAGGTATGTGGAATCCGAAATTGCAATAAAAAAATTTCTGTCCGTACGCCGTGCTTCTCATATACCTACTTATATATAATATTACAATTGTAACAGCATGTACATGATTTCTACAAATGAAATATTTTGATTTGATATATATATATTTTTTTTAAATTTAGGGATGAATTCAAGATGCTCTGAAACGGATTTGTCTGTAAATAATTTTCAAAAATTCATGTTCTGAAAATGTTGGACCCATTGCAGTAGCTTCATTTTCTTAAACAATCCGCTGAAAACGGGAGTTACTGAAAGGTTGTAATTTGGAGAAGATCCTGAAGCCAATAAAATCCGTTCAGTCCCAAAAATGAAAATATTGCGATTATGCTTATGCACTGTGAATATGCAAGCGAGCGTTTGACGTGGGGGCATCAGTAAATAAGAACACCGACTGACGGCCTTGCGCCTGACGCTCCGGAACTAAATTGTTTAGCTCCGGGGCCTCAACTGCGCCACCTTTTTATTTGTTTCGAGGTACTCTGTAGAATTATTTACGGCGCTCCTGTAGTAAATGGAGTTTCATTCAGTTGTCTTTGAAAATTAAGCGACCCTTGGTCTAACTTTGGAGCCTGTCCGCTATTATTAATTTCACGATAGTTTGGCTTGAAATTAGTAATACTTAAATTGCGATCTGGCAGTAGACCTTCAGCCTATTTTTGGTTTATTATTTTCAATAACGAACCTTATGAATCGAGCGTACAATTTTTACCCCCCTCCATCCATAATATATTTAATGGTCTCCGTTTCAAGGTACGTAGAATCTGAGAATTGAATTTAAAGAATTCTGTTCGTCCGCCACACTTCTTTTTTTTCTTAGTTATGAACCACACTTACTGCAATTCGGTTTGTAGCCCCATTTGGGGTCTAGTTGGTCCACGAAGCTCGACATTACTGTCAGTCATCTGTAAGAGGTGAAAAATAGGGGTTGAAATTTCCGGGGCGCCGTTATCTCGATTTTTTAAACGTTTTTAATTGATCCAGAACTTGAGAATTTGTTGAGACCACCCGGAGCATGGTTCGTCCAGCCGTTCGTTCACGTTAAGGCTGAAGTTTGCATCGAAAAGCTTAGTCAACATGAGTGTGAATGGAGCGGTATACATCCAGCCCAGAAGTCATTGCTAGGGATCAGCTGGTTGTAACCACGGATGATTGACTGTATGAAATCGAGGTTGTTGGTTCGTGCTATTATTTCATTTGAATAATGATGGTAATTTCCGATTTTATTGATAGATACTGGTAGTACTTTGGGATTTTATTGATAGATATTGGTTGTAATTTCGGATTTTATTGATAGATATTGGTATTTGTAACTTGAGCAAACCTTATACTTCATGAATAATTCAACAAATAATTAATTATAGAACTCTGGAATCCACCGCATGTTAGGTAATTGCCTGGCCGGCTCCAGTACTCGATTTAGGGATTTCCTGGGAGGAGCACGAGGGTAGGTATTGTAGGTTAGTTTTTCATTGTTTGATGACTATTAAAGCGCGTCGAGAATTGAGAACGAGCGTAGCTGCAATTTATCATTTATTTTGTTGGAAAAGATTCGTGTAGTTCGTAATATTTTCAGCTGCAGTACCGTGCAATAATGTCCTACCGGCCAACACGTTTCTGAGAGGTTGCCGGAACTGAAAATTTTGAATGCAGAGCTCCCATAAATTACGTGAGGTTCACAACCTAATAAAATCCTCACTGGAAGCTATTTCTGAAGACTATTTCAAGGGGAAGGCGGTAAAAGTTGGCCGTAAATCTGCCGTCTTCTCGTACTTTCTGCTCCAACGCACGGACAATAAACTTCATGGGAAAATAATACGTGTAGCGGGAGCCGATCAAAGTTGCGAGATCGCGGAGAGGTACAATCAATACGTAGCGACGCTTCGCTAGACTGAAAAGGGCACAAAACATTTCCATAGGGCCCGACCCAGTTGGCCAACAATATCCTCTTGGAAACATGCAAGCATTTTAGTTTCGTCATAGGGTTACAATAGATAAGGAAAACAGGTGCTTACACTTATCGATCTGATCTCGGTGGCTTGATAGATTGGTAGATGAAAGATCTATTATTGTTCAAACCAGTAGCGGTGCGTGGGCTCTGAAAACGGTGGGGCACCAAACCAGAACACAACACCAAGAGATTTGTCTACAAATACATCGAGGCAACAATAAACACCCTTCCTTTATTTACTGATTGATATTCAGCAAATTCCCTTTCAATCAACAATCTACCGTCGTACGAAAACGTCGGCAATTTCTACTGCAAATTAGACGCCGAATTCACGTGTTATAAAAATATAGTAAACTAAAACACCTATAACAAAACAATGACCCGTCGGCCGGTTCTTACTTGAATGGAGAAGCTATTGACCTGAAGCTACGTAGTTATCAGTGTGTTAGGACGACGATCATTCCACAAGACCACAAACAGGACAAAATGCACGTAGGTACGAAGAATACAATCTGCCATCAGAACCGGACCGAACGCAAAATGCGCTCAATTTAACACAAAAAATTGAAAACTGACAACAGAGAAAGCGAACATAATTCACAACGAAAACAAATCAGAAGACGAAGAAGCATCTCGTATTGAGATGAAAAATTGAATCGAATGCACAAGAAGAAAAAACGCAACCTCTAACCACCACTGTCGGCATGAAGAGTGTTTCTTGGCGGCACCCCCAAGAAAAACAAGAACAACAAATTGAATCGAAGGGATCGAATCGATTGTGAAAACGAACGATTTAGGAGTAGAAATCAGATTTTGGGGACTGGGCCGAAAATGGGCGTGGCAAACAACATTTTTACTCTACTGAGCATGCGCGGACGGGCCACTTTCCTCAGTTGTCATGGCAACACCAGGTCCCAGGACCTACCTGCCAGTTTCAGGATCCTAGGTTTCGATTTCGATTGCAGGACATCGATTACCGTCCCTTTACTCGAATAAGATGCTTTGTCTATGGAGCACACCATGGATGCTCTACTATAATATTGAATACCCATAGAATTTCCATTCCATAGCCAGAGAAGTCTGGCGAGTCGCTGTTGAACTTTGTGAAAAATGGTAGGTACATTGTACGGAGGGAAATTCAAATTCCAACTGAACTATGTAGGTTATTTATTGAATTGACAGTACCTAACCGATTTATATTGACAATTTATGAACCACGAAAACCCGGATTTGAACACCTGTATGTCAGGGGAACCTTCTTTGTTAGGTATAGAAATTCATCACCTTCCTGTTTGTTTTTTCGTCACGTTTGACCAAATTAAATAAATAATTATACCTTATAAAAAACTCAGTTTTGATCATTCGATGAATTCGTTAAAATAATAGCAAGCTATCTTTAATGTCCTAACCTACAACTTTGTGGTAAAATAAAGTTTGACGGGGGGGGGGGGGGGGGGGGGTCCACTGCCGAATAATAAAAAATGTATCTGTTGTGAACTTTCGGATCTATTCAGTCCATCGATGAACAGGAATAATGAACTCGTATGAATGTTCTTAATGAATCATTTTCAAATACCTTCTTAGAACCAAACTAAACTACTTACATGCAAATCTTTACTACATTTTCACTCGTCATAAGCTCCCCATACAGTTACACTGGCGACTTGTTTTTAACCACTTAAAATCCTGGGTTAGTTGCTAGTTGCGCTAGTTGGAAAACGCAGACAGGAAATTGATGTTTATAATATTAAACATTTTTTCAATTACGGGAACGAGGTATCTGGACGATACCTCGCCGCACCGGCACTAACTAGATTATTCTGCTGTATTCGGCGAAATTTTCCTACCCAGACACGCGATTTGCGAGATTTCCTGTCGCAAAACTATTTGTTCGAGCGCGGACCGCCTGTAGGAGGGCCCTAGTGAAATCCAGTAGCCAAAACCCTGTAAACTCCTCAAACGTGGTTAAATTAAATCCAAATGTATCCTTCTTTTTGTAGCAGTCAAAATCATTCATACACTCAGATCTGTGACTGTAGTAGACCAAAAACTTACTGAAAAACACTATCTTTTTTTTTTTTTATATTTTACAGCAGCCTGCTTCCATAAAATGATTACAGGCTAATTACACGCTGGGATAAGTCTACTGTACATAGGGAAGATATTACTTATACTAAACTAATTTCGTGTTGACATTACAGAATAAATAAGTATACTATGCATGAATAAAATCACGTCGATAGTTATAGTTTCTAAACACTATCGTGTGTGTGGCAGAATCTTGTGTGCGCTGCCCAGGCCGCAATTCTCAACCGACTTGCATGGTACTTTTTTCGATGCACGAAACTGTCTAGTTGTGCCCTGCGTCGACGGAATTTAAAAATTTAACTTCTAGAAGGAGGAAAAACGTCGGTTTTCGACAAAATCTTGTGTGCGCTGCCTAGGGCTTAATTCTCAACCTATTTGCGTGGTACTTTTTTTTGTTCAATGCGCGAAACTGTCTAGTTGTGCCCTACGTCGCCGGAATTTAACTTCTAGAAGGAGGAAAGGGGGTCAATGCCGAAAACGTGGGTTTCCGACAAAATCCAAGCCCAGCCAGGGCTCAATTCTCTACCAATTTACGTATGCAAATGAGAGTGATCTATAAATACACCATCATGAGGGACGTCCACTGTAATACATGCATTACTCTACGTGATGTTTCCGCTTCGTAGATTCTGACACTGTCAAAACCTAGCGAATTTTCAAAGAAAATGTAGCTATTTGGCTCGTTCGAAAATTTCAGAGATGCTCCCTGTGAATCGGAAACCCCTCCCAAATCCGTTTCATGCATCGGGGATCTAAATTACAGATTTTCACTTTCATAAGTCCCTTCTTTAATTTCCACGGTAGAAAGTTCTTTCTTGCGCAGAAAAATCCTTCTCCGCAAGAGTAATGATGAGTTCGTCTATGTTGTTTGGAGCGCCGAATCGATTGCAACTATTCCCATTCCGATTCGACACACCCAATGTACCAAATTTTCAAAATTGTAGTCAGAAATATATTTAAAAGAATTCGAAGTTTTTATGTACCTAGGCATGTTGTGAAATGTCGTTTACGTTTTCCTTTCCTCCGCTGAATCGATTGCGAGTAGTTTCAGCACGTTCGGACTGCATCGTATCATCAAAATAAAAATTTTTGGGTTCAAAACACCCAAAAATGATTTTTTCACATAATTTTTCTGCACGACGTGCCACTTTGGTCTCAACAATTCCCCTGTCAGGCCGTAATGAGTGCTCTGGCAGATGACCATAATTTAAATTCTCAGTTTCCCAAACTATTTCTTTGAAGATTCGCTCCTTAGACCATGCTGCGTGACTGGAATTTTAGTTTATGCCTGCTTCCTCTACAAGTACCTACTTCCTCTACAAGTACCTACTTCCTCCTCACCCAAGCACATTTATCGTCATTTCTTCCAATGTTTGCATACCTGATACCCATGTTGAATTATGAGAATCCCACTGTGACATTAGGTAAGCTTCCAAAGAAAGATTGAGGAGGAGAAAGCTTTTTCCGACCTTTGAAAAACAAGAAAAGTTTCTCGTTCGAAATTTATGGGTTGAATGTGAAGAAATCATCCGCCTCGTCGAAACCCCCGTCACTTCCGCACTCACTCAAGGCCTGGTCAGGGTCAAGGTTAAAAGCCACGCATACTGAAAGAGCACACACACACACACACGACCATCTGTGGTGCAGTGCCCTCCTGGATCCGGTTTGCGCAGATTGAACCGCTTGACTGAAATGCCTTCCCGCCCTAATGAATAAATCAGTACTCTGAGGAGTGAAATTTCCCTTCTTGTTTATCAACAATAATCAGTAGAAAAATAGTTATGCCGAGTTCCTTTGCGATTAGTGTAAATTCCTTTATTTTTCGAGTCATTTTTGCTGGTTGTTTGGTGGAATCTTTGAATGTTATGAGGTTAACTACCTTGCACTGTTTTGCTCTCAGTAAATTTCATTAAAACTGTTTTGCTGTGCTAATATTGAGAGCTTTCTGTTCTAAAACTAGTCTTTAGGTAGTATTGGATTTACTTTTCCATTCAGAATCTCCATTCCAGCCTGTTTTGGTTGGCTGTGAAGCAAAACTTACAAGTAGGAATTGGCTTAGGTCAACGTTCCACCTAACTCGAGTGGACAACTTATATTTTGTACGTTGTTACGTAACTTATTAATCGGAAGATTCAAAACTTTCCTCCTATCAAAAGTCAATATTTAGCTCTCGAACGTTCTTTCTATGGGTTATGCAAGGAGGTTGTAGTCCCCCAGTGGAATTCTAGCTACGATTTTGCTCCGTCACAATTGTTAATTGTTATTGTTATCCGAAGGCTCTCATTAATGTTTATGAGTTTTTAGCGAGTTACTTTTCCGAACACTCGTCCCGCTGGCGCCATCCCAATTTTTCCTCTTGCGGTTCGAGGATACGTGCTACGAAACACGGAGAATGGATTTGAATTTTAGATTTGCGTTAGGATGGGATTCCTTAGCGAGTTCTTGAAAGACAACGTATCTCTCGAGAAAGACAATGTATATCTGTATCTCTGGAGAGTCGCAGTGCCGTCAAGTACTGTACGTTTGTTATCTCTAGGTAGGTTTCAACTGGAATTTAACACTGTCGATTGCTGGTATCGCGTGTATCGACAGTGTCAAGGCTGTTGCTGAAATACCCATTACTGGTTGTGATAATTCTCACACACTGAGTAATAGGAGTGCTATTTAACGTGTTAGGTTACAAATTTTACATGGAAATTCATACTAACTCTCGTTAGCATCTTCTTGATACTAATTTCTGTATTTCGCTTTTCGTTCTTTGCGCGTTTTCTTCTCCAAGAGGATAGATTTTGATCCCATGGTTCAGAATTTGGATCTTGCACAATTATTTACTTGTTCAGAATTTTTGTAGTGATTCATGCTCAGGCGTTCATATACCTAACCAAGATTTCTAGTTTAGAACGTAGAGACCACTTCAAAACCACCACCATAATGGTAATCGCTCCTATTATACATGAGCACATTGACACTATTGACAGTATTGAAAAATATTATCCGATTGTCCTCACGTAAGGGTAATAACCGATTAAAGTTTGAAAACCCAATCAGTCTTTATTATGAGATTCCGTCTAGACGTCTAGAAAGTTATTGAAGAGAATGTAGTTATTCAAATCGTAGGCATCGCTGCTTTTGGCAAGTTGGACCCTTCTGTCTCCATTGACAATCTTATCTGAATAGTTATAACTAGTTTTGTGGAGAAACAAAATAATATTGCGAGAATTGAAATGGAGTTGGCAGATAGGCCGAACAAGCATAAATTAATGAGCGTAATTAATTGGGGATAATATCTAATTTGGGATAATATCTATGCTGAAGGCCATCAATATCCATCTAGAGGCTAAAATCAATTGAATTGTTATGACCCTACTATTTGTAGTATTGCTTTCCTCTAATAACAGTTGTAGAGTTGTTTGTGTCAATGCTCTAGTCCTGTTCCTTGGTGCTCTAATTAGGGCAGGTACTTACTTCAGACTATTACTCGTGAGTTTCAGGCATAAATTGGGCATGCCTGTCGAAGCATGAATCGGGCATGCGCATTGTGATTCCTCTCGTTTTTCTGTGGCTGGCCTCCCTGTGTGCACCCCAGAAGGTAGGATATAATAATTGTGCGCTAGCCGGGTCTTAAATGAGAAAATTGCGCAAACCAGGAAGTTACTTTCTCGTATAATTTAATGCCATCCTTGTTATCATTCCTAGTTATAGAATTATCATTTTTTCTATTACCAGCTTGATTTTTATCGCGTGCTAAAAGAAAGCTCAGCTTGAAAACGCTGGTTCGTCGAGGGGGACGCGCGCAGTCTTTTTCATTTATTTTTTTAAATAGCACTCACTAAACTAGCCTTCCAATAGCTTTCACTTCGTCTCAAGTTACAATCGGAAGTGGCGCTCCATACCTTGGCTTGCGGTTATTGTATTTACGAGTATGTCAATCAAGTTGTGGATGTTTTCGCAACTCCTACTCCCACGCCCCGCTAAACACGAGTAGGCAGCTTTGAAACGTCTTTCGCAATATCGTAGAGACGAACGTGTCGGTCAGAAAATTGACCGGACAAATCCGCAGATTCAACAACAGCTGCTGACGCCGGACGGGAGGATGAACTCTTCAAGCTCCCGTCTCGTCTCCAAGTTCACCCACCAACCTACACCTTGAAGGCGGACATGTGCCAACATATCTTTCGTGCTTGAGTTACGCATCGGCGTGCCAAACGCAGCAAGGGCAGTAACTAATTTTACAGGATTGGCGAACAGCGTTTTCAACGGACGACCTCCAACAGGGGGGTATTCCTGCGCACTCACGGAAATAGACGGTCGTGTTTGGCGGTTTGGGACACGTCCAAAACTAACGGCTGGTGAAACGCTTGCATTTTCGCTAAATGTTGTTTTAATTATCTTGAAAGCTTTCGATTTGGGGGCTCATTTTTCCGAAATCTTTCGGGGACTGAGGAAGAAGTCGATTATTGTGGAGACAGAACTCCCAACTGGGACGAAATCTCTCCTGAGAAATTTTAGACGGTGACTGCATCACTAATTGTGCTGTGCTCGTTTCTTTGGTATAGCTATAATAGTATGTATGTCTATGGGTCGCACCGAGTGTGAAATTTAGGATTTCAAATATTAGTGCACAAGTTGTTGTACTTAGCTAAATTGAGGAGGAGATGCGTTTTCTGTAAAAAAAATTGAGGTATTTCGCCCCCTCTCCCACTAGTTCTGCATCCCCTAACCAAAAGAAGTAAGGCACCCGATTAACTCCAAAATAATAAGAATAACAATAATTAAATGAACAATCAATTGGGGTGCCTAACTCAGCAGTCGAGAGATGTACCTCAAGTTTTTTGAAAACCAAAAGTTTATCAAATTTACCAAGGTTTTCCGAAAATCTGCCTGAGACACTGCTCTACCCAGTGCTTCGTGTTACAGGTGGCGGCCTGTAATTCAAATCTTACCAAGCTTGCATGTGCTTAACCCGACCAGCGATTAGCTCTTCACCTCTGATAGAATCATGTGAAGCCTGTAGACTGAAAGGAGTGTCAGCGTTCGAGTAAAAGTAGTTCCTTCGGGATATACCCAATAAGGAAAGAAGAAATTCATATCTTCAGGATCGACCATTTATTTTGCGGATTTTCAACGATTCTGGAGGGGCAATTCTCTTGAGCCTTGGGCCCCAGCTTTATTAATGAAGTGTTTCACATAACCTACTATACTATCTTTCACGTGTTACACATAATTTTCTCTTTTCTCATTAGGTAAAATCTTGTTATGAATGACGTGTTTCATTTGCTGTATTTTCTCATTTGCTATCTTTTGCTAGACTATCACATTTGCTATCACATCATTTGCTATCCTTTGCAATCACATCATTTGCTATGCTATCTTTGACGTGTTTCACATAATTTACTATCTTTTCTCATTGGGTAAAATCTTGTTAGGCGACCGTGAATGCAATTCTATTGTGATTTATAAGAGATAAGACGTTCTAAATTCCTGGTAAACAGTGGATGTCAACAGTGAACCTAATGGGGCCATTATTCGTTTAGTCACCTAACCATTTTTAGCCGTTATAAATTATATTTCATTATTTTCTTGATTTTTACTTCAATTTTTTTTACAATCTGGAGAAGTCTTATGTTCAGTTTGGCACTTTTCGATGATTTATCAATGTTTCATTTCAATTTTTCAACAATGAACCACGGATTCCCTCATTTAATGTATCATGCCGAATAGGAGTGTGCCGATAAAAGTCCAAAATGTCAGTGTGGACTCTTTCGGCTGGTGCAATATACGTGTGTGGTTCACACAAAACTCGAGAACCTATGGTCAAAATGTGGTGAAATTCAGAGGGAACGTGCTGACTGGTCCCCTCACCAATTCCATCAAATTCCTCTGTTGATTCGTCTGCGCTCGGCATACGTGGTTTCGTTGAAACGCCCGTATCGTAGTGATAGGAGCAGGAAATCCATATATGAGAATTCGTATATATTAATATTTAGTATTGAGCTAATGGCTGGTGGGGTAAGCACAATCATGCAGGTTTATCAAAGCTTGTATGGTGCCCGCCCGAAACGAGAACCAGAGACGCCGCCAACTTTTATCCCAAAAGTGGATATTTCAAAGATCGGGCGTTCCATTCCGTTGGGAAACCTCGGCCTCCACTTTAGCGTTAATGAAAATCCGGCTAAATTCGCCATATATTCTTCTTTTTATCGTTCTTTTTCATGAGACTAGTCGTCACTTGGTATCTCTCCGAGACGTTTGTACGAGTAGCTAAGCGAATTCGACCTCTTTCGCTTCAACCTTCCAACCATAAAACGACCCTGCGTTATGACATCCCGAGGCATGTTGCCTATATCCCCTCCTCTTCGCTATCCACTTCTTATCTAGGTTCGCATGCCTTCCCTCGGTCAATAGCCCCATTCGCCTCCTATTAACCCCACTAGTTCACCGAGTGAAATGGTCCGTTTCGCACAGTTGATTTACGCATATCGTCGCGGTCGATTTTTGATAGCTGGCGACGTAATTGATTGACCCAGAGATTTTATGACACGAGAATTTTTATCTGGTGTTCTCATTTTGGCTTATTTGAAGAAAAATGAGGTGTGTTTGGTCAGGGAGGTTCCATTTTTTCCGTACGGTCGCATGTTGCAAATGACGACTTGAAATTCTTATCGGAACTTATAAATTCTCTGCGTAGACAGGTTATTTATGCATAGCAGTAGGTGTCAACCGTTATCTGGAAGTAATCAAGCTTCTAACGGTTCGTTCTAAACTTCAAGTACCTACTTATGTAAATCATTCAGGAGTCGCCGAGGCCTTCGATTTAGGACTTGAACCAACTTCACGTCTGCCACCCAATAGATGATAGGTTCCACTCTTCTGTCACCCCGAACTAGAATCTGCCTTACGGTAGTTCCAATTATGCGGAGAGCAAATTTTCCACAGCTGTGAACTGCTGCATAGTTCTACAACTACCCCGCAACTTTCCACTTTTAAAACATGAAACTTTTACTGGGAAGCTAAGCTAGAGCTTCCGACCTTTATATAAATATCCCTGTTTGGGGTAAACGTTGTTGCATTGTTGCGAACTTTTCAAAATGTGACTCTTTTTTCGTTCTCCATATTTATATTCACTATACCGAAAATTATACTGGTAGTTAATTGAAAGTATTCACTGTAGGTATCACAGTCTTAATCGACGCAAAAGTGCTATGGTGGTTTAAGTCTAATTTATTAAGAAGTATAGAATCATTGCGGAATAGTATAGAAATAGAAATAGTAATTTATTAAAAGTATAGAATCTTTGCGCAATATTATAGAAATAGAAATAGGAAGAAATATATTTATTGTACATAGGACATGCGTCCCTCTTTGTGTACAAACAATTACATTTGAGTAGGTACATATTTGACAATCATCGTAAATTTATTATATTGCGACCTCTAAGGGTCTGGACAAGCACTCTCAACACTAGTCGCATACACTGTTTCACATTAGGTAAAAATAGGCATTATCAAGGAAACTACTAATTGTCGCTTCAGGGTAGTATAGGTGTGTTAATAGGAAAGCCTTCTAAGAGAAGATAGAGATCCGTAGACTTTACTACAAACCTGCTGGTAGGCGTATAGGCACAGTATCTACGTACGTATGTTGTACCTTCTTAAACGGTAGACCTTGAATGACGTACTAACAAATTAGTATGACAAAAGAGAGGGGAAGCCTAATTATTATATTGGGCCATTCCTGCAAAATGGAGAAGGAGGGTAGTGGTGGCCTGATGTTGTCTGTGAGTGCTGTTTTGGTAGCGGTACAGTTTACTCCATATTTTGAAACAAATTGATACGTTTGAGAATTTTTTGATACTTCCTGAGCATTCAGCTTTCATTCTACGTAACTAGAATAAATTATGCGGAGCAGAACCTCTTGGGGCTGGAATGCATTTTGAATGCCACCCGTGTTCTGGTGGGGGCGGTTACTGACGCATGATGAAACTAATTCTATTTTGAGGCAGCATTTCGCTTGGAATAACGAAACGCAAGCACCACAGGAAATAATGCATTACAACAGCCGCCCCCAAGTAGGTCCGATTACAATACAGAGCACACCCACGTTTATCCGTTCTGAGACTGGAGCTGTCCTGAATAATTTAGCCGTTACTTTCGTTTCTAGAGAACCGTTTGAGAAATACTGAGTCTGGTACTCGGAAGAATATCAATGGCAGGTAGTGAATCATCGGCGGACGATTTCAGCCTACTCGCGACCTCGCGAACGATCGTTCAAGTTCAGATTGTCTTAATTAGTTCTCGCGCTCACACCTGTTCCTTCCACGTCTTAATTCATACAAAGTACATCTTGTGTGTGAATTGACTTATGTACATTAATAGGATTTATAAGTTCCATGTAACTACTGAATTTTAATAGTCGACTTTTTGAGATCCATAATTTCCACTCTTTGGAAGAGTAGTTGAGAAAGTGCTACAAATAAGTTGCGACAGCGTAGCGATGTGAAGAAACAGCTAAGCAGGTATCCTCACCGGGATATGCGCACCGTCCCTACCCTCATCTGAACGAATGTTAAAATCGGGATGAATTTAGGGTTCTCTAAAATGTATTTGCCAATTGCGGATTGGAAATGATGTATCTCAAAATGTCGACTATTAATTCAGTAGTTACATGGAACTTATAAATCCTTTTAATTCAGAGCTCCCTAAATTCATCCCGATTTTATCAACAACAACAACAAAAAGTAGATATATATCTTATGTATGTGTCACACTAGATGATATCTGTCCTTGGTTGCATGATAAAAATTCCAAATTTCGCTAAAACGTTCGTATTGCCAAACAAAAGGATAAACTCGAAGATGAGGAATTCGTATTCAAGTCGTATTTAAGTTTTTAGGCGGTCAGAAATCGGTAAAAACTGCTAAAATCGCGAGCAATTTATATAAAATTACTGAAAGTGGTATGGAAGGATGAGTAAAGACAGAAAAATACTATTTCAGTTGTTTTTCATACAGAATAAGGGTCGGATTTTTAAGGTCAAAAATTGGTAAAATCCATAATTCTCCTGACCTTGCGCGGGTGATGATTCACGACGAAGGGGCTATTTCGATGACAAAAATATTTTTCTCAGAAAGAGTGGGTCAAATTTGACTTTATAAGGGTCAAAAATCGGTAAGAATGGCTGAAATGACGAAAAATTATATGTTTACGAAAACTGGTATGGTTTCTTGCTATATCATGTTTTTACACAATAGCGCGAATATTTCTTCAAAAATTCGCTCTTCTTCTGACTGGAACTTTCTTTACGTTGTTCAACGTACTTGGAAATACCATTGTGACAATTCCAGCTTAAATTTCCATATAAAACGGGTAGAAAAATTACGCGAAGCGTGCTGAGAGTTAAGGTT
Organism: Leptopterna dolabrata; assembly: GCA_954871275.1. Taxonomy (NCBI): domain Eukaryota; kingdom Metazoa; phylum Arthropoda; class Insecta; order Hemiptera; family Miridae; genus Leptopterna; species Leptopterna dolabrata. The sequence continues at coordinate 18,487,695 of OX940982.1, read as the reverse complement.
CTCCATCTTAACGTCGGATTCTGCGATCTATCAGTAACACTAAATAACACAATTAGATTAAACAAATTGGACTCTCCTATGATGAATGTTCGTGTTCCACCCTGTGACATTTTCATTCCTTGTTCCTGTCGCTGGGATTGAACCCTCCAACTCTAAAGCATGAAGTAATTTAAAATGTCTCCCTCCCTCCCGTCTCCAATTTGCAATAATACTCCTAGATGAACAATTTCCCGAAAAATTCGTGCATCCTTATGGTATTGAAACCGAACGAAAGTAAAGTAAATTCAACAGAATAATTGCCTAACTGAGTGTTGTTGTAGGTGGTAGCGTATCAGCGGAAATTATTTGCAGGTTTTCCCTGCAGTAGTTGAGTAACGATGACAAAAACCGACCAACACAACAGAAAGTCTATTATGAGAGGGTGGATGTAGAATTATTATAATGATGACACATTAGTTTGTCATTACGTCAGACACCTTATCGGGAAACCTCGCGAAATCCCGCAGCGGCCTGCAGTAGTAAACGTCCAACAAAACGTCGCCAAGATATCATGAGGCGCCACCTCGAGGGAGTTGCGTAACTTGAGCTGTCGACTCCTTTTTGGACTCCGCAACACTGTCTCTGTCAGACGGTCAGAAATCTTTTTTGGCATTACAAAAGCCAAGAACGCTTAAGAAAGGTGTACGACCGTCTCATCGTTAATTGCTATTTAGAATGCTTCCAACGCATTCATTTCTCTTGTGAAGGTACCGTAGAATCGGGCTAAACCGAAACCGTAATTTATTGTGGTACGAGACGTCACACCCCAATTACGTTTGGTTAAACCGTTCTTCATTATTATTAACTATAATGCATCGGAAGGTCAGTTCTGCGGACATGTACGTTGCTGTCAAAGTTTAACAAACATGGTGACAACTGCTACTCAAAAGCAAGAGCTGAGGATGGTCAGAAAGAGCAGTTCCAGACGATGGTTGGGTTGGTTGTTTACACTGTTCGCCGTGTGCAGTTTTGTTGTTACTTCCACAAATTCACGAAGAACCCATGACTCCTCACGCCTGTTACCTACTCAAACCGCATTTTAGGTCAAAAAGTCCCTATTATGCTCCGTTCAACGAGATAGGTTTACCCGTATGAATGTTTTCCTCTGAGAGATATATTTAAAACAGTTTACTTTGAAAGCTGTAGTACAGCAGATGATATAGGTACCCTTGATGTCCATTTTCATTTTGGATTTCCAAACTTTTTAATTTTCTGAATAAAACCCTAACTTATACTGTTCTGAGCAACGAACGCACTGTCCAGCCAGTAATGGATAAGTGTGTAAACAAGGGGTGGGCTGTTTCCTCCGATGTTATTTCTCCTGCAGTCAGTCATACTTTGCTAATGAGCTCCTTGGCCCGTCATCAGATTCATCTAGCCGTGCTCTACTCGTTCGGCGTGGGCGGCGCAGTGACGTTAAAATCCTTGGGCCGTTCCAACCTTCGCTTATTCCGCATTTATTTCATGACTAATTATAACTGACGTTTCTAATTCGGCTGCAAGGTTCCGCTGGTGCATAGCTGACGACAATTTGTCGTCGTTAATCGATTTGATACCAAGGCGATCACATTGGACTACGTACAGTGACTTCCATCATCGTCATCGTATAGTTCGTCTTTTACTGTTGGTTCTCCTTGCTAGCAAAGTAATAGGTGACTACACAAACAATTTCTGCTGTGTTTCACTTCAAAAATAAGTACCGAATTATAAGGACGATATGGATTACAAGGGATTTTCAACACTACCAGAGAGCGTCAGGCCTCAAAGCCGTCATGCAATTGGGAGCATCCATAAATTATTAACTACGTAAATAGCTGGGAGGGGAAGGTTGTTCCAGTATTAATATACATCTACGAGATTTTTATAATGTATGTACCTACGTCTCTAGTTGTCAATATTATTTTCTCGTTTGTTTTTCCACGCTGTATTTATCCGTGTAATTGGGCTTGCCCGTACTCAACAAAATAAAAAAATGAGAAATTTCCTTCGGAAACTCCGGATGAAATTATGCTGTAAACTCGGCGGTAAATCATTCTTTTCAAGTATCAACAAGCTGTTTGAGAGTGTTGCTAAGTTGTTGGCCTCTTATATGTGGATATTTTTATGGTGCGTGATAGTAAAGTTCCTCGAGTAGCCTCGTGTGTCTCCTTCGATACAAGGATCTCAAGACTTCACCCTGGAGGGTTTGTCATCGCTCGATCGATGATCCGTATCACATCATCGAGGATGAATCCCGGCGGTTGATCTTGAAGTATCCCGAAAGATTTGAATATGTCCATAGAAGGTTGCTATGTTTTTCTGCGTAGAACCTTGGAATAGTAACCTTGATTGGCTGCGTCGCATAGATATTCGTAGCATGGATTTGTCCTGAAAAATGAAAGAAGTTCGAGTTTCGGATATGTCAGACCAGTATTATTTGAAAATTTGAAACTGAAACTTTTGTCGTGCACTACCAACTTCTCCATAAAAAACATGTTCTACTGCGGTTTCAAAGGAGAAAACCCCGGCTTATCGAACCTGTGTTACGTAAACAGTATAGCCAATGTAGAACAGTCAATTTTATAGCTCATCCATTTTGGCTGGCCTTTTAAGTTTTGACGCAGTTGCCATTTATAAACTGTAAGGTTACTCGAACAGTCCTGATTGGGTCGGTACCGTCCGCAAAAGATGTAATCTCCAATGTAAAATATATAGAAGACAGGATCTGCTGTGGATGATATTTATGGGAATCTACACCATCAACCAGCACAAGGAGGCTCTTATTTAACAGTCGAGGAAAAACTACTTTAAAAAAAAACAATTTCGCTTGGCGCAATTTCAGCTGGCGTTGCAATTCGATCGAAAAGATATAAGCATTCGCAGTTCATTTCAGATCTGAATATTTCATTTCAGACGATTCGGAGATGGTGTTCGGGACTGTTTCCCGCCCTGTTCCAGACCTCGGGGAACCGATGGTGGTCTCGCCAGAGCAACATCGCCAAAAGGGGGGGTCGCAAGCAGATAACGGACTGAAGTTTCAAACAGAAATAGACGCTTTATCGACTTGAAGGAAACACATGGCTGAGATTCATCAACTAGTGGGGCTCTCCCCTCTGAGCTGATAGCGGGGTATTTTCAGTGTGCTTGTCGAGGGGGAGGACAGTAAGTTGATAATGGTAGATGGTACAGTCCAGCGCTCGGACAGCTACTGTAGATGTCGTTGGCTGAGTGAACAACAAAAAATAACTGGGTATTCAAGTATTCAAGATTTGAAGACTTTTTCGTTCATGAGAATAAATACACGACGAGTGATCGAGTACCTGTATCAGACATTTAGTACCTAAGACCTTGTTTTGGATATTCGATATTCCCAATAAAAAAATATTCCCTTGTATGTTAGTAATCTCCTCGTTTTTCGCCTTTCTTCGTGCACAATGACTTAACTAAAAACGTATCTATTGCATAATTATGAACTGAAAAAATTGCTATTGACAAAAATAGTTCCATATTTCATAAGAGCATCACCCCACGTCTGTACCGTGGACTTTGGGGGTAAAAATTGCATACCTAAATACGGAATGAAGTGGAATATTAAGCAAAATCGGGGAATATTTTGCATGTATCACATTTCCCATAACAATATGTACGTACTAACTTGTTTTGGTATCGTTGTTGTAATTTGAAGTTTTCTATATTATGATTAACTATTTGGTATTGAAATATTGAGTTGTTAATATTGAGCGAGTTGCAGTAAATAGTGAATTGCGATGTTCGAACCTTTCATGACATACGTTGAGTTGATAATGAAGACTATACTTTTTTTTAAATAGTAAAGACTATTCAGTCCTGATGATTATTTCTATATTTACAGTTATTTACAAAGCTAAAAGTCGATACATCAGAAATGAAACGTCTTCAAGAGTGGAAACAGAAAGTCATAAATATACGTATTATCCAAGTAAACTGACAGTGCCGTGAGCGATGTCTTCTACTTCTATTTTTGAGCGACTGTTTGGAATACAATTATCTGTAAATAGTTCAAAATGGTGGAAAAATGACCGGAGTCAACGTAACGAAATAGTAATATAAGAATATTCTTCAGAGCTCTTGCCTGAATTGGGTTGCGATCTAATTTTGTATAGAACAACAGTCGTTGTTAGAGCGACAGTGAGGAGCGCGATGTGTGCAATAACATGTTGGCGATGAACAATGAATTTCTCTGGAAGCTCACGGGCTGCTGTGAAAATAGTCCACAGAACGCGAAGATTTTGCACCCTCCTGTGTCTGAAATACCTACAACACCAAGTGCCAACTATTCAGACAAGTTGGGACTGCTTCATGAATATCTGAATCTGGTAGCGTTCTGGTTATGTACTTACAACCAAAGCAATAGAAGAAGTTCTTCTAGTCGTAATAGAATATGCGCATGCCTCACAAAAGCGGTTTGTGTTATTTTTGTAATGGAACTAGATTACATTCTGAGAACTTTGACATGAACTGCGTTGTCCTACATTTGTAGTTCTTCTTCCATGATTTTTCAAAGTTTCCAGAGGTTCCTACGTCACAGTGGTCAGGGGGGTCCCGCCCAGGCGAGAGGGATTTGTTTAATTTAAACGAATAAAATAAATACTTCTTCAATTTAATAATTATTTTTTCCTGTTCATCCCTAATTACTTTCCTTGTCTGAATTATCAGAATTAAGGCTTAATGCAACGAGTTTAGTTGCAAAATCCGCCACCACATGGCAGCACCAAAATGAATCAGTTTTATTCTACTTCTCATTTGAGAATGGAGCGAGATATTTCAATTCGGAAAACGGATTTCTCATCAATATTCACGTAGAATTCCGGGTAACTGGTTCAGAAAATTTGCATTGCCTAATCTTGTTTGAGTGCAGCTCTCGCAAGACTTAGTGGTGCATCTAAACAGGATGATCTTTTTGGCGCTACAAATAGTGTAGGTAATAATACAAGGATAGGTACCCCTCTGTCATAGAAGACCACACATACTTTTCAATTTATTATAGTGATTGCAATACCTACACCTTGTACAAACCCTTCAGTTAACTTCTGAAGTCATTGGTGTGAACCTGAAACCTTACTACCATTGCCTGTTTGTTGATCCATACACCATACACCATCCAAGAGTCATTTCCAACAAAAACGCACAAGTTGTCTAGAAAAATGAATCGATATACCTACCTGTCTCACTGGAGGTCAGGGTCTAAGGGTCTAGACAAGGTCGAAGGACAGCTGCCGAGGGCGTACCTACATCGATCGACGATTGAATTCGACATCGTTTTTCATTATAGAAAAAAGTTTCAAAGTTTTACATTCTGTTCCGAAATAATGGTAAATGAATTTTTGAATGCCTACCAACTTTCCTACTCCGAATTATCAACTCTAATGGTTTCACAATCCAAATTTATGGGTTTTACTTTGTTTAAATTTTCCTTCTGGTTTTGGATTTGACACATTTTTCGAAAGAAAACATGCATGCAACGGAGAAGAAAAAATATGAAAATTTACTGGATCTGTTATTATTATCAGGAAATGAGAAGCATGAAAATTACGATCTAATATATAAAATTCTCGTGTCACAGTTTTCGTTGCCATACTCCTCCGAAACGGCTTGACCGATTTTCGTGATCCTTAGCGTGCATATCGGCCAGGGTGGAGAATCGATCAACATCAATTTTTCATCCCCCTAAATGTTAAGGGTGGTCCACCCCTAAATTTTTTTAAAAATATTTTATACAAAATTTTTTGTTTTCATTTTTTCACGATCACAGCATACAAAAATACATGCAACCCTAAATTTTCACCCCTCTACGATCAACCCTTATTTTTTAATTGTTAACTAAAAAATTTAATTTTTTTGCAAGAATTTTTTTTATATTTTGTCATGACTTAGAATAAAAAATTTCATATGACCCTGAATTTTTCACCCCTCTACGATCAACCCCTATTTTTTATTTTTGAATTATAAACTTTAATTTTTTGGCAACATTTTTTTATTCTGTCGATTTAAAAAAATAAATTGTACTTAATAAATTACTTATTGACTGTTCATAAATATTTATTAAATCCTATGATGTTAAAAAATCATTTATTAACAGTTGATAAAGCTTACAACACCAGCTGGAGAGCATGTACGTAGATTCAACGCACCTGTTGTAGAAGACGTTGCTGGAATCATGGTTGGCGACCGTACAGCTACGCGACAAATCGTGATTCGAAGAAGAAATAATGATCTTCAGTCCATCAGTGATACCCATCGTTCATATGACCCTCTCCAATATCATTTATGAGATTCGTTTGGGTTTTACTTTGTTTAAATTTTCCTTCTGGTTTTGGATTTGACACATTTTTCGAAAGAAAACATGCATGCAACGGAGAAGAAAAAATATGAAAATTTACTGGATCTGTTATTATTATCAGGAAATGAGAAGCATGAAAATTACGATAGTATGTATATGTATATATGTGAATTGTTGTCCATTTTGGGTAACTTTATGTTAACGATGTTTAAGGAACGTCTCGGCCAATTCTCTAGTCACTGAAAGAGAAAAATTTCGAAAATTTAAATGTTTTAAAAATTTTGGATCCGTTGCAATAGCGTCAGTTTCTTTAAAAATTCGCTAAAAGTGGATGAAGCAAATGAATTTGCTTCGTGGCTCATCATATTTTCGTTTCGTATTTTGCCATAGTAGTAGTAGATGGTTGGAATAAAGCGTGTTGAGGTAAATTTGAATTTGATTGACTAATCAGGACAAGAAGTACTCGAACTCATTGCTTCCAGAATCATGGACAGCATATTCGTCAGCTTGAACCTCAGAGGCGTCAAAAACTTCAGAGGCTTGTCATTATCCCTGACTATGTCTAGACTCGAGAACCACAACGAGTGCTGAAGGTTATGAAGAAGATGGTGCGCGTCCAACTCGTAAAGTTTTTAATAATCCACAACCGAGTGACGCCTTGATATTTTTACAGTTACGTCTTTATATCACAATGGCGGTCATATTAAACTGTCATAATCCTAGGTCGTTACTATTTTTATTGTTTTCTCACGCTCCGATTACACCTCACAATTTTTGTGATTTTTATAAAATAAGTACTTACAGCTGAGGTCTTGAAACGCAAACCAACTCATTTTCGCCTTCTTCACCTTCTTGGTCGAGTCCAAAGGTCTATTGATAAAACCCAGCGATGCGAACTAATTTTAGTGAAGTGATTCCCTCTGTATTGTTAATGTTGGCTTTGAACTTAATTATTAGTGTTTGCAGCTATTTACTGTTGACTGGCACTAGAAATGAAATCGGGAAAGGGGTCATCACAAATAATAAAACGCTGCAAAGTCCTTGTCACATGGGTTTATTATTCTATTGGACATACCTACAGAAAGGTTGGCTGTTCATTAATTGTTTCTTTCATGCGTAATAATCGAAATAGCTACTTCTGATGGTTTCCATTAATTTTGGCCCCCAAAACACATTAGGTACGCTCTTTTTTTCTTTTTTTTAAAACTATCTTTGATCATTGGTAGTGCCATTTAATCGTCCTGAACCACGTCTTGACACTTTTTCCAGTGTTATTATAGAAACTGATGGTGATTTCAGACGATTTCCCAGGTTTTTCACTCATAAAAAATCAATTCTGGGAGCTGAACATTTGGTAGAACTCAATTTTCCACTCTTTGGTCAAAATCGACTTCATATTCGGTCTTCTCGTCCCCAAAAACATAGAAAACGATATCTCAGAAGCTCATGTTACCAATATGTTGCTAAAACGTAAAAAGTACCTATTTTTACACACATTTTCACTCATAACACCCCTGGGTATATTCCGATCGGGCTGAAAAGTTTCGGGACACAACTAGGGCCCAAATGGAGCATGTGTGCGAAAGAACGATTTTTTTAGACCGAAAATGAAGCCTGCACACGTGATACGGCGGACGGCGGACGGCGTACGGCGGACGGACATTGCATTTTTGGAATCTATGCACCTTGAAACGTAAAAGAAAAAACGCTGCAAAGTCCTTGTCACATGGGTTTATTATTCTATTGGAGTTCTAGAGATTCTTGTTGGCAGTTAAATTTATTGTTTCTTTCATGTGGAATGATTGAATTAGCTATTCCTGATGATTTCCACCAATTTTGGCCCCCAAAACATGAAATAGGTACCTACACTTTTTTTCCCCCCCCCAGATCATATTTGATCATTGGTAGTGCGATTTAATGGTCTTGATTCAGCTGTTTACACTTTTTCTAATGTTAGTATACACATTGATGGTGATTTCAGACAGTTTTCCAGGTTTTTGACTTAAAAAAAACAATTTTGGGAGCTGAGCCAATGGTAAAACCTCAATTTCCGCGTCTTTGGTCAAAATCGACTTCATATTCGGTCTTCTCGTCCCCAAAAACATGAAAAACGATACCTCAAAAGCTCATTTTACTAACATGTTGCTAAAACGCAAAAAGTACCTATTTTTACACACATTTTCACTCATAGCACCCCTGGGTATATTCCGATCGGGCTGAAAAGTTTCGGGACACAACTAGGGCCCAAATGGAGCATGTGTGCGAAAGAACGAATTTTTTAGACCAAAAATGAAGCCTGTACACGTGATACGGCGGACGGCGTACGGCGGACGGACATTGCATTTTTTGAATCTACGCACCTCGAAACGGAAAAGAAAAAATTTTGAGGGGGTGTTATAAAAATTTTTTGCTGAGCGAATACATAGGTGTATTATTCACAGAATAATAAACCAAAAGTTTGAGGGGGTGTTATAAAAATTTTTTGCTGAGCGAATACATAGGTGTATTATTCACAGAATAATAAACCAAAACGGAGTTATTGAAAGGTTGTCTATTTCCACTGATACACGTAAAATACACTGTTGTACCGGTTCCAGTGATCAAACCGTCGTCAGTAACAAACCGTAACTGAAAACACATTGGAGAGAGGTGACCTTGTAAATAGTCCCAAAAAGTGAAAGGTGGTCGACTGGGATAGGGTGTGAAGATGAAAGAAGGGAACAAAGTGAAGGGAGTCGATTCTGATAGGCCGTGGAAGTGAATGCCAAAAAGTGAAAGGAAGGGAAGGATCTTGATAATTTCGAATTTTTCAAGTACATCCAACATGCTCCCTTCCGGACAGAAACGGAGTCTGTAACTCTTCTGTAACCTCCCCCCCCCAGCTTTCCAACCTACCTTCCTTTCACATTTTTTTGCGTTGACGTCCATGGCCAATCAGAATCGACCCCTTTCACTTAGTTCCCTTCTCCTTTCATCTTCACAACCAATCGCAATCGACCACCTTTCACTTTTTGTGACTATTAATTTATAAGGTCACCTCTCCCCAATGTGCCCACAGTTATTGTTTGTTACCGACGATGGTTTGATCACTGAAACTAGTATAACAGTGTATTTATGGTATAAGAGTGTATTTTTCGTGAATTAATGGAGATGGACAACCGTTCAGTAACTCTTTTTTAAATTATTTTCAGTAAATATTTTTTGGTTTATTATTTTAATAATGAACCTTAGGAATCGACCATGAATTTTTTTTTAACTCCCTTCAAAATTTCATGATTACGTTTCAAGGGACGTAGAATACGAATATCGAATATAAATGTTTCCGTCCGTCCCCAGAAATGAGTTTCCACGATTTCATCGCGAGTTTTTGTTCGTAGAAAACGTCACCTTTGACGCCGAGCTTTGTGCAAATATATCGCCCTCATCTGGTCTCCTTTTGCCTAACGGAGCGCTCTTGTTCTCGGTCAGTCTCATCCTCTCATCCATGTTGGACTAGAAAATAATGATCCAGAAAAAAATGAGCTCCATGAACATAATAACCCTTTGAACATAACATCGTCTCATAACCCTTTCAGCTGTTGACGAGCTTGGAGGAGAACGGCGTTGTAAGTTCGCCATAACTGTATTGTAACGTACTCAGGACGTCATGAAGCTCGATCGCAATTGTACGTGGAATTGGTAAAAATGATCTTCGCCTCAAGTGAATCGCGCTTCATTACTTATCGTTAGCGCCCGCCTTACATCATAATTATTATTTGTTTGCATTCAAAGATCCATCTCAGAGATACATGTTTCGTTGTAGGCCGCGAAACTTCTCCAAGCCTTGAAATGTATAGTCGATAAAACGCGATAATCCTTGGCCAGGAATAGCTTGTGCTTGATTGCTAAATAAACAACTCAAATGCAAATGTTGGTTTGTAGTAATGTGCGTCTGACTTCATTTTTCTTTTCTAGGTAAGAAATTTTCAAGTGAACAAGGCCGTTCTTACCGTGAGTCTATCGTAATAAAGCTTCAATGTTTATTTAGAGTACGTTCGGGCACTCACAAGTACTTTGTAATTATTGTGATGTCCAATACTGTTGAGTCTGCAGAGTGTCATCTGCGTGCCATTTTCTTTGCTTAAATTCGGCACCAGTTGAAATAGGTCATGGTATCCGGCCTGAGAATATAATTGTTTGAATGCACTGTGAGGTTGAGCGAATGATTCATGTTCCCAGTAGCATAATCGAATTCTTGCCCTAGCCCCACTTTGTGTTCGTTTGCTCCGCGAAGTGTGTACACAAGTAACGACGTGCCCTTGGCACGAAAGTGCGCCAGTTTTCTTGTTGATTTGAATCAACCTCGTTCGTAAGTAATCTGTTCTACGTAATTTTGTATGTAATCTGTTCACTGATGAATTCTCTGGCATTTTATTCTTATGTGTATGAAATACCGAATCGCTGGCCAGACCATACAAAAATATTGATAACAGCAGTATTTATATCTACCGAAGTTCTGTGCGGTGTCGAAGCCCCAACTGTAATTAGGATATATTGACATCAAATAGATGAACAAACTTTGGTATTATCTACTTCTGATTGATAGATACATGCGTTGCGCAGGATATACGACTTCCCTTTTGGGGTGCTCATATAGCTATGAACATGCAGTACTGAACATGGTTAAATATCTCTATGAATTCTCATATTCGTTGTAACAAAGATGCTGCAGTGGAGCCCAAGGCTGAAAAAAAATACCTTCATCAAGTTATTTCATTGTGAAGAAGGCGTTAACTCTAGACTGGTTATATATAAAACGTATGAGTTGTGGCTTATCTAGAAGCTCTGCTGGATAAGGACTTCATCCAGAAGTCCACCCGTAAAAGCCCTGATCCAGTTGTCTGCACCAAATTTCCTCAGGGTTTTCTAAAATAAAAGGGGAGTAAAACAGGGTGGGGGAAAAACGCATGTGAAGTAGTAAGAGGGCCCTCTTAAGCCTGACATTAATAATTTAAACGCCCATTTCCGCCTTTCAGAAACCCTTCATACAGCAACTTATTTGGTCTCTTCAAGAGTTCTTTCATCCGATAGCTGTTCGGTTGTCCAAAATTTATTTTTAATTTCCGTTTTATTCGTTGGTTTTTCTTGGAATCTTCACTAATCTCACTCACACTGAATTAGACATTATCCGCTCCTCAACCATGGCTACCTGATTATGTTTTTTTTTATTCACAAGAGATACAAACTGCCTGCTCACTCAATTGAGAAGTGATCACATTACTCCCTCTCAGCTCAGTATTTCATTCCTGAAATTCCTATGTCGCTAGCATTCATGTTTGACCACCATTGAAGAGTGAATACGTTTTCATTCGACATATAACCATCCATTCTGATATTTCACCGCAATAATTATAGTGGTTTTCCTCACTCCTCCCTTCCTTCCACCACACAGAGTAAAAACTTTTAGGTATATTGATTTTAGTTCTGTGATGATGGCTTCAGTTGGAGGGTACACTGTACATAACAATGGTTGTCTTGAATATTTTTGAAATCGCGTTACCTGTATGACGTCTGCATGGAGGAATTGTTGATTATGGATATACAGCTTTAAAGTAGTCTTTGGAATCCTGTCTGTCGTTCCATATTGAAGTGAGTTCGTGTCAGTATCATGTGTCTACTTTATTGCCAGTTGATGCTCGAGTTTACGATTTCTTGGCATGATGTATCGCGACGCTCGTCTCAGCTCGTAAATTATGGCAAAAGTACTGGCTGCCGAAGTTGTTTTGACGTTTGTTCCCATTGAAAATGACTGACGCGGGAAGAGCATTCTCACTAAACGCCTTGCAATGTGTAACAAACAACAGCTTAGTCGGAGCTACATACGTGCCAAGATTGGTAAATGATCCACATACGCCCGATCTGGTTTTCCTCCTTTACCCCACGTCCTGTCGGATCTTGGACAAACCCATGTGAGGGCGATGGTTCTGCGATGGGCTGTTACAAAAAATTGGGTTGATCTAGCTAACCCCCTTCCTTCTCATCGTTGTTGTTGTTGTTGGTAACACCCACACAGTTTTTATGCTACTTGAGAATTATTCTCATCTCATGTACCCAATTCCAGATGCCTCATTAAATAATAATGAGAAACCTGCATGAGTTGGAATATTGAATTTTCCTCTTCGAAGTCGGCTTACGTTTTCAGAAACGTGGTAGAATTTTATTCGAGTATATTTCATTCATCGTTGAAATTTGTAATTATGTCTCTATGACATCACGTTAATTCATGAGGTGTTGGTATATTTTTGAATGGAATTAGATTCCATTCTAAAAATTTGGAGATCATCCGCAGTCTCCTACGATGAATAGTTAGTTTTCTTTGAGCTTTCATAGTTCCGACAACAAGTGACGTCACACTTGGCAAGGGGGTCCCGCTCAGGCGGGAGGAACACAGTGACGTCACTTGATATCGAAACTTTGAAAGCTCGCAGAAAAAGGTCTCAAAATTTTTAGAATGGAACCAACTTTCATCGCGTTCATTTAAAAACGGGAAAGTAATACATATAAACAGAAGTCATGAGTACTTCTCTTGAAAATACGAACGAGACGTTCCAAATAATTTTTGTGAACCGCTCTGTTTTCTAGTTCATTTGAAATGAGAATTTTTTTTTAAATTCTTTTATTTCGGTATTTTAAAATCATTTCAAAATTTGTTGTAAATTATCATTCAGCAATAATATCATTACAAATAAAAATCGATAAAATTGTTGGAACCATTGGAATTCCGGATAAGTCCAGTTAGACGAATGAGTGGGGGTTACCGCTCAACTTATCTGTCCTTAGCAGCGCGCAGGTTATCCAGCTAGCTATTGATATTATGGATGCCGCACAATAACCAAAACCATTCCTAATTTAAAGTAAGATCCTCTTTTACTCTACCCGGCCATTACCACATGGTAAATGGTAATCGCCGGCACGTGGCTACATCGTACATTCTTTCACCTCTAGGTTTCTGTATCACCGTCGATGATTTATTATCATTGTAATGTTTTACGGCTCCGTACTTCCCGTTCCCTATTTCTTCTTCGTTCAAGATAAAACCTGTCAGGTACCTACATAATTATTTCTTATCTAAAATGACACTCAGTGGAACCCATCCATCTATCCATCTACCTTTTTTTGTCAGTTTGTGTCCAAAATTGAGAGTCTGAGTTTAGTATATCAGCATCACTTAGGCCAATTTGGATTGACGTACTGGCTGTATTACCGCGTAAGACCTAGCCTCTACCGCCTCTGGGATTGCCTAGATGTTTCTCGTCAATTCTGATGGAATTTAAATACATCCTATGGTATGCAGCATGTACTTCTACTGATATATTCACATCTTACGCTGTCATTCACATTTTGAGGTCTAAGAGGGTGGAATTGTAATATTTAGCCCGTCAAATCTAAATTGGTACTCGGTTCTGAATCAGCATTATAAAGTTATGAAGCACTTTTTCATCTGCAATGATTGGTTGGTTGGTTCATCAGTTTCTTAAAATTCCACCTCTTCTTCCTGTACGTTCGCTAATCACCATTCCTGTGACCGATTGCACAAAAAACCTATGTAGAAATAAATCTTTCTTCTTTCTTTCTTTCTTTCATTTCGAGGAGGGTCAGAACCAACAATATTCTCATGAGTAAAACTTAACCTACCTATTATAGCAAAACAATGTGGTCTATTCCGAAGACTCAAGGAGCTAATAATATAAGGCCTAAAACACAGATTTATTGGAACGTGAGGTAGTTATATGGAATCAGCTCGGAATTTCCTGTGACACCTACAAATATGAAAAACAGTTTAGCCCCACCGTCCGATTCGATCCTCCGGAGACGTCGTTTGTTTTGACGCGAAGCTCGCTAACATTCCATTAGATAGTTGCATAACATCTTGATACTTTTGACCTTGGCGAAAGGCTTCAAGTATCGTTGGCATCCAGCCACGCAGCTCAGTTCAACACAGTTGCCAACCTTGAACTTAAGCAGGGACGGAAGAGTTGGACTGGCGATATTGATCACTCTAAACATTCTACACGCATAACCAGAAGTCGATGATATCTTATGATTATGACGCTCTTATTATTTAGACTCGAGCGCCATTTGGCGGTTTGTGTAGACTGGGCGCTACTAGCTGCATTTTCTTGTATCTTGAATTTTGGAGGGTGATGGAACTCGGTCAGCAGATTCATCAGTGTCCTTTAGGAGCTTTTGGTCTCTCTGTCTGCTCGTGGCCCTGATATGTTAGTAGTGTGATTTGAATAAATTCGAAGTTTTAACGTATTTCCCATTCAGGCGAAGAGATATATCGTTTCCCTAATCATTCAGATTACTGATATATCATTTCCCTAAATCGTTCAAATTACTGATTAACCAGTAATTTATTTACTGACGCTTATTGTTAACTGATATGAATGAGGAATTTAAAATGGTGTGCAAAGTGTTTTCAGCCTGTAGAGCTATCAACATTCTCGGACAGTCTTTTTGAGCCAGTGCTGACTTAATTGTGCATCGGGTTTGTGAATAGATGACGGCCTCTTCTGCTGTTTCCCTTATTTTATTTCGGATGAAGGTAAATAACCATATTTAATTCCCTTTGTGTGCTATTCAATGGAGATACGGAAATCAATCCATTTCAAACCTCCATTGTACCAACACAGGATGATAACTGATGTTCGATATCTAACTTTTCCAAATAATGGAAGTAGCAGAATAGGCCGCCCTCTATTCACAAGTAGAACCACTTTGTTCGACACTTAACTGCTGGACTTGACACTGCAGGTCATAGGTAGGTACACTTCAGATGCGAATACCGGTATGGATTGGTTTGTGCTTATTGTTCTTGTTTTGAGACAGTTCGATGCCTTGAGGCAGAGCGGAAACAAAGCCGTGCGCCTAGCTCCTTCTACAAGCATTTGAACATCACCAGGCACCTCACCAATCCATTCTGGTTATTTTTTTGGTCCAGCTAAGTTCTCCTGAACTGTGGTAATTTTCCGAAATGTTGACTTCTTTGTGGATCAAATTGTTTGATTAATAAATTCTGGGAAACACTATATTATCCCCGGATAACATGAGACGGATCACGTAGCTCAGCCACGCATTGACTGCCAGTTTTAGAGTTCAAAGAAACGGACCGTTAGTGAGTAACTCTCATGACTCAGCGACCCTCAGAAACACTTCCAGTTCAACCTCATCATCAAACTGCTGGAAACAGTGCTTAAGAACACCCCTGAAATCGGTGGCGCCGGAGGTAGAAGCCAGTTTCCACTTACCCAATCTGTGAGTGAGATCCTCAGCATCAGTCAAGGGCAACAACTTCCCACTGAAACTAGTTACAAAAATAGAACGCATTGACGAGCAACAGGCGCCGTGTGGCCGTCTTACGAGTTTTTGTAGACATAAATCTACGCTTTCGGTTGACGAGTATTTATGCCGGTGCATTACGAGTTGTCAATCCACATAAAACGTAAAATGTTAACGGCACTGGTTTGTGGGACCTTGTAAATGAAAGATGCCTTGTTTCTGAAGGTTTGAAATAAAGCGAGCTTCGCCTTTCTAGAAGAGAAACTCTCCGTTCTCTCTGGAATGCACTTATTCCTGGGAACACAACAAAATGATGACTATTAGTGAAGAATGTTGGTACAGCTGCAGCTTCACTTCAAACATTTTAACGGTTTCATGGCGGCTAGGAAGTTTTGCTGCTCGAAGTGACGCTTAGCAGCCATTTCGTCCGTGCTGTGAGGCCTGCAGTAGGACATGTTTTACTAAGCAACCGATCAGCCTTCTTGATGATAGTGGGCAAAAAAATAATGTCTCAATCTTCAATCACGCGGGGGTCAGATTTAATTTGGAATTGTTGAAATACTACATGAATACACAATATACATACATAAAACGTACATGAATCCGCAACAAACGGTTTGCGATTGGTAGAGGAATTATTCGAGGCCCTTGATATGGTTCTTCCGTTGAATAGCAAATACGTAATCTGAAGAATGATGGTTATTTTGGATATTGTTGGTAGGTACTTTCGTAACTTGAATAAACGTTATGCTTCATGAATAACAACAAATACGTCATTAATGATAGAACTCTTGATCACAGATTTCGTAGGGGGAGCACGAGAGTAGGTATTAACCACAGAAAACAGTAATCTACAGGAGGGGCATCTGTACAAGTAAAATATTAGAGCGTTGTTTAATAATTTTACAGCGCTCTTGATCTATAAAATCCGATGTTCTCGGGCCACGAATATCGTTTGGCGTTGTTCAATTTCTGGCTTCCAGTTCTCTCGATGGATCCCATTTAGCGTACTTTTAAAGTGTCGAGAAAAATTGAAAATTTTCTTGGTTACGGCATTTATCCAGGTTCCATTGTAAATTACCGTTTATCATCCAACGCCCGATCTTAATGACTCGCTCATCAGTCGGCTTGCTGGCCAATATCGCTCTATCTTCGTTTCTTGAAAAGTAGTATTGGTATCTTTTTAAAGGGGGAGGGTTAAATCGTTCTAATAATCTATATTAATAATCCGGATGTTTGCTGACCATTTTGCAAAAAACCGTGTTCAAATCGGTTCCGGCGTTCAGCCATGATGATGGCACCTGTTTTAAACAGTTATTGTCCTTTCAGTTCAGTTTTGACATTTATCAGTGGATACCACATTATTGTTGAGTATTATCCATATTACCAGTTGTGGCTTTTCTTTCTTTCGCTTTCCACTACATATGAAGGTAGGTTATAATTGGGTTTAGGTCCAACTGACGTGTCTGAAATAGTCCTCCGTCCAGATCTATCTAGTTAGCCACTAATGGAAGAAGAAAGCTTGCGAAGCCTTCGTGTCTCTGTTAGCATGCATGTTGGAATCCCGCCGTCCAACGACTCGTGTTACGTCATTGATTCCTAGAAAAAAAAAGCGAAAAAATAAAACCTCTCAATTCATCTGTCCGCCGGCCACCTCTCGCCTGTCCGCCCTAGATGTTGTTATCCTTACTATTTATAGCAGATACGCGGATGATTCCTATGAGTCACTGTCTAGTTTCTGAAGATCGATATCACTGTATCTGTATTATGTATTTGTGCGACGTTCGTAATAGGACACTGGCTCCAGCAATGAAGCTAGCCAGTCCTGAAAAACCGGTTGTTCTACTCTTCATCCAAAGCCTATAACCCCCCCTTCCCACAAAGAAGGCGAATGAATAGGTTTTCGGTTGTTTGACGGCAGTTTCATGCACATAATCGTCCAATTACTGCTGGTTGGAACTACCGATCACGCTAACGTGACTTGAAAGACCTAAGGGTACAATCCCCTTTAGTGCGTGTTCTCCGACAAGAATAAATTAGTAAAGCCAGTTATACAACTCCCCAAGGTCAAGTTCAACCCATTTGCTAATGTTTTCTCTTCTGAAGATATATTATGGATATAACACAGGGGTTTTGAAATCAGGATTTCAATTTTTATATTATGATAACTTGGTTTTTGGAATAATTTATCGATAACTACTACATGGTAAATTCTTCCATTAACTTTGCCTTCATGTTGTCTGATCCGTTTTAGTGATTGAAGTAGTTGATCAGACGGCTCAAAAATACTCGTAGTTGCTTCTGATTGTCGGTGATAGTTGGTTCTGGTTGAAAGGTGATAATGTGACATCAACATCGAAGATTTATTGAATAATGAAGCAGTTGATGAGTTGGTACGAAATTTCAATCCTGTACTATTCTGTATTGTAATTTCATTGTTATTATGAATTCACATGCTACTTCACGTTCATCAGTCACCTAAATGAGTTGTTACACCATTCTAACAGTAATTACCTACGTGAAGTTATGATTTAATTCCCTCACCAACCTAAAATATGTCGATTACAGAAAATCTATTGCGCATTATAGTGTCCTTATTATGGTTGGATCTTGATGATATGGGTTTTCTTCTGTATGCCAGGACTAGCCAAGCGTCCTCCGGATCCATGCCAAGTAGTACTTGGAAAGATCGTGAAAAATAATTATAGTCCAGTCAAATGGTCGTTTTCCCGTAACAATATTGCAGACGTTTTCTTCTCAGTGGTTCTATCCGTTTTTTGGGGTGCTGAATCCGAATTTCAAGTTTGCTGCCTTGTAAGAGTTCGGCTTCACAGCGAAGCGTTTTTCGAATTGAAGTAGATAACATTTTCTGCATAATGCATTAGTCGCTTTCGATTTTCTGACGAGCGGTATCGGTGCTGAAAAAGCGATTGTCTCATAATGGTGTGTGTGTGTGTGTGTGTGTGTGTGTGTGTGTGTGTGTGTGTGTGTGTGTGTGTGTGTGTGTGTGTGTGTGTGTGTGTGTGTGTGTGTGTGTGTGTGTGTGTGTGTGTGTGTGTGTGTGTGTGTGTGTGTGTGTGTGTGTGTGTGTGTGTGTGTGTGTGTGTGTGTGTGTGTGTGTGTGTGTGTGTGTGTGTGTGTGTGTGTGTGTGTGTGTGTGTGTGTGTGTGTGTGTGTGTGTGTGTGTGTGTGTGTGTGTGTGTGTGTGTGTGTGTGTGTGTGTGTGAAAATTACGAAAAATGCCGTCTGCGCCCTACAGCCAAAACGACCCCTCCCACCTGTCTGTCATCGGCGCTGTGCATTCGATGTATTACGCTTAAAAGAGCTTGTTTTGAATGAATTGATGGCAAAGCATGTTTGATGAAAATATTAACAAATTATATGTACAACATATTAGGTGCATTGTACTGAATATAAAGCCGAATATGAAATCTGCATGTAGTAGATAATGTACATGTATCATGAATCCTTCATATTCATGGGACGTAGCTATGGCCCAGTTTCCGGGCTTGGCATCATTGGAATCCCAGAAAGGAATTCCACAGGGAGTGGAATGGCGCCCATCAGTAAATTGTTTTTCCTGTTTTCTCACAGGAATAAATCAAGTTCAGAAATGAAGGCTTCTCTTTCATTTTTGTTATAACTTATACCTGTTGTAATAGATTTTTATAGGTTTTTTAAAATAGGTTAATAGATTTTTTAAATATGTAAATATTGTGTAGTAAACATAGATTTTAATATTAAAATGCGTTTTTAAAAAATGAACCTCCACTAATCCGGCGTTTTCATTTATCCGGCAGTCATGTGGTCTGATATACGGCTTACTTAGGATTTAGTTACAATACCTGGTGTTTTGGCTCTAAGTAAGGACAACCTGATTCAACAAGGATGCTGTATTGGATGGTGTGATTTCGTTATTATAGTTCGACCATAAATGCAGAATGGAGGATATTTAGTGGGAAGGGAGATAATACTCATACTAATAATTTCATGGTAGAATGAATTCGTATTGTGAAACCGAACTGTTATCCTCTTTATGATATAATCCTTATTTAATAATCTGTTAGGGTTTTGTTTTACGAACCCCTGATCGTTCCATTCACCTCACACACTGCTTTGTAATCAACCTTTTCAATATCTCCTTCCAAACCCTATCATTGATCCTTCAATGACTCAGTCTCGCTTCAATGACTTATTTTTATCGTGGGAGGAGCAGCGGTCAAATTAGTTTTAACTTATTATTGATTGAGGGGACAGCGGCGCTCCGGGCGGCGCCGGCTTCCACTAGTTAGGTCGATACCTCCCAGCTGTTCGAGCCGTCCTCAGAGGAGAATTTCTCCTGGTCGGCTGTTTCTTGCTGCAGCGGTGAAAAGATTCTGGGACACCTACACCCAGTGCAGTATCACTTTGCTCAGTGTCCCGAACAATCAGTATAACCTGACAAAAATAGTGACGATGGCCTCAGTATAACCTCCTGCCTACCGACTCAAAACAAACGTGGGGAAGGTTACAGCTGTGCTGGTTATTTTCTAGAGTCGGCTCGACTGGGGAGCAAGGGCGTATGTTGAGAACAGTAGATGGCGAATCCATTAAAATGATTAAAATACTTTAATTCGAATCCACGCATTTTGAATGAATGAATGAATTGATTGATTGTCATCATACCTCAATACAAATAATACAAAATATTAATATAAAATACATATTAGGTAGTTGTTATTTCCATTTTGTAATATTCTAAAAGCTTTTCACATATATGATCATCATCGATAATCATATTTAATCCTTTAACCTCATAACTAACATAGGTTGGTTGACAATTATTCACGTAACGCCTCTCTAGAGGGGGCCGGGTGTTCTTTGGGATTTCAGTCACGTCAACTCCTCATTGACCTGCCCTGGAAGCGATTGCATATTTCCGCCTGTCCGTATTTTGATGTCACTGCGTACTATTGCGCATTTTGGCGACACGTGTTTCAGATACCGCTGCGTAGAATAATTTCGCGCCTTCATGGTTCGGAGTCTGGTTAAAAGTATACACTCTAGTTTTCAGGCACGCCCATTATTTGGTGCCCTTATTATTTTCAATTATTGAGATATTTCCTCTCGTGAAAGATTCCATGCTGCATGACCAGATGAGCGAATTTTTCAAGTGCATTCTTGTAACGATTCTAATTATTTAAAAGCAAATTGGTGTTTTATAGGAGCTTATCGACCCACAAAAACCCGAATTTGAACAACTTTTGATCAGTTATATTAGGGCTACATATTTTGGATATTGAAATAATAATTTTTTTGTCTCGAGTCACCATCCTCTGTAAAACTTTTGGTGGTTATATATATGTGAATGTTTTAGTGATTTTTATAATATCCTTATCGATTTTTCAAGTTTTTGACCGGCAAAACTGATAATTATTCATTGCCTTTTCATTGAGAAGGAATATTTTTGATTGCCGTAACAGCCGTTTCAGTTATTTTTATCAATTTTTCCTATTCATAGTTATTTTGACCCCGCAAATTCGACTCACAGTTTCGAAATAGTATTTTTTTCTGTCATCACCATTCTGCACATATCCTGGTGAAATTATATCATTTTTGGGTGATTTCAGCCATTTTAATCTACCAATTTTTAGCTATTTCTGATTCACAAAAACTCAACTTGACCCACTTTTAATTTTTGAATACTATGGATACAAGTTTGGCGGAAGACAAGACTGACCGCCCATTCCGGCCATGAGACCATAGACCATGAGACCATGAGAATATACTATACTGAGCATGGACATAATATGCTTGCCTAGAAACCTCACTTTCAACCACTTACTGGCACCACACCAACGTAATTTAGCTAGTAAATCAGAAAGTTTTAGACCCATTGACATATTTTCTGTCAATCAGCCAAATAGAATACGATCGAGCTCAAAATCAGTAGCAATGATCTAGACATGCTAACAGACATTTGGTGCCACCCACACCAATTTTGGTCCATTTTTACGACAGTTATCGTAGAAAATCCAAATATTGGAACACCCATCATAACTCCCGTATTTTTCCACCTAGAAAGCTCATTCTCATCTCAAATTGAAGAGTTTAACGAGCTGAATAAAACCCCAAAAGAAAATCTGAAAAAGACCGTATTATGAAGAAGTTATAAGCATTTTAAATTTCAACATAAATACGTAGCGACGTCAAGCAGAAAACCGTCCAGAAACTCATTTTGAGCACTTCAAAACAAGAAAGATTCCATGGTTTTCTCGAACACCCATTTTTGGCGGTATCACCGTACCCACTTCCATTCTTATACCTTCCCCTATACATTCCACTTTCATTCATATACGTGTACAAGGTGGCCCACTAACAGGTCCACCCCCATTATATCCTCTACTATTGGATATAGGGGAAGAGTTGAATGTGAACCCGCCTTATTTTTTTGAGTAGATTTCAAAAATTACATTTTCCTGCTCGGGTGCATGCGCTAAACGTGAGCTTTGCTTTTTTTTTCAAATAGTAACCAACCCCCCTTCCCATTTTTATTTCAGATTCAAATTCTACATGAAATTTCAAAATAAAATAACCCGTCACTCGAGTTTTTGAGTTGACCACAACAGGTTTTTTTAATCATTATATTACCACTTGTAATACATGATTTTGGGGTATTTTTTCACGCTGAATCAAGTAAATTTTCAGTAAAACGAGAAACTCCAGTGGAACCTACATACCTGGGTCTTCAGGCGCTTAATTAGCTGCTGTTTTGGCCAACTCAAAGTGACGGGTCATTTTTTCATGAAATTTCGCGAAGAATTCTAATTTGAAATAAAAATTCGGGTTACCATTTGAAAAAAAACGATGTTAGCGCAAGTTTAGCGCCTGAGCCCAAGCACGAAAATATCGATCTTGAAATCTACGCAAAAAAATTAGGGGGGATCACGTTTAACTCTTCCTTCCATCTCAGTGGAGGATATAATAGGGGTGGGAGTGTAAGTGGGCCACTCTATATAATAAATAGGAACGTGGAAGTAAAAATTACCCATCTTCGAACCCATCTTTTCGTTTGTCATCACAGATATTTTGACGAAATTCCGATTTTAAAAAATTTTTCATCTTGTAGGTTGAGTCAGATTCTAGGTTGTCTTGAATGACATTAAATATAATATGTGATATAGGTTTATAATTTTCGATCTATGATTTTTTTTGGATGTATGTAATGATTTGAAATAGAAAAAGCATTCATAGATGCTTGTAGGTAGATGCTAAAAATGTTTACTTATTGCAGTGGCTTATTCTCAGCGAAAAGCTATAGTTAGATACCTAGAAAGGGGTTGTGATCATTTTAGTGGGATAATACCAAACCACCCAAAAACCACAAAAATATGTGACAAAAATCACGTATGTTTTATGTAACTTTTTCGCAAAATCTTGATCAAATCATTGGTAACTGTATCGTCCATTATATTTTCTGGACGGTTTAACCATTCAGCTTGTAATTTACGGTAGAATTGTATCAGATTTTCGTGGTTCGGGCGCGGTCTAGCTCGATCGATATTGATTTGAAACCGAGGCCTACATTCGGTTCATATTGATCCGAGGCACTAACCTACGGTACTGGGGTCAATAAGACTGGTTGGGAGGGGAACTGCGTGGGGGCGGCTAGTCGATACGGGGAGGGAGCCTGCGTGCGCCGCCACACCCCCGGCACCACGTCACCCTTCTTGTCCCCCCCTCCCCACAAATTTTATTTCCTTCAAACTTCTCTTTTCATCAAGATTTCTCTTTTCACACTGAAATCCGATATAGTAATCCAGCCGCCTCGTAAATTTGGCCCAACCCAAAAATGAGCTGGTAATTATTCGACTTGATCGAAAGGGTCATCCGTCTCGAAAACTCCGATGACTCGAAGAAATAAACCAAAACGCTGCAAAGTCCTTTTCACATGGGTTTATTATTCTGTTGGACGTACCTACAAAAATGTTGGCTGTTAATTCATTGTTTCTTTCATGAGCAATATTTGAAATAGCTATTTTTTATGATTTCCACTAATTTTGGCTCCAAAAACACGAATTAGGCTCCTATTTTTTTACAAAATTATCTGCTGTAATTGACAGTGCCATTTAATTACCTTGATTCACCTTTTGATACTACTTTTAGTGTTATTATTCAAATTTATTGTGATTTCCGACAATTTTCCAAGTTATTGACCCATAAAAAATGAATTTTGGGAGCTGAACCTTCGTTACAACCTTAATTTTTCTCTCTGGTCAAAATCGACTTCTTATTCACCTAAAAAACGGAAAACGATACAAAAGCTCATGTCCACTAAAACTTTTTTTTTAAACCGAAAAGCCCTATTTTTAAAACCATCCCCCCCCCCCCCCCCCGATATCACCGCTGGTTGTATTCCGATCGGTACCGAGCTTCGAAGCATAACTAGGACCCAAGTGCATGGAGGCCCAAACTGTTTGTGGAAGAACGACGATTTTAGACAGAAATTCAACGTAAATTTAAGGTTGAAACTTCGTTAGAACCTCTCAATTATCACTTTGGTCAAAATCGACTTCATATTCGGTTTCCTTATCCTAAAAAACGAGGAAAACCATACATCACAAGCACATGTTAATAAAACACCAAAAAAATCTATTTTTACACCAATTTTTCACCCATAACACCATTGGGTATATTCCGATCGGGCTGCGAAGTTTCGGGACACAACTAGGGCCCAAATGGAGCCTGTATGCGAGAACGAATTTTTTAGACCGAAAATAAAGTGGACAGTTACGGAGAAAATTCGCTGTTATAGCATGACGAACTTTTGCATTTCAGTTTTGTAGGAGTTCATGATTTCCTCTCGCAAGCTTGCGAGGAAATTACCTACATTAAATGCAGATTTAAAAAAAATCTAGTTTGACGATTTCTCTTGTTTTCTCCCTCAGACTTCATGTACATATCGGACAAATCTATATCTATAACGGGCAAATTGTATTCTTTCCCATGGCTGTCCGTTAACGAGAAGTTTAATTGTACATGCAACGTTCAGTATTCTATAAAATGAAGTTGTAAACCATTGGTTTTACGCGTATGTGTCGAGAAAACTCGATTAGAAAATAATTATTATGCAGTATGTATGTCTCATTCAAATATCGATATTTCGGTTATTCTCTGTGCTTTCGAATCCATTACAGAAGCTATTCGAGCGTGGAGTATTATTTCTTCCTCGCTATTATCGTCTCTTTGTAATAGTCCTTTGACCTGTTGCCCATTTTCCCAGAAAGCCTCGGGGTTTTGGAAATTTCATCCAATTAGTTGGCGTCTACCGCATGATTATCTGTTGGTTCAGCGCACTATAATATACCTACGAAGTTCCCTAACCTACTGTGACTTCAGTTAAATATTATTATTGATCTCATACCTAAGTGGGATTCGCTACGTATGTTGCTTAAACGCTACAATTGTTGTATGTTCTGCTCTCTTCGTTAAATTATTTAATGCCAAGTCTGTTTCAACAGATTCCATCACCTGCAATAACCAACAGTCATTAACTCAGTCAGTTACCACAAACTTACTAACCTCGGTGGTACAAAATGGGTGTGGTTCCGTATGCCCCCCACCTTCACGCGACAATTTCTTTTTTGTTAGGGGGGGTTTCAGTGCTTCGAGTGTATTTCATTGTCTTGATATTGTAAAGCCTCATTTGATTATCCGTTTATTATAACGCAAACATCTAAGTTCAAGGAGCTATGGAATTCACAGCTGAACAATCTTATGTCAGAAGATTGGCTTCATTGAGCGTGTTGACGTTATCAAAGCTTTGGTTTTGATGTTCAGACAAACATGACATCTATTTATGTCTGATTATACGTTAAACTACCATTATTATTCCGGCCCCCGAACCGGAATTTATGGGACATGTTGAACTTTTTTGAAATAAGTAAACTAATCCTTATTGCCACTGCTTCCTTTAATTCTCTTCTTGTCTCCTAGAACTCCACCAAGTGTACCATTCGGAACTTCTTCACCAGGGGAGAGTAACGGAAATAGTTCCGTTGGAATTTTATTAAAAAGCTAGTTTCGGTGTTATACTAAACGGATAATCAAATGTGTCTTTTAAATTTCAAAGACAATGTATTCGAAACATCGGTTTAATTTTTTTTATTTTTACGGCAGAGAAGTGTGGCAGAAATTGTCGCATGAGAGCTAAAAAATTCAAGTGGGCTTGAAAGAGTTGATTTGAAATACCGGGGTCGATGGTATTTTGAGTAGTTAAAAACTATACAATTCTGATTTCTTTTGTTACAGGTGGACCAGCGAGATGTCCCTGGTATCGACAGTTCGTACCTTGCCATGGATTCGGAAGAAGGTTTCGAGGTAAATAATGATATTATAGGTGTATCCAATTTCATAATAAATTTTATTATGTGGATATGCACTCTTGATACTCCTTCTCACATCACAACACCTAGGTTCTTGTAATATATATCTACAGTACGAGTAATATGGCATATTATATTAGTACTCCAGCAGTCCACGAAGGTCAGATCTCGTTTCCCCACCCTCAGCAATGTGATGCCGTTATAGTATGCCGGTAGAACTAACGTTTTCGAGAAAAATCCCAAAAATCGTGTGTGAAACTCAAAGGTAGGGAGAAATGGCCAGAATTTCATGTTGGCTAGTTATGGTCGAGTTTGGTACCATTTTCGAAAGTTTTTTGCCTGATGAATTGAAATAATAGCTAAGTCGATAGGATTAATACTAGTAAGGCTTTTATTGAAGTACTTAAAAACTTGTCCAGAAATCATGAAATATGAATGTTCTCCATGTTCTCCGTCAGTGTGATTTTCACAGGTTCAGGTGGAGTTGGGTTTCATTTTCTGTAGTTTTTTTGTGTGCTGAATCGAATTCACTCCCACTTTCGTGCCGATTAACAGTTGTCGAACACGGAAAACAGTCAATAATTTCAAGCTTTCGAGCTACGTTTTTCAGCATTTCAACAACAACCTAACAAGGGTCAGTCCTACCGATTTGGCGATGGTATATTTCAATTCAGCTTTCAAAAATGGTACCAAACTCGATCACAATTAGCCGAAATAAAAATCTGGGCATTTAGCACAAGATTTTGGTGTTTAAATTGAAATTTTCTCAAAAGCTGTTAATCCTACGGGCATGGGAGTGTTTCATTCGATTCAGCGTGCGAAAAACTATTGAAAATTAATCCAACTTGAACCTATGAAAATCACATTTGCCAGTGAACATGGAAAACAATCAAATTTCACGCTTTCCAGACACGTTTTTCAGCACTTCAGCGACAGTGAACCTTACTAGGGTTAATCATACAGACTTGGTGATGGTTTATTTAAATTCAGCAGCCTCCCCTTCGATAACCTTTCGATAACGATACCAAACTCCATCACAACTAGCCGAAATATAATTCTGGGCATTCCCCCCCCCCCCCCCTATTTTTGGCGTTTTACACATGATTTTTGGACCTTAATCACATTCCTCTAAAACTGTTAATCCTACCGGCATGGGAGTTGTTTCATTCGGTTCAGCATCGGAAATCCATTCGACAGTGATACCACTCGATTAGAACATGCGAAATTGACATGGAGGGTATTTTCTCCCCTTCCGCCACTCCAAAAACCGGCTTCCCCCTCCTAAGTTTCGCTCTTCAGTTCCGTAAATAAATTTACCGCCAAGTTTCATTTGTATAATTTTTTCCTGATTCAGGTTAGTTTTTCGTAAATTCTTCCTCTACTAACTGTATAACATCCATGACCTGCTGTTCGCGGTGTTTTCTGACTATCCAAAGCCTTGTCGAACCGTTTTTCTAGGAGTCAGCTAATCTTCAGAGAAAAGCAGTGCGAACCAACCTAATGTCGTCAAAATTGCCGGTTTCCAAGGTTATGTGCTCTCCACGTGATGTTGGAAACTAAACAAATAGGTACCTCTACCTACATAATGTTTATGCTGTTCTGGCGAACCGACAAACAAAACAAAGAGTACAATTTTTGAGAAAAAAGGGTCAACAAATTTCTCCTTACTGGGAGAAAGTTCAGATCATGGATGTCTTTTCCAATGAAGCTATGGTTCAAATTCGAAGTCGATAGGTCGAAGCGCAACTAAGTTGTCTGTTCAGGGCACTCAGCTGATCTGATGACCACCTTATTCTAAAATTCTTATGACACCATCCTAAGGAACCCGTAGTTCAAATTTCAAGTTGATACGTCGAACAGCAACAAAGTTACTTGTACAGGGCACTCAGCTGATGTGACAAGCACGTTAAACTCGTATTCTAAAATATTAATGAGACCATCCTGAGGAAGCTGCGGCTCAAAGTTCAAGTCGATATGTCGTCCAGCAACAAAGTTACCTGTCGGGCAATCAGCTGAAACTGATCCGACGAACACCTCATTCTAAAATGCATATGAAACCATCCTAAGGAACCTTTGGTTCAATTCGAAGTCGATAGGTCGAACCGCAACTAAGTTATCTATTCAGGGCAATCAGCTGATCTGACGACTTCCTTATTCTAAAATTCGTATGACACCATCCTAAGGAAACTGTGGTTCAAAATTCAAGTCGATAGATCGATCAGCAACAAAGTTGTCTCTACAGGACACCCAGCTGATGTGACGAGCACCGTACTCATTCGTATGAGACCATCCTAAGGAAGTTATGGTACAATTCGAAGTCGATAGGTCGAACCGCAACTAAGTTATCTATTCAGGGTAATCAGCTGATCTGACGACTTCCTTATTCTAAAATTCGTATGACACCATCCTAAGGAAACTGTGGTTCAAAATTCAAGTCGTTAGATCGATCAGCAACAAAGTTATCTCTACAGGGCACTCAGCTGATGTGACGAGCACCGTGTTCTAAAATTCGTATGAGACCATCCTGAGGAAGCTGTGGCTCAAATTTCAAGTCGATATGTCGTCCAGCAACCAAGTTACCTGGGCAATCAGCTGATCCGACGAACACCTCATTCTAAAATTCATATGAAACCATCCTAAGGAACCTGTGGTTCAAATTTCAAGTCGATATGTCCTCCAGCAACAAAGTTACCTGTCGGGCAATCAGCTGATCCGACGAACACCTCATTCTAAAATTCATATGAAACCATCCTAAGGAACCCGTGGTTCAAATTTCAAGTCGATATGTCGACCAGCAAGAAAGTTATACATTTTTTCATATTCCACCCTCCCTCTAAACTACCCGATGGTCCGAGGCGAGGATCTTCAGCCAGCTAGATTCCAAACGGAGCCTTCATACAAAATTTCAACACTAGCACCCCGGGAACTGTTCCAAAAAACGTCGCATTTTTGGTTTATTATTCTGTGAATAATACACCTATGTATTCGCTCAGCAAAAAATTTTTATAACACCCCCTCAAAATTTTTTCTTTTCCGTTTCAAGGTGCGTAGATTCCAAAAATGCAATGTCCGTCCGCCGTACGCCGTATCACGTGTACAGGCTTCATTTTCGATCTAAAAAAATCGTTCTTTCGCACACATGCTCCATTTGGGCCCTAGTTGTGTCCCGAAACTTTTCAGCCCGATCGGAATATACTCAGGGATGTTATGAGTGAAAATGTGTGTAAAAATAGGTACTTTTTGCGTTTTAGCAACATGTTAGTAAAATGAGCTTTTGAGGTATCTTTTTCCATGTTTTTGGGGACGAGAAGATCGAATATGATGTCGATTTTGACCACAGACGCGGAAATTGAGGTTTTACCAAAGGTTCAGCTCCCAAAATTGGTTTTTTATGAGTCAAAAACCTTGAAAACTGTCTGAAATCACCATCAATGTGTATAATAACATTGGAAAAAGTGTAAACAGGTGAATCAAGACCATTAAATGCCACTACCAATGATCAAAGATGATCTAAAAAAAAAGAAAAAAAAGCGTACCTATTTCATGTTTTGGGGGCCAAAATTGGTGGAAATCATCAGAAATAGCTATTTCAATCATTCCACATGAAAGAAACAATAAATTTAACAGCCAACAAGAATCTCTAGAACTCCAATAGAATAATAAACCCATGTGACAAGGACTTTGCAGCGTTTTTTCTGTCGCAAACATTTTACTGACCCCCAGCCTAAAAGACATATCCATGTCCGTTTTGCCCAACATCTCAGAATGTACAATAAATCAGCCTCATTCAAGACACAGGGAAAGATGAGAACATGATAAGAAAACGTTCTAGGCTTCTGTCGGCTATCGCTTCTTTCACCAAATCTGATTGACTGTTCGTGAGCGAAACTAATTCAGTCCATCTCTCGACGACCCTGAAAATATTTCGCAGTGATTCATTGAGCTCCGCTTCTCACGATCAGTCGCGGCTCATCATTGCCGGGTCCGTGCCAACTGTTGACGTAACCATCTCGACCTTTTCCCATTGACCCTAGAGCGAGTGACCCTTGCAGCTAAACACCATCGCCTCCTCCCAATTGATTTCCCGAATGTCAGAAGCTTCGCTGTGTTCAGGTTGACCTCAGTTGCCTCGGTTAAACGGTTCCAGATTGATCTGGTTTTCGACTCTGTTAGGTGTTAAATGGGTATTTGAGTATTCATTGTGATGCCTGAGACGAGTGAACGAACTCAGTACTGCCTCTGAATCTGGTTCCACGGGCCCAAAGACCGTTGCTAAATTCATATGCATTCATTACATGGAGCAGTTTTATACAAATAGGGCGAGGCATTGAAGGGGGAAAAAAATTCCTGGGGCTTGATTTGAACTCAGGATTTCCAGACTAGGAATTCTTCCTCTGTGCTGCCATGTTTTACTATATCTGCAGAAGTTTACTATACTGAAGAATAAGGCTGAGTTGTGTTCTGAATGCCGAGTCAGTGTAAAGCATATCCCTCCTAACGGTGAAATCAGAAATATAAGGTTTGTTCGCAGTGACCATCTGATGTTTATCTTCAGAAATAAAAGGCGTTGGGCTGTTCGCGGTGTTTCCTGACTATCCAAAGCCAGGTTTATGATCGTCATTCCGGTCCGCGGAAAATAGGGCGGACGAGAACTGGCCATGCACCGAACCAAATCGCCTTCCCAACCATTATCGAACCTTCTCAGACACTTATAAAAGGTTCGTTCGCAATGGCTTTTTCTGACTGTTAGCTGAATCCTAGAAAAGCGTAAGAAACCATACCATCCAGTATTTTTAGAACCGTACTCCTACAAACCGTCCAGTACTGACTCCTAGAAAACCTTATCAAGATGGTACTTGATAAGCGTTTGAGAAGGGATTAGTTTGATATAGGTTGGGAATCGAGAAGGGCATGGTAACCCTATTTTCTGTGTACTGGAATGACGATCAGAAAACAGGCTTTGGGTAACACTGGAACAGCCGTTCATGCCCGAAAAGAGTCCGAGATCACTGCGAATGGCCAAAGCCTTTCTGACGATCAGATAATAACCGGCAGATGGTCACTGCGAATAAACCCGTTGATGGTATTGGATCGTGGGTGGTTTCTTACAGTTTCCTAGGATTCAGCTAGCCATCAGAAAAAGCCAGTGCGAACAAACCGATCAGTGGCGGTGCGTGGGCTCTGAAAACTAGGGGACACCAACACAAAACCAACAGATTTTTCTACAAAATACCTATAAAGGTTTTCCAACGGATGAGAAATGGGCGAATTTTAATCAACCGCTGCTCTTAGCAAGTCAGAATGTTAGCACTGTTCTGACCTTTAATCGTCCATGCCTGTTCACCACCCAGTAATAAATAATGAAAGCAGAAGATTGCATTTAATGGGACATCCTGTGAGTCACTCGGCTTTGTTATACATTTCAACATTGAATTTTTTCAAGGCAACAACACGCTTCCCTTCATTAACTGATTATTATTACATGAAACGCCCATAACGACCCTGAATATCGTTGAAATGAGTTCAAACTTGAGGGTCGATCAGGAATTGTTCTTTGATAGTTCCGCATGAATTTCATTGGAATCGTACTGTAATTTTCCTGTGCGCATGCACGAACATGAAATCTTGAAAAAATGTTGAAATGTTTGATCCTGTTTCGCATGCTAGGTAATTTATGACTGCTATTCTAGCTATTGCTATTCAATCATTTTGACGCACATTTTTTTACCACCTGATTGTACACATCCATGTTACAGTAATTGAGGAAGCTATACTGCCATCCAACTTGGCAGACTTTTGGTTTATTATTTTCAATAATGAACCATTGGAATCGAGCATGAAAAAAAAAATTCTTACCCCCCCTCAAAATTTGATGGTTTACGTTTCAAGGTATGTAGAATCCAAAACTGCAATAAAAATATTTCTGTCTGTCCGCCGTACGCCGTACGCCGTACGGGCCACTTTTCTTAGTTACCATGAAAAAAAATTGATGAAATTCGGGTTATAGGTTCCGTTCGGCGTCTAGTTGGTCCTCGAAGCTCGACGTTACTGTGAGTCATCTCTAAGGGGTTCAAAATAGGGGTTGAAATTTTCAAAACGCCTATACCATTTTTTTACGTAAATATTTTTACGGTTTTAAATAGTTCTTGAACTTGCGAGTTTTTTAAGACCATCCGGAGCATCGTACGTCCAGCCGTTCGTTCACAGTAAGGCCCCGAAGTTTGCACCGACAGGCATTTTCGACTCCAGTGTGAATGAAATTGTATACAATTCAAACCAAATCTCGTAACCAGAGACGCCCCCACAATAGGAAAATTGGCGGAGATGAAATCATTGCTAGGGATCACCTGATTCTATTGGCGGAGTATGAAGTCGAGTTGGTTGTTCTGTGATATTATTTAATTTGAAAAATGATGGCTCTTTTGGAGTTTGTTGGTAGGTAGTGAAACTTGAACAAACGTTGAAGTATTATTGATGGGTAAATTATTACTACGGTAAATCATTACTCAACGGTAAATTATTACACAACGGTTCATTATACCATCTACGTAGAAGGGGCTGGAGTTTGTTGGTAGGTACTTTTGCAACTTTTTTCACTCCTCATCAACAATTTCTTTTCAGAACTTCATTATGTGTGTTTCATTTTGTTAGGTACTGTTTGTCATCGGCAGAATTATTTTAGCAACATTTAACTCGTGATTTAGGTAGGTACCTAGTAACGAGTACGGGGTTAGGTACTAACCAACGGAGGGTCTGCGATCTACATAATTATGCATAGAATAGTACATATTATATTATATAGACGGGTTATCTATACATAGAGCTGTGATCTGTAACAGAAGGGTATTCTATACAAAATAATAAACCGTTGTGCAGGGATTTGCAGCGTTTTTTTTATTGCGAATGTTTCAAAGGCCTAAAACGGTGACAGTATTTTCCTTCAGAAGTGAATGATGGATAATGTCAGGTTAACGATATTATTCAGAACCCCTCAAAATGATCAACATTGGAATTATGTAACTCATCAAATTAATAAAGAAACCAGACATGGAACTTTGATAACCCATCAAGATCTACCAAGTCATCAACTTATTTCAATTCTTATTTACTCCTACCTCCTGCTGAATGACACTCAAATTGTTGTCTTAAGGTCAAGTTGTTATTCGTGACTTTTTATTTGATTTTTCAGGTGGTCTGGAACGAAGTCCAGTTCTCGGAGAGGAAGAATTTCAAGGCTCAAGAAGAGAAGATACAGCTGGTTTTCGAGAATCTCACGCAGTTGGAGCACCCCAACATAGTTAAATTTCACAAATATTGGACTGATACACACAACGATAAACCTAGGGTAATGGATCCAGTTAAATTTATTCGAATTTACCTCACAAATTCGCTAGTTCCGTAAAATAGGACGATTTAGTTTTATTTAAAACAAAATTAATTCTGAAATAAATTTAAAGCTTTCTAAAATCACCGTTACTACCTAGGTACCATCCTAGAATGTTGTCTGTTTGATATTCTACCTTAACAGTGAATCATAAAATACATTAATTTCCGATCAATTTATCCAACGAATTTGATTGCATCAAAATATAGTAATTTTTGTGCTAGTTGATTTGAATTATTTCTGTTTTAGACGACTTGTCACATTAATAGCCTTTGGGCATTGTCAGTCTCAATTTCTATCTAATCACGCTTGACGCTCCTAATTCACGGAACTAGTAAATGCTCATTATTTTCCAGCTCTAGTTCAAGAAGTTCAAATCGCTGCTCAGTTTCTATCAAAATAATTAATTTTGCTGCTATATAATTATAACGAAACTTGCCTGCATTTTCTTCCAAATTTAAATTTTACCACTGATAAGATAACATCATCTTATAACATCACCAATTGATCATCTTTAATAAATTTCAACTCGAATTTAAGTCCTAGATAAGATAGTTGTTGATTGTAGAGTACGATAAAATGATATGACAAGTGATCTGAACTTCTTTCGCTCGTTACGATGCCCTTAGAGTGATCTGACTTTCCCGTCAGTAATAATGTAACCCGATTATTCATATTTCTAAAAAAAAATTGCGATAATGCTGTCGTGAATACCTGACGTCGAGGTTGAAACTTCGGAAATTTAATTTCAAATCTATAAATCTTTGCCACTAAATTCAGTGGCGCGCTTATAGGGCATCGTACTTGCAACTGTGATGTAGTTTTTACTGAACGCATGTGTGAATGTGGAGTGTGACTGATCCATGTTCCTAATTATTCGAAATATACAATTTCAAGTCGAATTCGGTATTCAAAATATAAATGATCTCCTGATAAGTTCTGTTTTACTCGGATTGTCGCGCTGTTTTTATAATTATTTCGAACCTCTCTTTGGGGCTCTCGATCACTTGTCACCTCCACTTACCTACCTATCCGATGATTCTTGAGAATTGGTCTAAGATAGAAGTCGATCTATCTATGTTTAGGATTTTACTCGTATCTTTCTCGGGCCCTAGGAAAGGGATTATCTCCTAAAATCTTGTTTTAAAAACTGTCCAGCTGAATAGGTATCAGTCTTTATTCGTAGGTCAACTCACTCCACTCGCAGGTTTTCTATATACGCCATTTTGGCCACTTTCAGGCTTGTTAGGTCAGGATGGTGTTACAAATACGTTTCAATACCGAAGTTATGGTCATGTTGGGGGAAGTTTTTGAAGAAATTGGTTTTTCAACAAATCGTATGGGCACGTTACTTATTTAATAAACTACTGAACCTCAGAACTCATTTTAGTGACAATTACGTTAGTACATACCGAGTTTCCCAACGTTTGGTCCTCCTGATCCTTGGTCGTACCTACATTGTTACATACTCGCGACCACTGGACCCGTTGGAGAGCTGCTACCTCAGGGAAGGCATAGTTTCAGTGAGAGTCTCTCGTCAGTTGATTAGTAAAAGGTTGAGGAAAAAGGAGGAAATACCGCCGCATTGGTGGAAGTTGAATGCACTTGCCTGGCCGAGGAAATTACTTCAACCTCGGAACGCCTTCATGGCTCAGTTGCTGTCCTCCTTCATTACACGTGGGCACTCTCTGAGCACCAGGGCTTCACGTAAATAAGGTACCTGACTACCACGCAGACGCATTCACTGAAT
Organism: Leptopterna dolabrata; assembly: GCA_954871275.1. Classification (NCBI taxonomy): domain Eukaryota; kingdom Metazoa; phylum Arthropoda; class Insecta; order Hemiptera; family Miridae; genus Leptopterna; species Leptopterna dolabrata. The sequence goes on along the minus strand of OX940982.1, from coordinate 18,452,539 downwards.
CTAGTGGTAGTAATAAACGGGGAAAAGTTTTAAAAATCCTTACTTCTGGTCCTTTGGTAGGCAGTGTTGACACGTATGTCAAGTTCTAGAGTTTCCTGCTTGATCAAGTTCTAGAGGTACCTGCAGGTCATCAGGACCATATTTATATGATCCATCCCAGTAGATTACCTTCGAAGTGACTAAATGTTGAAACGTATGTCAAGCTCTAGAGTTTCCTGCTTGTATGACAAGTTCTAGAGGCACCTGTAACTTGCAACTCATCAGGACCACAATTATAAGGTCCATACCAATTAATGAAATTCAGATAGCTTATAATTGCAATGAGGTATGGATAAGGTTTTTAAAATCTGATACCATTCACCATCGTGTTGCTGAATATTTTGTTCAATTCATATGCTATCAGGACTTGAAAGTGAAAACCAAAGAGGTTCACTGGGAAATAGAGTTAGGTTTTGCCAATCTCTACAAGGTTGTAATGTGGATTTTACAATTCATATAATCGGTTAGGTACCATATTCCTAGTGAGTGACGGGAGAACGACTCAGACTGCCCTCAACGAGTTCAGAACGGTTCAAAAATAGGCTAGGGCGAATGGCTCATTTCCGATCTATTCAAATGAAACCAAAATAGCTTATTTACTTTGAAAAATTCATATAAAATGATCTTAGGAAAAATCAGATGTTGCGAATCTTAGCAGTCCTTTACGGCTCGAAACCGTTTATGTACAGATGAGAATGATTCTCGACCATAATATAGGTACATAAGTTCAATGAAAAATATGCTTTTGGAGCTGTTCTGAACGGCTTACGTACAGTTGGGCAGTGGTTCTTGTAGTTTTGGAATTTTTCGAGAATAGACCCGTTTGAATCTGAAACAGTTCAGTGATTAATCTAGAACAGTTCTAGAATTCCTACGTGACCTGTTGATGAACAAAGGCTGCATTGAAACGGAGTTGACGAACGGCTTTTTGCATATCTACATACACGCGTGTAAATTGTTCTTCAATACTGACTGAATTGTTCTTCGACGTCGCATGTTACTAACGAAAAAAAAGATCATTCTGCCGGTGTAGTTTGGTTTCCACCTAAATCATGATACCTACCTAAGGTAAAATTTGCCTCCCATAACTGCTGCTGTCGGTACCATGATAAAATAAACGACTCGACGACTCGTCAATGCTAGCTCGGTTATCGTTTTTATTGCAAGTCGTTTACGAGAGTTTAAACCCACTGTCGCGGGTTTTTGTTTACGTAATAGTTTATTATTATCCCTCCCAGCCGTGTGTGAAAAAATGTTGGTAGAATCTGGCGCTGGCTCAACCGGTTTAAAAAAAAATTTATATTTATATTTTTATTTTTTTAAATAAATTGTTGGGTTATGACGTATGCCAATAAGAGCTTCTAAATAGCTCTGTTTCATAATTGCAGTACCTAATTCATATTATATTCATTATTCATAGCCATCCAGTTTTCCAAGTTATATCCCTTTAATTTCTCCAATAGGAGCATACTTTTGTGTCCAATTTCAAAAATGTGTATCAGTAGGTATAAATCTGTAGTTAGATGAAGTCTAGGTATGAATTATTGTAATGGCCGATTGCTTGTAAAATTATCAAGTATAGGATCCTCACTGAATTCCTAGAATTTTAAAATGTAAGTACATATTCCTCAAATGGGTCTAATGTTTGTAAATTACAATATTCTAGTTGAGAATCTCCACTTTAAAATAACTGCAACTTAGTGCGTTTTTCATCCTCGTTTAGGATTGCAGTAAACTTGACATTGTTGCGAATATTCAGAAAAATACGCACCATTACAATCAGAACCGTCCCGTGTGAAGTAGACGTTTTCTTGAAACTTGATTAGTTTATTAGACGTTTCCATCACTAATCGAACAGATGTGAGTAAAATGCAAATCTTTATGTAGCTCATCGCCAAACATCTTCAAGGTTTATTGAATTCAAGTAAAATTCAGCAACATTTTTCACACTACGTCAAGAACTAAACCTATCCTCGGTTCTCCTGTTTTACCTTGTCCTGAAAACTCTTGAACTGTAAGAATGTTGGATGTGTGCCATGATAATTATTTGTTGTTATTACTTTTTTTGTATTGTACAGCTTTTATGCCATACTGCTTGATTCAAGGATCGTCACAAACGGTAGATTCCTGATGATGCACATCGGATCTTTTTATTCCTGAAATGTCCACAGGAGTAGCAAATTTTCTATTTGTAAATCAGATTAAATATTGCATCCGCAATAATTGAATACCTATTACGAACTCCCACTGATTCTTCACGCTACGTCTGTTTGTTGATTATTAGAAGGCATTTATAATCGCGACACGAAATTTGATAACCCTCATCAGAATTGAAATATATTCAACCTATACCTAATTTACTGTGAAAGGGTACGTACAATCTCCCCGTTTAGAATACTTTATAGAAATTGTTTTGATGTCTGAGAACACAAAACTTTGTTGACGGTACTTCACTGTTTCCGAATCAAACTTCTATCTTCTAGATTCTAGTTTTGTTACCATCATCGTATTCCCTTAGGCACCTAAAACTTGCCCCATGAGTCATCTCTTGTTTCAAAAATGGTTGTTTAACTTGTGCTTCCTTAGAACATCCTAGAAGTAGCTAGGTATATTGTGAAGCTTCGGTAAGAGTTAATTTGAGGATAAAATTTGATCGATAAAACATTTTATTGGACATTCTATACTTTGCTTTTATTCACCCCATTCGTGTATCTTCATTGGGGTAGTATGTGCACGTATTTATTTATTTTATATATATATTTTGTTAACGAACGTAGAATCCTGAGAATATTGACGCCAACCGCACTGTCGTACGATGAGAAGTTATTTTTCTGTGATTTTTTCCAGTTTCAACCAGTTCTGACGTCATTGCCCCTCTCGCCTGGGCGGGACTCCCCTGCCCACTGTGACACCAGAATTGTTTGAAACTTTGAAAAATCAAAGAAAAACAACTACTTACCGTAAGACAGTGCGGTTAGTCTCAAAATTCTCAGAGTGGAATCTAGTTTCATTAAAAAATAATATAAACCGCTTTTGGACCCATACGCGTTTCCCCTTCTTGATTTTTCTGCAGTGCAGGAGAAAAAGTGGTGGAGTTGTTTCTTCTTTGCGATAAGGATACCAAAAATACATCCACATATAGTTTTTCATTTTAAATAATCGGCTGCATAGAAACTTGAACATTTTGAGCCCACAGTGAGCCAAAACTATCTGCACTGCTGGGTAGTGTTGCTGGTTCAAACTTGAATGAAACTGCAGGCGCTCGTAAGATACTTCCCGATTGTCTAAATCATTGGTTCCCAACAGGTGGTCCGCGGACCAAAGGTGGTCCGCGAGAGCCTTGAAAGTGGTCCGCGAGGGACTTAGAAGAAATAAATAATTATTGAGTAAAATGTAATTTAAAAAAAAAACTAAATTAAGTTAACAAGTTCGATACGGCGGAGGTAGACGGAATAAGGTAGACCGGTAGACCGGCGTAGGGCCGGTGTGGTGGGAGTGGGATCCAAACTGGTGGGAGTACCTTGTACCCCACTTAGGTACCTTGTGCTATTTTCAACCACCTACCTGTGCGAGCAAGGTTTTTCAACTTTGCTGTTAATAAAAAATAAACAAAGAAACCGGCTGAGCTTAGGCAGCGACCTGCGACTAGCACTGAGCAAGAACCATTCACCGAGAATTCCTGAACTAGTAAAACAGATTCGAGCTCAGAAGTCTCACTAAAATAATTCCTAAAAAATATTTTATGTGCAATGAGAACATTTAATTTCTATTTCAACTAGTATTCTAATGAAAATGTAACTGTTGCTAAAATGTTCTAAAAATAAACAATTTGCTTATGATTAATTTTTTTTTTATTGCCTTTGAAACTATATATATATCAATGGTGGTCCGTGCTACTATTAATGTCAAGTAAAGTGGTCCGCGGCCCGGAGTGAGTTGGGAACCACTGGTCTAAATGAACCATTTCGTGTCTTGGTCTTAGAATGAAACAATCATCAGCTGTAGGATGAACGATGATTTAGAGACCGAAACATCTAGATAACCTTCCTCTCCAGGAGTTACCCCTTCGTGGCGTTAAAAGGATCGATTGATTTTACAGAAACCGGGTCGTTAATATTTTGGTGTTCCACTAATATTTTTTCCTGTAAATTCGTTAAATTATAATTATTACATCTTCAAATTTATTGTTGCACTTTGGAATATCTTTTTCGAATTAAATTGTTCACTTAATCCATATTTTCCTATTCTTGTGGACTGATTTTTCTAATTCTCTATTGCGGGAATGCCTAGTAGGTAGGTACATATCTAATAAATTCTAGTGACTCCGTGCGCTGTGTCCAATCAAATCCAAACGTTGTGTCTTCTCTCAGACATTGAATTCCTACCTACTTTTCGGGCAACTGTCTAGTAGGTATTTCTACTTGTTACATTATTCCAGTTTAGCAGCTCAATGAAACTGTTCGTAATAAACAAGATTGTGTCCAATTTAACAGTGTTTATTGATGATTTGGTTAGACCTTTGAAAATATAATTTCAGTAATGGTCACATCAATAATGGTACATAACAATATGAGGGCATAGTTTATGTCCTCGAAAATGAGCAGAAATAAGCAGACACTAAATTTCTCTCAGCAGAAATTAGCAGACACAAAATATCCAATATATTATTATAACATTATAATTATTACTGTATTATCATCGCTAAAGATCCAACACTGATGTAGATATGGATCTATTTTTAGGCCACTTGATCTAGGTGAGTACCTTGTTTTTCGGTTTAGGTAAGGAAAGTAAAAAGACGCGATTTTCTTTAGGGATGTGGAAATACGGATTTGGGATTATAAATCCAATGAAGTCATCTCAAGGAAATTTAATTGAGGCTCAATTAAAAAACCGAAAATATTACGAAAATTCTGCTCGACTCAAGAAGTAATTGGAAAAATGAACCATAATTTGGCTATTTCGGCTCCAAACTAATCTTAAATGTTGGATCAAGTGAGAACTTCTTCATCTGTTGACAAATCGCGGGTTTTCTGTCGTCTGATTGATGGATTCTATGGTTTTGTTGAATCCGAAGAAGCTTTTGTTTCTCAATTCGCTTCATTTCTCTATAGGCAGAATAAGGTTCTGCTATAGTGGATAATAAGACGTTTCTGTTATCTGGTGATCAACTGTAAAATCACTTTACTTTTACTATAATCTAATCAGCGGAAAGGAAATTGGGCACAGCGCACGATTATTTACATCTTCAGTTTAATTGAGTAAATTCTCATACGTTTTGTGACGATCCGTTTCTTGCAGATTTCGATTTCAATATATTATTACATTACATTCATTTTTATAGCTATTTATAATGTGTTCACGCATGTTTCAATAGCTAGAATTAGTCAAGCATCCGAGGAGGTTTGTATACATCTAAAAGTAGTTACATACACACTGTTTTTTTCCTACATTCCGTTACTTTCTGCTTGACAATTGGATAAAATGTATGTACTGATCAATCAGTCTATTGTTTGATTTATTACTATCAATCTTCCAACTTAATTTTGTCCAACAAAGCTAATAGTGCATTCATCTTATCCAACGTCAAGCATACTGTGGTGTCGAGCTCAAGTGCTACTCGTCCAGTTTTTACTTTATTCTTTTCGGAGATAAATTTAAGAGCTATTTGAATTATATGTAATTGTCTATCACATTTCTGTTTTACAACATTTGGTACCAGCCTCAGCGACGTGACGAATATCAGCCAACATAAAAATAGCTAAAAGTGCCCAAAAATAATAAATTAAACTAATATTTATGAAAAGACACCCACTCGTTTTGAAAAAACGGAGATTAACATTATTAACTGCATCCTTCGAATATTTTTCTACGAAGTGGGTTAGCTTAATTATGAAAAGTACCTGTATTATTGTTTATATAGGAACTTCCACTTATTAACTACGCGTTTAACCAGCTATTTGTTCGATAATAACATAATAATACATCCAAGTTTGTAAATTGTTCCGTACCCTCTGTTCAACATTTGTGTTGGAGGATGCTTGGCCATCGTTCTTTATTCCTATTTTGAAACATGCAGTTTTTAGTAGGTACCTACCGAACCCTCAGTTTTCTGTAATGGAGGGTTAGTTTTTGTGTTTGAAAGTTCCCATTGAAATTTGAAACGATTCATTCAGATTCATGAATTTTTTTTCTTCGATTATTGGTAAATTGTTTACTACTGCAGGGCAATAAAATTACAAATTGAAACAACCTGCCGCTAGGAATTTCTCAGTTTTGGCGAAACCAATGTTTATTAACAAAAATAGAAGAAATCAACTTGAATTGAAAGAGTATTTTCATATTCAGTTCATTCAAAATACTCGTATAATAATTTTAAACCAGCAACGAATTTTCTCTCTTTTTGGAAAGACGGTTTTAAAACGGCTGAAACGGTCATTTTCTTAGCATGAAACTAATGTATTTATTAAATTAACAAACTTTAATAAAATTCATAAGCGTTACTGTAATTATTATTCGCTTTTGAAATTGGTTATTGTGATTTCAATCGTCATCTAGGATTGAAGTGGACAAGCACTGCAATTCGATTTCCCTTCTCGTGTTGGTGATTTGTTCGAAATCGGCTGTAATCATAGCTACAACCAATTTGATGTACTTGTATGTCGGGTATAATACATTTGGAATTTTAAGAATTTTGTTATTAACCGCTATTTTCAAATAATATAGAACATACTTCGCTGAGGCTTGTGATCCTTTAGCTTAGTTCTTAGTCGAGGCACTATGCAATTTTACCCTTTGCATCAGACCACGTATTTGATTCTTGCGAAAATATCCTTCTGTCTCCAGATTTCCACAGTTAACAACAGCATGACTGCTGACAGTGAACTATTTTTAAAAAAAAGTAGTTTATAAAAAACTTTAGCTATTAAAAAAAACTTGGTAGTTTATAGCCTAGGTTGGTATTCAAAGCAATGTTTATAAATCTCACCTGCATTATTGATGATGGTGGATTATCCTGGTTTTCAAACTACTCTAGTCTTTCTGGCATCTTCAGCTCGATAAACCTTAGTAGGTACCTTTTTTCATTATTACACTTGTAGTCGCAACCATTGCCATTCCAAAATTCAGTAAAAAAAGTAGGTCGAATTTATTTTCAAATAGGTACATTAATTAATCTATTTGTGATCACGTTGTGTACCAAATAGGTAGGTACCTATTAAATTATCCGTGGTGTCAAGCAGTTCAGTTAAGTTCCTATCATAAAAAAAATATAAGAAAAATTCAAGGAAAATTCATTTTCTTCCAAATCTCAAAAATATTATTTACCTTTACAAATCGATGAGATTGTTTTGAAAAAATGTATATTATACAATTTAGTTATTAGTTTTTATAAATATTACTGCAATAATAATACATTAGGACATCCAAGAAGTAGTGGTTTTATTTTAGCCTATCAAAACTTGATGAGTTTATTCAAAATTCTGCCTATTTAAACAAAATTCAAAATTCTGTCTATTGAAAAATTGGTCGATCTCCCAATCAATCTGTGGTCTGCATTGAGTCATCTCGTTTTATCCCCCTCCTTCATTAAATAGCTCTTCAATTTGTCTCTTTTTACGACATTTTACTTTGTATTTCATTAAGAAACTAGATGCTTTCTACTGTTAACTTTAGTTGAATATATATGTCGAAGCTTAGCAACAATTGAGCTCTTTATTATTTTTATGCCCGATACAGTTTTCAATAAATGTTTGTTCAGTATGTTTCCAGTTCGTCGGATATTCATCTTTCAACGACAGATTCTTACCACGTGATGGAATGGTGAACGTATGCCTTTCGGTACATAGTCGAGAATTTTTTCAAATCTCTTCATAGTTAGGCTAAAATCGAAAAATGTCGAATCCATTAAAGTTTTGGATACACTTAGCCCACAGTTTTGCGTCATAAGATCACCTTCGTTGTTAACGTTGGAAACTGCCTGGGATATTTCGTTATTAAAATTCAGTTCGAATATTAAAGTAAATTCAACAAATTTAAACAAGGGCGGAATGGTCGGACACAAAAACATCAGAATCTTATCGTCTTCGTTATCGAAGGTACTTTTAACAAAATCATAAGCTAGGTAACTGCTTAGCCTTCATGCTTGGAACTTTGGATCAATTTCAATAATCATACCTTATAATCACGTAATTGTAATATCTGTAGAAAAACGATGAAGATGGCAAATTTTGGAATGCAAAAAGGTGGGTAAATTCCAGTTTTTGTTGGTCATGAATATCCATACATATATCGTCAAAATAGCTGCATACAAAATCATCAAAAACCACTTACTTCTTACCACTTACAGTCTCCAAAATCGTACAGGATGGTGACGACAAAAATAAATCTACTAATTCTAAAACCACAATTTTTTTTCTCCAAAGGTGAAAATGCAGTTTTTTAATTGAAAAGTAGCCCAGAATTGAAAGTAAGACATTGAAATTGACAAAAATAATAGAAGGCGGTAATTCGACACGGCAGACTGTTTTTAATAACGGAAACGTTTGGGGCAAAAAATCTATTTAAGAACTGAACTATGGAAAATGTTCGATAGTTCAAGATTTAAACATCCGCTCATATGACCCAGTACGCGACTGGAATGTTATGTTGAGATCGCCTACTTCATCCAAATTCATTGTGAATATCCTTTTTGGACCTTTGAAAGAGATGTAATATTCCAGTTTGTTTGTGTGTCATTTAAAATTCATTTGTGACCAATTTTGAGCTGTTGGGATATAATTTTGCTTGAATCAGATTTATACACCTCGTGTTGCCATTTCATTTTACCTTAACTTCATGGGCACTTGATTTTGTCAAACATTCGATGACTCAAGTATACTTGTAATATTCGGTTTGGTAGGTTGGTAGGTACGTACACATAAGTGTTTGCTCATTTGGACCAATTTTTGACACATATACCTACTTCTTATTCGTCATTATACGAAGGCCAAGTGTTGGCATCATCCTTATTGGTTATTTATTTCGTACCTCTCATTTTCGAAATTATGAAAGCTTAAAAATTTATTTGAGATATCTAAAACGTTATTTTAAATACGTTCATTACCCATTCACGATAAGATTTTGCCAACGTTGTCGTTGAACTCAATTGTTGTTTTGCTCAAGCCATTGTCATTGTAGCCTTAACATCTTTGAAGTTCCTGGTTTTGAAATATTAATGTCGAATTGTTATAGGGTTGCGTTGTGTTCGTAGTTGCGTGTAGTCCATTCAGATTCACAAGAGAATGGTAAAGCGACAAGAAGGAAACTAACTTCGATTCTCAGAGGATCGCCTCGGTAAGTGTGATGCCACATCACATAGTCCTAAAGAGCGTTTCGGTTGAAGAAAACTGTGATCCACACCAAATACAAGACGAAGGAATTATTTTGTGAGTCATCGTGCCGTTTTTTGGTGGGTCAAACCCACGTGAAAAACCAAGTGAAAAACAAAAAGCGATCGCGACCACGATGTTATAAAAGCTATTGAATGTCAATCAGACTCGATTGGACTGAAGAACTGAAATGGTACTACATCAAAGCAATTAGGTCCGTGGTAAGGTCCGCCGAGGCATTAGCAGTAGGTGGCTGCTTCTATGCTTTAAGGTCAACGGTGTACGATGATTGTATTTCCCTACACACTGAGTAGGCAGAGGTGTGCAGGAGTTGTAGATGGCAACCACCTGATGGATGTTGATACATCAGAAGTGCATTCTGAATCATTCTTGCTTCAGCAAACCCCAGCTCGACTGGAACGGGCAATTATCATGTATCCATAGAAAACTTTCGATACCTACTGATTTTGTAATCATCTTTCTCTGTGCATTTGAAAAAGTTGAAAAGTTGATTTATGGATGAAGAATGCCATGTAAAAGAAAAAGGCGATTAGAACAAGCCGATTGCTTACGTCACACGGATCTAAAGCGTCCACATGCCATTTCCCATCTGCTGCCACCAGTCAGTCAATCAGAACCCATGTCCATACGTCACAGGCAACAGAAGTGCCCCATTTGCCCGCCTCTTTTGAAATCTCGAAGTTTGAAAGTCCTCTTAAATGCGAAGGAGGCACATCATAAACTATTGAGAAGAAATGCAAACAGAATTCGTGATAATTGCCCATTCTGGAATTAGTTTCTCGATACAACCGCACCAGTTATAGACCGGAATCATTCAGCTTTCCAAGCAAGTTCTGGAAATGAAGAGGCGTCAGAACGGTAAGTGAAAAAAGAATTTATTAAAGAAAATACTAAGAAGGAAAACAAAAACAACAGATGGTGCCCACGTTCGTTTGCTCTTGCGACGTTGTTACGTGGGCCCTGTTAGCATAGAACAGAGTTCCTTATTGCGCATGGGGAAGATTGACGACCGAGATGATTGCGCATTGATTTCGATATGATCTCCTAGTTCTTCGGTGGTGTATAATCAGTTAATAAACTTCAGTGACATCTGCGTATTCCGTTAGTACCTATACTGAAATTACCTACATCTTCGAATGGCTTGGAGAATTCGTTTCCCCTTCCAAGAACCAGATTGTGAAGCATATTCTCACCAATAAACATTTCTAGAAGTGAAAGTCACGTACTTAATTATTTTTGGAATCATTCGCAAGTCGCAGCCTTGAAAATACTGTCAACTTCTTATTCGATTCCTACCGTCGCAGTCAGTTTCGCTAGTTGCAGTGCTAACTGTATATTTGTATTCATAGTGGATTTGTACAGGCGAAGGCAATTCACAGCGAGTGCTCTACCAATCCTTTGGTTCAAGTCTATCACTCGGTTTTCCCATTTTAATGTGAACACCTTCATTTTGAGTGCTCCTCCTTGACCTAATTGATTTCCGATGAATTGAATTCATTTGATTTGATTTCTTTCCTCATTTTCGTTCTAGGTTCCTGTTCAGGAGATAGTATTTTGATACAATGAAAATGGGAGCTACAATAATCTTTTGACGTAATTCAATTGACTTATCGGCCTTTCAACAGGTAACCTGTTTCAGTTGCTTTGACAAAACAAATATATCGATATTTTGCGTGAACATTTATTTCATACTGATCTAATATGTAAATTCGGAGGATTCAAGCGGGGAAGTGTTTGATTGTAAAACGAAGATGCTCTAAAACAGGAAAAGTGGGTAGGTGCACAAGCTTTTGACTTCATAGAAACAATCAGTGCTTTCCCGTTTACCGCAATCTTGCAAGTGGAAGATTTCCGTCTACAAGGGCTTTCTAACGATGTTAGACGTTTGCAGATTTTATTGGTGGAGCCGATTTGGAGTACACGATTCGTGTACTTGGAAGAAGGGGAAAGCGACGAAGACATCCTCTGGTGTATCGCTGAAAGCGGCTAGTGTCACCGCTAAGAAAATAAGCAGTGATCAGAAGATGAGTTCAAATGATTCTCAAATGCAAGTCATCAGTCAGTTGTTGGGGAATGAATAACCATTATCAGAGGCATTGCTCCACAGATCCTGCTACCATTGAAATTGGCTTGCTCCCAACCGTCTTAGCGACATCTTTCTATGCCCTGCTCACTAGCTTTTCTACACATCAATTTTGACTTCATGGAAACGATCAGTGTGGATGCTTTCCCGTTTACCGCAATATTGGAAGTAGAGGATTTCCTTCAACAAAGACTTTCTAACGATTTAAGACGTTTGGAAGTGTTATTTGTGGAGCTTAATCGTGCTCTTGGAAGAAGATAAAAGCGACGAAGACATTCTCTTTGTTGTATTGCAGAAAGCGGCTAGTTTCACTGCTAACAAAATAAAATCAGTGATGGAAAATTATTTCCCAAATGCACGTCATCAGTCATCATTGCTGTTGGGAAATGAATAACCATTATCAGAGGCGTTGCTTCACAGATCCTGTTACCATTGAAATTGGCTCGCTCCCAACCATCTGGGCGACCTTTCTTCCATGTCGTGCTCACTAGCTTTTCGGCGGACACACTTTAGAAAGTTCGTATCTTGAAATGTGATGATGAATTCTGCCAAACTCTTTTCCTGCCTGCTGCTTGGCCTCCTGGAGAGACTAGTCTCTTTGAAATCCTCGAGATGTTTCTTCTGTTATGAAGCCTGCAGGGCAGGAGCTGTTGAGGTGTATCGAATGTTGCAATGGCCTATGTTCATAACTGCTCAAATATGAACAGATGGACTAACGCAATAAATGCCCGTGATAGTTTTTGAGCAATCACTCCATAACCCCAACTTTCGAAAGACTCTGGAAACAAGCTAAACTTGCTACCAGTCGATACAGTACAGAACAGTGAGACAGTACAACCCTCTGAAACAATTTCTGTACACTGACTTTTCCTCTGAAACAAAGTCTGGGCACTGACTTTTATACTGCTGAATGTGTACCAGATGGAATTTCCATCATTGATATTCTCTGTTTATTGGTTTGTGATACCTACATGCTTAATTTATCTTTCCGTTGGGTAGGCAGACATATCGTATCCAATTTCAATGTAGCTCGAACTAGTTATAACCTGAACTTCAAGGATGTTATTTTGGCTCAACCCCTTCTTAAATAAACTTACCGATTTACTACGGTTATCTAACAATATTTTGTGCAACAGGTGATCTTCATAACGGAGTACATGTCGTCTGGGTCTCTGAAGCAGTTCCTGAAACGGACTAAACGGAACGTCAAAAAGCTGCCTCTCCAAGCCTGGAAGCGATGGTGCACTCAGATTCTATCTGCTCTCAAGTGAGTATTATCACCTTTCTTTTTCAATTCTATATCTTGAGATTTTATTAATGCAATCCCTTTACCCGAAACCTATCAGTCCTTCTAAAAACGGTCCTTCTTCAAATTCTTCTTTTCCATCCTTATTCGGAGCTTGGTTTCATTCTATAAAGCTATCCGCGTCCCATCCTTATTTCAAGCTCTTCCTGTCTAATTCCTTCCCCATGTTTGGTTTAGCCTAAGTTTGTGGTAATTAGTGGGCGTCGATACGAATTACTAAGAGCCTCAGTGAAGAGCAGGGGTCCTTAGATTTTGCCTGTCCGCAGTCGAGAGTGGAGGCTTGGAAATTCTTTGAAGTATCCGGACCAATATGAAAAATCTTTTATCCGCACAGTTTTGAACCCAAATGAGTACAGTCCCCATTGACGCATACACCTAATCGATAGAACAAACACGCGAATGTTTACCACAATATACCCACGATGTTTTTTACTTTGTTTCGTAGAATCGGCATAACTGGCAGGTATTATTTTTCTATCAATAAATCAATTCTTTCGTGCATTGTCTAATTTGTATCAAAATAAAATCAAGTACCTACCTTACATGAGGAACTCATATTTAGACGTCAAACCGAAATTCAAACCCAAATAATTAATAGATGTGTTAAATTCATCAAAACTGCAGTAGATATTATCAGCCCGATTTTTCAAGTTAAAAATACCTAAGGTTTTATTCAATATCGAGAAAAATGCATCTTAATTATTATCGTCAAATTTTTTAAATAAATTCCTCCTCTGTTTGCCTGATTGAAAAGAATTAACTCTAGGAGAAACAATATTGCACCAAAATTTTATTGGCGTAAGAATGAATGAAATGAGTAACTTTTCGGTTTGAACCTGTCAAATTTCTTCAAAAAAAAAATTCCTGTTGATGTAAATTCAAATTTTGTCCACGTGTAGCTAGCTACCTTCCCAACATTTAGGTAGGTGCCTAGAATATTAATATAATAGTTATTGATTTAGAAGTTCTGTTTACAAAATAAGTGTTTCCTTGGAATCCGAAGTTCAAATCAGGCTTCGTTTTGTTTCAAATATTATACTAATATGTTATTTGAAACGTCTGCCAGTTATGTACGAGCAGGTTCTGCCATACAACAATATCCTTCAAAGCTTACAAATCCACCACACTTTATTTTTCCATCGTTCAAGGCACAATTGAATATTAGTTTAATCCAGTTTTCCGCTTTATCACTCTACCGCTCAACATTATTAGTCAAGTTGAATTCCATGGGCCTTTTGTATTAGAAAAACGCTGCAAATCCCTGCACAACGGTTTATTATTTTGTATAGAATACGCTTCCGTTACAGATCACAGATCTATGTATAGATAATCCGTCTATATATTATGATATGTACTATTCTATACATATTATGTAGATCGCAGACCCTCCTTAGGTTAGTACCTAACCCCGTACTCATTACTAGGTACCTACCTAAATCACGAGTTAAATGTTGCTAAAATAATTCTGCCGATGACAAACAGTACCTAACAAAAAGAAACACACATAATGAAGTTCTGAAAAGAAATTGTTGATGAGGAGTGAAAAAAGTTGCGAAAGTACGTACCAACAAACTCCAGCCCCTTCTACGTAGATGGTATAATGAACCGTTGTGTAATAATTTACCGTTGAGTAATGATTTACCGTAGTAATAATTTACCCATCAATAATACTTCAACGTTTGTTCAAGTTTCACTACCTACCAACAAACTCCAAAAGAGCCATCATTTTTCAAATGAAATAATATCACAGAACAACCAACTCGACTTCATACTCCGCCAATATAATCAGGTGATCCCTAGCAATGATTTCATCTCCACCAAATTTCCTATTGTGGGCGCGTCTCTGGTTACGAGATTTGGTTTGAATTGTATACAATTTCATTCACACTGGAGTCGAAAATGCCTGTCGGTGCAAACTTCGGGGCCTTACTGTGAACGAACGGCTGGACGTACGACGCTCCGGATGGTCTTAAAAAACTCGCAAGTTCAAGAACTATTTAAAACCGTAAAAATATTAACGTAAAAAAATGGTATAGACGTTTTGAAAATGTCAACCCCTATTTTGAACCCCTTAGAGATGACTCACAGTAACGTCGAGCTTCGAGGACCAACTAGACAGCGAACGGAACCTATAACCCGAATTTCATCAATTTTCTTTCATGGTAACTAAGAAAAGTGGCCCGTACGGCGTACGGCGGACAGACAGAAATATTTTTATTGCAGTTTTGGATTCTACATACCTTGAAACGTAAACCATCAAATTTTGAGGGGGGGTAAGAATTTTTTTTTCATGCTCGATTCCAATGGTTCATTATTGAAAATAATAAACCAAAAGTGTACCTTTTTCTGACAATAATAGTGAAACTTTAAAATTTTATTATTAAAGAAGAAGTGTCAGGTTGTGTGTAGTTTTTCGGTACGGACATATTTATGGTCCCAGGAGCATAAACATCCTGAATGCTGATTTCCATAATGGCTTCAAACTTGGAATAGAATATGAAATCAAGTGAAAAGTACCCAAAAAAGACATTTTTCTACATGGGAAAACAAATCCTGTTCTTGTCGAACGAATCACTCAAACTCACAACAGCATTCTGGGCAGTAAAATTATGATGAAACAGTAGGCACCAACTAGTTTTTACAAATACTGCAGATCATTTTCTCTAGTTACACCACCATAGTGTTTCATTACTTAGTAGGTGAATTGTAGTTAGATCGAGATTTGGTTCCTCTATTTACGGTAGGGGCGAATTCTCAATGTTCTTTGATTTTTGTTTTTTCAGAAGTAAGGAAAACAGTAATTGGAAAAAATTGTACACTGGAATACATAAGATATAAAAAGAGAACATAGTATGATTTATAGATAATGATAGTTGATACCATCCATATAAAAACAGAATCAAAAGCAGCATAATTGTAAGGAATTTTATTGATATTTCCTCGTTGGGGAAAATTATTAGAACAACGAAGAACTTCCTTTTTCGTATCTCCTCTTCTGTTAACGAGATTCTTGGAGTTACCATTTCTATACATATGATTCTCCGGTTCCTCATCCTATTCGACAGTATTTGCGCATTTTTCAAGAAATCTGTGGCTGAAGTGAATTTATTGGACGGTCTAGTGGTGGTTTTCCAAATCTAATGGTTTTCATGAATAGAAACCACCAACTCAGGTGAATTAAGAAAATTATGGGCGCGTTTATACTCATTGTCGCAACGATTTTTATTTAGAAGTTAAGAAAACAGGAACCGGAAAATACAGAAAGCAAATGGTTGCTTGTAGTCAAGTCGCAAGATCGTCCAGTTACTTCACTCTCATTAAGTACTTTTTTCTTGAAGATTCCTACATTATAGTAGTATAGGTAAATTAACTATGTGCCCCCCACATATTTTCTCTAATAGCCGGAGGAAAAAAATTGGGCCAACGCCATTCTTCATCACTTTTCCGTAGATTCCAAAAATGACCAAATTGCGCGCTGACACAAACGTGCTCAACGCTCTTCAACTTCGTTATTTCAAATGAGGACTCCCTTTTTTATTGCAGGTTTGGATTCTACTAAAAATTTCATGAATAATAGACCGCTCTGCCAATTTTTTTGACGGCGCATCGCACGCCATGAGCGCGCAAACGTACTACATTTAATTTTGCTTATCATACAACACCCAAGTGTGACACATGAATCAACACTACATTTCATGCTGAATCCAGTGGTGATGCTAGTTTTTCAATAAAACACATCTCTGTCACTTTTTAAAAAATTAGAGCCGTTTTAAATTTTGATTAAGCTTTACTTCTAATTACCTAGAACTTTTTCTAAGGGTTTCATTCTTCCTATGAAATTGAAAGTCGTAAATCCTTATTAAAATGTTCACTAAATAAAATGGTAACTTTTGGTCAATTCAAAATTAATTTAAAATTAAAATGAATTTAAAATTAATTCAAATTAATTGGTAGGTTATTAATCACAAAATTAATCTTTGCACTTTCAAGCTATAAAAACTAGGATAGCAGCTTTTCTTTTTAAATGCGACTCGGGATAAATTGTTCGAATTGAGCTCCTCCTCTAGTTCCTGCTGAGATGACTGATCGAACTGAAGCACCTGCGTCCATGATCTTCCGCTGGAGTTCTTATGGGTTCGCGATGGGGGTTCGTTTGGAAACTCCCACTAGCTGAAACTAATACCTAAGATACATGCAGAAGGTTTTGAACAATGAGGGGTACTTTTTACTCCTACCATTTTCACTGTGGATTGTAGGGTTATTGAAAAAGTAACATCACATTTAGCGTGAAAATTTATTTTAATTTCATGTGTCACACTTGGGTGTTGCATGAGAAGCAAAATAATTGCATGTATCGCCATGTTTGCGCGCTCACGGTGCCGCGATGCACGCAGTCAAAAAGATCGGCTGAGGAGTCTGTTATTCGCGAAATTTTGTGTAGAATCCCATTTGAAATAACGAAGTTGATGCAAGTGCGCATTACGCAGTGTCGTCATTTTTGAAATCTGCGGGAAAAGTTGTGAAGAATGGCGTTGGTCCGATTTTTTTACTCCGACAAATGGAGAAAATATGTGGGGGACACCTTGTACGTGAGGAAATGGAGGACTGTATAGGAATGGTATATAAAAATCTTGTTCGGCAGTAGCAGTGACTTCACTCCTCCGGAGGATTCGTATTTTCTTTAATGTTCATTAGTACAATAATTTGTTTATTTTCATAAATATCAAGTAGCAGTGGCTATTACTATCAGCTAAGCACCACATGCATTACCAGTTGCCATTTTTGCTGAGCGGGGTTTGACAGCAGTGCACCTCAGCCTCGGCCTTCCTTCTAATATCAACTCTTTTATTCTACTAATTCCTAGTAGTCTTAATCTAAATACGTAAAGTGGTAGAGTGGTAATTAATTTTCAGCGGACAGTTCTTGAAACAGTGTTCTCACGATTTCCGCAGTACTTTAATTTTTTCAAGGTCTTCGATTAAAATTTCTAAGCCCTCGCTCTCGCTCCAGTGGCTCTATATTAAATTTACAGCGGCATGTTCCTTGCATAATTGCTCCACTCTGTGGTGCCACATCGAGTTGACTCTTATCGGTATGGTCTGATATCCCGCCGGTGTTGAGTTTCTTAGAGCCGACATTCTCGCGAATCTTGCCCCTTCCTCCGGTCTTTTCCTGCTTGCTCAGTGGGATCCTCTGCTTGAGATGCAAGCGAGGCCTTCGGATTAGTTCGTTCTTTGTTCACCTAACGAACCGCTTTTCACCTGTAGAAAAATCACTGGTGATTACCACGTCACGGCGAATTTCGTCAGTTCCTCGTGTGAGGCTTGGGGGACAAGGTTAGTATCGACCTACGTTCTTGCAATACCTACTTGCTCTTAACATACGAATTAGTGACCTACTCAAGCAGGGGATCCCTTTGTATTTCGAAATCTAACCTATTATTCAGCATATTATTCACTATATTATAATGTATATGCCTCGCTGCTTGCCACAAGCAATACCGTTGCTACAAGCAAGGCCGTTTCAAAAGTAACACCATTCAGGATCAACTCATTTCGTTGAATCTGGCCGTATTTTGCGGAAATGCAACGTGCTAGTTGATTAGGCTTTTAATCAACCATTATCATTAACATAAAACAACGTACGTTATATTGAGGTAACGAGAGGTTTATAATTTATCTAGTAGGGTGTGTTAGCCATGTTACACTGGCTATTCAGAGGTAACTCAAAGCCGCTGTGAAAAACTCTTCGGAAGTCCTCAACATAAAAAGTGTATAACTAGTTCATATTGGTGTATAACTAGTTTGGAGGTTCCTGAGGTTCGGTCAGTAAAAAACGATTTTCTTTATGCCAGCGTTTCGTTGAATTTATTCAACATCTTCAGGGCTTAGAGGTTACGATGATGATGAATGGATGCTGATTATGATCATGATGAACAGAAGTTGATGGTGATGATGAAATTGAAGCAATTTGCTGACTGTAATATTGTGCTTGGAAACAGGCGTTTGAAAAAGGGAAGGCGTTTTCTCAAACGCCTGTTTCGAAGCACAATATTACTGTCAGCAAATTGCTTCAATTTCATCATAACCGTCCACTTATGTTCATCAGGATCATAATCATCACCCGATTGTCATCATCATAATCTCTGAGCCCTGAAGATGTTGAATAAATTCAACGAAACGTTGGCATAAAGAAAACCGTTTTACACTCACCGAACCGCAGGAACCTCCAAACTGTATCTCCAGTTATTTTTCAAATTGGTTATTGTAGAATTCCACTACCGATGAAAGTGCTGTGCCTCTGCGTTATTCAGTGGTTGATGAGTGTATTCTCAATATTGCTGTTCAAATCTACATCAAAATTTCTTTTTAAGGTAATTTTTTTTTAAACAAAGGACTCGTCGTATATACTCGCCGGATCAATCATCAATCATTCAATCATTAATATATTTTGCGTTCCTTTCTATTCCTTACAAATTGTTATTTTGAGGTTTGTTTTGGTCCAACACAGGTTAAGTTCTAAAAATATCAACCAAAAAAAATGAATCGTTTGTTTTACAAACTGTTAATCTTTGCTTACTACTTGATTTGAAGAAGAACAAAATGCAAACGTAGATTACGTTGCATACAATAGTATGGAAGAAGTTGGGAAGGGCGGTTCATTTGGGTGTGCTGCAAGTTGTTTCTGCAGTTTTTGGTTTTTTTAAAATAAAAATTGATGACCTTAAATTTCCAGATTATATTACGAAGTTGTTCAACAACTGCATGCATGTGGGTCATTCTCCCAGAAACCTAAAATCGCTGTCCAGAAGACTTTGTGCCTTTTGTGTTGCATTTATGGTTCTAAAAAAAAATGCATAAAAAACAAGATAGTGTGTGCTTTAATATCAGTATCTAGTGGAAATATTAGAATAATTCTAGGTACTCTTAAAAAATCTTGGAATAGTGAATTTTTCATTCACTCACCTTGTCCAAACTGGAAGTTCCCTACTTCAACTCTCACTACGTCGGTAATAGACATTGATTCGGCTGTTAAAAACAATTGTACATGATTCGTTGATACCTCTAGATCCTAAAGTCGACCGGTTCAGATTTTTAACTGAATTACTATCACAGCAGTGATTTTTCAAGGTTGTGTCCGAGCTTCTTGATTCATTCACTCACCTCGGTAGATTTTCTCCGCTAATGGCGGGAAGCGCGTTATTTTGGCGGGAAACTGAATTGTAGGCCGAACGCGTGTCTATCAGCTGATCATTCGCTCCAATCGGAGAAGCCAGCCAGTTACCTACAGACCTCCGAGCGAAAAAGTGTTCAGCTGAGCGTGCGCGTGTTTTAATTGAACTTCATTCACTCACCCTCATCAACAAGTTAAGCAATTTAGATTATTTTTTTCTGGCACCATGACTGGGTGCGCCATGATAAACTCTAAATACGCTACCCTTCTCTTTCTCGATAAAATCATCACCAATCCGAGAAACAAAAATTGATCATGTTTTCTTCATTCACTCACCTTTCATTCACTCACCATGCTGGTGGCGAGTGAATGAATACTGAAGCGTAGGAATGAACATGTGGCTGCATTCAATAGTTTATCAACTTTTATGTTCGATAACATTCAGTAGAAGGGTGGTGTTTTGTTAGCGATTTAAAATAGAGGATTTAATGCTGAATTGAATGTGTTTTTTTCCGTTTTGCTCTACGATGAATAGTTTGGGAAGTCATGACACACATGGCAGTAAAAATTCGTTTTAAATTACTTCTACACCATAGCTTTCATAGATACGAATGGTTTTCAACTTACACCCTCTTCTCATGGGCCCCCCCCCGGAGATTCCCTCCCCATAATTCATTCCCTCACCTGACAGTTTTCATTCATTCACTTCATTGTTCATTCACTCACATACCTATTTTCTTAATTATTTTTTAAATCGCTAATTAGGTTGTGTACTGAGTTGCTGGGTATCACAGTATGTTCGATTTCAATAGAGGACGGCTTCCAATTTTTTGAGGCCACGTATTTGCACCTGGAAATTTTGAGATTCAAAAACTTCAAATTCTAGGTTTCTGGGAGAATGACCCATGTGAGTTACAGACAGTTAAATGCATTAAGGTCCCCCATAATTTTCTCTCCACATACTGTTTTGAATTACGTGGGTAGTAGAATGATTGTAAATGGAATGAACGATTTTAAAGCAACATTTCAGAATTATTGAAAATCCATTGACAGATGCCTACTTTA
This sequence comes from Leptopterna dolabrata, assembly GCA_954871275.1. Taxonomy (NCBI): domain Eukaryota; kingdom Metazoa; phylum Arthropoda; class Insecta; order Hemiptera; family Miridae; genus Leptopterna; species Leptopterna dolabrata. Next base: position 18,431,484 of record OX940982.1, on the reverse strand, counting down.
GAAAGTACATATTTTCAGAATTTCCAAGAAAATTAAAAGTTAGATCATAAATATTATGCTACGACCTGTTGAAAAAAAGATTAATAATAACAAACTGCATCCCATTAATGATAGTGGAATATATTCTTATTACACGTTATCCTTATGTTTAAAAATCGCCGTTTTATGTAGAAATAATTAAAAACCTAGTTCGGGCACCCGATATGTGTAAAGCACCCGAACATTTTAAATACCTCGACAAAAGCGTTAAAAATATAATATTGTTGACATAATGTTAAACTATTTTGCCATTTATTAACTAAACGTTACTCGCGTTTTCGTTAACCCGTTGAATTACGTTTTATGGACTAATCAAGTCCGTATCGTGAATTATTTGAGCCCTAAACTGTCATTTGAGCGTTTCTTCAGGATTGAATCACTCGTTTGAGACACTTGCACATCATAACCCCCTGCTCTGCATAGCTGCAAGAGTTTGTTGGCCCACGTTGTAAGAAAATTGACCATACTTAACGGACGAGATGATGTCAGAAGATAAGATTCTCTTGAGATTATGAAAATGTGTATGCACCTACTTAGTCTTGGACTACATGTGCTAGTATGGCCTCTTTTGCTCCCATCTTATCTGGAGAAAAAAACTTTACCCTATTTGAAGAAAAATGTCAAACCCGTGCGGCTCAGTTGACTAACCACACCGTTTCCACCAAACCTGTGTGATAAACAACACAGTTTCATGAATAACAATAGTCGAATCCTTGAAACAACGGTGTTTGTGAGTCACGAATAAGTATTTTTTTAATACATATTGCATAATATATATTATGATTTACAACTATTTCAGTAAATGAATTGAACAGAAAACCACAACAAATTACTGACTAGGTATTATTTTTGTTTATTTCATATCCTAAGTGGGTGGCTTGCTTGAAGATATTAAGCAATACGGTAAGATACTCGGCAGCTGTTGTTGAGTACTTGTATCTTTCGTCTGTTATTGATTTCTAACTGGTTGTGAGGATGAATGCTGCTTTTTGGTTTGTTGCCTCATAGAGTCACCATCAGTGCCATGTTGTCCCCTAGCATTCTTCCAGCCCAAGGGGCAATGCCGGACTGACCACTCTACTGCTAAGTTATGGATGGTGCCAGTCGTGGTTGTTCTGTTCATAGAGCAACATTTGAATAATTTGTCGAGCCTTACTGCCCAGTGCTTGTCACCTCGGATTTCTCGTTGGTATTCTGTGCGGAAGGGATGAAGTAAATTCAGTTTAGTTCTAAATATCTAGAACCCGTAGATCCTAAAACCTCCGCAGGGCAGACAGTCGTAAGATATACATGCCACTGTTTCGTAAATGACTTCCACCTAAGTCCTCCAGCGGTCCTTGACTCGTATCCTGTCGCTGCTAAGACGAGCGTACAATGGCAATAGCTGCAATGGCAATAAATTATTGGAGTGAGTCAACAAAGCTAGCTACTATATTGATGCTGATGGGTATCTATAAAATTTCCACTTGGCAAACCTTAAACTTGGCAAGACCATGCAGATCCAGCCATGTAAGACGAGACCAGTTTTGAAAATCTGGATATAAATTTCTATAGCTGCAACTTCCTGCAGAAGCTGCACTATGAAATCCCCCTGGATATCAATTATAATATGCATTATATAATTCTTACCCTCGATGTGGCTCATCTACATGCTCCTTACGCTGTACGACGACTGAATCGAAGCAACGCTCAATTTACAAGGGTCTAATTAAAGCAAATGACGAACAAGTGTACATTTGTACTTGATAAAATCACATCTAAACTATTCCAACCCTCGCAAATTTCGAAAGTCGCGGATTTCTGTCGGTTTCTGATCTGGTTTCGACATTCTTCATTGTAGTCTCCTGATGTGGCACCATGTCCTTCTCTCACTGGGTTCTTATCTCGGAAAATCATCAAGAAAAATCAGGTGTATCGTAATAACATATTAATCCATACGGTTCTTTCACTCTAATCTATTTTTCACTCATGTCCGCTTCACCCACTTTTCAGTTTCAAATCTTTTATCAAAAGTGTTTTCTTTTATAAACGTTCAAACCCCAATTGACTATTCGCTGTTGTCGTTTTCTAATTGTGTGATTTTTCTACCGTCGTGCTCGTCGTCTTGTCATGTTAAAAAATTGATGTCTCATATAAGTAGCCTCCTTCGTTGAAATCATTTCCTCTCTTCTACCCAAAAATGTCTTCCACGTTATTCTTCATAAGTTTTTTGTAATTTAAAAATATATCTACTGTTAGTAGTTATCGTTGGTTGTTATGTGAGTTGTTAGCTGCTCTCACCTTTCAGCATTATATTACTTTGTCGTTCTACTGATTATTGGTCTCTCGATTCCCACTTGAAAATATGGGTGAGAGCACCTAATAGCGGAGATATTCCTTAATAATTTAGTCAAAGCTTTGTACCTACCTATACCTACATACCTATTGTTCAAAACACAACTTCACAGACTTGATATTCAGCCATCAAAATACACAATGCTATACAGCTATTGTCCATCGTTGTCAAATGTAGCAGTAAGTGACACTACTTGACACTATTAAAACTTGGGTAGTACGAAAAAGTGAGGAGAGAATAAAAAATAAAGCACGTATGAAATTCAGAATCATACATGGTTGATTGGTAATAGCCTCGGTAAAAATAAACAAAAAACAAATTATGACAACAATCATGGATCATATACAAAAATATGTACCTATATTCATTAACGTTAGCAAATTCTAAGTCGTATTTGCTTAAAACAATAATGATGATTGAGGTATTGAATTTTCTCTTACGCATGCATCAATAATTAACGTACCCCACTTCGTTATCCGTAAATGAGTGGTGTGCGTTTTTTATTGATGTTTTTTGCCACCAAATGCATGTCTTAAATTATTATCTAGTATTTTATGTATACATTATCCATATTATAGTGTAAATCCATGTGGTTTATTGTAAACTTGAAGCTCTTTCGATTTCGACGTCCTCGTCTCCTCCCTCTAACCTGTTTCAGTCTCACAAGTCAAACTTTATTGGATAGCTTTTTTTCAGATCACTATATCATTTGTTACTCACGGTTGTTGATCAAACGGTTGATTGTTGAATAAGTGATAGCCCACTAGGTACTCATGCTCGATGACATGAATCTATCTCGTACCCATAGCATCACTCGTCTGTACCCAAACATGGAGACAGTCCCAGAAAATGACGTGCAGATTCAAGTTGTTTTAAAAATGTTGAGCGACTGACGCATTTCGTCAAATAAATGTTTTAAAGAAAATATGATTCCCAACTCTCAACGCTACTACAACTTATAGCAGATAGATATTCAATTATTACTTTAAAAAAAAATACTTTTCTAGCTTCTACCTCCTGTAAATCAAGAGGGTGTCTTGAGCAGTTCAGTTCCTAAACATCATATTATTCCTTCTTTATGATATTTACACTTTTTATCGTCCCGAGTATTCAGAGTGTGACGTATTTGTTTATTGATGAGTTTTTCTGCGTCATTCGATTTTATTCCTTCACCGTCAGGCTTCTGAACCTAACGGTAGAAAATTATCATTCGTTGATCTTTCATTCTCAAATTTCGCTCAACTGCCATTGAAAGAGCTTGAAGTTCGCCTCTGAGGATTTATTATGATTTCCATTTGTTATTTTCCTCATCTTCAGTTATTTAAGCCCTTCATTTGTATTTTATCATTCGAATTTTCGAAATGGATCGTTCTTATGTTATGGCGACCCTGAAGTTGAAGTGTATTTGTACGTTTTCTCATAATAACATTTTTCAATTTACCTATAAAACAAGTTTATTATAAAGCGAATACCTATGTTTAATTGCCCAACTATTGAATCTTATGAAATTACAAATACATAAATATAGAAATAGTTTGGTTTAACTTACTATTCTACTAAAACTTCAGGGTCTTCACTGTAATATCTACAAAAATAAGTGTTTTGTTAAAAGATGTTATTGGGATTCTCAAATTAACGTCAATTAAATTCAGTGTAATACACATGAGACATCAATTTTTTTAAAAACTAAGGTTACCACTAATTACCATAATTATTTAATGTCTTGTATTTTTAGTGGTTCGTTCTAAAAATTGATTTTTACATGGTTTCCATATCTAAACTGTGTCGAGTCACATTGTCGCGAATATCACAGTTTGTCAATTTAAAAATTTGAAAGAGTTTCAACTGATCTGAATTTCTTTTGTGAACGTTGTAATTCACTAATTGGCGATAATTTTGGTGATTTTTAATTGTTACAAAGATAATCGATGGTTCTAAAATATATTGCATTCTTAAGAACGTAAAGTTATGTTGTGATTGGTTTACTGTTGTTGTTGAAAATTAAATTTAACATTATCAGGCAACGATTGCTTGCAGAGGGTCATCCATGTAGTACAAGTTTACCTGTTTTGCACTCTGTATATCAAAAAACATCGTTTAAAATTCAGATTGGTCGAATTTACATTTTGAACTTAGTTGTTGATTCCACGAGACGTCTTTAATGATCTGTTGACTAAATTTATATGCTAATATCACGTATAAACACCTTGACGTCTCCTCGCTGCTAATTATATCCAGAACTATCTGCGCAATCAGACAAAGACCAAAACTGCCCTTACGTGGAACTCTACTGACTCTGTTTGACAAATGAATGTCCTTACCCAAGCCATATGAGCAGCTGTTGAGGTGTTTCTGTGTGAACTTCTTCAGTATCATTGACGTTGCACACATCCCTGGGATTTAATGCATTGGGAGGTTTGAAGTTGGGACCTGCCTTCTTTATTTTTGATAATTTTCTGTCATTCGTAACCGTACAACTCGTTTCCTCTGAGTGATAAATCATTTATATCACAACCAATATTCACGCTCACTCTTGTTGATAAAAAAAAGTTGTCACACCTTTTGGAGTAGGTACCTACCTCCCTAGTCTAACGTGTTTTGAAGGAATGGTATGAATCAGTCTTGAAATAACCCTCCCCTTCTTGAATTCAACCCCAAGTTGAGCTACTGTTGATCCTAAATACATGTTGGAATTTGTTTCCGACTACCAGAGGTGGATCCCTTCCCCTCTCTGTTCACATTTTCAATAATTATTTCAGTAATTTTGATCAACACTCGTTTTAAACTGCAATCAGACGAGTAATGCTGGGCGCATAACCTCTTGAGTAATATTGAAATGGAATGTGAAACAAGGACCACAAATTAGGCACGTGGGTTAAAAGAAGACTGGTAACTAAGATGAACAATATAGGTAAACTACTAGCGCTAGCGAAGAAATATTATAATACTTATCACTTAGAGGAGTTTGCCCTAACCTAACTGAATTACGCAGGACTAATGTAAGTTTTGGATAATGCAAATACGTCTACTTTGATTTTAAACGTTGTTTTGAGTGATTTGTAACACAAGTAGACCTGTAAGTACAAAATGGATGATTCTTATTTTAAATGCTTAGATAATTGGCAATTCAAGGTTGTTTTGGGGCCGAGTTGTTTGAAAAGTCATTGCAAGTTTAAATCGGTGCAAAATCATTCATTACAGTCATAATTTATCCAACAGTGGGGTTTTACAACTACATTATATGTTGGAAAGGTAATCAAAACCTTAATCTGGCGTGAAACAAGAAACAGATGTTGGAATTGTGACAATTGTGCCTCATTTTCATGATTATTACACGACGTTGAGCATTTCAGAGCAAAGGTGAGCATGCTTCTTCAGCAGAAACAGGGGTTTTGGAGACGAAAATTGAGGGAGACACTTAGAGCCGAGCATTTTACTTTGTGTGCGCCGTTGCTCTGTGCCTGTGACCTGTTTGCTCTCAAATTAAAAGCGCACTGGAACTCCCAGCTCCCACCAGAAGAAGAGATTTTGCGGCGGTAAATCAACTTGTTGATTTCTATTTTCCAGTTACTTGCATTCGTGCTCGCCGCCCATCGTCCATGGCAACCTCACATGTGATACCATATTTATACAGCACAATGGGCTCGTGAAAATTGGATCAGGTAAAAATCTAACAGAGAAACGGCCAACTTTATTATAAAATATTACCATCGGTAACATTATTATCATCTCACTGCCCTTATTTTATGTGTGTGCATTTGTGAATTAATTTGCATTTAGATTGAGTGGAACGAGGTATGTATTTTGGTAATGAAAATAAGGAGTGAGATTTAACATGATTTTCATATTAAGCTATTAAACGAGAAATGTGTATTTATATGGCAGTGGCACTGATGGGAAAAGTGCCGACATGTGCCCAGGAGGGGATTGGTTGAGGTTCGGTCCGCGCCGCGTCCGCGTATGAGGAGCATGGGAGGTAGTGGGGGGGCCGATGCGATCCGCTTAGATCCTTTGGGTAGGTCAGGTTACGGGGTCCGTTTCCGTATTTGGGGTAACCTTCGCGAAACCTCTCTTGATCTTCTCTTGGAACAACCAAGTCGCACCCTCAGATGTCACTGCACCCTGTGATGTTACCACTACACGTTTTTTTATTTCTACAATGTGCCTTTTCTTACTATTTACAGTCGCTCCGGATACGATACACCACCACGTCAAGACGTGTAGGGAGAAAATGAAGAACATGCACTTTATTGCCCCTGAATATGGAGGTAAGATAGTGTTTGAACCCACTGCTATTGCGCTTGAAACCTGCATGTTACAAGCTTTTCTCATATATCCCAAGTCAGGCACCAGATGTTGCTTCAAAGCTTGAAAAATGACTTCCATGGATATGATGGATTCAGATGAAGGAATGTTCATAGGTTCTAGCTCTGCAGTGTGCGTACATTTACTCAACTAAATCACTACTTGCAAATTATATTTAGTTCAGTAACACTGCAAACGTCTCAAAACCTATATGGTCTCACCCAAAATCTGTAATATCAGTCTCTCATGTTATATATTGTCTCTTTTCTATACCTCCAGAGAGCAATACTTGACCTATGTCCTATAGCTCTTTGTCAGAACAACTCCCCATTACCCTGGCTTCCTTCCTTAGATGGTTGAGATACGTGCACACTGAACACAAATACGTATACCAAAAGTAAGAGTAGTTGATGCTGCCCAAGGACAAGTGGAGGATCTTGAATGCACTTTCCATTGGCGGTTTGGTCCAGGTTCACGACGTTTAATCGTTACTTTCCCTCAACCTCCTTGGTAAGGTAATTGTTACTCATAGAACCCCAAAATGAGGACTAGACCGCAGGATTAGACGTCTGCTCATCAACCTATTAACCAAATTGGTCCAAACCGAATGCCAATAATGCCAAATAACGAAATGCCATATCATGCTAGCCATACTTCCTGCTCAAGTGTGGGCTCCTGGCATTTGTGAGGTTGTCTGGGACTCCGGTTTTCACGCCGGTTGCCCTTTCTCCTGCAGTATCGCTTCCCCCCTAAACGTTCATATCATGTGAATATTGTTGAAGTCCTATTATGACAAAATGGGACTTGAGTGTCATCGTTCATGATGCTTATCTTCTACACTACCACACCTCTACAACATCTGTCCATTTCTAAATGATTAAGAGCTTACATTGCATTGAATGTCAGCCATCTCACTGACATGGTTGTATTGCTATCATCAGAGAGGACTCATTTGTCTCACACTACGTACTACTTCCCTTTGTGCAGTCCAAGTATCTCCTGTCCAGCTGTGACCGTTGAGGAGCTAACTTTCCATTGCATTACCAACCTTCACATCATGATAACATCGTTGAATTCCCGTTATGACAACATGGGACTTCAGTGTCGATCATTCATGTCGCTTTTCTTCGACACTACCTTCCTCACCATTACAGTGTTCCCTGTCGAGCTCCGGAGGTTGAGGAGCTTTCCGTTGTATTACCAGCCATCACATCATGTTAACATTGTTGAATTCCTATTATGTCATGATGGGACTCAGGTGTCCACATTGATGACCCTTTCTCCTGCACTCTCCACTCACTTTTGGAGCGTTCTGTATCTCCTGTTCTACTCCAACATTGAATTCCTATTATGAGGAGACGGAACTATTGTGTCCACACATTGGTCCACTATATTCCATCCGTGGACATGGATGTTTAAATTTTTCAAGCTTGACAACATTTAGTCGGAACGACTTCCACCATGAACAGCTTTGCCGTATTCTTACTGAAAATTTTCCTACTTCATCTCCTTATTTCAAATATTTTCCTCGCTTGTAGTTCACTCTGAATTTCTCACTTCCTTACATATTTTGTGACAAGACCCATTTGTTTTCCTTCCAGAATCACTTTTTGATGTTGAACATAGCACTTTATTAACCCTTCACTCTTTATAGAACTCTCTGCCCTTACGCTTTCCAGAGTGTGCCCTGCTTTTCCGATGCTTCTTGAGTTTGTTTCAAATTTACCCCATTCTTTCTGTATGGATAATTCTTCCCACTGCTCCAATTTTGAGTACATGATCTGTTTGGTGATTTACTTTGGAGAAAATGTAATGCTCTCATTGTAACAAGCTTTGGCTTACAATTTCCCTTAGTGTAAACAGTTTTTCTGGATCAGGTGAGTAAATGAAACGTAGATATAAGGATTTCTTGGTCGATTTGAACCCATTTTCAATAAATTACATAGGTATTGCATATTATATTCATGTTTTAATTTTATCACCAACCGGCATACTTGTTTGGTTATGGCTAAACTTCCAAAAATTTGAGGATGCATAATTCAATTTGCTGGTTGGTTTTTTAAGTCTGTCCATCTTCTGCTGTGGTTTTTGTTGTGTTTCGTTTATATTCGCTTGTTCCATTTTTGCTCATCCTATTTCATTTCTTCTCAGTTTAACAGGTTTGAGCTTTTGAAATAGGTACCTCCATGGAAACGATCAACTATTGTTCATTAAGGATTTTTATCATATAAGTGTTGTTGCCCATCAGCGGACCCCACTCCTGCTGTAGACATGTACGCTTTTGGGATGTGCGCACTTGAAATGGCGGCGCTGGAAATCCAAGGAAACGGCGACTCTGGGACTCTGGTGACGGAGGAACATATTAAGAAGACGATAGACAGCCTGGATGATCCAGGGCAGAAAGACTTGATCACCAAGTGCCTTGCGAGGGATGGAGCCAAGCGCCCCTCTGCCAGGGAACTCCTTTTTCACCCAATACTCTTCGAAGTGCATTCTCTCAAGCTGTTGGCAGCTGATGCTTACGTCAACAATTATGGTAAGCGTTTCATTATTCCAGTAAGCCAAAATACTAACTCCTACATGGACATGGACATTTGAAGGACCAAATCATACCATGCGCTACTTCGAAACTAAAGCAGTTGTGTAGATACCTACTAGCATAATTTTGTTGGAATTTATTCTTTGGTTTCAAACTTTCCATAGTTCTTCCTCTCAACCGTTGCAATTTTAAAAATTAATTACAACAAATCATCACTAGGATTGCAGCCCGTTTTACTGTTCTGGTAATTTATAACTAGAATGGTCCCATTAGAAATAAATCAAAACTCAATTAATTGTGCACATTGCAGCCAATACCTCCGACTCCATAACTGACGAAATCGTACAAAGGATGCACTCGAATGATGCTGTTCTTGCTGAGATCACTCACCCCGGCCAAGATCCTATTCATTACAAAATAGGTGATGCTCCAGTTAGCGAGAAACTCGAAAAATTCGTCGAAGACGTGAAGTAAGTGGAGTTTTTATCAATTATGGATATTGGCGTAGTAGTAGATGTTATGGGATGTGACGTAGTAGGTAGCGGACATACATTCTGCATGCAACAAATATGGGCCTCATGTGCGAACTAATAGTGCTGCCTTTTGGAGTGAACATGCATATTAGGTATTAGAGAGGGATGCACATTAGGTAATAAATGGTTAAGATTAATGCTACTTTTCTATGGCGGTATTGGGGATGGATAACCCAGCCCAAGGCTAGCAGTTGTAAAAATCTAGTTCAAGGGTAAGATCAGAATTTCGGAGCTTAAAAATCTAGTTTAAGGATTAGTTTAGGATTTCGGAGCTTAAAAATCTAGTTTAAGGATTAGTTTAGGACTTTGGAGCTTAAAAATCTAGTTTAAGGATTAGTTTAGGATTTTGGAGCTTAAACATCTATTTAAGGATTAGTTTAGAATTTCGGAGCTTAAAAATCTAGCTTAAGGATTAGTTTAGGATTTCTGAGCTTAAAAATCTAGTTTAAGGATTAGTTTAGGATTTCGGAGCTTAGGATTAGTTGATTCGTCTCAGTAAGTGCCATCTGAATTTGTAGCTTACTCTGTTTAAGTTTATTTATTCATTCTCGTAGGAGCTAGGGTTGATTTATTGTTTTTGCCTTACGTTTTACGGAGTTTTCAACATTTGTGTACTATGTAAATTGCACCTGTGCTGAGGTAAAAACATCCCTGCAGTTTTTCAAGTTACAGTGGTCTGTCATACTTTGTGTATTAATTAGGTCCTACATTAAACCGTCATGTTTCAGTTTAGATCTTGAAATGTGTGTTTCAGCTTTGTTTAAATTAATCACTGCCAAATCTTTTGTAACTCCTCCAACCATTTGTCTCCATATCTTGCTTGATTTACTCAGATAAGTATGTTGTTTGTCCAGATACGGTATTTACCCTTTGACGGCGTACAAGTCCAGGCAGAAGATTCCTCCTGTCACCAAAACGAGGCCGTTGACGCCTGAAGTTTCGGAGTCCGTCAAATCCGCAAGCCCAGAACCAGTGGATGTGGAAGCGCGAAGGGTTGTAAATATGATGTGCAATGTCAAACCCAAGGACCAAGCTAGCTGCGAGCTAATGGTAACAAAACTTTTCCTATCATTATCATTACTAAGCAACATAAGTACCTACCATTATGGTGATTCGCATAATTAATCATTGAAACGTGCTGTTTTGGTAGCGTTTGAAACTTTTGTGTGCATTGTGATACTTGATTTTTCGTCTACAAGTGAACGTGATGTCTTCATGTAGCTCTTGATTCTCTGTGTCATCTATTATCAGATTAACCTGATATATAACTTGCACATGGCTTACTGTAATATAGGTCAACTGTCTATGCAGTAAGCCCAGGTAAAACCATTGCTGATGTTAATGAGGCTGAATGAGTTAATAGGACATCATTGGACGTCTCGTGTCCTTGAAACTTTCAGTTTGAATAACGGTTGTGAGCTTATGATCGGAAATTTAGTGTTTTCAATTACATAATGGTCCTTATGACTTTAGGAAGTGCTCCTGTATTTCAGCAAAGTGAATAAAGTAAAGTAAACAGCCATTCCAGGCTTTTCATCCGACTGACCTGCCAGCCTGTATTTCATAGGTAGTACTCCTTAGAATCAGGACAGTGTTTCAACTAACATGAAAGCCAGGTTCCTGATACCGTTAAAGAACGTACTTGTAGTAGACGTAGTGGTTCGATGAATAGGTATTTTTTAGTGCGAAGTTTAAGCTCGCCTGGTGTTAGTTATGGCTGAAGGGCCTACTCGGGTTTCACTTTATAGAAATCTTCACTTGCTACTTCATTGTTACGTATCGTATAATACACAAATACAAAATTTTCCACTCCCAAACATCGACACTATGACTACAGGAGGTTTGTTTTTCATGAGGGTGTAGAATATTCCCGTTCAGGATCCATTGACGAAATGAGTCTAGTTTGGGAGCGCTATCCACTTGCTGATAAGGCTGATAATGGAATTGTCCGAAACCGGTACCGTAAAACCCGGTAATAAGGGCCACTTTCCAACTTTTACTTGATTTTTCACCCGCAGGTAAATTTCCTAAACATTTAATTTTTGGTTCTTCATGAGTCTAGAGTTGTAGAATGATTTCCCAGAACTAGATTCGATGTAGGGTTGAATTTATGTATTTGTTGGTTGTCTGACTGATCCTGATTACCTTAAAAATCAGCGTGCTTAAAATCGACTTTAAACCCCGGGATCACGTCGGAGGCATCGTGATTACCCTCGAGTTGCTGATAGAGTATAAATTCCTGTAGCCTACAAAACCGACACAAACACTCTGCAATTGAAATTATGTTGGTCATACCTACCTAAGGACTTTCCAAAACAAATAATTTAAAAAAAAAAACTGGTTCCAGATATCACACATGTCATCTTCACTGATAAAGTTTTGCCAGCTGGTGCTGGTACGGAAAGTGACAGATAACGAACATAAGAATCAGGTGGTGGTTGTTGGTTAGAATGTTTTCTTCCCTGCTGTATTCCATGACTGACACTTGGTGACAGAGGTGCCCCTTGGTTTCATTTCTAAAAAAACATTGCATCTGCATTTCAGTACCAAATAATTGGAATATCGAAGGTTCGACTCTTATTACCCTACCAACCCTTGTTAGCAGGTTTTACCGTACCTAGTAAAGGAACTGTCACCTATTAGAACTTGTCATTTTCTTGGGCACTTCCTGTCAACATGGGTACAAAATCAGTCTGAATAGTGGTCCTAGAAGATCGCCTCAATAAGGCACTATATCGTATCGAAAGGTGCATGCCCATAATTTTATCTATCTCAGATATGGATGGTTGACACATTGTTTCGTATATAGCGTTCTTTCGATGCGGTGGACTGGAATGCAATAAGGCCGACCATATGTTTAAAAACCCTTAGAAACCGCCACCATCTTTTCCATATTGCGATGACTGTTGGTTTGTAAGGACAAACAGTCCTGGACCAGTCCGGGATGGAACTGCGTTCTGAAAATGAGGGGGATAGAGCCATCCAGAATTGACTCCAAAACCGTTTTTGTCCAAACGTGCACACTGATTATTCCGAACAGATAACCTGAAACGTTTTAACCTTCCATATAAGCTGAAGTAGAAGAATTGAGTGTGCATGTGAGACTGCAGTTCTCGGAAAAAAATCCAGGACTGCTAGAACTGGTCCAAAGGGACCCTGGTCTCTTGATCCAGGACCACTTGTGGTGCTGTCCGAACACACAAAAAGGGAGGTGACTTGGATAGAACAATCCAGGACTGTCTGTGGGAGTGAACCTTAACACACTTGAAGTACCATAATTATGTATCACTATGTATACACAAGTGATCCCCCCCCCCTCCGCCACGTGTATTAGATGTATACGCAGGAAGGTGCTCTGTTACAATTGCCCGACGGTCCGAAATCGAATTATTGTGGGAATCTGGCCATGGATACTTGAGATGTTTATGGATCCTCCATCAGCTTTAGCGTTCAGGAATTTTGCCTACAGAGGTCATGGTGATTTTTCAAAAAGACAGCTGTTTCTGCATGGGGCTAGAGGTAATTCCCTTCTAGGGAATCCTTCTAGGGTTCCTTTCTAGGGGGTGTGTATCAAAATGATACATGTGGCACCCTGCAGCTGAATTAGTCTAGAAAAGCTGATTTTTGATACACTCTTCTTTTTTTGTTGGAAGGTAGTTGGAATGTCATAAAATGGTAAGAATTGTACACGTTGAGTATTTTCACCCAGCTGAAATTAGTAAAGTACTGGGGGGGGGGGGGGGGGGGTTTTAGGCGTGGCACTTCTTGTTAAATCTCCTAAGAAACCTACTGCTCATAATTTATGATTCTGCTCCATCTACTCAAGTTTGACTTGAATCTGATGTTCATAAACAAAGTCTTTCTGTAGATTCTTATTGTATTCATTCCAGATATACCTACTCCTCTGTTACACCAACATGGTTTAGGATGTTGACTATGACTATTTAACATTTATTCTAGGTTCTAATGATATTTTGTTTAGCTTTGAAATTTCCTTTCTTTGTCCTCCAGAAAGTACCAATAACTCGAATTTTCAATTCCAGATGACGATCCTCCTCAGGATGGATGATAAAATGAACCGGCAATTGACTTGCCACGTTTCTGAAATCGACAATTCTTTTGTGCTGGCGCAGGAACTCGTCTATTTCGGTTTTATCAATGAGGTAGGTACATACAGTTTTATTTAACCTCATTGGTGGAACCAGCAGAAGGGAAGGTTATGGGGCTATAGGCCGAGGGCTCCAGTTTCTCTTCTAGAAACCCACCTCTTGGGATTTTTTTCTACATCTGCCACTTGTTTGCTTTAATTATTGTACTTCCGTGTTTTACCCAAAAACTGATCCCCAACACGATAGGGTGTCTCTATGACCACCTACTTGCCCTGCTTGCTTCTGCATTGTTTTGTCGTGTACTTGATATCCATAATTATGTACCTATGTTAGGAGCCTGTGATAAGTCCGCTATATTACTGTGCCTCTGTCATGTTCATTCCATCTCTTGTATTTCCATTTCTTCACAGAGCCCTTTCCCAATAAGTAAGTTGTCCTTCTAAATTCCGGTGTTGACAGACCGCATTATAATTTTCGTTGGTATTATTATAACTTGTTATGAAACTTATTTACTTTGTACCTATTGCAAATTGCACCAGGAACACTCCAGCAGCTCGGTGGATTGTCCTTCCAAACGAATGAGACAATTTATTTTTATTTGCATTTCTTTTTGTCCATTTTTTAAATTATATTTCATTCAAAAGTCCCTGCACAGTCAATGAAAATAGATTCTACCCTATCATATAAAACTATAATATAAATATGTGGAATTCACGTAATCTACGTAAGTATCAAATATCACACTGATGATTATAAGTGGAGAGTCAAGTCCATATTAATGGACAGCATTCAGAGTACCTTTTAGGATCATACCAGGGTTTCGAACTTTTGTCGTCATCAACATATGCATATATTCACCAAGTGCTCATTAGATCTGCCTGACAATGAAGCACCCATTGTATGTGATCAGTTTACCAGTGCTATTTCTGTTGCATCATGGTGACAATATATTATGTTTGGGATCTTTTTGGTTACCGAAAAACGTTATTAGATGATTGCTGTTGACAGGTGTACACAAAATTATGACAAATATACCATTTTTAGGTAGGTATTGAATATGAGGACATTTCACTGTTAATCTCGGGAAATATTAATTTTTTTAGCACTGGATTTTTCTGATGGTTAGCTGACACATAGAAAACTGTAAGAAACCATCCAAGATCCAATGCCATCTTGATAAGCACGTGAGGTTTGATGATGGTTGGGAATCGAGAAGGCAGTGCATGGTCAGTTCTCGTCCGCCTGATTTCCTGTGGACTGGAATGACGATCAGGAAACTGGCTTTGGGTAGTCAGTAAAACACTGCGAACAGCAGAAAAGAGTCTGAGATTGGGCGATTGGTTGATCGTTGTTGATTTGAGTTTTCTATGGTTTATAGTGTAAATTTAAAGTAAATAGTAGTCGTTTTGAGGTAGTTCGAGTGTTACTCAGAAAACTCGTGCTTTCAGTCATGCTGCACAGCTGGACTTATAAACTGGAGTTCATTTAACTATTGCGTTGTGGACTTGCTCATTGAGATATCGGCCATTAGTACTTTGAGCGCTATGTACATAGGTATTTATGCACACCTGGTTCGTCCACCACACCCCGTGCATTGTGACTGATGCACAGGGGAAGGCCCTGTTTCAAGGTTGCCCTTGGTCCGAAATAGAATTTTAAATGTTAGCAGGAATCTAATGCTGAAAATCCGTTATACTCAAATACACTGAACACAAAAGTGAAGTTAGCGTTTAGAAAAGTCCCCAACAGAGGGCAGGGTGAGTGCTCAGTAAACATACAAATGTAACAATACAAAAAGAGTGTGTATCAGATTGTTTGTGTGCATTTGGCGCCTTGTGAACAGCTTCGGTATATATAAACTCGTTTTTTTAAATGTGCACATATTTGGTGCTCACTCCATTTTTTGTTGCAATAAGTTGGAATTAGTGTAAAATATGTAGAAACACAAAAATTGAGGATTTTGTAACGTCCACAGATAGGTAAAAACACAGTGGCATGGAGGTAGGTAAACCATGGTTTTAGTGGTACTTGAAGTGTTATGACTGGACAGTTAAAATGTGAATTTTGTCCTCTAATGGCTTAAGATATACATACATTTGTGTACATCTTTTTTAATATAGTTTCAACTTCCTGATATTCAACTGATTTCATTGCTGTTGATTTCACTGCTGTAATTACCAGTCCAAAATAACGTTTCCCCCTTGTTCCAGGCCGACAAGGACAAAATAAGCCTGTTGATCGAGGAAACGCTCAGAACAGGTTCCCTAGCGAGATCGCAAAGCATATCTCAGCAAGACACGAGCGCCATAGGCGGCACCAACGGTATCTCTTCCACATGTGCCACGCAGGCAATGTCCCCCCACTCACCTATCACTCCTGTGCAAACAAGTAGCTAGTCCCAACCGCTCACCTCAGTTTAAAATATATTTCAACATTTCCCGTACCCTCCCCCGTTATTTATATTTATTAATTTTAAAATTCAAAGAATGAAAAGGGGGAAATAAGTGGTTGCACTTGACTGTCTTCTAAGCTTCCTTGTAAATGTGAAAACCAGTGCACTTCTTCCTTTTTTCCCCCTTTATATATTTACGGTGTCAGAAAACGGTTTGACTGTACTAGAGCTGTCAACTCCCGATACATTCCTCGCGCTCTAACCAAACTCCAGTCACTAACTCGACTCTTTGAGGCTCATTTCACCTTTTGATCGTCCATAGTTTCAACATCTCTTTGTGATTCGACTCATGATTTCACCTGAACTTGTCCGATCTCGAATTATTGTTTCCTGGCAGTTTCATTGTAAATTATGAACGAGGTCAGTGGTAGGAAATAATCTATTTATGAATTGATTTATAACGGGTGCTATACTAATTCATTTTGTGTCCAAAAAAACCATGTTTCATCCAGATTTAATGGTGCAGAATGGCGTGTATAGTTGTCGCATGTTTACTTTAACACTGCGTATAGTTGTCGCAGAAAAGAGATATAAGTCCAACAATATATACACCTGCTCTTCTTGCATTTCTAGAAGGTTATGATGAAGGGATAGAAGAAAAAGAACTTGTATGGTATGAAAACAGAGAAATGTTTACCTGCATTCGTGATCTCTGAAACTCGCATTTTGAAGTCAATAACATCTCAAACCAAAGCTTGAAGACAGTTGATTTCTGTGGCTGTCATTGTCTGCCACACAACAAGCTGCACCAGCTGTTAGCCACTGAGGTGGGTCATCTTGTTGGTAATGTGATTCTACTGTGATGCCAGTGCTCTTGATAGAATTTCCAGTGTGATTTGTCTCCTATTGAAAATAGGCTTTAGACGACTCATGACCGGCCTAAATTGCATATAAATTGAAACAACACACTCATATTTTCTCATACACATCTCTTTTACTTACTAAAAACGGACTATAAGGCTTGAAATTTAGTGAGTAGATACTCAAGAGACAGAATCTCGCAATTTAGAATTGTATCAGGGCCACTGCTCATCACATGGCTAGATTTGGAAATTCATAGCTCAATACAATATTGTTTTAATGGTTTGAGGTAATTGACTTACTAGTTTCACCTTATATCCTTATGCTTTGACCCTTCGATCACCTGAAAACCAGTTTATTAGCTGTTCCCAAAATGTTTTATTTGGATTGCATCTGGGATTATTTCTAACGGTGTTACCTATTGAGATTGGACGAGTTCAGTGAACGAGCAGTAACCTACTTGTCACAATGGATGAGCGGATGGGAAATTCGTGGCTCGGGTTTATCACATCCATACGCTGAATGGTGGTTATAGTAAAGACTTGATTGTTCATAGGGTCATTTAAATATAGTTTAAAACTGAATGATTTTTGTACTAACTCGCGATACCGGCACCTTAGGGTTGTCATTGTAACCTAGCTTTTAGTGTTTCATTGCTAAGACTTTATGGCAGTCATTTTGTTTTCGTTATTTTTTTTGTGCGTATTCAGGAAAAACGAAGACTTGACAAAATTTGTAATCCTAGATGTTCTATGCGTTGTATCTTAGGTTAATAGTTTTTCGGCTGAAACTTATCAATTTCTCAACATCATTTTTGTCGAGCTGCTTACTTTATTAAGTGCTTATTTTCTTTGTGACCGCTGAAGATTGTACCGACGAAAACGGCCTTAGATTTATTTCACGGTTAACCGTTCCTCCCAAAATGGGTACAACAGGTGCGACGTAAACTCCCGTATTAGAAAATCGTCGTAATGAACCAGTCAGCACTGTACCACAGCCTCTGTGATCCCTTCAAAGATTGAACCAGTAGATGTACCTTCCGCCGTAGAATAAAAAGTTTCGTTACCAGCAAGAGAAGAACTTCACGTACACGTCTAAAAGTTGTGATATTCGAACGTGTATTTATGTACTTTAAATTTACTCAACTGCCAATACCACACAACTGGGAGACCGAACTAATGCTTAGTTAGTAAACCTGTACAATTTTGAAACACCCGATACAATAGGTTACCTATTTTTTCCCCCAAGCTTGATTGTATAAATGAATTATTCAGCATTTAAATATATTATTTCGAGCATATATGCGTGTGCCATTCTATGAATCAGCTTGTTGCCTTTGTTTGAGGTTTTGGTATTATTTTACACGATCAGTTTTGTTTTGTAATCAGCTATTTAAAGTAAAACTAAAATATTTTTACAAATTATTATCTATTTAGTTATTTTAAGGTTATTTTTCTGAATGTTACGTTTTCATTTATGCACTTAATCCTCCCTGACTTGGAAACAGTCTTCCTTTCATCGGTCACCCCGAACCTGTCAGACGTGTTGTCGCTTCCTGCGATGCGCCTTATGGTTTCCCCTCCTCTCCAGTGGAGTTGTAAATACGATTGCACTTGATCATCGGTCTAGATAAATATTTATAATTATGTAAGAATTTGCATCGGACGCAGGAATTCTAGTTTCTAATCAGCTGAACCCCATCCCCGACCCTTCCCGTTGGTTTCGATAGCACAAAGTGTTTTTTAAAAAGTCTGTACAGCGAAGGTGTATCATAGGTGTGGAGCATAGGTCCGCTCAGTTATACACAGAGTTGTGAATATTAGAATTTTCTCCTATATCTCCGCCTGGTTTTGTGTGGTCGGGTGGAAGGAAATCTTCCGAACGGTGGTTTCTGTCTAGTTGTGTAAGGCAGCCATGCACTTGCGATTATTAGCTGTTGATAATATGGCGATGCCCTATTATCTACCCTAATATTCATGAACAGAATGGTACCCCAGACGGGGTGTATCGTTCCATCAGCCAACTGATGGGTTCGACAAAATCAATTCAGAATCAGTCGAAAACTTGATACGATATCCATTATCTAACTGTCCATTGTCAATGTAATTTCAAGATGCGAACAGCTGCTCCCTGTGTCGGCTACGTCCCAGAAACAAACAGGACTTCATGGACTCTTTTTTCTTGTTTATCCTTATACGTTAAAACTCACACTGATTTTTCTCTAGTGGCATTTTTCTATTGCGCATAATCACTGAAAGATCCCTTTTGATCCAGTATGCAACTAATGATGTATCTAATACACTTTTCTAGGAGTCATGGTTTTGCTACCTTCAACTCACTAACTACGTTGTACAATACTGCCCACCCTCTTGCCAGATGTTTTTGTTAATATAGCAATCCCTCAGTGGATTGAAATGTAATGTTATACCGATTTTATCAGACATAGTGAAGAGATTGATACAAAAATTACCTACTCAGTGGAGACAATACTTGGTGCTAATCTGAAACCCTAAGTGCATGGCCGCCCCCCTATGAAACTTGTCAGTTTTTGTTTGCTCACAGTTGATCACATTGTCCTTGCGCAAGCTTTAGAAGAGAAGAAATTTTTAGCTGTAAATCTAAGGTATGAAATAATATTAGAAAAACTACGCATATTTAAGAATTTGTAGACAATTTTTTTTTAGAATTGGAAAAAAATGACTGATACGCGCTGCGATAAAGCTGATGGCTGTTTTAATTGTTATTACCTAATATTGATAACAATTTATCGTTTGTGGATAGGAGAAAATTTCTGAAAATTGCATTTTAGTCCTTCTCACTAGTTTTATATTTAAATTTAAAAAAAGTTGTCATTCACTGTAATAATGAATATTCCGTGTTTTTGTTTAGTTCTTTGCCATCACTGTTAACTGATGTTGGTAACAGAAGGCGCGGAGAAGAGAAGTTTGTTGCAGTATTAACCTTTTGATGAAAATGTACACAACCTCATTGATTTTGATTACTGCACATCATTCATCAAATTTTCCTTTTTGGCATCACCAATATAATTTGTTTCATGTCAAGTTTATTTTCGTATATTTAGCGAATTTTCAAGTTCTAATTTGTTTCACTTCACCTTGGTAACCTGATTCGTTCACATTGGTAACCTGATTTGCTTGGGTGGGCATACTGTATACAACACCTATGTCCGTTATGTGTGATGATGGTCGTCAGCTAGCCGTTACTGTAGGCAGTTGTGTAGAAGCAGCATTGCTCGCTCAAATCGAACAGACACATTGGTTATCAGTACCTGCTTCGGCTTTCAGTTTTCAAGTATTACCAACTTCTCTATCTCCTATGAATTTTCAGTTTTATCATCGATGTGGGAAAGAACTTGTCTGGTAAATAAAAAATTGTACTATTGTATTGAATTCATTCTGTTCACAAACCCTAAAGCATTTGCTTTAATGAATCATGTACTGGTCACCAGGATTGATTGTATAGATCTGATAATGGATGACAATTTATTTTAGACTGCATAGGTACACGCTTTGTACTAATTCGATTTTTTCTAGGTTTCAGCTACAGGAAATCCGTGGCAGGAAGTAAATAATGAACAACTGTGTGTTGAGTTACATAGACCTGATCACGGGTCATCCAAGACAACTAAACAGAAATGAGTTTCTTCACGTTTTTAAAATGAGTACCGATCTGTTTGAAGTGCTACTTTTATTTTATTTAGTAGGTATCTCTTAATATTTTACCCTTATTTTGCCTTAAAAGTGACTAGGGTACTTGAAGAAATTGATAAAAACATCGAAATGATAATGTGAGTAATGGTAAACTATTTAGGAGACATATATCCCTGTTAGTTTCATATAAAAATGCAATTATTAAAGTGAAATAGAAAAATTATAACAATAATTTATTTATATAAAATGGCAAATAAACAATAATAATTTATAAGCCAACTAAAATCGATTTAATATCTTAGAGTAAGTTGGTAAGATTTAAGTTGAAATAGCAGAATTAATTGATTATAACCATTGAGTCTTTGATGCTTCATCCCTTAACATTTCCCCCTCCCACCATTCAAGCGATTGCTGCAGGCGAAAGAGGGGTACAGTGTACAGTGAAACACTTTTTTATTTTTCCAGACTTAAATATCAAATCCATTGTACAGTGTAAAAGGTGTAGAAATACTTTCTGACATATCGATAGTATATTGCATTAGTCTCCAGTTGTTTTATCACATAGCATCACACAAAAATTGTTGCTGTTGGAGCACAGTGAGACAAAAACAAAAGGTGTGGGATGAGTAAAATCAGCTGCATTTTTCCAGAAAGTTATTTTTGAAATACCCAAAAAAATACAGGACCAGGATAGTACCCAGGTTTGAAATACACTGTTACTGACATAACATGAACAGGGATGGTTAGGGATCCTACCCATCCAACTGGAGTGAGTTGCCCAGCCAAGAGTACCAGGGGGTGCACCTTCTATCTTGTGTGATTTGAAGTGGACCCTTGGAAAGATCACAGCAGGAGGAAGGGAGTTTCCGTATGCTGAAATACTGCAGCATGTAGTCATGAAGACCATACCCACATCATATTTTAACACCTTATCACATATGCCTTCAAGAGCAATTCTTGTTCAGAGGAGAATACGTCTCACGTTATTGTAGGGTGTAGGCCATAGCTCTCCCTTCGCTGTTCATGTCTTACCTATCAGTAAAATGTGACATGCTTAATATTTGTCAGGTCAGCTCTCCTAATAGACGTAGGTACCATATTTGACCAAAGAAACAGCTTCCTTCATATCATCTGCGAAAAAAGGCCTCTTCCAGGTTTTCTCACTCGGACCATGCTAGGAAGAACGAAACGCAAAATGAAGAAATTCCTGTTACGATGATGATTATTTATAGCGATGAGACGACGAAACATCTGACTGGGGCATCTTGAAACGTTTCAATGAGCCCCATCCTCTACGTTTCAATCTGCCCCAGTCGCCATCTTAGCATATTTTTATTCCCAGTTTGATTGTACACAACAGAACACAATGGAAACCAGCTTATTCTACACAATAAACTGATTCAGAACAACAATAGTATGCAATGAACATAGTTTTAGCGAATTTTCAAAGAAAATGAAGCTATTGCAATGGCTTCGAAATTTAAATAATATAAATTTTTGGAAATTTTCTTCATAGAAATCCGTTTCAGACCATTCTAAAACGATTCCTGAAATTTAACACTTTTAGCGAATTTTCAAAGAAAATGAAGCTATTGCAATGGCTTCGAAATTTAAATAATATAAATTTTTGGAAATTTTCTTCATAGAAATCCGTTTCAGACCATTCTAAAACGATTCCTGAAATTTAACACTTTTTTATATGTATATATATATATTTATATATATATTTATTTATATATGTGTCACTCCAGACGATAACTCTCGATAGAATTGAGATAAACAGCTCAAATTTGCACAAAAAATCTATCTTGGCAATCGAAAGGCTAAGTTCGAAGATGGGCGAAATTGGCCTACTCTAAGGAGGGTTTTGGCGCATTTAAAGTGCGCAAAAATTACCCAAAAATCCCCAAAATGTTATTTTCCAACAAGTGACCCCTCATTTTAAAGGCTTTTGCACGCTGAACACGATGGTGGAATCGGATTTTAGATATCTTGATCCGTTCTCAAATTAGAGCATTTAAAGTGCGCAAAAATTACCTAAAAATCCCCAAAATGTTATTTTCTAACAAGTGACCCCTCATTTTAAAGGTTTTTGCACGCTGAACACGATGGTGGAATCGGATTTTAGATATCTTGATCCGTTCTCAAATTAGAGCATTTAAAGTGCGCAAAAATTACCCAAAAATCCCCAAAATGTTATTTTCCAACAAGTGACCCCTCATTTTAAAGGTTTTTGCACGCTGAACACGATGGTGGAATCGGATTTTAGATATCTTGATCCGTTCTCAAATTAGAGCATTTAAAGTGCGCAAAAATTACCCAAAAATCCCCAAAATGTTATTTTCTAACAAGTGACCCCTCATTTTAAAGGTTTTTGCACGCTGAACACGATAGTGAAATCGGATTTTAGATATCTAAATCCGTTCTTAAATTAGAGCATTTAAAGTGCGCAAAAATTACCCAAAACTAGGATAATCTTTAAACTCTTACCCCCACCCCCTTAGAGTGGTCAGATTGAAAAATGTGAGAAGTATTAATTGAAGACGAGAGTTCGAAGCAAAAAAGGGGGAGGCAAACGATTAGTACAACTCCTTGAATTTACCCACAGCGATCAAATAAATAAGCACTTAGTACAATTACGTAATAAACAAACGGTAGAATCAGGATGGACAAAACGTACAAATTAAAATAAATACGAAGAGAATATACATAGAAAACCAAATTTTAGACCGAAGTTTTCCTTTATTCAAAACCATAGCCATTAATTCGAATATTTCTTTGAAAATTCGCTCATTAAGTCATGCTGCATGACTGTTTTATTTTATATATATATATATATATATATATATATATATATATATATATATTTATTTATATATGTGTCACTCCAGACGATAACTCTCGATAGAATTGAGATAAACAGCTCAAATTTGCACAAAAAATCTATCTTGGCAATCGAAAGGCTAAGTTCGAAGATGGGCGAAATTGGCCTACTCTAAGGAGGGTTTTGGCGCATTTAAAGTGCGCAAAAATTACCCAAAAATCCCCAAAATGTTATTTTCCAACAAGTGACCCCTCATTTTAAAGGTTTTTGCACGCTGAACACGATGGTGGAATCGGATTTTAGATATCTTGATCCGTTCTCAAATTAGAGCATTTAAAGTGCGCAATAATTACCCAAAAATCCCCAAAATGTTATTTTCTAACAAGTGACCCCTCATTTTAAAGGTTTTTGCACGCTGAACACGATGGTGGAATCGGATTTTAGATATCTTGATCCGTTCTCAAATTAGAGCATTTAAAGTGCGCAAAAATTACCCAAAAATCCCCAAAATGTTATTTTCCAACAAGTGACCCCTCATGTTAAAGGTTTTTGCACGCTGAACACGATGGTGGAATCGGATTTTAGATATCTTGATCCGTTCTCAAATTAGAGCATTTAAAGTGCGCAAAAATTACCCAAAAATCCCCAAAATGTTATTTTCTAACAAGTGACCCCTCATTTTAAAGGTTTTTGCACGCTGAACACAATAGTGAAATCGGATTTTAGATATCTAAATCCGTTCTTAAATTAGAGCATTTAAAGTGCGCAAAAATTACCCAAAACTAGGATAATCTTTAAACTCTTACCCCCACCCCCTTAGAGTGGTCAGATTGAAATATGTGAGAAGTATTAATTGAAGACGAGAGTTCGAAGCAAAAAAGGGGGAGGCAAACGATTAGTACAACTCCTTGAATTTACCCACAGCGATCAAATAAATAAGCACTTAGTACAATTACGTAATAAACAAACGGTAGAATCAGGATGGACAAAACGTACAAATTAAAATAAATACGAAGAGAATATACATAGAAAACCAAATTTTAGACCGAAGTTTTCCTTTATTCAAAACCATAGCCATTAATTCGAATATTTCTTTGAAAATTCGCTCATTAAGTCATGCTGCATGACTGGTTTTTTTTACTTACGTCTCTTAATGAAGAAAAAAGTTGCTTCAATGATTTAAGCCATTAGGCGAAATCTTTGTATGACGGCTGCCCAAAGAAGACATTGGGTGAAGCACAGGGTACTGTAGCACAGCCTTGGGTTGGTTAACTCCTCAAATTAAATCCATCACATATTTGAATTACGAGCTGTTGTTTCACTGTGCCCCATGCTTCAATGAGCCCCACGCTCCCCTACACACCAAACTAATTCACTACAATGTTTTTATATGAAATGAGGCTTTACAATATTATTGACTGTTCCGAATAGCTGAATGATCATAGGGGACTTTCTTAAGCTCTCGGGAACAAACTAGCATTTACATTCTATAATGAACGTGGAATTCAGTACTATGGGATCCCCCACATGCCGAAATGCCTTCCTCAATGTGGCTGCCTCCTCCTCAAGGCAACTGCAAAGAGTTGCCTCAAGTTCACTTCTCACTTCAACTTTACACACAGAAATGATCTCTGTGATTTCTGTGCAGAATGTTTAGCACCTCGACCATTCAGATGGGCGTTTCATTAAAGATGAGCGTTTCTGTTCCTTTAAAAAAAATGAAACAGTTCCTTGAAAGGAGTATAGTTCTTATAAGTGCATCATTTCATTCCAGTTATTTCTCGTTTCAAATCAAACAACATAAACCTGAACTACAACAAAGAACGATTCAATAGTTGAACTATCGGACTGGCTTCTGGCATGGATGAAGGAACGGCTGAGTGATTCCAACTAAGTTCTTACTCCTTTGAACTGTTGTTCCGTGATACTATAAACTCCTTATGTTGTACCCACCCCATCTATACAACTAACCAAAGGAAATATCATTCAGTCGTTCAGTGGATACTATAAACCCCTCAAGTAATTCACCCCATCTGACTCCTAACAGACAAAAGGAACTAAAGTTCAGGGGACACTATCAACTCCTCTTGTTGGACACTCTTCCTATGAACTAGAATAGCTAACTCAGTTGCCATGTGAGTGAGTTACTGCTTCTTAGATTGTAATGCTCAGTTGGTATGTTCGGACAAGCAGTTCCAAACAGTTTGTTTGCTTTTCTCCAAAACTGGTAGACCTAAATTATTAATGAAATTTTTTATAGAGATCCCATTAGGGGTCTAGTTGGTCCTCGAAGCTTGGAATTTCTGTGAGTCAGCACACAGAAACGAAAATGGGGGGGGGGGGGGGGGATTGCAATTCTCAAAATCAATAGATAAAGCGAAAACTTACAATACAGTGGGTATTTTTTTCGACCAATATTTCGAGAATTATGACGTTTTTAGTCAAAATTTCGACCAACAGTCACGGTTTATATTTCAGTTCGCTCTAAATAACCCCTATGTAGAAACTAATACAACGCAAGTTGTACAAGAATGTAGAAACTAATACAACGCAAAATTGGTGGAAACCCCAGAAATAGCTATTTCAATTATTTTATATGAATGAAACAACAAATAAACAGCCATGATTTCTGTAGGTGTATGTCCAATAGAATAATAAACCCATGTGACAAGGACTTTGCAGCGTTTTTCAATCAAATTTTCGTTGAAATTCATCATTTTAGTTCAGTTTTCCATTCATTATTTTCAAGCATCAACATAAATCATAAACACGACGCAAAAATATTGCAACCTCTACTTGCGGTTGTCAACATTCCTGTCCACTGCGCTTGCGCGGAGCTCGACGGAACGCGGTAGGCGGTATGAAAATTTCTTCCGCCGACCGCTGTCCGCCCCTTCCGACAACATGGCGGCCACCCTGTCCCAACAGCCAATCAGATTGCGTTCCGCCCTTCCGCTTTCCGCACTCGTTCCGCTCCATGTGAATCCTGCTTAACGGCCTCGGAAATAACAGCCTCGACGTTACAGCAGACTACTTACTACTTACTTTGTCGCTCCTCTTGTACCTTGCGGTGTCGAGGTTTTGCAGAGAGCCTTCCATCCCTTACGATCCAATGCTCGTGAGCGGCCATGATTCCAGGATACTCCACGTTCCTCCAGTGAGACACGGACATTGTCTTCCCACCTGGTCCTCGGCCTTCCTCGAGCTCTGCCTCCCACGTATCTGGCTTCCCATGCCCTGCGAGGGTATCTCGTCTCAGGCATTCGGGCTACATGGCCGAACCATCTCATTTGCGCCTGTTCCACCTTCGTCAAAAGAGGCGTAGCCTTCAGACTGCTTCTGATGGTCTGATTCCGCACACGATCTCTTCTCGTCTTCCCCTCCACCCTTCGGAGATAGCGCATTTCCGCTGCCTGCAGCCGGCTTCTGTGCCTCGAGGTAAGGGCCCAGGACTCCTCACTGTGAAGCAAGATTGGGGAGTAGACGGTCCGATAAACAGCCATTTTTGTGGTCTTGCTGACTTCCCTCTTTCCAACAAATCCCCGGCTGATTGCGTGGTATAGGCGTCCAGCAGCAGCTATGCGATTGCCGACTTCCTGGTCAATAGAGCCATCCTGTCTGATTATGGCTCCCAGATACCTGAAACTGTCCACCTGTTCGAGCTGAGTTTCAGCGAGGTGTATAGAGTGCTTGGCTGGAGTGCGGGAAATCAACATCGTTTTTGTTTTAGAGCCACTTATCACCATGTTTCTCCTTCTCATTTCCTCATCCCACATGTTCAGGTTAAACTGCAGATTCGCTGCACTCTTGGCTATCAAGGCTACATCATCCGCGAATGCGAGCTCAGAAATATTCACCTGCCGCATCTTCCAGTTCCCGACGGTGAACTTTTTAGTGTAAGGCTTACACTCTTTCATTATGTCGTCCATCAGGATGATGAAGAGATACGGCGACAGAATTTCCCCCTGCCTGACTCCTGCTGTAGTAGTAAATTCTTCTGAAGTGGCCCCAGAAGTTCGAATCTTATTGCGGCAGGTGAGGTAGAAACTTTGAATCGCCCTGATCAAGTGGTTCGAAACTTCTCGCTTTCGGAGTACTCGCCACAGCTCATCCCACGGGACCCGGTCAAAGGCCTTTTCCAGGTCCAAAAAGCAGACGTGCGCCGAACCATTGTGGTCAATAATCTTCTCGGTGATCTGCCTCAGGGTGAAAATGAGGTCTTGTGTACTTCTTCCTTGACGGAAGCCACACTGGCTCTCCTCCAACTTATCTTCGACCACCTCCCTGAGGCGGGTCTCCAGGATCCTGGAGTAAACTTTCCCCGGCAGGCTAAGCAACGAGATTCCCCGATGATTGGAGCACTCTCTATTGTCCCCCTTCTTATAGATCGGGACAATGACGGAGACCTCCCAGTCGGATGGGATTCTCTTCGACCTCCAAGCCAAATTCATGACGTGCAGAAGTATCTCCTGCCCTTCCCTTCCCATGTATTTCAGCATTTCAGGGGTAATTCGATCCTCACCCGCTG
Organism: Leptopterna dolabrata; assembly: GCA_954871275.1. Taxonomy (NCBI): domain Eukaryota; kingdom Metazoa; phylum Arthropoda; class Insecta; order Hemiptera; family Miridae; genus Leptopterna; species Leptopterna dolabrata. The sequence goes on along the minus strand of OX940982.1, from coordinate 18,403,348 downwards.
CTTTACCAAGCTTCATCTTTCCTATGGCTCTCTGAAGCTCTTCCATTGAAATGGTGGGTCCGACGTCCTCCTCATCCTGCAGGTTCTCATCTCCGGAGTGTTGATCCGCTCGACCATTTCCCAGCAATTCCTGGAAATATTCCCTCCATCTGCCCATAATCTCATTTTCTTCCGTTAGCAGGTTACCGAGTTTATCTTTAATGAATTTCAGAGGGCAGTCTTTTTCCTTTCTCATGTTCTTCAAGATTCTGTAGAACAGTTTCTGGTTTCCCTCGTACGCATCCTGCATGAACCTTCCAAACTCCTCCCAGGATTCCGCCTTAGCTGCCAGGACTATGAGCTTTGTCTCATTCCGCTTCCTCTTATAGGCTTCCCATGCTTCTGGAGTTTTTGTTAGGAAATACTGTTTCCAAAGTCTCTTCTTTTCCTTGACATGTGCTTCAACCTCCTCACTCCACCAGCGAGTGCACTTTTTGGGTGCTCCATGTAAACTGGAGCCACAGACTTCTTCCGCCGCTGTTAGGACTACTGATTTAAAGTTGCTCCATGCCACTTCAAGGTCGTTCGGTCGATTCGTCAAAAAGCCAGCTGCTTTTGCTGAGACCTTTTCCTGAAACAGTTTCTGGTTCGCGGCATCCTTTAGTTTGTGTGTTTTTATTCTTCTAGTTCGGATCTTCTTTTTTTGAGTCTTTGATCGTCTTTGGATTGTCTCCATAATCAAGTCCATTTGGAGGAGGAAGTGATCCGATCCAATTTCTGGACCTCTCTTAACTCGACAATCTCGGACAAAAGGCATGAGTGATTGGCTAACTATTATATAGTCGATTATCGATTTCTCGTTTCTTGATGGTTCCGCTCGAGTGTACATATGTATCTCGCGGTGAGGAAACTTGGTATTGGTTATGACCAGGTTATTAGTGACACAGAGCTCCAGGGTCCTTTCTCCGTTATTGTTCAGGATGGGCTCTCCGTACGTCTCAATGACATTTTGCCACGGCTCTGGATTATTTCCCACTCTACCATTCAGGTCTCCTAGTACGATCATGTGGTCATTTGCCTCGTCCATCGTTCTTTGCAGGAGTTCGTAGAACTCATCTTTGGTCTGCTGGTTCTCGTCCTCGTTTGGTCCATACACCACTACAACAGAGAAGAGATTTTCAGCATCGAGAATATCAACGACCATAATCCTTTCATTTACAAACTTCCATGCCTTGATGTTTGTAATCTTATCTTTGTGGACCAGGAGGCCCACACCTGCTCTTGCTCGCTCCGACTTGTCTACTCCGCTATAGAGAAGGACGAATCCGTCCTCAAGCATTTCACAGCCTTGACCTTTCTTTTTTGTTTCGGTTATGGCTAGGTATTGTAGTTCGGTGGTGGAAACTTCCTTCACCAACTCCACCTCCTTTCCATTTAAGCCTCTAACATTCCATGTTCCGAAGGGGGTTGTCCGGTGTCCATGCCAGTTTCGGGATCGTTTTAGCAGTCCGGGTTTCTCTCTTTGGTTTCTTTTAATCAGTGTGTTATTCAGGCATGTGAGGGATTGGCCCACAGTGCCCTAGCTTGGTAGAGGGGTTGCCTCCTTAGGGCTCCCAAGCTAACCCCCTCGCTACTTCAGAGTCCTGGGTGGTTATTGACTCCTACTTCCCTGAGATGGAGTGACGTACCCTCCCATTCAGGCTATAGCGAGGTGTACCGCCGCCCGTTAGCCTACCACGAAGGCGTTTCCCAGGGTGAACCACGAGGAGGGGGGGGGGGGGGGTCGGATTTTTCACCCCTACAGCAGACTAACCTTACATAATTGTAACAGATTTGCCAGCTTACCGCTTCGGAAGTGATTTGTTTTTTCTCCTATGTCCGGCATCTATAGGAGGACATTAAAATTGAGAACGTTCGTTCCTCCGTCCGTTCGTCATTTGGATAGTTCCTCGTGAAGATTTACATACAGACTCACTGTATTTACATACAGTGGTGTAGCCAGGATTGTTGAATGGTTGGGGGGGTTATCGGAAATAGAAAAAGTTCCCGTCATGCAGCATGGTTATAAGAGCGAATTTTCAGAGACATATTCCCGCTATTGTGTAAAAAGATGATACAGCGAGAAACCCTACCACTTTTCTTAAAATTGTGTAATTTTTTTGTGATTTTATCCATTTTTACCGATGCTTGATCCTATAAAGTCAAATTTGACCCACCTGTTTCTGAGAAAAATAATCATCGAGATAGTCCCTCCGTCGTGATTAACCATCCCACCCCACACAACGTCAGCTGAATATTGATTTTAGCCATTACTACCAATTTTTTACCCCAAAAAATCAAAATTGCACCCCTATTCTGTGTGAGAAACAACTGAAATGGTATTTTTATATCTTTATACTTACCTTTCCATACCACTTCCAGTGATTTTATATCAATTGTTTGCAATTTTAGTCGTTTTTACCGACTTCTTACTCCCAAAAAATCAAATTTGACCGCCTTGGAATTTTTAAAAATTGCTCATCTTCGAACTCCTCCTTTTGTTTGGCAATAAACACGTTTTGGAGAAATTTGGAATTTTTATAACGAACCCAAGGACAGATATCATCTGGAGTGGCACATAAATATATATACATAATATATAAATTTTTGATAAAATCTAGGGATGAACCTGAGGATGATCTGAAACGGAATTGTGTACAAAAATATTTCAAAAATGCATGTTCTGAAAATGTTACCCATTGCAATAGCTTAATTTTCTTTAAAAATTCGCTAGTAAGGTTTGACATTACAAAGCCGAATTTAAATTAAATTTAGCGAAGCACTAAATGTAACAGGTAACGTTAGGTAAGATAAACTGACGAAATAAAAAATTTACTTGGCTACAATGCTCGCGAGTTTTCAAGGAAAATGAAGCTATTGCAATGGGTTCAAAATTTTCAGAATATAAGTTTTTGAAATTTTTTTATAGGCAAATCCGTTCATCCCTAGATTTTAACAAAAATGCATACGCATATTATCTATATTTATTTATGTGTCACTCCAGAAGATATCTGACATTGGGTGTGTGATAAAAATTCCAAATTTCGCCAAATGTTTATTATTGCCAAACAAAAGGATGAGCAATTTTCAAAAATCAAAGGGGGTCAAATTTGAGTTTTTAGGGGTCAAAAAATGGTAAAAACGGCTAAAATTTATAATATATATCACTGAGGATGAGTGAAGACAGAAAAATACCATTTCAGTTGTTTTTCACACAGAACAGGGGTCTAATTAGGATTTTTGGGGGTCAACAATCGGTATTAAGGGCTAAAATCAATATTAATTCACCTGAAGTGTGGGACGGTGACGGACTATTTTGATAAGTATTTTGAAATAAACGTAATTTAACTGTTTAATCACGTTTGATTTATCGTTTAATCTTTAATTGTTGTATTTGTTTGTTACTTTCGTGAATTTTATCATTCTTAAGATTTTATTTTAATTTGTAAAGTTTTCGAGCCAATGTGGGGGGGTATGACCCCCACTACCCCCCCCCCCCCCCCCCCCGGCAATGCCACTGTACAGGCTATAATAGAAACGGGAAATGCAATAGTTTGAAAAAACGCTGCAAAGTCCTTGTCACATTGGTTTATTATTCTATTGGACATACCTACAGAAATGTTGGCTGTTCATTTATTGTTTCTTTCATGTGTAATAATTGAAATAGTATTTCCGATGGTTTCCACCAATTTTGGCCCCCATAACACGAATTAGGTACGATCCCTTTTTTTTCCAAACTATCTTTGATCATTGGTAGTGCCATTTAATTGTCTTGATTCACCTGTTTACACTTTTTCTATTTTAATTTACAAATTGATGGTGATTCCAGTCAATTTCCCAGGTTTTTGACTAATAAAAAATCAATTTTTGGAGCTGAACCTTTGGTAAAACCTCAATTTCCGCCTCTGGTCAAAATCGACTTCATATTCGGTCTTCTCGTCCTAAAAACCATGGAAAACGATACCTCAAAAGCTCATGTTACTAACTTGTTACTAAAGCACAAAAAGTACCTATTTTTATACCCATTTTCACCCATAACACCCCTCGGTATATTCCGATCGGGATGAAAAGTTTCGGGAGACAACTAGGGCCCAAATGGAGCATGTGTGCGAAAGAACGAGTTTTTTAGACCGAAAATGAAGCCGGTACACGTGATACGGCGGACGGACATTGCATTTTTGGAATCCACGCACCTTGAAACGGAAAAGAAAAAATTTTGAGGGGGTGTTATAAGAATTTTTTGCTGAACGAATACATAGGTGTATTATTCACAGCATAATAAACCAAAGGGAGAACAGTGAAAACACACACAGGGGAATGGGATTGTTAACGGCGAAGCTTTCTTTAGCGTGACTGTTGACATGACCGTGAAACGCCAAGTCGTGAATCCTTCATCGCCGTTATCGAGCTAACGTTCATGACGAGTTAGCTTCCGAATTATTTCGCCCTAGACGGATGCGTAACGTCGATGCCTGGTAACGTTCGCGGTTAACAAGAATCGTGTTTAGGAACTCTCTAAAAATTTAACTGCCCAGACAAAGTCTGATTAGCGGGCAGCCATATTGCATTTTCGTTTTTGAGTGCCTATTTGTGCCACAACTTGGTGAGTAGCGAGTGTTTTCATTCGTTTTTCATGGATTCTGGAGAAATTATAAATAGATACTGGAAGAAATTATAAATGGCGTGGCGACAAATAATCACCCAAAACTGGTCAAAAGATCTCAAGTCACTAGAGAAAGATGCTTTTTAGTTTGGGATGTCAAAGTGAAGCTCAAGTGATCCACAAACTCCTGGAAGTACGTCAACACCTCGTGAAATGTGATCAAAATGGTAGGGTAGGGTAGGTAGGTATATTCAACTAATCCAAAACACCGTTTTGGGAGGAATTTTCCTGGCTAAAATCAAGGTTTTCACGTAAAACTGGGTTGAAATTAGTTAAGTATAAATTTACTGCATTTTTCCTTTGAAAAATAAAGCCATCCTCAAGTTAAAAAAACCCGAATAATTATCAGTATATTGTTACAAATAGATTAGTTGAAATGTTACCTACTACCTATATCTGGCCGATTGCTGAGCTGAGGATCATGAAATTCGTCAGAACCTTCGAATTGAAAAGCGGTTTGGACCTCTCGGAACCGAACAGGAATTAGGTACCAACCTACATTTTGATCCCATTTCACGGTGCTAGCAATATTGTCCTAGCGTTATTACAAAAAAATAAAATAAAATTCAACCCCCCCCCCCCCCTTACCGTGCCCTATTTCTAGGAACAGCTAATCGACTTCTGTTTATATTTTTGAACTAAAGCAGGTTCTATTATTCGGTTTTCATTGCAGCCGAGTGGATCAATGAAGTTCCTAGGTAGTTTGAACGTCACAAGCACGAAGGAAACCTACGTATCCCAAACCCAAACAGCCGTTTTCCTGAGAACAAGACTTGAGAAAAATATCAATAACGCTCTTCAAATATAATCAACCAAGGTAAATGATACCTACACAATACAGTGAAAAAGAATTTATTACGAGTAAGTATTACAATGATTCACAAACCAATTTTTTTTTTTAAATTGGCACTACGGTCCTTTGAGAACCAGGGCCTTCTCGACAATGGATTTCCACTCCTTCCTGTCCAGAGCTTGGGTCCTCCATCTGCGTACTCCAAGCCGGTTCAGGTCCTCCTCTACGTCCTCCAGCCAACGCAGACGCGGTCTTCCTCTCATTCTTCTTCCACCTGGCATCCCATACAAGGATTTTCGCGGATATCTCGCTTCAGGCATTCTTTCTACGTGGCCTAACCACCTGAGGCGGGCTCGTCTGATGAATGCCACTAAATCGGGCCCCCCATACAGGTGTCTCAGCTCATCATTCCTTCGGATTCGCCATTCTCCATTCTCGTAAATGGGGCCAAAGATTTTACGTAAAATCTTACGCTCCCAGCAGTTGAGGAGTCTTTCATTTGCGGAAGTCAGGACCCATGTCTCACAGCCGTACGTGACTACTGGGCGCATAATGGTCTTATAAATTGTGATCTTACTCCGACGGGATAGTCCTCGGAATTTTAGAGCCTTCTGTACTGCCCAGAAGCATCTGTTACCGGCTGTTATACGTGCCTTTATTTCAGTTGTCACGTCGTTGTCTTCCGTTATCATGGCGCCCAGATACTTGAATTCATGGCAGACAGGGAAATCCTGATTCCCAATCCGAGAGGTGGTTTGCGTCAAAGGAGGTTTTCTGGAGGTCTTCATGTACATAGTCTTTTTCTCGTTTATCTTCAAGCCTCTTTGGTTTGCTGCCCGTTCAAACTCCTCGACTGCTCCTGAAAGTGCAGGTATTGTTCGTGCCATGATATCAACATCATCTGCGTATGCCAAGTGTTGGGTGAGCCGGTTATGGATAGTTCCACCTGGGTTAGTGCGAATATCCTTAATAGCGCCTTCTAAGGAAAAATTGAAAAGGGTTGTGGCCAGTGGATCACCTTGACGTAGGCCTGTGTTCACAGGGAAGTCCCTGGCTAGGGACCCCAACACCTTGACTCTGCATGAGGCGCTCTGCATTGTCATTCTGACAACACGCACAAGCTTTTTAGGGATACCAAAAGTCATCAGGTCTTCATAAAGCTTTTCTCTGAGGATGCTGTCGTAGGCTTGCTGGAAATCTATGAAAAGGTGATGAAGATCAACATTATGTTCGTATGTTTTTTCCAGTGTCTGGCGAAGTGTGAAAATGTGATCCACTGTGGATCGATTGCGGCGAAAACCACACTGGTATTCTCCTATCTCCCGCTCCATGTGTTCTACAAGCTTTTGGTTTAGCCAACAAGTTAATATCTTGTACGCTGTGCACATCAAGTCTATACCCCTATAGTTTGAGCAAACCATTTTATCGCCTTTTTTATGTATTGGGCAGATGCCTGCAATACTCCACTCGTCGGGCATTTTCTCTTCATTCCATGTCATCAGGATCAATTCGTATAACTCCTTCCATATATCCTCACCGCCGTACCTGATAAGCTCGGCGGGAATGCCATCTACACCAGGAGATTTACAATTTTTCTGGTGATTGATAATACCAAAGATTTCCTCTCGGGTTGGTGGATCTATTTGATCAGCATTTGAGTCCGTCAGGTTTATATTCACTTCTTGTGCATCAGAGGTGTCCACATTTAGTAGGTCCTGGAAGTAGGTGGTCCATTGTTCAGCTATTTTTGCGGGGTCTGTTATCAGGTTTCCATCAGTATCCTTGCAAAAGGTAACCTTAGGATTATATCCCGCTTTCATTTGTTTCAGCTCCCCATAAAATTTTCTTGTTTTGCCACTATCAAAGGCTTCTTGCAGTTCCTCCAGTTTCTTCCGGTCAGAAGCACGCTTCTTCTTCCGGCACATGTTCTTTGCAATTGCCCGTCTTTCCCTGTGAGTCTGTATGGCACTCCTCGTTTTCCTGTTCATCTTTTTAAGCCTGGCTTCGTTCCTATCTTTAAGGGCTACCTCGCACTCTGAATCGAACCAGTCCTTATTTTGTTTTCCTTCTTGTATCCCAAGAACAGTCTCTGCCGATGTCTTTAGCGCGGTTTTCAGCGTAGCCCATCTTGTATTAATATCTGGTGGCAACGGGCCGAGTGGATCAATGAAGTTCCTAGGTAGTTTGAACGTCACAAGCACGAAGGAAACCTACGTATCCCAAACCCAAACATCCGTTTTCCTGAGAACAAGACTTGAGAAAAATATCAATAACGCTCTTCAAATATAATCAACCAAGGTAAATGATACCTACACAATACAGTGAAAAAGAATTTATTACGAGTAAGTATTACAATGATTCACAAACCAATAATATTCAAAATATAAATAGATAAATAAATATTGAATTTCATTGCAGTATTAAAACAAGTAATAATTTAGTTCTTAACCTAATCACAGACTAACATAATGGATTAGGCGATATTAATATTTGGCAGCAAATTAACTAAAATGAGATAATTGTGAATTTCTTAAAAAATTACGACCACGCAACAGTACGTTGATATAAACACAATGACCTGGTACACTGTTGAATCGACTTTGCGGGATGAGGAGCAAACTCGTATAGGATACAGAAACACCAATGAAGTAAAAGGCGATTCCAAGTTATACAACAAGAACACAATCACAAAAGCAGACATTTCAATCATATAGGTAAAATTTGGTAACGATAAGTTTAATCAAGAATATTCAAGATTTTTTTTTAAATCAATTAAAATGATGATTTTTGTGATATCTACTTCATTCCATTTTTAGAATAAAATAAATTACATAAAATACGCGCAACCTAATATTTTATTCATAATGCCCAACTATAGGGTGTAGCAAAAGTAGGTATCTTTAAAATTAGTGCAGTATTTTTTGCGGGCCGGTTGACACCATTGTTGCTATCCGTTTTCCATAGTCTGAAGCTGGGTTCACATGGTCGCGTAAACGCTCAAAAGCGTAATCGACGTAGGCGGCGAGGGTGGGAGGCGCGTAAAAGCTGAAAACGCGAGTGTTGGTTCACATGGAGGCGTAACGCCAATGTGCAATGCGCCTCGGGAGAACTGTCCAGCTGTTGTTTTCCCGCGTTGTTTTGTCTTTCGAGTCTTTCGTCTACCGGAAGATGTGGGAGATCAGCTGTGACGGATCCGCCATTTTGGATGGGGCCCTGCGCGGGGGTCTACTGCGCACGCTTTACGGCGCGTAAAAGCTCAAAATATCTACATTTCCAATGCGCTACAGTCACCTCCAAAAGTGAACTCGGCGTTGACGCTAAGCCAATCAGGAGGCTTTACGCTTTTGAGCGTTTACACGACCATGTGAACCCAGCTTTATCAGTATTCACTCCGCTTTGATAATCCCCACAATTTTTGTGACCCAAACATTTCAGTGACCATGACAACCTCAACTACGTTTGTTGGTAATCAAAACTCATTACTAGTCTCGAATTCATTCACGAATCATTTAAGTGGTTTTGTAAAAAAGCAAAACTGTAGGTTCTGGGGATTGCAGAACCCTCAGGAGACACAGGAACACCAACTGCATCCACAAAGAGTGACAGTGTGGTGTGGATTTTGGAGCAGCGGAGTTATTGGGCCGTACTTCTTTGAAGATGACAGTGGAAATGCTGTCACCGTAAACAGGGAGCGATACAGACAAATGCTAACAGATTTTTTAATCCCTGAATTGGAACAACCTGACATCGACATTGACAGCATTTGGTTCCAGCGAGATGGCACAACTTGCCACACTTCAAGGGCGACAATGGGTTTATGGCTCGGGACTGAATCATCTCGAGAAACGGGACTCTAGAACTGGCCTCCCAGGTCTTGTGACCTAACTCCTTTGGATTCCTTCCTTTGGGGTTACATAAAGTCCAAGGTCTACAAGAATAAACCCGGGTCGACCAGCTGCTCTGCGGGCGAGTCTTACAAAATTTCCTGGAGCGAGCAGACGCGTGCCATCGGGCTAGGGGTGGCCATATGCCGGATATTATCTTCCATACCTATATCGGAGATGTTTACCTACATAATGACGGAAATATTATGTAAATATACCTGTTTTTAATAAAGTTATGGGAAAATCAAAAAGATACCGACTTTTGCTACACCCTTTACAAAGATAACAGTAGGGGTTACCGACTGTTGAATAATAGCCGGCATATCAAAGTGGGGCAAGTATGAATTCACATGAGTAAATTATATGTTTTCTTCGTGTTGAAGGACACAACAACTTCTTTGTAATAGGTACGGTGGGTATCAATACTTGTAAATGTAAGACACAGGCAAAAAAGAGAGATTATTACAGAAGAATTATACAGCTTGTTGATTAAATGTAACCGAACAAACATTGTGTTACATAAAGAGCAGGGAACTTACAGATTCATTCACAAGAAAATGCTATATTATATGCAAAATGCTCGAGTAGACAAAGTAGGTCAGTCGTATTAGTAGTAGTCGATGTAGTACCAAGTACACAAAATCATTAACTGTGAAAAACTGAGACAATAATATGGCAGGTAACTCTGCCTCCCCCCTGCCTGTCCCTGTCTGTGAAACTTAGGAAAAACGCTTTGTGCCGGCTCTGGTGCCTTTCGGTAGTGAAAGTCACATTGTCGGTACTAACTTTGAACAACACCTTGATTGCCGCCCCAGAACCCGAGGTACGAAGGTCTGTCACATATGCGGAGCCAGCTTGAACGGGTTTTAGGGATATCAAAGAGGGGATTAGAGGTGGGTAGTTCCTGACTGAACTACTCTTGAAGAACTAACTCCGCCAACTGAACTACTCCTCGACTTAGTTCACTTCACTGAACGTTTGCTCACTAGGAACACAGAGTAAACGAATCAACGAAGCCGTGTCTAGAGATAGATGTAGGAAGGGTGAACTAAAGAAGTATGTTCTGTGCATGAAAAAGAATAAAAGCTACGTTATTTAAAGGTTATCTATTTCCACTAATACACGAAAAATACTGTTATACCGATAAAACCATCGTCAATAACAAACAACAATGGTTGTTACTGACGATGGTTTGATCACTGAAACAGGTATAACAGTGTATTTTTCGCGTATTAGTGGAAATAGACAACGGAGTTATTGAAAGGTTGTCTATTTCCACTAATACACGAAAAATACACTGTTATATAACTCCGTTTTTATTCTCTGAAATGGGTTCCTATGACTTCATCGGGAGTGATTTAGTTCATTCTGTGTACTATGTACTAAGAACTAGTACTCACTCACAAGGCAACCGAGTTAGTTCTCTAGTTCTTGTAGTTCATAGGAACGGTCGATACTGCATGAGGAGCTGACCCACTGAATGATAGTTCCTTCAGTTCATTAGGAGATTCAGATGGGGTAAATTAATACCGAGGAGTTTATAGTATCCACAGAACGATATTCTGTTACTACGAGGAGTTGACAGTATCCACGGAACAGTAGTTTCTTTACTACATACGAGGTTGATAGTATCCACTGAACGATAGTTCCTTAGTTCATTAGGAGTTATTTAGACAGGAGTAAGTTCAGATGGGGTGAATACTACACAAGGAGTTTATAGTATCATGGAACAACAGTTCAAACGAAAAAGGAACTAAGTTGGTATCGTATATTTGTTCTAGTTCAGTGTTTGTGTCTTATGATTGGAAATGAAAAGGAGCTGGAATGAACAACTGAACACACTTGAAAGTAACTGTGAAACTGTGTGTGCGTGAAACACTGTGTGAGTGAACTGGCTGGAGTCCCTCAAACAAACCACTCTTACCCACCACTAACTCTGACACGAAATGACACATGGTCAGAATGAAGACGAAGAAGAACAAGTAAGGGTATAAAGACATTGTGATAAGAAATGAGGGAGAGAAACCAACCAACATTTTGCCAACCTAGCCCACCTTCTGTCACACGTGCGGAGGCGGCAGTCAAGGTGGAACGTGAAGAACTCCACAGACCTGTGGATAAATCCACAAGGTTGGCTCCTCTACAATGAGGAGCTTCTGCTACCAAAAACTGGTAAGGTATGGCTACTGTCCTATCTTGCACAGCCAGGCAAAGAAGTTTTGTTATAACCTCAATGCTACCTTCCATCCATGACAAATTGTAGCTTTTATTCTAACTTCTTACTATTCACCTTATAATTATTACAGTAACTTCTACATCATAAATATATTGACAGATAATATGAGAATTCCTGAAAATAAGGATGACTGAAGAATATTGTACTTTCTGAAAATGCTTGTTCTTCTCCAGGTTCTTCCATAAACAACTAACCTATCTAAAGAATTGTGGATAACATTCGAATAGAATTTAGTAAGTAAAAAAAGGTTAGAAACTTTCCTCAAAGGATCCCTGATATGTAGATTCAGGATAGCTATCGGGGCTATTCCAATTCCTTCCCAGTATAATCCACTGCTGCAACGCCTACTGCCCGATTCATTCCCAGGGCAGGCGTATACCAGAGGAGAAATGCAACAACCGAATCCTTCCCAACCTTTCTTTTCTTGACTGCTGTTCTCGCGGTGGTTGTTTCACAGATGATTTTATGTAAATAAAACCATCTTCTAGATAACTTGTTGATCTTGTGATTAGGTATTTGGAGAATACGTACATTTCCGAAGATGCCACTTTTCTACCTGCGATATGGGCAACATGTTTGGCCAGTTAAGCATGAACGAGAAATGCATGTGAAAGCAAATTTAATAAACAATTTTACCATCTCCATCCCGACACTTTCTTTTTCGGTTGACACTGAGAAAAAAAAGAAAAGAAATGCAAGCGGACCCCAACCTGCCCATCAATTCAATGCCACCCCAAGTATGCGCAAGTCTCGTTATGAAAGAAAGAGCATGTTCATTCAAATGAAAAAAATACCAAGAGGGAGGTATACACACAAATTTTTAGGGTGCGAATACCAGTTCACTTCCTCGTGGTGCCTCCTGGAGCCAAACGAACTGGAACTAGTACAACTGTCATGAAAAGAGGAAGGTCAGCGGGAAGGAATCAGGGCTGCCGTTCCAGTTGGTCCACCAGCTTCACTAGCTATGGAGGGGATTAGGACTCCCAATTACCAGGAAGGAATCCGGGTGACCCATAATCATTAAGTTACCTACCAGAAGAATTGGTCATAATGTGGTGATATCATGGTGAATGATGAAGTGAATGCCCAAAAAACGTTAGTTAATAACAAAATTAATACGCACCATTAAAATGAAAAATGGATATCCTACAAAATAACTTGCGAATCAACAATCGTTCATGACAAAACAGCAACTACGTTTCATCAAAATATCTAATGGGGACTACCAATAGAGATTTTGTCTTCCTAACCACACGAATCCAAAAATATACGCTGTCATTTTCCAGTCTAAATATGTTACGTAACAGTCGAGTTTCCATTACCAAATGACAATTGAATATACTATTCTCAGTTCTGCCTAGATAACACATCATGGCTTTTGTTTCAACGAACTTTTCCCCAGAAAAGGAGCAATATATTATATTTATAGATATTTGAACGCACTGGCGTTTCAGTGAAGTAAATCACATAAAGAAAGCAACAACATATTTCTGAGTTTATGGGGGACAAAAACGTTTGGTTTGAACGCCACGAACACGTAATTCAACCAGTAGAGGCCAGAAAATGTACTTAGAACATCAACAGGTCCTATAAGGTAAGGTGGGGCAAATGCGTAAGTTGAGCATGCCATCTAGTGGGGGAGGCAGAGAGCAATAATTCAATCATTTTCTATGATATATCCGTCAGAGCTGTGCAATATGAACCGTAACCTCACTAGAAGGTTTCACGGTCACTTGGCGCCATTTCAATCAGCTGCAAGGCTGGTAGTGTTCATCCAATTTCAGCAGTCATTCAACGGTTGCCAAGGTAAATTATAAGTTGTTCTGTAGCTGTTCTTTATCCTCATATTTGATAAATAGCTTTATATTTTGTTTTGAGGGAGTAAGCACATAACACACCAACAGGGGGTAAGTGCATGATTGCAACCTGGGAATGTGTGTGATATTGCATTTACTCCGTCGGTAAGAGCAGGATATTATAATTTGCCCCCTCGTTTTTTCTGGGTAGACAACTACCTACTTACCCAAGTTCGAAAATTCCAATATTTTTGTTTATAATTTCTTCCCAAGTTTCTATATTATTCCCCGATTTTTCCCAAGCTGTTATTGTTATTTTCTGGTAAGTGCGTATGTGCTAACAAGTCCTCAATTTTCCATTCCTGGCGAGTATTATTAATTATACCTCGAACTCGAATTATACCTCGATTTAAAATGTATTTGAAGTTCTAACTTCTTAGTTCGGTTCCAATACAAAGAGTTTATTGATGTTTTTTGGCAAAGTTGATATACGAGTATGCAGGTAACTCTGTGGGAGATTTTGAAAAAAAAAAAAAAAAACCTAATGTCCTGAGTTGCTTTGGCACTTGCCCCGTTTTGGTGGAGCAAGTGTGTGAAGAGGACTTGTAAAGCTTTTGCAATCATAATGCTAATAATTTTCAGGGTACTGGAAAACAAATATATCCATATAAAAACAAGACATTCTGGACTATCCCGAGCAAAAATAAAATATTAACCGAACATTAACGTCAGATTTTTGACACCATGTTGAAGTTGAACTTTTCGAACCATATGACGCCCTTGCCCCACCTTATCTTAGGTATATATATCTTTATTACCAATTATATTCTGAGCTATGACTTCTTCGAGTTTCACTGACTGGAACACGATTTTCATGGTAGACATTAGAATAAATTACGTGGGTATTTTGGTTCCAAAAAAGGTCAAAAACTGGCAATTGACTCCGAATTAATTATGAGGCCCTTCAGTGAGATCAAAGTAGTTTCCTGGAGGAGTAATCATGTGAAACAAAATCATATCATACTAGCAAACATTTCATTCCTCAACCTGGGAAACAGAGTAGCAGGATTTAATAAACCATACACGCTAACATCCATTTGAGACACAAAAGTAAACTAGAAGCTTATAACTGTATCACAAAGAGAAAACACATAGCCTGGTTCCTTTTTTTACAGTGAATACCAGTTAATTTACACAACTGTCCACTATGATGTACAAAACAAACGTTTTTCTAGTTCGATCTTGTTGATCCCTGAGAAGTAAAACCGAGAAAACGACAAGTTTGCAAGGAGGAAAAATTTTGGTTCGCCAACAGGATGGAGAACCAATGTTGTCAAGGACATTCAAACATCATTCTCGTATTGAAAGTGTGGTGAAGTGATCCATGTTTTCTATAACACGTCATTTTTCAACAGGTTCGAAGCTAAATGAATCGATCGAGGCAACACCAGCGCTCCAAAAACAGGCACTTGACATGCACACCTGCATCTAATACAAATAAATTCGTGAAAATCCACCAGCAACATTACATTATTTTATTCCCACCGCCAAAAGACAATTTACTGAATTATCATTGTTTTGGTGCACTAATAGGTTCTATATATTAGAGGCGCATTATCGAGCCACAAGAGGCCTCAACAAATGATGAACTTATACGGATTTTCATTTCTTTCAATGAATCTTAACTGAAGCAAAATACCGACGGTGGGTGAGCGACAAACGGTATCTCCATTATTTTGCCAAAATGAGGTTTATCTACCAATGGGCTCGTTTGGGGGTTTTCTAGCGTGATCTCTTGATTAAGGGATAGGAATTTGTCTCTTCAGAAGTCACAAACCCAGTACTGACTGGTAAGTGGTGTGATTTTACCGGGAGATACCGCACGCGTCACCGTGATTTTCAGTGGGGACACTTCTTGAATAGCCTATTTTTGATAAATAATTTGAAATGTTTTTCGCATCCATAAATCAACATGGAGATCAGGAATGAAGCATAAATGATTGAATCGTAAGTACGATAAACGACACAAGACATCAATTTTTGTATCGATAACAGGACCGATATTTGTACGAATTTTACGCATTCAATTGGTCGTTTTAGTTTTGCTGGCTCTCCTCTAAAGTACCGTTTTTGGAGTTACGGGTTGTCTACCTCTTCTATACTTAACCAATGGGAAAAGGCATTAAATTCTAAAGGGGTAGAAAAATACAATTTAGAATGCTGTAAGTTGTGGTCAGTTTGATAAACTAAATGCCTATTTCCAACATACCTATGCATTTTCTGAACCAATATATACTTCAGCAGATACATTTTTGTGCCAACTGGCTAAACCACAATCCTTGATTACACTCATACAATAAAAGATCTAATAAAATTATGAGTGATTATTAAATTACTTTGATACGACATTAATTATTGTTGCAGCCCCACTAGTCAAAGTGGACCATTATTTTCTACACTACTACATATTGCACATTTACCGGGTAACAGAAATATATTTCGTTGCATTTGCAAACGTATCGTTTCCTACGGCACCAGGAGCTACGTCTGATAGTAAACCCTACATCGTGGAACCTATATACGAATAAGTCTAGAATATCCATAAATAGGTACCTATTTTCAAGATTCGAGAGAGCACAGTTGATCAATCTTTCCATTCGATTTCGCCTTTTGTCCGTAACAAAACTATTAGAATCTCCGGTTAAATCCTTTATATCCATTACAAAATGGTCTTCTTCAAAACTGGAAAAAATTGAGAATATTAATGAACACAGGAATATATGCGAGCAATAAGTCATACAAAAACACATAATAATCCCTCCCAGCTATCTTCTTGATCAATAGAGGGATGGGGTGGTTAATCTAATTGATCAGTTTACTTGTTCTCTTTTTTGAATTTTCGTAAAAAAAAATTTTTTTTTGAAAAGAATTTCGGAGCTATTTAAAGACTGGTGGTTTTAAGTCAGCTTTAAAAAATAAGCGGTATTTTTTAAATTCGGGTGATTAAAAATAAAAATGTGGCATGAAATGACGTATCAGGTCCATTGATCCCTGATTGTCTGTTGGCTCAAGGAGGCAGAGCGAAGCTTTGTTGTCAAGGTTCACAATGCTGCCAGCAACCCAACATTAGAAATGGCAAACCTTCCTGGCAACCTTCAAGAACCTTTGCTGTGATCTTTTGTGAACCTTCCCTCGGTCTGATTTTGAAGAATTTAAAATTATTTATAAATTTGCGGTTCCCATCCGCTGTGGTTCAGGACATCGTTTAAAGTGATGCACTAGCGCTCTAAGCAGGATTTGGTTGAACTACTTGGCGACTTAGCTGATAAGTCATTTCCAGTGGGAACTCGGAAATTCAAATTTCACACTTGTTTTCTGCCTATACATTCCGATAACTCAATATGTGGCCAATAAGTGTTGATTTCCGTTACTGAACAGAATATGGCAAAAAAAGTGAGAATTTGTATCCCATAGAAATTGGCCATTCGATTTTATACCTCCAAAATGACATAGGCCTTACATTTTAAATTGTTGGCTGCTTGAAAAGAAAAATCTAGAAGAGAAAAAAACGCTGCTTGAACCATTGGCAGACGGTTTGTAAAACCATGCTGTATCGTTCATATTATAATCATTAATTTCAGTTGGGAACTTATGTGTTACATACTATTTTGTCATGTTTCCTGGTAAATAAACGTATTTCTTCTTCTTCTAATCCCTTCCTGAAGATTATAAAATAAATACCTAAAAAAAGGAAATGGGTCTTCTATTGAAAAAGCTTCAACTACAGGACCTATGGAAAAAACATCTCTGTATTCGAACTTTTCGAACGTGGTGACATTTGTGTTAAACTCAAATTTTGAATGCAATGTTTAAAGAGAAATATGGGGGTCAACCCACCCTTCCCTTCAACTGTTTCACTAGATTGGACAGTCTTCCGTTACAAAACCTTGTACATTTCCGCTAAGAATATATCTACTGTTGTACCGATTTCGGTGGGCCAACCATCGTCTGTAACAAACAACGATTTATACGAACGATATTTATTGTACTGTAATATCGTTATTTTTGGTTAATGAGAATCACAATTATTCTGTTCTTAGTGGAAATATACGACGTTTCAGTAACTCAGTTTTTTATTTGTATTAGGATTCTACGACTTAACTGTGAGAGATTGTTCGCATTCTTGCGTATAGCTAAGGGCGTTTCAGGGTATTGCGAACATAACAGTAACCAAAGCTAAGGGGTTATCTTTAAACGAAATAATTAACCTTTGTGGAAGAATTCGTTGAGTTTTCTCTGATCTTTCTAGTGAAAAGTTATACAAATGAACTTGTATACTCCAATTTTCGGGACCAGAGTGCACAGGAGGGTTTTGTAATGTTCTGCAGTGTCTTAGTTTTCGTGTAAATAAGTGTGACACAAGTACGGCTCCTACTTACTTTTGGGTGGCGCCTTTTGCTGATGATTCAGTCACTAACAGCGGTAAAACATGACCGAGCTACCGTTGATGGTGACCCTTCCTCAAATGGGTGGCAGCTGCTCTGCCTCAGGCGCCAACAGGTAATGCTGTCTTCTCAGGGCGGACAGTCGTATCCTCTCTTTTCCCAAAGCGTTTTCGAGTTCCAAAAGCTTCACTTGCGACTCCATTTCGAGCCGTTTGGCGTTGTGGAGCGTCAGCCCAGACAAATCCAGATCGTCTGAGGACAAAATATAACATGGAAATGGTGATCCACTAACAGCTTCTACAGTGACACAGACTGAAACTGTCAGCTAACTGTTGATGAGCGAAGGAACAGATGGCCAAGGATGACCCGTGTTCAGGTCAGATGTATGTTTATTGTAACTGATATCAATGAGCAAAAGATAAGTTAGGTTTAATGTGAACGAATATACACAAATTGTGAAGGAGTAAGAAAACTGGATTTTGGACAAACTGGTAGGTACACAGTCATTCTGGGAGGTGACGGATGATTGATGTGGGGTTGTTTGGACCCTTTGAAAAGTTCTGCTAGGTAGATTCTTGGAGATCATAGGGTTTATAGCAAGCAAGTCGCCACACCAATTAAATGGGAAGATGTCAACAACCCAGAGCAGGATATCAGCAATGGCGAGGTGACAGGGACCGAAGTTACTGCTCCAGGCAATGGCTGAACTAATTAACATGGTAAGAGCAAGGTGAGTACTCTGGATCGTACTTTCCAAACCTCCCCATTCAGTGGTCCTGAGGAACAGACAAAGACTGCGCACTCAGTGGGGACCTTTGCACCGCACCTTTGCTGACATTACGTTAGGGTCATCACCACTCCTGGGAAGTGATGGGAGTGACGCAGGGTCTCAAGCTGTCACACCAATTAAACGGGAAGAAGTCAACCATCTGCTACAGTCCTTACGTCAATGAACAAGAAACGCTTACACTTGAGTTGTTTTTGGTTTATTATTTTCAATAATGAACCATTGGAATCGAGCATGAAAAAAAAAATTCTTACCCCCCCTCAAAATTTGATGGTTTACGTTTCAAGATATGTAGAATCCAAAACTGCAATAAAAATATTTCTGTCTGTCCGCCGTACGCCGTACGCCGTACACCGTACGCCGTACGCCGTACGGGCCACTTTTCTTAGTTACCATGAAAAAAAATTGATGAAATTCGGGTTATAGGTTCCGTTCGGCGTCTAGTTGGTCCTCGAAGCTCGACGTTACTGTGAGTCATCTCTAAGGGGTTCAAAATAGGGGTTGAAATTTTCAAAACGCCTATACCATTTTTTTACGTAAATATTTTTACGGTTTTAAATAGTTCTTGAACTTGCGAGTTTTTTAAGACCATCCGGAGCATCGTACGTCCAGCCGTTCGTTCACAGTAAGGCCCCGAAGTTTGCACCGACAGGCATTTTCGACTCCAGTGTGAATGAAATTGTATACAATTCAAACCAAATCTCGTAACCAGAGACGCGCCCACAATAGGAATTTGTGAATACGGCCAATCATTGGTAGGGATCACCTGATTATATTGGCGGAGTATGAAGTCGAGTTGGTTGTTCTGTGATATTATTTAATTTGAAAAATGATGGCTCTATTGGAGTTTGTTGGTAGGTAGTGAAACTTGAACAAACGTTGAAGTATTATTGATGGGTAAATTATTACTACGGTAAATCATTACTCAACGGTAAATTATTACAGAACGGTAGAAGGGGCTGGAGTTTGTTGGTAGGTACTTTTGCAACTTTTTTCACTCCTCATCAACAATTTCTTTTCAGAACTTCATTATGTGTGTTTCTTTTTGTTAGGTACTGTTTGTCATCGGCAGAATTATTTTAGCAACATTTAACTCGTGATTTAGGTAGGTACCTAGTAACGAGTACGGGGTTAGGTACTAACCTACGGAGTGTCTGCGATCTACATAATATGCATATAATAGAATAGTACATATCATATTATATAGACGGGTTATCTATACATAGAGCTGTGATCTGTAACAGAAGGGTATTCTATACAAAATAATAAACCGTTGTGCAGGGATTTGCAGCGTTTTTGATTATGTGGAAACTAGTTACGATCCAGCTATACTGAAAACCAACCTCGACCTTTTCAAAGAAATTCAAGAAAATATTGAAAAGGATCAGAATGTAAAATCATTTAGATTCCTGGGGGCTATTCACTAAGCAAAGAGACATCTCTTTTCGGTCCGACTCTCTCTTTTTGCAAAAGAGATTTTTATAGTAACCATGACACGGTTATTCAGTAAATTCTAAAAGAGAGAGTTGGCGAGCATCTTGGCATTTTCGATCTCTCTCAGAGACACCTAATTAGGTGCCTTCCTCGAAAGAGGGAGTCTCTTTCCCATTTCTCGTTTGTTTGATAGGTAGTGATATTTTGTATCATCATTCGTTCATCCGCTACCACATCAGGTGTTTTTTTCATCTCTTAAAGGTAAGTCGACTGTTCATTAACAATATATGCATATTATCGAATCACGAGACAAACGACAACATAAAACGTACGGGTTGAGGTAGGCCACCGGAGCTATTCAGTAAATTAGACGAATTCGGGAGACATTTGAAGAGACTATCTCTCCCGGGAGATTTTCAAAATATTTTGACTATTTGTTATAGTGAATAGGAATTAGGTACTTTGATTACTACAATGGTACTATTATTAATATTACTAGTGGTAGTATCATGGAGGTACTATTATTACGTTGATTCAAGTTGAGCATCGGTAGGTTAGAACTTCAATATTACTTTACCATAGCTCAGAAGATTTTTCACAGAAGTACCAACACAATATATTATTATTTCTAGATCCATACCTGATTGTTCAACAAGCTGCACACAAGCTTTGGCATTAGTGAGAACCCCAGCAGTAGCCTGCGTGACTCCTCTAGAAGCAGATGTGAGAGCATCGAGGCTACTGCTCCCCCTTTCAGCTTTGACTCGACTTGCCACAACCAGCTGAGCTGTGCTAGCTGATATCCCTTGCGCGGCGGCCATCACCATTTCGATCTTCCCGTCCGCACTAACCACATCATCTGCCGCTTCTCTGAAAGAAAAAAAAGAAGAAAAAATCGGACTATCAGTATACAGGGCGTCCCAAGAGACGTCCTCTCCCTATATTCCTTAAGAAACGAGTTGGGGGGGGGGGGGGGGGATAATTTTCAAACGAGCAGCATCTAAGCAGAAGGGGTATCTAGAAAGGCAAATAATAAACCATTGTATAATAATTTGCAGCGTATTTTTATGTAGATTTCAAATCCAAAATCAAAAATTTACGAAATGCCGAGAAAGTTGAAATTTTGATGCTAACTTTATTGTTTCAACTGGGACCCCCCTCCCCTCACCCTTCCATTTTTTATAGCAGATTCGGATTCCACGTGAACTTGCATGAAGAAATGATCCGTCGATGTTTCAGGGCGCAAAAAAAGTTTTAAAAATACGTTTTTTTATTTATTCAATTACTACAGGGATGAATTACCACGGGGTGACGTCAATTGTCGATTTACTTTCATCCTGTCAAGATGAGCGGGCCAACATTTAACGAAAACGTAGAAAAAGTTGCAATTCCCGGAATTCATGCGTGGAAAAACTCCCCAAAATCATGTGCCACTTGTCACTGAACGCATCCAAAAAACATGATTTTTTCCGTTATTCGCAAATTTTGCGCACTCAAGTGACTTAGCATAATCAGAGTGACGGTCATTTCTTCATGAAATTCCACATAGAATCCGAATCTGCAATAAAAAACGCTGCAAAGTCCTTGTCACATGGGTCATGGGTCATCTGCTCACCTTGAAACGTAAAAGAAAAATTTGAGGGGTGTTATAAAAAAATTTTGTTGAGCCAATATATAGGTGTATTATTCACAGAATAGTAAACCAAAGATGGGGGTCCACATTTGAAAAACTAAGTTGGTGTCGAAATTTCAACTTTTTCAACATTTTCATGAAACTTCTATTTTGGACATGAGATCTACGTAAAAAAATCACGAGTTACAGTTAGCAATTTATTTCTAACTCACTTCCTAAGGAAAACAGAGGAGAAGGGGAACAGTTTATTCCACTACAGACTGCTGAGCGAAAAATGACAAACAATCCAATTACACAGGCAATTACTACGTTCCATCGATACTTACAAAAGGTATTTAGCACCAATTCCGACTGCTTTAGCAGCAGAAATCAACCCTTCTGTCCACTGGTGATTTCTCTTGTAAAACTCCTTGGCCGATGCAGTACCCTTTGACAATACAAACATACAACACCAATCAACATTGACATAACAGCATCAATATTCCTTACTGCATTTAAGATTGCTTATTTGATGGATACCTACCAATAATTGTTCAAATAAGTAACTATCTATATGCTGAATATCAAGTGGGAACTCACTTTTCCTTGAGCAACGATTTCTGCTTGTAGGACCCGGGATTTCTGTACAAGTATTCTGATAGCCTGCATCAGACCAGTGCAAGAATCGAGAATCTTCTCGTTGACTTCCAATTTCAGACCAGAATCAGCTTTACGGGAATGCGTCAACATTTCCTGGTGAAAACATGAGTAAGCGGGTCGAATACAAATTTCTAGTATCACACAATGAATACAAAGGAATACAAATTACTTCGATTTTCTTGGCAGCCTCTTCGATAGCCTTGTCCATAGCAGCCAGTTCTGACTCTACAAGATCTTCAACCGATTCTGAACTCCTCTGCATGTTACTCTGCAGTTGGCTCGCCATGCTTAGCAGTTCCGAGATGCTTTTCCTGAGGAGACCCAGATCGACGGGCGACAAACTCCTCATCTTCTGGAGATGGTCGAGGCAGACTTCACCGACTTTCTTACACTGCACCCCCATTCCTGGACAGGATTAACAGAGATTGAGGAAACGAATGAATAAAACTACGATAGAAAATAACCACAGAACGACACCTCGTCCTGATCGTTTCCTGATGTCCCGGACATAATCAGGTACCTATTGAATCTGAAAATGAAAACAGTCTTAAAACACCTGAAAACCCGTCAGCCAAGCTCCTTGACACCGTTAAACGAATGGAGCATCCAAACCAAAAAACCAACTTACGTTCACCGAACTCGATGTCTGGTGACGTGTTAGAGGCTGCTTTGCCGTGGAGAACGAACTCCGCCGTCCGGTAAGCCAATCTGATCACTTGCTCTGGTTGAAACGAATTTTCCAGCGTGACCAGCACGTTCTCCAGATGGTCGGACAAGGAACAGAAGTAATCTGAAATGCCGAAAGGGATGGAATGAAAGACACGCATCACGTTCACAAAATGAGACAGTTGGACTGCCGGATGTTTCAACAGTGTCAGGTTCGAAACACGCTATGAACCAATGTGGATAATTTGAAACCAGCAAGGGCAATAAACAGACTTGCTAGCTCTCCAGGCAAGTAGTGGTAGAAGAATTTAAAAGGTTTGATTGGTAGGCTTGAACCAATCAATAAACTAGTGGTCCCACATTCATTACAAGGATAAGAAATCCCTGGAACACCCATTCCTGTAGTACGAAGGATTTTGATGGCCTGTCCCGAAAGAGCGGACCTAAGGAAAAAGGTCTGGTGCACTGCTGCAAAATCAAGTATTTCTACCCGATTAGCTGGTAATTGACACTCGATTGGACGGTTCGGGTAATCAACAAATCGAGTAATTATCGGGTAGTTTAGCTCATTTGGATTATATCCAACCAACCAGAGATTTCTAGAGATTTCTTATCCTTGTAATGAATGTGGGACCACTAGTTTATTGATTGGTTCAAGCCTACCAATCAAACCTTTTAACCTACCAACTGAAATGAAGAAAGAGGCATACGATCACACGAACTTGTTCACGTCCACAGAAGGGGAATTTAGAACAACATCTAGCTTAAGATCTCTTTATTTTCGCGCCTTCCTCCTCACCTGATTAATCGTCACCTTCTCGCGCCTTCTGGTGCAGACTAACGTTTATTATGTTTTAATAAAAGGGTTGTGCACAGTCCCCCCCCCCCCTTTTCAAAACACTTAGTGCCAAGTATTTATTATTTATTAGGGTTAGTATTTATTTGTGCTTGAAAGATGATGGAACATTATTGAAAATGCAAAATTTGAGAGTGGTTAATGTGCTGGGTAATTTGATGTACTGGGATCAGGTTAAACGGGTCCTTCAGTGGGTACTTTCTTAGGGGAGTGTAGGCAGCACTGGTTAGCCGAATTCTTTATACAAACTTGTTCCTAGCGGATGTTAATTCAGGCGAGTCTGTTTATTGCGATGGCAAATTCAGTTTCTTGACGAAACCCACCACTACCTCATGAAGTTTCAAAAAGGTGACATTGAAATCATTTAAGCTGTGGTCACAGGGAGATGAACATGGGCCATCACTGCTGTTCACTAACCTATTGAACACGTAGCTGATGAGAATGCAGGGTTGTCCACTTCATGGATAGCATTGCGAATGATCTCTTCGGACTCTTCAAATATTTTTTCTACGATAAAAAAAAGTAATATTACAATTTAGTACAAGTTATACTGCAATTTACAAGTAAATTTACTTATATTCTGTATTACTTAGAAGATCGTCAAAATTGATGCGCTGATTTTTCACTTCTGTTTTGGACAGCTGCAGCAGAACATCAAGATCCCCTTTTTGGCTTAGAATGTCTTGCATGTCACTTTCAACCTGCATTTTTTCTTTGGTGAGGAACAGGACCTTAGCTTCCAGTGCCTGAAATATTGATAGCCCGTGGGTGGTTACAATCGATGGAAGAAGTGCTATGTAGGTATAGAATGAGGCAATCGGAACAAGACTTTCAAACCTTCTGCAATGATTTTTAGCCGTTTCAGCGAGTTGCGAGGTGGAGAAGCTTACCTGGTTTTGTTCAGCTGCAGCATCGGCAGAGGCTTGAAGAGTGGCCAACTCATTCGCCAAATCTTCCAATTTCGCTTTCTCGCAGGCGTCCATTTCCAAACTTTTCATACTTGTGAGTTGCTTGTCAACATCGGCTTTCTGTAGAGGCGAAACAAATTGATCGTCAGTATAGCATCATTCAAGGTTCATGTAAAGATTCTGACGTTGTACAATGAGTTGATTGCTATAACTTAGATCACTTGCGGCGGAGTAGTGGAAATCCATAGCAAAAAACTACAGGATAAAAATAGAATGGAATAGTATATTTCCACGTAAACTAACAAACTGTAGACTGGTTTCGGTTGTTAAACCATCATCAGTACACAATAGAAAAAATTTCCTATTGTGTACTGATGATGGTTTAAAAACCGAAACCGGTCTACAGTTTGTTAGTTTACGAGGCGATTTAACATGCTGTGGAGGTTTGTGAGTACAAATTTAATAAGCTTCAAGTACATAACACGCCCGTTTTGAATAATATATTTACATCTTTAGGTGGTACTGGGGTTAGATGGAAATAACTGTTTTGTAAACATGTATTGTCAGATGTACATGTATTTACAAGGTGTTTTACCGAAACTCGTTCGTGTTGCAGAGTGGATGCACTTTGTGCACGAGGTATGATAACGATGCAGTGATTAATACGAAGTGTGAGGTTAAATTTGTGTGAACCAACTTGAGTACACTACATACAACACAGAATCACTTGGTCATACCTATGCATTTTATAAGCAGAGAATCGTAATAGGGTGTGTTTACGGTTATTTTTCCGAATGAAAGACTTCAGCAAGAGATTTCTACAATGTTTTCTGATGAGCGGAAATGACCGTTGAAATAAATACACCATTCCACAAGTTTTTGTTTGGGCTCAACCTGAAGAAATTTGGTCTTGAAAATTGGCGCATATCGGGTTTTGAGGGTGCTGAATTCGATTTTGAGGTCAAACATGCCATTGTGGGACCCCTACCACGAATTTGAAAATCTGAGCAAGCAAGTCAGAATGAACTCTGGAATTTTCCGCATAAGGTTCGAATCATTTGTGTGGTAACAGTGGTTAGGGTAGTTACTCAAATGGTCAAATTTTCTCTAGAAATTAAAATTAAAATTACTAGAATATGGAATCGTAAATGAGAGTATGAATGGAGTTGCAGTCGCTCAGCAGATAATTCAACAGCTTTGAAGCTCCATGCAATATCCATAATGATAATTACAATAGCTACAAACAAGTACTAGCCTACAATTTCATTATTAGATATTTATAGAAAATGATTACGATCTTTATTTATACTACCAAAATAATTAAATAAATAAAAGAACAAAGGCTGAAGCTCGTACCCCAGAACACTGCACGGAAGATAGACAGCTTGGATGAATGTAATCAGCCTTAGTCACCTCTTAGCGCATTCTATGGATTCTAATACTTTAATAATTATGGAAATTGAGAAAGCTACACTAGTGACGGGATAAAATTCAACGAACTCAATAGATAGTAGTGACACAGTAAGAACTCAACAATGAATTCTCATACTTAACTGATCCTTCCTTCCCCTTCTTCCTTTAAAAAATAAATAAATAAGCTGAAGCCCCCAGGTCTCGGACTAAATGATTTTATAGCGCTCCTCATAGCACTCCGTTCACCAATTTTTACATCACTGTAGACTATTTACATCAGCGGTGATTACCCCGTAGCCACTTGGACCTTCTGTACAACTTCTTCCCCAGACATGCGACGTTCATTCGAATGCAGAATATACTTAATTCATTCGCTTACAATTTTCAGTATGAGATTGTTGGCAGACCGCGCGAACTTGTTCATTTTTTCCGATCCCCTCAGAGCTTTGTCCACTCCAGCTTTCTACAGTTTTTTCAATTTTTATTAAAATAAAAAATCAGCTCTATGGTGCTTTCAACAGCTAATAAAATGCACAGTTACATCGAACACTATTTGTCAACCTTCGTCCCATTAGTACTAAGATTAAACTAATCTTACTGGATGAACGAACACAACGAAGACGTAATAAAAATTCATGTTTGAAAACCGGTGTTCTCTCCAGTTTTTCATACATGAACTGGAATATTTTCTATCCCGGCGTCTAACTACTCGTCACTTTGTTAAATATGTACTTGTAGAACTTGTTGAACGTGAGACTTGGTTAGTCTCCACTGGCTTCTACTACAGATGCGTTCGAAATTCTTGTGATGGATGAATATTCATACACTTTAGAATCAATGACTAATTAAGTAGGTACACATAATTAGGTGCAACATAAAAAAAACAAAAATAATAATTACTTACAATGGAATAAAAAAGGCGCAGGCAACACAAAAAATAACAATATGAAATAAACACGTTGTTGAAAAAAGAAAAAAATGGTTCTATGAAATTAGTGGCACAAGTAGTACAAGAACACAAAACTAAACAAACAATATGACGACGACTTTCAATAAATTCAATGCTCCATAATGACTTTAAATGATTAAATTCAGCCCAGGCTTTATTTTTCAAAAATATTATACCCATCAAGCGAATTTCTAATGGAATGTAACGCACTTCTCATCAGTAAGAACTTGATAAATTCATTGTAACATGTATTTAGGCTGGCTAATTTTCCATGTAGAATACGTCATAAGAGGTTATTTTAGAGTCTCTGCCAGTAAGTAAACAGAGTAAATATCAGATTGATGTCTTCGATATAGTTTCTAGTACGCTAATTTCCTATCGAAGAACGGATTTATTGGTAGAATGAGCGAAATCCATTCAATTGATACACCTGTAACTACGAAGCAGGGGTACCAACATGTATGGCAACCTACTAAAGACAAGAGAAAACAATCTCGACAATATTCTTGCGTCAAACCAAAGCAAAATAAATTTAAACAAGAAACAAATACGCTAGTGAGGAAATAATAACTGATAAATAAATAGGGAGAGGAAAACATTTAAGGAATACGGACCATCCAATTTTACTAACCTGCCTAATGAGTTGTATGTGTTCTTCTCTTAGTTTAGTGTAAACTTCCTTCAGTTTTTGAAATTTCTCTTCCATTGCTTTGGCACGCTCTGAAATTGAATAACAGACAACACCTAAGAATGTCAGTGTTAATAAATGTGGAGTAGCAAACTTAACAATACTAATTTAGAAACTGTGGCAGTACGCAGCAGCCCTCTGTACTCGAATGTACCTTCTCCGGCAGTTGTGTTGTATGCGACCTGTATGTACTTCGTAGTTTTCCCAGTTCTCAACTTCCAAATAATAATAACTGCTATACAGGGGCGTTGCATCCATAAGGCCACTGCCCCGGCACCCAGAAACACTAAGAGTTAAAAAAAACTCAACCATGTGTTCAGTTGGCATTTGAATTTCCCTCCATAAACTGTACCTAGCATTTTTCACAAAGTTCAACAGCGATTCGACAGAGTTCTCTGCCTATGGATATTCAATATGTGGTTCCGTCATGTTGGCTCCCTGTAGCTCCACAGCTATGTTATCAGAATATAGTGACAGTAATCGATGTCGTGCAATCGAAATCGAAAACTAGGCTCCTGAAACTGGCAGGTCCTGGGACCTAGTGTCCCCATGGCAACCGAGGAAAGTGGCCCGTCCCCACAAGCTCAGTGGAGTAAAAATGTTGTTTGCCACACCTACATTGGGCCACTGCCCCAGAATCTGATTTCAATTCCAGAATCGTTCATTTCACAATCGATTCGATTTGTCATCTCGATATGAGATGCTTCTTCTGATTTGTTTTTCTCTGTCAGTTATCCGTTTTCTTATTTGTTATCACATTCACTTTCTCTGTCTGCTTTCAATTTTTTTGCGTCAAATTTCACGCGTTTTGCGTTCAGTCCGGTTCCGATGACAGATTTGTATTTTTGTGGATTGATCAGCGTCAACACACAGATAACTACCTAGCTTCTAATCAATAGCTTCTCCATTCAAGATTCAGGTAGGTACCAGCCGACTGGTCACTGTTTTGGTGTATGTTATTAGTTTACTATATTTTTGAAACACATGAATTCGGTGGCTAATTTGCAGTAGAAATTGCCGACGATGGAGTGTAGATTAAAAGAGATAAGCTTTGCTAAATATCACTGCTATCAGTAAATAAGGGAATATCAGTAATATCAGTAAATAAGTTGCCTTGGGGTATTTTGTAGACATATCTGTTGGTTTTGTGTTCTGGTCTGGTGCCCCACCGTTTTCAGACCCCACGCACCGCAACTGCTGCTATACCCAGTGAACCGTCGATCACTCGGAAAATTTCACTGGCCCAAAAACAAATAGCACTGAATGTTCGTGGAGCCGGTAATCATAATGAACGGCAACTTACTGAAGAATCCTGGTGGTGTTCCGTCCACTCACCCAATAATTTTGATGCACTTTGATGAACAAACCAATACTTTTGATTTGAAGAACAATTGTGAAGCGACCTTCACTTGGGGTGATTCTAGTAGATAAGGTGAGTTTACATATTTCAAGTAATTTAATTAAACAATTACTACCTGAGTACAGCCCCCCAATGAATCAAGTGGTTTTCTTTGGTTTCCGTGAGCACTGGCTCCATCATAGCTCACACTAGCTCTTCAATGAACATATTATACACATACATCTATTTTTACCTGTACTTTAAAAGATACGAATGACGGAAAAATACGACTTACTTTCAGATTCTTGATACTGAGCAGCAACTTCCGTTTGTAAAGCCAGCTGCTCCTTGGCGAGCCTTTCTTGTTGCAATTCTTGGTCCTACAAAAAAATAGAATGAAATTCTTAATCCTTCATGTATAAATTGGATCACTTCAATTCCGAGAAAAAATTTCAGGAGAAGAAAACTGCCCCTGTTAAGTTCACTTATATAATAAAGAACAAACTCTAAGAAACTTCTAACACCAAAAATTTTGCCACACAAAATTTGATACCGCATTAAATTCGCACCAATGTAGCACACTTTCAACTTAATTGGAATATTTATAATGAGAATAAATACTAACCTTAGTAACTAACTGCGATTCTAACGAGAGGATTCTATCAGTCAACTCGCGTATTCTCTTTTGATTTTCCGTAACTATTTTTGACATCTCAGCTCTATATCTACTAAGTTCGTTTTGTAAGTGTTCGATTAGACTATCACTGCAATCAAACAAAACAATGAAATGAAATATGTATCTGTTCAGAAAAAGGACAATACAAGATAAAGGAACTACAATAAATTAGTGAGTAAGATTCGCAAACAGTAGGCCATAGAGATTGGAATCTGCCTTCTCGATTCCCGACCATTATTAAACCCTTGTCAAACGCTTATGGTATTTGACCAAATACCAGGGTTTTTTCCCATGCTCGATTCTAAAGGTCCATTATTGATAATAATAAACCAAAATGGAAACAATTATACAAAAAATTAGTATTGTATTCACCGTTCCGCTATGAGGTCTGGAGAAGTGTTGCCATTCGAGATGGGAGAGTTGAGATCAACCAGCTCTGCCGTGGAAGGGGTATCCATGGAATCGAAAGAAATCTCTTCTTCAGGCGGCAAAATGACGACTGGCGTCTGGTAAGAACCTAATTCCGATTGGATGAGGAAGTTTGGAGGATTCTACAACGGAAAATTATCGTTACCAGTACGCGATTCCTATGTAATTCAACGTCGAACTTGATTTAACGAATAGAACTTACTTCGGGGAGTGAAGGGATCTGGATAAGTGTTTTGAAATATTGAAGAAACGATGCGGAAATATAGAAGTTCCTGAGCTTTTTGAACTGATCAGAAAACCTCGCTCTGTGCCCTGGCAGCAAGTCTTGAGGAACGGAAGCGTGAAGTTTGAACATGAGTTTTACACAGCAGTCATATAGCTGGTTCGAGTCCTGGATCATCGGTATAAGCGGAGCTAGTCGACACTGGCCGCAAGTTGTCATCGAGTTGGATCGTGACATGTCCAAGGAATCAAAAACTGAAAAGAAAGTTAGAAAAAAGCTTGATGAGAGAATTTTGGAAGGTAACTCAGTCCCTTTAATTCTCCTGGGAGTGAGATGTTGTAAATATTTTAACAAAGCCTAAAACTGCCAATAATTGCACAGAAAATCAATCTTTCCGTTTCCACCCAAAAGAGTTCACGAGGAATGTTGACAATAAAAATTTCAGTACCTACTAAAAGTACCAGACGTGGATACACAATAATTTATATAAAAGAAAACTTTTGGTACTGATTTTATATTCATCTTCCTATAGGCATTCGAAAAAGCTGAGTTGTTTTATGGATGAAGAAAACATGTAAAAGAAAAAGGCGATTCAAAGAAGCTGCTTCCTTATACGGTACACCGATATAACGCGTCTACAGGTCATTTCCCATCTGCTGCCACCGGCCAGTCAATCAGAACCCATAACCGTGCAACATCACAGGCAACAGCAGGACGCCTATTCCCCGCCTCTTTGTTGAAATCTCAAAGTATGAAAGTCTCTCATGAAGGAGGCATATTTTTCTGATTCAGCCCTATTATCGTCCATCTCCTATCATAAACTATTGAGGAAAAACGCAAACAACAGTCATGATAATTGCCAATTGTCCAGTCAAGTGCCCTAAACTTACTAGATTTCTGCAAAGTCAGTATCTCGTCCATGTAGTCAAACATCTCAACACACAATTGGAAGTAGTTGTTAACGTCGTTCTCTCCAACCGCATCCAGCTCATCAGAAGACAGCATAAGGTTGCCAGGTATTCTGGGATTGTTTCGATGAAAAGTAATTTTTATGCAGAGTAAGCTGCAGTACTCCTGAATTAGTTTGCCGTAGCAGTCTCGCAAGTGACCCTGAAAGTATCCAGTAATATGAATTTGAATATCCAATGGGTTTACAATCAGCACCTAGGATGTGAAAAAAAACTAGAATAATTTATATGTACCTACCTAGGTAATCAAATCTAAATAACACTGGGTTTGATCACCTAACGGGGAAGTTTTGCCAACTTTTTTTTGTATGAAAAAAAAATAAAAAATAAAAAAAATAAATATATATATATAATATCCCTTGGAAAAATCTCTAATATATATATATATATATATATATATATATATATATATATATATATATATATATATATATCTTGGGAAAATGGTAGTTTGAAGCCAGTTTTCAAAAACAAGCATTATTTAAATGAGGGTGATTAAAAGCAAAAATGCGGCAAAAAATGATGTATCAGGTCTACTGACATCTGACAGGCTGTTGGCCCAAGGAGGCGGCACGAAGTCTCGGACACAATGGTTCTCAGTGCTGCCAACAACCCAATATTAGAAATGGCAAACATTTGTGGCAACCTTCAAAAACCTTTTCTGTGACCTTTCGCGACCCTCCACTCGATTTGATTTTGAAGAAGTGTTGTTTAAATTTATTTATAAATTTGCGGTTCCATCAACTGTGGTTCTGAACATCGTTTAAAGTGATGCACTTGTGCTCTAAGTGGGATTTGAGTTGAACTATCCAGCAATTTACCTTATACATCATTTCTACTGGGAACTCAGAAATTCAAATGTCACACTCTTTTTCTACCTAGCCTTTCTGAAGTAAACACCTCAGAACAGAATTTGGCCAAAAAAGGAGAATTTGTAACCCATGAAAATTGTTGGACACCATTATTTATTTTTGTTTACCCAAAGCTTCCCTAAATTCTCAATCATAGGAACGTGAATGATGCTGTCGGGCAAGGACTGAGGATGTCCTTCACGCAGGACCTTGTGTAGGACGTGGCAGAACTTCCAGGCTGTTATCCGGTTATCTTGCAAAGGAAGCCGGAGGGCGACAGACCAAAACGTCACAGCGCACTTCTCGTGAAACGTTCCCATTATGGCGCCTTGCATTCCACAGGTGTAGTTAAGGAAACAAACGAACTGCAGTATCGAAATTAAAAGTGTTTATAAGTAGCTTAGAGTTAAATCATAGCTCCTTTGTAACTCGGTAACTTGATGACAAGGATTGAGACAGTGACTGAGGCCCTTCGGTTCAAACCGACGCTCCACGTCCAAACCCAAGGCAAGACAATAGACAGCCTTGAGCAAAATGATGGGCATCATTTCTGACCCTCCCAAGAGGACGCCACCATGTCCACAGTGCCGGCAGAGCCGTTGGTCATCAAACCCTTGAATTTCTGAATGGCAGTTTACCTGGCAGAACTCTTCTTTTAGTCTAAGCATTGTGAATGACTTGAGGAGTAACTGAGATACTAGGATCAAACTTTGAGGAATTTGGGAAACTGTTGATTTTAGGCAAATAAATTGGTGAAATAGGTACATTCAGAGAGAAAATCCAACAATCAATGACATCAGAAGGACTAATTTAGAGGTAACGAAACCAAGATCAGAATTCGCTATGTTCGTAATTTTCACAGTTCCGAGCAATCATTTCTGCTACAGTGGGGAATACCTATTCGTATTTTATAAAGTAGAAAATGAGATGAGACTGTTCTCGTCTGACGAGACATTAGCACTTAATTTTTAATTAAACATGGAAGTCTGATGACGTCATCGCCGCCTTTCTATGGATACAGCTTGTTTTATATAATCCACGACGTTGAGGTGGACACATCCATGTTGGACCAACTAGAGGTTCGTTCTTAGTGGGCGTTCTGACAGTTCTCGAACTCATAAGAACTGGGACGGAAAATCCCGGGGCGTTCCGGAACTTGAGGAACAGCGTTCTGCACTGCGAACGATTTCAGAGATGCATGCAGATTTGAGAGATGCGCATGCGTCACCTACGTTCTTGAGTTCCAGTTCTGACAGTTCCGAAAAAAATCGGGGACTGTCAGAACCGTTCGGAACTGGATTCGCAAAACACTGCGAACGCAGAACTCGGCGTTCCGGAACTGGGCGTTCTGGCACTGCGAACGACAAAACTCGACTGCGCTTGCCCAGAACGGTTCGGAACTGGCAGAACGCACACTGAGAACGAAGCTCAGAGTACTGCCCGAGATGTCGCCGTGTCTGTTCTGCTGAAGCACTGATGGAGGGGGGGGGGGGGGGGAGAAGAAGTGGCAATGGAGCCATTGCTGCTTTCCACGTAATCTTAGAAACTAATATGCTACACCAGCGACCGATTCGATTTTCCTCATCAACAAATAACATAAAAAGCAAATTTGGAGAAACCAGCAATTCCAGAACCGCGGGTATTCTCCACTGAGTTACATAAATTTTATTTGTCGTGTTGAAAGGATACTTCTCACATGTTTCTCTTTGACAGGGGTTTCTGTTTGGTTGATTGCTTTGCTTATGCTGATTGCCTGAAAAGAAGGAAAACAGTACAAAAACAGAACGAGAACAACTGAAACCCCAGTACAAATAATAATTATGCAGAATTACCTATAATACTAAGCAGCTACTTTACTTGAGAGGAAATAGTTGCAATTTAAGTAAACATTCAATACGTTTTCACTAATCCGTGAATTCTTATGAACTCGCAAACAAGTTTCTCTAATAGTGATAACAACCCCAACAAGACGTAGAAAAAGTGTAGAGGTACCGCATTTACAGTCAAAGATCATTAATTTTCAACTGGGCTATTAAATGGAATGAGATGTCTCGAAGTTCTTGATTTCAAAATTTTGAAAATGGGGTCGCACCTACTCAGCATCTTTGATACTTTTGACTGGCTACTACTAAATGAGCAAAGGGTCCTGGGTGGGCGGGCCCGTGTCTGTCTGTTACTCGTTGCAAGCCTTTTTCTTCCAAATAATTACTACGAGGGAGAAACAGAAGAGCCCATTTAAGCGCCCTTTCGCAGGGACTGTCGATAACTAAATGATAGAAAAGCACTGAAACACATAAATAAAACAACATAAGTGTTCGTAAAGACTGCTGGTAGTTCATTCAGAAAAACTGGGTATTAAAGGAAACTCAATCGGAAGACTCGTCATAATTAACGTTGTCAAACCTACGACATAAAAAGCTGAGGAAGGGCATCGCTCAGAAAGCTGCAAGTGAAATCGCTGAAACAGGTACCTACCAATCTCATATAATTTTTTTCTGTAAAAGCACTCACAGCCATTTTACCAAGTGCAGAGCCTGTCAAATGTTACAACTCGCGCACACCAACTGGCACCTAATCAGTTTATCAGGAAGATGAGAAGGAGATAAAGTAGGATTTCAAGTACCCTCTTGAATACCAGGTAAACCTTCTCATGAGGTTTTACGTTAAACACCTTTATTTTGGTCAGGCGTGGCCCTCGAATGACATTAGTAAGTTGAAAACGCGATGCCAGTTGAGGTAAGTGTACTCAGTTAATTATCCTCACCTATCTAATCTAATTAGTACATCAAATAAGATTTGTTCGAGAAAGTTCGGAATTGAAACAAATATGCATCGAACCAAAAAGAGAGGGGGGAACCTTGCAGCGCGGAAATCTCACAGGAAGGCGAGAAATAGAATAAACGTAATAGTTATGGATGTTGGACAAAAAATTCAGCCAAGTCGGGTAGGCAGAAGAGCAACCTCACCTATGTGACAAGGATTTATGTAATATTGGAGGGTACATTCGATGGATAGACGGAGAACTGGGGCGTATGGATTTGAAATTGAGAAGTTCAAAAATGACAAAATAGTCGGGTGGAACAAGAGCTGTAGTAATAGGATTAATGATAAGCGTAATAGGATTATTATAGGCATTCAAATATTTCAAAAGTGTCGAAGCAATGCGTTACAAGATTTTATACTGAAACAAATGTGGTAATTAAAATTGGGAGAGAAATCCAAGTACAAATAAGTTTAAATCAAAATAAATGTCATTTTCTGTGATAGTTGTGGGCTCTACTAGGATTTCACGTTTGCGCATGCGCAGACAGAAGTTATGGTACGATTTCAATGATTTTGAGATGGGAGCATCTGCGCTCCAACCCACGCCTACCCTCCAAATTTCAACGTTACGACTATTTTTTCGGATGGTTATGGGCGTTACAAGGAATTGACAAAACATTTCGAGTTTGCGCATGCGCATCCGAATGTTACAGTCAGAATTCTGCATCTACCCTACAAATTTCAGCTCTTCGATGATTTCTGGAGTAGTTACGAGCTTTACAAGGATTTCACGTTTGCGTATGCGCCGACTAAAGTTTCAGTACTGTTCTAATGAATTTGACCAGCTGTGGCCCAACCCGACATACTCTCCGAATTTCAACTCACTACGACCATCATTTCTTATAGTTTTGCCCGGGACAAGGAAGTGACCACAGACAGACAGACACGGAACCAAATATGTTCCTTGGTGTCCAAAACATAAAATGCGAGTGGAAATTTTCATTTTGGAGGACATAAATTGTTTTCGTCTCTTGCACGAATACCAAGCTTCCCTATCTGCGGTAGTGACCTACCTGCTCGAGCCTTTCGAGCCTTACACAAAAACGCACTGAATACGAATTATCATATAATTAAAAAGAGCTGCAAAGTCCTCGTCACTTGGGTTTATTATTCTATTGGACATACCTACAGAAATGTTGGCTGCTCATTTATCGTTTCTCTCATGTGCAATAGATGTAATAGCTATTTTTGATGGTTTCCACAGATTTTGGCCCCCCAAAAACACGACTTGAGCTCCTATAATTGTTTTTAAAAATTGTCTTTGATCATTTTTAGTGCAATTTAATTGTCTTGATTCACCTGCTGATACTATTTCTAGTGTTACTGCACACATTTATGGTGATTTCAGACAATTTCTCAGGTTTTTGAGTCATAAAAAATAAATTTTAGGAGCCGAACTTTCGTTACAACCACAATTCTTCACTCTTTTGTTAAAATCAACTTTATGTTCGGTCTTCTCGCCCTAAAAACATGGAAAACTATACCTCACAAGCTCATGTTCACGAACACCTCAAAAAACCCCCTTTTTACAGCCATTTTCCCCCCATAACACCCCTCGTTGTTTTCCGATCGGGCGCGATTGAGGTATCGGGATGCCAAACTTCGGAGCACAACTAGGACCCAAATATGTTCCCAAATGGGGACCCAAACTGTGTGCGAAAAAACCAAAATTTAACGTAAATTTAAGGTTGAAATTTCGTTAAAACCTCTATTTTCCACTCTTTGGTCAAAATCGACTTCATAATCGGTCTCTCATCCTAAAAAACATGAAAAACGATACCTCACAAGCTCATGTTACTAAAACACCAAAAAAACCTATTTTTACAGCCATAACACCCATGGGTGTATTCTGATCAGGCTGCAAAGTTTTGGGACACAACTAGGGCCCAAATGGAGCCTGTCTGCGGAAGAACGAATTTTTTAGACCGAAAATAAAGTGGATATGCATGATACAGCGTACGGCGGACAGACACTGCATTTTGGTTTATTATTCTGGGAATAATACACCCATGTATTCGCTCAGCAAAAAAATGTTAGAACACCCCCTCAAAATTTTTTCTTTTACGTTTCAAGGTGCGTAGATTCAGAAAATGCAATGTCCGTCCGCCGTATCATGCATACCGGATTCATTTTTGGTCTAAAAAATTCGTTCTTTCGTACACATGCTCCAAATGGGCCCTAGTTGTGCCCCGAAACTTTTCAGCCCGATCGGAATATACCCAAGGGTGTGAGTGAAAAATAGGTATTTTTTGTGTTTTAGTGACGTGAGGTTTTGAGGTATCGTTTTCCATGTTTTTTTCTAGGACGAGAAGACCGAATATGAGTCGATTTTTACCAATGAGTGAAAAATTGAGGTTCTAACGAAGTTTCAGCCTTAAATTTACGTTAAATTTTGGTATGAAATCGTCGTTCTTCTGCACATAGTTTGGGTCCCCATTTGGGAACAATTTGGGTCCTAGTTATGCTCCAAAGCTCGGTAGCCCGATCGGAATCCCCCAAGGGTGTTATGGGAGAAAAATGGGTGTAAAATAGGGGTTTTCGAGGTTTTTTTTTAGGTTTTAGTGAACACGAGCTTGTGATGTATCGTTTTCCATGTTTTTCAGGGCGAGAAGACTGAATATGAAGTTGATTTTGACCAAAGAGTGAAGAATTGAGGTTGTAACGAAGGTTAAGCTCCCGAAATTCATTTTTTATGAATCAGAAAACTGGGA
The DNA here is from genome assembly GCA_954871275.1 of Leptopterna dolabrata. NCBI lineage: Eukaryota > Metazoa > Arthropoda > Insecta > Hemiptera > Miridae > Leptopterna > Leptopterna dolabrata. The sequence continues at coordinate 18,365,520 of OX940982.1, read as the reverse complement.
AATTGTCTGAAATCACCATAAATTTGTATAACACTAGTAGTATTATCGGGTGAATCAAGACAATTAAATGAAACCATCATCGGGTGAATCAAGACAATTAAATGAAACCATCAATGTTCCAAGATGAACAAAAATATTTCTGTAGGTATGTCCGGTAGAATAATAAACCCAAGTGACTTCGCAGCGTTTTTCAATCTACGCAACTTGAAACGTAAAAAAAAATTTTGTTGTTGAGGGGGTGTATACAATTTTTTGCTGAGGGAATTCGTAGGTGTATTATTCGCAGAATAACAAACCAAAATTCGCTAAATCTGTTGACATTTCGTTTCGACAACAAACAAAATGATTAGGTAATCCAGCAATTAAGCTGAATGAGCTACGTGCCTAGGTCCCTTGCCGGTTCCAAAAAAACAGGTTCACAGATACAACCACTTTGACAGATAGGTACAATGGGCAAATTATATTTCTACAGAGAATTTATTTATTTATTTAATCGATGTATTCATTAAGCAAGAACATAACAACTGAGCTCAACAGGCCCATCAAGTTAATTTACATCAATTTATACAGTAATAACGGTTTGTAGCTGTATGGGGAGCACCCAATCACCGCACATGTCACATCGCCAGGTCAAAGGGTTTTGTTCTATCGAGCCGCCGGAGGACGTTCAAGGAGACGAAGAACTTCCGAATTCATGTGCTAATTTGGCGCCTGTCCCCCAAAAAGCCACACCACACTATTTTATGAAGAACATGGAAGTATTGTGTGACAATCTCCACACCGGAACTTTTAGTTTGGCGTCGAGAGACATTCCTGGGTATTTCGCTGAATAGCATGCGGCATCATTTACAGTCCTGGTCGCATCTTCACTGAACGGTTCTTTAGATACCTACAGCATCCAGTCGATTCTTTATTCAACCTATTGATTTCTGCTTTGTCGCACGGGCCTCTATCGTTGCCATAATATAAATACTGGCTTTCCTGTTTTCTCTGACGAGTTCTCTGACTACACGAGGATAAGCGACGTTATCTGCTGTGTGTTTGGTTACTGGAGGGCTCGTTGAATACATTTAGTAAAGTTTTCAGCTTCATCTTTTAGTTGTTCTGGTAATTTCAGGGCGGCTGTCAAAATTACATTGGCTGATATGAGAGAATTTTTGAAGAAAAGTTTGAAAAAAACTTCCTGTACCTAGTGGATAGGAAATTAAATCGCTATGAAATTAATATTCATAACACGAAAATGATTAATTTACTTAAGTAAAAAATTGGATCTTGAACTTAATTACTCAATTTTATATTACTTGAAAGTACATATCAACTTTTCGTTAGATACAACTTAGGATTTTGAATTCTTCGCGGGAGCATTACTGCAATGTTATAAATATATAAACCCCAATATTAATGGATGTATCCTGCGAAGCACACTAGCTCGGCTGTGTGTCCAAATAGTAAGATGCACGAAAAATGTGAATTACAGAAAGAACACACATTTGCAGTGAGTTTAAACCGCGTATACCTACCCTGTCCACGTAGGATGTCATGGCATTAACCAACATAGCCAGATTTACATAAAATGGTCTTAATTTACTGTTGTTGATCTCTAGGGAGTCGGAGATGAATCATCGAAAGAATGCGGGAACAGTAGAAATCCTGCGTGACGTGAAGTGGATATCGGAGGATTCGAAGAAAACAACAGTGAGTCATCCCAACCGTCATTTTAATGAGTGTTGTGTTCATTTTCAACTCACCGAGAGTTTCGAACAACGGTAATGCGAAACAGACAAACTCAATATAACTTAACACTTTTCTTGACGACCTATTCAGTACCAAGGTATTCATTTCCAATGTTCTATTATAAGTACCTACGAATTCGAATACTTTTGTAATTTTGGTTTATTTTGGTTTCAATAATAAATCTTTGGAATCGAAAAAAATAAAATGAAAAATAAATCCCCCCCCCCCCCCCCAAATTTGACGGTTTCCGTTTCAAGGTAGGTAGTAGAATCCAAAAATGTAATAAAAACCTCTGTAAATGATTACACAAAGGTTTACTATTTACCTGTATAGATGCCTCTGCGTAGATCACTGTTTTCTGTGGTCAATTCCCTCGAGCTCTCCCCAGGAAAGCCCTAAAACGAGTACTGGAGCCGGCCCCGGAATAAAAGTTTCCTACAAATGCGTGGGATTCAATAATTCAATCATTAATTATTTGTAGTTATTCATGAACCATAAGGCAAATAATAAACCTTTGTGTAATAATTTACCTGTATGTCTGTATAATGCCCCTTCTACGTAGATAGTATAATGAACCGTTGTGTAATAATTTGCCCATTAATATTACTTCAACGGTTGTTCAAGTTGCTCAACAATCCAGCCCCTTCTACGTAGATGGTATAATGAACCGATGTGTAATAATTTACCCATCAATAATACTTCAAATGTTTGTTCAAGTTGCAAAAGTACCTATCAACAAAATACAAGAGCCATCATTTTTCAAATGAAATAATATCACAGAACAACCAACTCGACTTCATACAGCCATCCTTGATTATAATCAGGTGCTCGCTAGCGATGATATATCTGGGCCGGATTCATACTGTTTGATTCACGATCGTGTTGACGAAGCTTTTCGGTGCAAACGGACGGCTGGCCGTACAATGCGCCGGGTGGTCTCAAAAAATTCTACAGCTCAAGATCAATTTAAAAACGTAAAATACCATACCATTCTACTGAAAGTTTTCGAGCTACGGCGTTCTGAAAATTTCAACCCCTATTTTGAACCCCTTAGAGATGACTGGCAGTAACGCCGAGCTTCGAGGACCAACTAGACCCCAAACGGTCCCTATAAACCAAATTTCGTAAATCATTTTTATTGACGGTAACTAAGAAAAGTGCTAAGTAAGGCGTACGGCGGATGGACAGACATTTTTTATTGCACTTTCGGATTCTACATACCTTGAAACGCAAACCATCAAATTTTGTGCGGGGGTTAAATTTTTTTTTTCATGCTCGATTCCAAAAGCTATTGAAAATAATAAACCAAAATTTCTGACCGTTCGCCGTACTTCGCACTTTTATTAGTTACCATGAACCAAAATTAATGAAATTTGGTTTGTATTTGTTTGTTCGGGGTCTAGTTGGTCCTCGAAGCTCGGTGTTACTGCCAGTCATCTCTAAGGGGTTCAAAATAGGGGTTGAAATTTTCAGAATGCCGTAGCTCGAAAACTTTCAATAGAATGGTATGGTTTTTTCACGTTTTTAAATTGATCATGAGCTATAGAATTTGTTGAGACCACCCGGAGCATTGTACGACCAGCCGTCCGTTTGCACCGAAAAGCTTCGTCAACATGGTCTTGAATGAAGCGGTATGAATCCGGCCCAGATATCATCGCTAGGGAACACCTGATTATAATCAAGGATGGCTGTATGAAGTCGAGTTGGTTGCTCTGTGATATTATTTAGTTTGAAGAATGATGGCTCTTTTGGATTTCGGTTGATAGGTTGAACGTTACGATTCATGAATAACAAACAATAATTAATTATTGAACTATTGAACCCTGCGCATTTTTATGAAACTCTACCCCCGGGCGGCTCCAGTACTCGATTAAGGGCTTTCCTGGAGGGAGCTCGAGGGTAGGTATTGACCGCAGAAAACGCGATCTACGCAGAAGGGGCATCTATACAAGTAATTAATAAACCGCTGTGTAATAAGTAAACCGGATTACAGTTTGGATGAGGTGAAATTGACATTTGCGTTACTGTCACACCGCCAATGTGGAATGAAAACATAATCAGCGATCTTTCAACATTCCCCTCTAATAAAAATTACTTTAATTTTGGCGAAGAACTAAAATATATGATTTGTGATAGTATTTTTATATTCATTGTACGTTACCCATACTGTATGCTACTTTTACTGCGTACCAATAACATCGATCAAGTAATGGACCAATAAGGTCAAGAATTGGATTCTTATGCAGCAGAGTTCATTACACCTTATATTTAATGAGACCACGTAAGAATTTTATGAGCAGTGAGATTAAAAAATATCGTTCGTTCACTTGTCCTGCCATACTTTACATACTCTGACGTAATTTTTATTACAGGATTGGGAGCCGATGTCATGAGGCGTCTGACTCAGCTGAGGCATTCAACTCCTGTGTCAGATTTGCCTGCAACGTCTCGAAGAGGGAGCGCGTAAGTCCCTACTGTAACTCTTTGATCGGATTTGGCATCAATATGTGGGATTTGATGACAGTAAACCTACTCTGTTTAATTTTCAAATACATTAAGCGGGCTCTCCCTGAGTATCTCAATGGTGTTTACCGAAACTAGATAGGTAAGATCCTTAGGTATATTGATGCCACAGCACTCCTCTTTGGAGGCTTCCAATGGAGTGAGTGGTGTACGGCTTTGGAATGCCCTCCCCAGGACTGTAAAGGAGTCACCCACCTGTTCGGCGTCCAGAAGAGGGTGTATGGCTATTTGCGGGGGTGTAGCAGCCATTCATATTACTTATATTTCTTCTTCTTTTCAGCGAATTTTTGGAGAAAATGAAGCTATTGCAGTGGGTCCGTATATAATATAATAGGGCAATTACCAATTAATTTTGCAATCGTGTACGCTAGCCCAGAGGACACAGGCCCTCTGTACACCAATTAATAAAAACTAAAGACTCCAACTTCCAAATATCCAAATTCCAAATATGGGAAACCTAGTAGGGTTAATCAAATTTTCAACAAGTATAGGTGAAGGTAATTCACCTTCTTCTCCTTATACAGGTAATAATTATACATCTAAAATAACAATTTATCTTTAAATTACATTTTCCATTTTGAACCAGTGAGAACGGAATTTAAACGCCCGTTTAATAAAAACGCTGCAAAGTCCTTGTCACATGGGTTTATTATTCCATTGGACATACCTACCTACAGAGATGTTGGCTGTTTATTTATTGTTTCTTTCATATAAAATAATTGAAATAGCTATCTCTGGTGGTTTCCACCAATTTTGGCCCCCAAAACTCGAATAAACTACGCTCCTTTTTTTAAAATAAATTATCTCTGATCATTGGTAGTGCCATTTAATCGTCTTGATCCACCTGTTGACACTTTTTCCAGTGTTATTATACAAATTGATGGTGATTTCAAACGATTTCCCAGGTTTTTGACTCATAAAAAATCAATTTCGGGAGCTGAACATCTGGTAGAACCTCAATTTTCTATTCTTTGGTCAAAATCGACTTCATATTCGGTCTTCTCGTCCCCAAACACATGAAAAAGGATCCTACCTTAAAAGCTCATGTTACCAACATGTTGCTAAAACGCAAAAAGTACCTATTTTTATACACATTTTCACTCATAACACCCCTGGGTATATTCCGATCGGGCTGAAAAGTTTCGGGACACAACTAGGGCCCAAATGGAGCATGTGTGCGAAAGAACGAATTTTTTAGACCGAAAATGAAGCCTGTACGGCGGACGGCGTACGGCGGACGGACATTGCATTATTGGAATCTACGTACCTTGAAACGGAAAAGAAAATATTTTGAGGGGGTGTTATAAAAATTTTTTGCTGAGCGATTACATAGGTGTATTATTCACAGAATAATAAACCAAAACAGGTAAACTCAGTTTAAATTCTACTGGCCAGAGGTTAACCCTCAAGTGCCAAAGGGTTCTGGCACTTCGTGTTTCTGGTTGTGTGGCAAGATCTGGAGGCAGCATGATGTACCCTCCTACAATGTAAGTAAGCATGACATGCTTACAATGTTCTGATATCTTTCTACCAACCAACACAGTGTGCTACGCCTCTCACTGCGTACAACACAACATACCTAATAAATTTATGAGGGGCCCTAGTCTGGAATGAAAATAAGTAAGGAACGAGCTAGCAAAGGAAGAAGAGCGTGGGAGGAGATGTGGCAAAGACGTTTGTTTATCGGTTGATGTACGTATCGTATTACCTTGTAATAACTTTCAGTATTCCAGAACTGACTAGATCAATTCAATTACCTACTTAAGAGTAGCTAACGTAATTATTATAGGTATACGCCGTCTGAAAGAGCCAGTAGTCCACTCGGTGGGTAGATGACACTTGGACAGTAGCTTTGTACTTACTGCCAAACGATTTAAGAAATGAAGTGAACGTACCTGGCTCTTTTCGAAGTTTTCTCTTTCCTGTTCTAAACTCGTTTTCCTTTGCTGGAGAACTCTCGGGAGGGACAACGATGACATTTTATTACCCGATGGGGAAACGCACTAAATTGTCATCAAACGGGCAGCTTCCAACAACACAAACACGGAAGGGCGGAGCGCGGAGGACGACTTGGAGAGGTTACCAATCACGGTTGATTTGTGAATGTGAAGTGTGTGTAAATTAATTTCCGCTCAGTTCAGCCAATCCAAAATACATTATACTAAATACTAATTTGGAGAACGAAAGATTCTGAACCGAAATGGAAAGGTTACTCATGAGAACAGATGGAAAGTTTCAAGATGATGAAAATGGACACACACTATTTTGCTCATAGTAAACTCAGAAAAAAACTAGGCTAGGAAGGTAGGTAGTTTTGGGTAATTTAATGGAGAGTACCACACTGTTTCCATGGATGCTTTAGATGACGTGCCACGAAGCCGAGGGTGAACTTCAAGCGGTATCCATAGATCCATACGCACATCCATGGAACCCAGGCCACGCAGGGAACTTCTGACTGAAGCACAACTACTGACGACTACAACAGGATACATAGGTAGGTACAAGAGTGCTATAAATATAAGTTATATTTCATTTACAACAGCAGGTTCTTGTCTCACCTTTCGAAAAAGCCAAAAAACACAAGGTTAACGGGCCCACTTGCAAGAGAAATAGACCAGTCAAATTAAATCCCATAGGTACGTTATATGAGCGAGCATAGCTGGGAATCGTTTGTAATGTCTTTAGTTGGTCCAAATACCAGTAATCTGAGTTTGCTCTATCGCTCGAGATGACCTTATATTTAGGAAGCCCAAAAACCATGGAATTTTCGCACTTTGTTCAGTTTTTTGCTTATAGCTCGAAAATTATCAATATTTCAGCAAACATCACCAGTGTCAAAAAGAAACAGCATAAAATTGCGCGTGGAATGGCCTCCCTAAAACTTGGTTTAGTGATGCAGACAGAATCGTTCGGTGAAAATTGGCTACTTTTAAACCCTAGTAAAGAGACTTTTGATGCCCCAATTTATGCTCTTTCTTTTTGGTATCGGTGAAGTTTGCTTCTTTCATATTATTTATGGTACAGGGACCTAAACTGTTTTTCCTGGAATCAGCAGTGCACAATCATAATAATTAGTAAGAGTAAAAAATAATGGATCACTTCAACTTCTAGTGCCGCTCTTGATCCAGTAGCCTTTCAACAGTGCCCACTTATTTTTATTTACAACAAAGCTAATAATTTTATTTATCTGAGAGATAAAATCAATTTGACTAATATAAGGAAACCGAATAATAAACGGTAAAGATTTAAAAAAAAACTAAAGAGAAATACCCATCAAGTACATGGCAAATACCCGAGCGGAAGGCCACCACAACTTTCATCTTTCGACTGTTGACATGGATACTATTATGATTATGATACAAAAGCATGGATCCCTTTCTTCCAAGGATATAAAAAGCATGGATCCCTTTATTCCATGGATATAAAAGATGAGTCTGTTGTTATTGTTGATTTACATCAGTCATACATTTACCACTACCACCACTTCGCGGCATCGTCAAGAAAAACAAGAAGAAACATCAGTCATACTGTCATACATTCATCATATTATGATTATCAAATTATTAATTTGATCAGTATATCGACCTCCAAGGTATTTATAAACTTATAGGTGCTTGAACTTAAAATGTAAGTACAGTTCATGGATTTCGACTTGCGGTTGAAACGAATTTTTTGTGTGCTATTTTGTGCTATTATGTCCTATTTTCAGGGCTAGATCATTACTTATGGTACCTATGTAATATGGAGGTTTCTTCTTCTGACTGATGATAATAATGATGTCGGTTGAAAACTGGCAAAATATTGTGCAGCTATAACTGATAATGGTCAATATCTCTTTAATTAGCCCTGATGACACCTGTGGCATGCTAAGATAAAAACATGCCTCTGGCTGGGGCACAATATAAAATTTCCGACCGACACCAAGAAGTTAACGCACTGCCGGTAGACAATACCGGTTTCCATACACTGTTTACTTAACTCTAGCGGAACTGAAGGCGATTACTAAAATATGGCAGTTACTAGACCAACCGTAAGGCTAATTTCATTCCTGTTTGGCCTACGAGGATGAATTCGCAGTGGAGCCTCTGTAGGACTGGTGAGTAGAATGACGAAGTGAGGACCTTCCCTAATCCGCTGAGTGAGCCCTGCGGCTAATTTCACTACTGTTTTGACCTGCAAGGATGAAATTCGAACTGGAGCCTCTGTAGGACTGGTGAGTAAGAATGACGAGGTGACAGCCCTCCCTAATCAGCTGAGTGATCCATGAGGCTAATTTCACAACTGTTTTGACCTGCAAGGATGAAATTAGAAATGGAGCCTCTGTACGTCAGATGGGTAAGAATGACGAGGTGACAGCCCTCCCTAATCAGCTGAGTGATCCATGAGGCTAATTTCACAACTGTTTTTACCTGCAAGGATGAAATTCGAAATGGAGCCTCTGTACGTCTGATGGGTAAGAATGACGAGGTGACAGCCCTCCCTAATCAGCTGAGTGATCCATGAGGCTAATTAATTTCACAACTGTTTTGACCTGCAAGGATGAAATTCGAACTGGAGCCTCTGTAGGACTGGTGAGTAAGAATGACGAGGTGACAGCCCTCCCTAATCAGCTGAGTGATCCATGAGGCTAATTTCACAACTGTTTTGACCTGCAAGGATGAAATTCGAAATGGAGCCTCTGTACGTCTGATGGGTAAGAATGACGAGGTGACAGCCCTCCCTAATCAGCTGAGTGATCCATGAGGCTAATTAATTTCACAACTGTTTTGACCTGCAAGGATGAAATTCGAACTGGAGCCTCTGTAGGACTGGTGAGTAAGAATGACGAGGTGACAGCCCTCCCTAATCAGCTGAGTGATCCATGAGGCTAATTTCACAACTGTTTTGACCTGCAAGGATGAAATTCGAAATGGAGCCTCTGTACGTCTGATGGGTAAGAATGACGAGGTGACAGCCCTCCCTAATCAGCTGAGTGATCCATGAGGCTAATTTCACAACTGTTTTTACCTGCAAGGATGAAATTCGAAATGGAGCCTCTGTACGTCTGATGGGTAAGAATAACGAGGTGACAGCCCTCCCTAATCAGCTGAGTGATCCATGAGGCTAATTTCACAGCTGTTTTGACCTGCAAGGATGAAATTCGAAATGGAGCCTCTGTACGTCTGATGGGTAAGAATGACGAGGTGACAGCCCTCCCTAATCAGCTGAGCGGTCCATGAGGCTAATTTCACAACTGTTTTGACCTGCAAGGATGAAATTCGAACTGGAGCCTCTGTAGGACTGTTGAGTAAGAATGACGAGGTGACAGCCCTCCCTAATCAGCTGAGTGATCCATGAGGCTAATTTCACATCTGTTTTGACCTGCAAGGATGAAATTCGAAATGGAGCCTCTGTACGTCTGATGGGTAAGAATGACGAGGTGACAGCCCTCCCTAATCAGCTGAGCGGTCCATGAGGCTAATTTCACAACTGTTTTGACCTGCAAGGATGAAATTCGAACTGGAGCCTCTGTAGGACTGTTGAGTAAGAATGACGAGGTGACAGCCCTCCCTAATCAGCTGAGTGATCCATGAGGCTAATTAATTTCACAACTGTTTTGACCTGCAAGGATGAAATTCGAAATGGAGCCTCTGTACGTCTGATGGGTAAGAATGACGACGTGACAGCCCTCCCTAATCAGCTGAGCGGTCCATGAGGCTAATTTCACAACTGTTTTGACCTGCAAGGATGAAATTCGAACTGGAGCCTCTGTAGGACTGTTGAGTAAGAATGACGAGGTGACAGCCCTCCCTAAACAGCTGAGTGATCCATCAGGCTAATTAATTTCACAACTGTTTTGACCTGCAAGGATGAAATTCGAAAGGGAGCCTCTGTACGTCTGATGGGTAAGAATGACGAGGTGACAGCCCTCCCTAATCAGCTGAGTGATCCATGAGGCTAATTTCACAACTGTTTTGACCTGCAAGGATGAAATTCGAAATGGAGCCTCTGTACGTCAGATGGGTAAGAATGACGAGGTGACAGCCCTCCCTAATCAGCTGAGTGATCCATGAGGCTAATTTCACAACTGTTTTGACCTGCAAGGATGAAATTCGAAATGGAGCCTCTGTACGTCTGATGGGTAAGAATGACGAGGTGACAGCCCTCCCTAAACAGCTGAGTGATCCATGAGGCTAATTTCACTACTGTTTTGACCTGCAAGGATGAAATTCGAAATGGAGCCTCTGTACGTCTGATGGGTAAGAATGACGAGGTGACAGCCCTCCCAAAACAGCTGAGTGATCCATGAGGCTAATTTCACTACTGTTTTGACCTGCAAGGTGAAATTCGCAGTGGACTCTGTACGTCTGATGGGTAAGAAAGACGAGGTGACAGCCCTCCCTAATCAGCTGAGTGATCCATGAGGCTAATTTCACAACTGTTTTGACCTGCAAGGATGAAATTCGAAATGGAGCCTCTGTATGACTGGTGAGTAAGAATGACGAAGTGAGGACCTTCCTTAATCAGCTGAGTGAGCCCTGAGGCTAATTTCACTGCTGTTTTGACATGCAAGGATGAAATATGAACTGGAGTTTCTGTAGGACTGGTGAATAAGAATGACGATGTGAAGGCCCTCCCTAATCAGCTGAGTGAGCCCTGAGGCAAACTTCATTCCTGTTAGACCTACAAGGATGAAGCAGTTCGAAGTGGAGTCTATGTTGGACGGGTGAATAAGAATGACGAGGTGAGGGCCCAACCCTAATCAGCTCAGCTGAGTGAGCCTTTCTTCAATCCCCAAATTTCTCCGTTTATAAATAAATAAAAAATCAAGCCTAATATTCTCCGTGCGGAAAAACGTTGAATGCGATTATGCAGTACGGTATTGTCAATTCGTGGTTCCAAAAACATGTCCATGATTCAGTGTTTTTCCGCGAAACCCACCTAGACAGTTGCTTCCTACAATGAACATATATCTAAAAAAAAACCACAGTCATGCAGCATGGCTATAAGAGCGAATTTTCGAAGAAATAACTGATTTTATATAAAATGTGATCTTTGGGATATCCCATTCAAATATGGGCAATCTTAAACTTATTGGGTAATTATAGGTATTCAAGTATGACGCTATTCGGTTAATTCGGTATGCATCAAATATGGGCATACCTACGTAACAAATTTTTTGTTCCATTTTTTGCCGAGTAACACCTCGGTTTGTAGATTTTCCAACGCTGAACACGATGGTGAAGTCAGAATTGCGATATCCCATTCCGTTATCAGATTAGAGCAGACGAACCAGGAAGAACATCTCAAGAAATAACCACGTTCCTTCATCTTCAAAGTGCTCTAGTTTGAGAACGGAATGAGATATCGCAATTCTGATTTCACCATCGTGTTCAGCGTACAAAAACCTTTAAAATGAGGTGTCACTTGTCAGACTTTTTCATTTTGGGAATTTATGGGTAATTTTCCCCCCATAAAACTCCCCAAAACTCCCCCTTAGAGTGACCCGATTCTGCCCATCTACGAACTTAGCCTGTCGATTGCCAAGACAGATTTTTCGTGCAAATTTGAACTTTTTATCTCAATTCTTTCTAGAGTTATCGTCTGGAATGACACATACATATATAAATATATAAATATATATATAAATATATATATACATATAATTTTTGGTGTCTTTCGGCAGTGAATTCAGGATGGTCTGAAACGGATTTTGGTATAAAAATCTTTCGGAAATTCGAGTTTTAAAAATTTTGGACCGAGAACAATAGCTTCCTTTCCTTCGAAAATTCGCTAAAAGAAGAATATCAAAAGAAGGAGAGTCTCAGCATTAGTTAACACTGCAAGAGGAGGAACTGCAAAAGAAGAAGGTCGTGAAGGCCTCTTCAATCCTGCTGTTCCTGGCCGAGGCCCAGCACACCGGGTTTTATACCTCCCTCCCCTGGGATGGGTGAAGAAGAGTATGACACCCTGAGTCCCCAACTGGAGGAGACCTTTGAAAGCCACAACCCTTTATCTCTACCGAAGCGCTTTAGCAATCCACATTGACGCTTTAAGTACAGTTGTTAGAATGAGAAGATTCGGCATAACTTCAGTTCTATCTCGGCAAGGGAATAAAGAATTTTCAATCAGAAATTTATTTGACTTTCTTTTATTCAATAGAACACGTCTGTATGGAAGAAAAAACAATTTTCGAAAATTTTTTGAATTAAGATTAGGGTAAATTATTATTACTTGAAAACGATTTTTTCTTTTTTGCACAAATACGTCCGTTCCATATTGGGACAGATGTGCACTATCTATCTATCTTATCTATTTTGAAAATCTCCTGGAAGAGATGTCCCGGGTTCGTTTATTTTACTGAATAGCTCCCATGTATATAATATTTTAAATGTACAGTCGACTTACCTTTTTGAGGTTAAAAAAGAAAAGACGATCAAAATGAATGATGATGATCAAAATGACTGACGTGGTAGCTGATGAACGAAGGATGATACATGGATATCACTGAGGAATGAGAAAGAGACTCTCAAGAAGGCACCTAATTAGGTGTCTCTTTTGAAAGAGATAGAAATTACCAATGGGATGGCCGGCCACCAAATATCTGTTGGATAGAAAAGAGATATGTCTTTTGCCTAGTGAATAGGCCCCCAGAACGCCTTTACATGTAAGATTGCTAGGAACGTACTTTTAAATTTTTTATAGAACATACCTGCATATTGGTAGTCATGTTTATTTTGTTTAAGGGTGGCATGATTTAAATGGCTACAAAGAAGGAAATCCCAGTTGAAAGTCCCATCATCCAAGCATTCAGAAAATATTCCGAAGACCTGACCGCAAAGCATGACAAATATGAGCGAATCGTGAAGATCAGTCGAGATATCACTATCGAGAGCAAGAGGCTGATATTCGCCATCCACAACTTGCCCATGTAAGACATTGTATGAACTATAGACCAAACCAGTCAAACCAGTAATGCGCCCAAAACTAGAAAATTACATCGGTTTGATATTCTCGGGGGATCTGTTGCACCCCACAAAACTTATTGCTTTGTAGGTTATTGGTACAATCCTGTACCCAACATGTACACCTGGCCTAATTCTGATTTCTGTTTACAGCGAAAAGGAAGCAAATGTTGAAGCTTCGGAAAAAATCTGTATGCGATTGAAGAAACTGGTGGAAACTCAATTCAAAAAAATAGCTATTGAAGTTGAAAATGAGGATCCCTATTTGTACCACAGAGCATATACATGGGGTCAGTATAATTATTATTAGAACCTCGATCAGGGTAACACTACATTTGTGTTGCATTTCAGTAGATAATAGTGGGCAGTTTTCATTGATTTTTTTGGTTTATTATTTTCAATAATGAACCATTGGAATCGAACATGAAAAAAAATTCTAACCCCCCCCCCCCCCCCCACCAAAATTTGATGGTTTACGTTGCAAGGTTTTTAAATTATTTTTTCTGAAAGGTAATGGCTTAAAAGAAACAATAATGAAGTGTTAGGACAAAAACATTGTATCTATAATATTTTAGTAAATGTAATTGTCGTGATCATCCCAGAACATCAACTCTTGTAGAACGCAACGAGTGAGGTGGCGTACGTGACCACAGGCGCAGAGACCCGAAAGCTCCCCACCAGTCCTCCTGGACTGGGGGAGAGTGGACTTGTGAATATAAAAACTCGCCGGCTGCGCCTTTCACCTCATTCTACGCTCTCCTTAAGTCGACGACTTATCTCTCTCTCTCTCTCCTCTTTCCCTCCTAACCTATCTCACAAAAGATCCCAGAACGGTGGAACCAGCATTGGTGATAACCAGCCTTGAGTGGTAACCACTGGGCATATTCCCTCTAGCGTCTTTAGTGGTGGTAACCTCCCTGACTTCGGTTAAAGGTGTAACCTTTTAGACGCTAGATCCAGCAACCTTCTCCTCCATCATACTCACTCACCTTACCTCACCTCGCCTCTCAACCTAGCCACCACAGTAATGAAATATCAAGATTTGTTCTATGGCGGGAAAGTGACAAGCAAAGTCGTCTCTCATTGGTCAGCCCGTACAGTGAGGCCAACCAAACAAGACACTAAACAGCCCAAAAAGTGATGGAGTTGTAATAATCTTCTTTTGTTTTATTATTCTGTGAATAATACACTTATGTATTCACTCAGCAACAAATTTTTATAGCACACCCTCAAAATTTTTTCTTTTACGTTTGAAGGTGCGTAGATTCCAAAAATGCAATGTCCGTCCGCCGTCCGTGTACCGGCTTCATTTTCGGTCTAAAAAAGTCGTTCTTTCGCACCCATGCTCCATTTGGGCCCTAGTTGTGTCCCAAAACTTTGCAGCCCGATCGGAATATACCCAGGGGTGTTATGAGTGAAAATGTGTGTACAAATAGGTACTTTTTGTGTTTTAGTAACATATTAGTAACATGAGCTTTTGAAATATCGTTTTCCATGTTTTTGGGGACGAGAAGACCGAATATGAAGTCGATTTTGACCAAAGAGTGGAAAATTGAGTTCTACCAAATGTTCAGCTCCCAAAATTGATTTTTTATGAGTGAAAAACCTGGGAAATCGTCTGAAATCACCATCAATTTGTATAATAACACTGGAAAAAGTGTCAACACGTGGATCAAGACGATTAAATGGCACTACCATTGATCAAAGATCATTTGAAAAAAAAAGTAGCGTACCTATATTGTGTTTTAGGGACCAAAATTGAGGGAAACCATCAGAAATAGCTATTTCGATTACTACGCATGAAAGAAACAATAAATGAACAGCCAACGTTTCTGTAGGTATGTCCAGTAGAATAATAAGCCCATGTGACAAAGACTGCAGCGTTTTTAGGTTTTGTTACTCGTTTGAATTTCCGCTTCTGCTGACCATCCTCCATCCTCTGCAACCACAATGCGTTTTCATCGTGATCACAGCACTCTGTTGCAGTTCAGTTGTTCTCTTGTAACGTAGAAAAGGTTTTCTCAAGAGGTCCAAAGCATTCAGAATGCCACATTTTATTCAAACGTCTGATATTTTAGTCCTAGTCTCGAACTCCAGAACGATGTAATATTTTGCTTCCCCACTACCTAAGGTAGAGAAGCTTTGTGTTTGTGCATAGGACGAAAAAAAAAAATATGTCCTCCAAAATGAAAATTTTCACTCGCATTTTACGTTTCAGACATTTTTGGTTCTGTGTCTGTCAATTACTTTCAACGCCCATAACTACCGGAAATAATGGTCGAAATAGGCTGAAATTTGGAGGGTAGATACGGGTTGGGTCCAGTTGTTCCCACCAGAATAATTAAAAAAGTACCGTAACTTTTGTCTGCGCATGCGCAAACGTGAAATACTTGAAACGCCCATAACTACCTTATTAAATGTCGTTGAAATGATTTCAAACTTAGAGGGTCGATCAGGAATAATATTTTGATAGTTCCATGTGAATTTAATCGGAATCGTACTGTAACTTTCGTCTGCGCATGCGCAAACAAGAAATGTTGACCACTTCTAACAGTCGTAGAGAGCTGAAATTTTGAGGGTATACACGCATATACACGTTGGATCGCAGATGGTTCTGTATCAAAATGAACCTACTCAACTATTCTATACATTCATGTGATTCAAGTGAGGAAGCTATACTGCCTACTCGAATTGGCAGACGTTTTTCTCTTAGTTTTGACCGTGTTATTCTATTCCAAATTACAAAACATTATAATTGCCCATTGAGGTCCATATAAAAATGTGGGCACACACGCCATTCTTGCACTTACTTTCTGAACCTTTTCATTATACAAAGAACCATTCATTTTATGTAACAAAAATTTTATTGGTGTTTCAACATCTTACTTGTTGGTAATTTCGCTTGCAATATTTTGTTTCAAGGAGTACAAGAATACGTCGAAGCACTGACTTACTTCAACTTCGCCACAACAGGTGAATTAGTTGGATGGGAGAAGGTTGTGGAAATCTGTTCATTCGAGTTACAAGGACCCGACGCAGACAAGGATTCATTGGAAGCCACTGAAACCTGCAAGTTCAAACTCCTGGTACAATTGTCAGACTACGTTCTTGGCATCCAAGACATGACTGGCGAAGTGATGAGGTAATATTTACTTTTTAAGGGAAACTTGTTGGTTCAAAAAAACTAGTGCAATAGTTCAATCTGCTGTCGGCTCTGTGGCCATTCATCCGCGGATCCTATAATCTTGTTGGCCACCCAATATTCACTTAAAATCTACCTTAATTACACTAATAAGAGTTTTGTGATGATAGGGAACTATTGATTGATAAATCAAGTAATAACATAAATGTCCATGATTCCCTGAAATTCAGATTGTGTATCGTTTCGCTGGGTAATGGGAACAATCGAGTTGCTCAAGAGGCCTGCAACTTCATCAAATACGTTTACACCGCACTCCTCAGCATCCAATCCTGCCACAACGAGTTCTACAAGAAACTGGATGTTGCAGGACAGTCTTTGAGAAAAATGGAGTATGGTTGTTATTTAGCCAAGATTCAAGATTTGGAAATGAAATCTCAAAAAGAGTTCAACTTTCCTGTAATAAAAGATTGAATATCAGCGATTTTACAAATGATTATTATAATATTGTCATACCAACTCAAGAGTCAAATTGTGGAAGTAAAATGTATCATATTAGTCAAGTGTAGTGGTATAATTCATTGCTCAAGTATCTCAAGATTATGTGGGACGATCCGTTGACCTGTTCCTAACTCCCGAGTTTGGGCAAATTCAGAGGGCGCCAACAACGTGCATGAGTTGATTTCACGTTGTCCATTAACTTTTGTGCATTTAAATTGATAGCAGAGCAGCCGACAGAAATAATACCAACAACGTAGAGGTTTAAAAAATGTGACAACCTGAACAGAATATAACTCATTTATTGGTCTTAATATTGATACAATATTAATCATCCACTTCAATCGAAAACAATCAGCGAATTCATTCCAATTTTGATTCAAACCATCTTAATTGCAAGTACATTCTAAGCTGCTTATATATTATATATAATAAATTATGTATTGTGAGACAACTTTAAAAAGCCCATGAAACTGATTAAATTTTTGTCAGAGCAATATTGGCAAATTTTTCGTTCAAAATGCAGTATTATACTCCTATATTATCCAATAACAATATGTATGATTCGGTAGTGATGTAAAATTATCGATAGTCCGAACTATCGATAGTTTCGATACTATTGCGTAAATACTATCGATACTATCGATAGTATCGGTTTGAAACTATTATTTACAGGAAGGTTATTGTAACCTTCACGGTTATAGTAATCTTGAGGAAAACTTCTCGGTCTTGTTGCAGTGTCCCCTCAGCATAACCCTTTCAATTTTTCTTTCTGTTCCCCTTAATATTATAGGTATTGAGAAATGAATCGGAAAAGAAAATCCGAAGTTTGGCAGTATTTCGAGAAAGATGTGGGTCCCAAGAAATTGGCCAAATGTGTTTTGTGCAGTTTGGAGTGCAAGACGTCAGGAAACACCTCGAATTTGAAGGATCATTTGAAAAGGAAACACGGAAACATCTATAACGCACATAACGCAGAAGTTTCAGTTCCAAGTTCTCATCAACCTTCGGAAGATACGAGCGTAAGTAAAGGTCAAGGAATCCGTTATTACTTGAGCTCAACACAAACGTATGATATAAATTCTGGGAAGTACAATGCACTCTTGAAACGAATTGTTGCATACATAGCCACAGATTTTCAACCTTTTACAGTTGTTGAAGACAAAGGTTTTCGTAATTTACTTTCCGCACTTGACAGTAAATTTGAGATTCCATCCAGACCTACTGTGGTGAAGGCCTGCAAGCAATTATTTGATCAGGGAAAGCTAATTTTAAAAAGCTTATTCCATGAGCTTCCTAATGCAAGCTTTGCATTGACCAGCCATATCTGGACCTCTGCAAACACACAAGCTTACATTACTGTGACGTGTCATTTCATCTCGGATTTTCGACTAAAAAGCGCAGTTTTGGCGACTCGATCGATTCCTGGCAGTCATACTGCCGTGAATATTGCATCTACTATTGATTCTATTCTCATCGAATTCGGAATTGAGGGGAAAATAACTTGCAGTCACTGACAATGCCAGTAATATGAAAGCTGCCGTCCCTCTCGTCACAGGACGTCCTCGGCATATTCCGCGATGCTTTGGATCATGCCGACTTGAAGGAATTTCAAACCATTCTGACTAAGTGCAAGCGCATCGTGACTTATTTCAGATCAAGCACCTTTGCTACAGAAAAACTATGCTCCATTCAAATAGAGCAATCGCAGTCGGTGCTAAAATTACTCCAAGAAGTCCCCACACGATGGAACTCCGCATTTCTTATGTTGCAAAGAATTGTGAAGTTGAAAGATGTTTTAACTTGTGCCCTTGCGTCGTTGTCAGACGCTCCAGAACTTCTCCACAGGGACGAAATTTCAATAATAGATGAGGCAGTGTTGGTCTTACAGCCTTTTCATGTGGCCACCGAGAATCTGTCTGGAGAGAATTACACCACTATTTCCGGGGTGATACCTATAGTGAAAGGGATTGGCCTACAACTGAAGGAAATGGAACGCAAGGTAAGCAGTGACTGCGGCAAGAAACTGAGGAAGATAGTCTTAAAAGGAGTGGAAAAGAGGCTTCTTCCTTATGAAGAGCGTTCTTTTTGCACGATTGCTACACTTGTCGATCCTCGTTTCAAAAAAAAACTTTTAGGCAGGAAAGCAACACGACCACCTCATGCAACAGAATTGTAGGAGAAATCGAGGGAGAAATGAAGAGAAGGAGCCAGAGTAAGAGTACGCCAACCCATGCAGAAAATACGCCAACCCATGAAACTGCAAATATTACCAAAACAAAGGTAATGGGAAAACCTGACAAATTGAACTTGTTGAAATATTTACACCAATCAAATGCTCGCGATGATGCTTCAACGTCCTTTCACTCCGAATCGCTCATCATTTGGAGGCAATATAACGAAATTCGTCTCCTTGGTGAAGATGAAGACCCTGTCAAGTTCTGGGAAGACAAGAAGATCTGTTGGGGAGCCTTGGGAGCTGTGGCATGTAAATATCTTTCAGCACCAGCAACTTCTACGCCAGCAGAAAGAGTGTTCAGTGCTGCAGGCTATATTGTACAGGAACGAAGGAATCGCCTTCTCCCAGAACATGTTGATATGCTCATTTTTCTCAACAAAAATTTTTCTCTGTTGCAACTCGATAATGAAAAGGTGGATATTGTAGGTAACCCGAAAATGATTCAATCACAAAATGTGTTCTCCTTTTTTACATATCTGCCATTTTGTTTAAAATTATTTCGTTCTTTGTTCTCAACATTTTGCGAGTATGTTCTTTTCTTTCAAACCTACCGTTTTGATGATAGGGTTTAACGTTTATGTGATACACAAACTTTAGTCGCTTGGTCAGTTGACTTTTGCATATATCCATTATGAAGCTTTTGTACTTTTGTAATTGATATAAATATTTCAGTGGCTAAATAAGTAAGCCTTTTCCTAATATGATTTTCGCGGTTCTAGTGTTATGATTCTAGTTTTTCATTTTTTTGTGATTTCTTAGTAAGAGTTACTTATAATTAATAAGCAAGAGTGTACCTATTTAATTCTTTGATGTTCAATCTCATTTAATTACACAAACCTTTTTGTAAAGACAAATTGATGGAAAAAAATGAAAACTTTTTTAACATTTCGTCAATTTTTTCCCCTCAAATGATATGACGATTTTTCAAATAACTCAGGTGTTTCAAGTCGGAGAAAACGAATTTAAGGTTTCCAATAGTACCATCGATAGTTTAGAAACTATCGATATTTACGATAGTTCAAAACTATCGATACTATCGATAGTACTATCGATAGTTTTACATCACTATGATTCGGTAATCAGTGAATGTGCTATTAATACTGCTGAACTACATTATACTATGTGAAAAGTTTGGTGGTTCGGGTACTCGAAATGAATCGAAGTCCTCTACTGTTCTTCCTGTTCCTCTACTGTGGATTTGTTTTATGGATAAATACCTAGGAACACTTTCCACATACAAGGAGAAGGTTGAAAGGTTCCAGAAGTTGAAATATGTGACGAATTATGACATTTCCGTACATCTCAGTTCTCCAAAACTAACATAAGGTTTGTCAAAAATTTATAATTTCTAAACTAAGTAAATAAAGTAACGCTAAACCTACAAACTGAACAATCGATAGAATATTGAAGTGAGAAACAAAATGGTAGGTGGCTTAAGCATACTATGGAACATTTCCTCTGTATCCTGACACCTAACCATACTACCTATACATTTTGGTTCAATTTTACAATAATCAAGGACCAAGAGAATTAAAACCTTAACACGGTATACACAACTCTAAAAGCGAAAATTAAAAAAATTAACGGTTTTGGCCTTTCGAAATTTACTTGGGATTTCGGAACTTTCGGGGCAATTTCAAATCCTCCATCAATCAAAAGTGGTATTTTCCTCATTTTGCTATTTCAAATAGAATTTTATTTATTTTCAACGCTGGATCGAGTGATGACAATCACAAGCAATGTCAATCGCATGAAACTGATATCGTTGCATGATCAACTATTATCGTGAAGTAGGTACGCAATAGGTACCATCATATTTTTTATAACTAATTTCCAGTTCCTATGAAGAATTTTTTTCATTAAAATCTGTAGAAAAAAGATTCCGGAGGTTTTATTATGTACATTTGTTTTCCGTTAGGTCCAATTCCATCGAGTAGTGACTTCATGAATTAATGTTCGAGATCTTGTTGAACTGTCATGTTCAAACTTGACATAATTTTCCAAAAATGAAAACTCCCATGTCGATTCCCGTACCTCCTGGGTTTGTGCAACAGACTCAAGATTGTATTTCATTTACACCCATACGCTTCATTATTTCTTCAAACAAACCTCTAAATAAAGCAAACGCTTTATTGAACATTGGACGAATTTCCATCGATTAGTGGCTATAATTCATGATCATCCATTTTCACCGACTGTTGCGACGTGACGAAGACCTGTTTCGTTTGGGTTTGAGGCACCTGCAAACGATAATGAATTTAATTGCAGCCATCGTATCTGCGGGTAGTAATTGATTAACTTTAACTGGCCTCAATATTCTGCTCAGGCACAACCTACAAAACGAACTTGCTTTGATTATATTAATTGATTACAACCTGATTAATAATGAAGTTTATTAATAAGAAGAAGATCTGAATAGTTATTACTGGAGGGCTTGGATGTATGTATAGGTTAAGTACATTAGTAAGGATAGGATTTTTATGGACTCATACAAAATAGGTAACAACACAAAAATCTCTCATTTAGGTTGTTTAAAGGTTTGCATGCTAAAATAGTTGTATAATTACAAATTGAAGGTCCAGGAGAAAAATGATGAGGATCTATCAAGACATTCTGCAGAAATCGAAAAACCGGAACACTATTATTCAGGGGTGTTGCATCCATAAGGCCACTGCCCTGGCACCCAAAAACACTAGGAGAAAAAAAAACAACTCCAAACACTGTTCAGTTGGCGTTTGACTTTTCCTCTGTACACTGTACCTAGCATTCTTCACAAAGTTCAACAGTGACTCACCAGACTTCTCTGGCTACGGATATTCAATATTCTAGTAGAGCATCCATGGTGGTTCCTTCATGTTAGCTCCATAGACCAAGCATGCTATCGGCATAAAGCAACAGTAATCCATGTCCTGCAATCCAAATGGAAACCTAGGATCCTGAAACTGGCAGGTCCTGGGACGTAGTGTTCCCATGGCAGCTGAGAAAAGTGGCCCGTCCTAGCACGCTCAGTCTAGTAAAAATGTTTTTGCCAGGCCCACATTGGGCCCTGTCCCCAGAATCCGATTTCCACCCCAAATCGTTCCTTTTCATAATCGATTCGATCCGTTCGATTCAATTTGCCATCTTGATACGAGATACTTCTTCATCTTATGATCTGTTTTTGTTGTCTCGTGCGCATTTGCTTTCTCTGTTGAGCCTGCTGTCAGTTCTAAATTTTTTGTGTTTTGCGTTCAGTCCGGTCCCGATGACAGACTTGTATCTGTGGTACCTGCGTGCGTTTTGTCCTGTTTGCTGTTCGTGGACTGATCAGTGTTGTAACACACAGATAACTACCTAGCTTCTAGTCAACAGCTTCTCCATTCAGGTAGGTACCGGCTGACGGGTCATTGCTTTGTTGTATTTTAGTTTACTACATTTTTCTAACCCATGAATTCTGTGGCTAATTTGTATTAGAAATTGGCGACGTTTTCTTACGAAGATAGAGTATTGATTAAGGGAGATAAGCTTTGCTGACCATCGCTGTATCAGTAAATAAGGGAAGGGTGTTGTTGCCTTGGGGTATTTTTAGATAGATCTGTTGGTTTTGTGTTCTGGTTCGGGGTGCCCCACCGTTTTCAGAGCCCACGCACCGCAACTGCTACTATTAGTCCGCTTAAACACTTCTGTGGTAAATCAGAAAATGATTATACTTATATCACCTTCATGAAGTTAACAGCAACAAAATGGCAGAGAACTCGGCGCTGCGCGCCTCGCAAGGACCCCTGGTTGCTATCTACTTGAAGTCTAGCGACTAAAATGACATAAAATGGAACATGCGTTAGCCTGCTGACTCCAAAAGTAGCAGATCGTACATATAACCAAGCGCGTAACCAGTACTTCTCAGGAGAGGGAAATTGGCAGCATGAGATGTGGTGTGACGTGTAATAAATTCAGAGCTTTCCAACGAGTGGTGAACGATTTTTGTAGGGTGGAAAATGAGGAAGTTATATTCTCCTTACCAACGATTGGTTGCACGTCAAAAGCATTAGGAAACACCGCGCTACTTTCGTGACACATCTTTGTAACGTTTTTGTTCCATGCTAAAAAGGATTAATCCTACCCAAATCAGAAAAAAGGCGAATAGTTCGAACAAAGGGAAAATTAATGGGAATCCTTAGTGGGGTATTCGGGAAATGAAAAATCATGCTCTAGCGCTTCTTAGTCATGTAAAATCTATTTGAACACCTTTTTCTGGCACTAGAAAATTATTTCGGGTCCCCCTCCAGTTGTTGGTAAAATAAAAAAGAACGACAGAAAAAAAAATTCGTTTTGTTCAATTCGAAAAAATAAGCAGAGATGAAGTACGAAGCAAATTGCTGCAATAAATATGTGCAATAAATCCACCGAAAACACTAAAAACAATAATTTGGTGAACACCACACGCTAGGGCAAAGAGTAGGTTCAGCAGTGCAGATATGACTGACTTCACATTAGTGTGAATCAAAAGATTTGAGAAGGCCAAGGTTTTGAATATTGCTTAACACGAATAATGATATAAATATCGCGAAAAAGCAAGAATATATGCGCGTTCAGACGACATAAAACGAGAAAAAAAAGGATTTGTGAAACTGCCACTATCAAGTGCGAATTTTTGTGGCTTCTCTTTGATGCCTACCTCTCTAGAGCCCTCTGTATTTAGTACAACGGGGTTTCTTGCTTGTTAATAATTATTAATATGACGAGTATCCATCCATCCAAGGTTTGGCACGTGGACCTTCATCGTTATTCCACAGTATTGGCGGACTCTCACCTTTGTTCCCGAGTACCCTGAATCTTTTACCGATGGAACCCCCTGGATCTTTGGTATCTGATAGAATCCCATCGTTCTTCCTGTTCCACGACTTGATTAAATGAAAGTACATCCCAGTAGCTAATAGATGGCGTTGAGATCTCGATTTCAAGAAAAAGTGGGCCCTCATTGTTTATTCCCTGCACCCTTCAATTGTTAAGTGCCCTTAAAATGTGAATTAAGTTCGTAGCGAGAAACCACTAGGGCTTTTGAAATAATATTTATCGCCATCCAGAGAAAAAAGGTGAAAATCTGAGCCCCATAACATCGCAGTTACTTCCTAACTATTACATTTGTACAGCGCGGTATTCATTTATTATGGTGATGCGCTCAATTCTGAGCTTCAAGAGTCCTCATGACTAGGGTAATGAATAACACCCAACTGCTCCTTCACAGAGCTGCCTTTTTCAGAACAGCAGACGTCTTGCATACCTACCTATTTGATATTTTTCTAGGAGTAAAATATTTTAAACCAAATGCAAAATCAAATGATTATACTGTACTATACCTGGGAGGGTGACGGGGAAGGTGGTGGGCGGGATGTAACGATGACATATTTTTGTTGATTCCCCTGAGATGCCACGTTTTGACTTTGAGGACGAGGCAGACCACCGACTACTATCGTCCTTGCGCTCGTAGGTTGGTGAGGGAGAATTATCTCATTTCCACCTGAAATTAGGAATAAATGGTATCGGCCATCATATACGCATGCCATGGCATGTAAACGATATACGCAGCAGAGTAGTGATGGGGAACTATCGATAGTTTTGGATTATCGGGACTGTCGATAGATTTTGACAATACTATCGCTATCGAAAAAACTGAGATAAAAATGGAAATCTCAAAATTTTCCCAATCAAACTCAGAATGAGTAATAGAGTAAATTAAGACGAAAAAAATGCTAAGTAATACTCCTATATTT
Organism: Leptopterna dolabrata; assembly: GCA_954871275.1. Lineage (NCBI taxonomy): Eukaryota > Metazoa > Arthropoda > Insecta > Hemiptera > Miridae > Leptopterna > Leptopterna dolabrata. The sequence continues at coordinate 18,340,692 of OX940982.1, read as the reverse complement.
TTCTTGTAGTGCAAATAAAAATATTAGACGACTTCAATACAAATGATTCATTTTTGAAATAAGTATTCAGCGAATTCTTGAAGTAGGCAGGTAGGTACGTACCTAATACCTGCATTCTCAGGACAAGCTACCACAGATTAATAATAACTATTCAATTAAAAGTACGCACTAATGCAGGGAATATCACTGAAAATGCCTTTTATGCCTACGAAGACTTTTTTCAAAAGAAAACTAATGAATAGTGTAACTAATGAGTAATGCATTGTCGTGGAGAACCACTGCAAATGAATTTGTGTTTACCGCTGAATGGTATGAAATTCCGCATGTTCCATCAGTCAAATCAAGTCGATATAATTTACCCGTCTGAATGATGGATGATTGGCTGACAGGAATGGTCGCTCCGGTGGCGGATATCCGCGCCTTGAGAACAGCTGAGTGAAGTGTGGTCCCCAGCGAGACTCCAAAATCGTTTCTGTACTCATCCAGATTGTCCGGGGGAGACCTCATGGTTTTCAGTACCGGAGGGAGAACTTTCTAAACATACAATCTCCAAATTCAATAGATTCCGAAACTTTCGACTCCTGCATTTTCCATTAGCAAACCATTTGGAACGTTCTTCAAACACAATTAGGAATGGCGTTTAATGTACCAACTACCCATGTACCCTGTACAACAGGGTTGATGGGATTTTCAAACATGTATTTTAGCTAATGCTTGCCGTACCGTAAGAAGATGTTTGATGTGGACAGCAGCTATCTTATCAGTGCTTCCACTGTTGCTGAAGGCTTCCATGCGATCAGTGATGATCTTGATTTTAGGGAGAACGAAGACTTTTATTACTTCACTGCCAAGCTCGGAGAGTCCTGAGAAAGAAGAAAAATGAGTTGAAAAATAATATTTGAAATTTCAATTTCCCCACATAAAGTAGTCTCACTCTAATTCGCACCTCCATAACTCGTATCTCGCACTAGGTTATCGGGCCCTTGACCCCCCCCCCCCCCCATTTGCTTTCAAAATCAATGCATTTTGGTCCCTTCGACAATTCGTGTTTCTTCTTCTTCCAGACAATAATTCGTACCCGCGCATCTGATGTTTACTTTTCATTCCTTCCTCCTTCATTTTTAAGCGTTCATCTGCCAATGATTCGCAGTCCCTGACGCTCGTAGGAATCTTTCTTCTGATAGCACTGTGACGTTCAACGATTTTGTTCATGTTGACGATGTTCTGGAAGTTGCCGGGACACTGACCGATGCCGAAATCCTATCTCCTAATGACGTCAATGTTGACGACGCCGACGAGGAAAATGATGAGGATGACATTGAAGAAAAGCCTCCAATTTTCTTGAAAGAGGCCACAGCGAGCAGTACTGGTCTACAGGATTTCTTGACTAGAACAGATGTGAGTGATGAGGTCTTTCCTGCTCTGTTCACTATCGAATCAGCCATTGGTCAGGCGCATAACCACATGACGCAAACGAAAATAACCGATTTTTATCCAGAAAAATAAATTGTTTACCTATTTTTTCTAAATAAAACCTTCCTTTGATAATTCGTACTTTCGATCTGTCACCCTTAATAATTCGCACTCTTGCTATTTCGTATCTCTTGTTAATTCGTATTAAATGCTTAGTCGTACCTTAGAGATACGAATTATCGCGAGACTACTGTACTTGATAAAGAAATTCGTGAATTACTGAACGAATGTACCCTCGATTGCGCCGTAGAGAGATGCGCAGTGTGTCCGCTCGTTGTTGATGGCGGAAGCAAACATCCGGGTTATCCTCGTCTGGATGTTATTGGTCGAGGTATTGAAGTTTTTACAAATCTGAGACATCAGTCGTGCGGCGAAATCCCGGAGGGCCCAGTGATTGTCCATTTCAGGGCGCATGCACAGTTGTTTGCTCACCACGCAGGTTGCTACTGATGGTATCAGCTCGTGGAGCTAAAAAAAAAAGATAATAAAGCTCAACTGTCATTACTTAGGTGTTACCTAGGTTTTTTTAAATATTATAAAAAAGGTTTTCACACTAAAAGCGATACAAGCAAGGCGAGACCGAAATGCAAGAAGTATAATGAGAGTTTTCACAGTGCTGAGTGCGAGCACTCACCAACTCTTGCAAAACAGCTATACGATTAGATTCACGCCCAGAAACTGAACCTTTGCCTTTGACGGCGCCAAACCAAATCAAGAATCATCGTTTCGAATTCCAAAATGTCATAAATCGCTGAAAGAGGGGGAAAAGCGGGGGAGGGGTGTGCTGACAGAACGAAGTTCAAGTACAAATCATACTCAAAAACCAACCACGGTGAAAGATTTTGAATGTGAACACTCATGAAGCAGCGATCATGCACGATTACTACAAATTCGAGTAGCAGTCAAGCAAAACGATTTTATTCATTCATTCACTTAATTTTTAATTACCACTTACTTTATTGACAACTCCCCAATCTAGACGATTTTATTCATTCATTCATTCATTTTTGTTTAAATTACTTACTTTACTGACGACTTTGACATAGTGGCTCTTCGCCAAAAAATTTTCGGAGGACAACGTGAGAAACCTCATCGCAGCGTTCTCTAACGCTAATAGCTCACTTTAACGAATTTCAGCTGAACCTGGTGTGAATAGTACATTTCGTTTTGGTTTTGGTGGGGTGTGAACGACAAACTACATTGCTGACTCAGTAAATAAACGGTACGAAAATGAATGTTGGGTGTGCCCGCGCTTTTTGCTGTTGATTGTCATCAAGAATGGATGCGAGTGGTAAGCGACCCCATTAAATAATTATGCTTTTTAGCGATTTCTAAACAAAAATTTGAATTGGACCACTATTTTACAAGACAAAATTACCCATCTTCTAACTCACCCTTATGTAATTATTGAATTTGGTACAACGAAGTAAGATAATCTGGTGATCCTAAAGAACGCTGAACTTGAGTCTTCCAGGGAATGCAAATCCGATTCCGTGGGTACCATCAGCTTATTTACATGTTTTGCTACAGACCGATCATTTTTAATGCACACAGCCTGCGTTCGATCCAACTAGAGCTACAGCTAACCCACTAGCTTGCGAGAGACGTTTTCACTCGTAGTGTGAAAGAGAGGGGTTCATGAGCGAAAAACGCACCCGCTCGCGAGCGAGGGACGCATCCCTCGTAGTGTGAAAGAGGCCTTATTCGAACTGCATACAAGTTCAGTTTACTAGACTCAAAGTTGGTAGGTTACTTTAAAAAACTAAATGAAAACGAGATCTGTCCAATGAAATAATGTCTGTACTGTAATTTAAATAAACCTGAAAATCAAAAAGGGGCGGGTGTAAGTTGCTTCTTAAGGTTTGCTTATGGTGTTGGCCAAACCTAAGCTATCTTCCTCATGTATTTTCTGAGCAAAGAGAATATGCGGTTACGGTTAACGAAAAAGGTTTGCTTTTGCATCAGGCACGTTAGACATAATATGCAATATCTCGTTCATGCAAAATGTCAACTTATCAGGCTGCAATAAAAAGGCAGGCTCGAGGGAAACACGGTAGAACCTCACGTACTTACGTATTTTTCCAAATATAAAGATGGGTTATCAAGAAGTGCTTTCACCATCCTCATGAGGTAGATGAGGAGAGCCAAATTGTGTTGGACAACGTTGACTTTGACGCCTTCTCCAATGAAAGTGCACATCCGCGGGAGCATTTCGTGCAGGCCGGGATCAGATGCCAAGCTTTGAAGGGCTTCCTGAAATACGAAATTGTATAAAAATAATCAATAAGGGAGGCTGTGGAGCAGATGAGAATAGCTTAAGAAGATACTCGCTAGTACGTGCACTTGAGCACAAGGGCAGAATGATCTCAATAATATCCATGAAACATTATTACGAAAATTAGAATTCTGATTACATGACTAACAGTAACCAGGCAGTTTGATTACATAGGTACCTCGTAATATCCACTATTTTGCTAAGATTTTCTACTTTCATTCCCATTTTTGAAATCTACGTTACGGGGACGGGAATGAACAGCTAAGAATCGAGGTAGGTATTGGATTTTATTCAAAACCTTTCCAACGGTAGGTAACCCTAGATTATCTTAAGGATGTTCTGAAGGAAGCAGGTCTCTACTGGAAAACTATGGATATAGCGCTACTTTCTAAGGCAGGCTTCTCTACAAAAAATAATTATTTATTTTTCACAAAAGAAGCCTTGAAGTTCAAACTTTCCTTGAGACCTGAAAGTTTTTCCAAGTACAACAGTATGCTTTTTCATTGGAACTTTCCCAATCCTCGACAACATTCAAAATTTTACGAGTGCCAAAACTGATGGATAGAACGAGGCATTTTTCGAGAAATGTTCAAGAGGCACTTTCTGTTCGAGTCCTACTATCGATCCAAGATGAATTTTTCTAGCCCCACCCCCGAGTTTGCACACGCTCATCGTGGTATATCGATTATCTTTGTATCTTACAGCTCTTCTGGCTTCGTCTGATCCAACGCAGGCCTCCGTGATCTCTTTGTAGTACAATTGCTGCTCGACAGAAAGTTCGTGAGTGGCCAGTTGTTTTACATGAACCGTCTCAACATTCCTGAGTTTGTGGAATTTGCTAGAACCAGAAGTTCACCATCAGTATGGATTTACATGAGGCGTGAGGATAAAGCAATCATTTATGGGTTTTTAATTATTTAAGTAGGTACCCAATGGTTGGTTTTCCTGATGTATCACTCTTTTCTTTGGAGGTCTTATTCAATTTTGTGATGGGATCTATGGCCTCAAGTTTCTGAACATCCTTCGAAACGGGAGGAGGATTTTCCGGGATAGTTGGCTGCACACCGTCGATACACAACCAATGAGCTGAAATTTGGCGCAATAATATTATTGACAATGACGTGAAATTCAATAGGTACAAAACCTGTGTACGGGTATTGAGCAGGGAGCACTAAATTGCTCATTATTACAAGATTTACCTCTCAAATGAACTTCAAGGGGCAGTTTGACGGGCGGGCCAGATACCAGTTCTGACAAATCTATTTCTTTTTCTTCCGTGAAGAACAGCTCCCTGCCACCGCCCGAGGCGTAGCGGAATGGGATATGGTCACTGGCTTTGAAACCATAGAGAGGCTGAAATTGGTTAAGGCAGATTTAGACTCATAAACTATCGAAATAAAGATCGATTGATGGATGAAGCCTTCAATTCCACTGGATGTTGCAGAGACTAAAGCGCAATAACGGAAGTTGGTAAAAGTTTGGTAATTATAATATTACACTCGCAAGCCTCATCCGTGCTAGAAATAATAATATACAGAGAAAATGTTTGCCTGTCCCAAAAAAAAACATAGCTTCTGACCTCGATGTTTTTAACTTTGAGGGCATGGTCAACGTCATCGCAAGTTAGCTTTTGCCGTTTACTGTGGTGCATGAATTTTGTTGCATCCTGAAAATAAAATCCATTTGTAACACATTGCACAGTTTCGTATTCTATTTTTCGAAGAACAATACTGACCACATACCTGAATTATCAGTCTCAGTCTGTAGGAAATATCGTCGGCAAGTACTTTGGCGGCGTCATCTGTCAAATTACTGATACCGATGCTCTCAGCAACCACTTTCACAGACTCCAAAGGGATGCTCGAGTTTTGAGGAGGATCAGGGTCCGTCATTTCTACAAAATTACGGACAACCTGAGTGAAAGAAGTTTCATTAAATTTCGAGCATAAATGTCAGAACTGCAAGTACGCAAAAACAGCTATAGGAAGGAAGAAAAAAGTGCAGCTCTAGGTACCCTCCGTTATTTCTCTAACGCCTACCTCAGTTACTTGCTCCTGAGTAGAGCACACCATAAATTTTTATACGCTACAATTAGAGTGCCGAGAAACATTATAGCGTTCTTTGAAGTTCGTGCATTGAGTTTAGAGTAGGTAAGGACTAAAACGATATCTCCTAGCCCCAACAAGTACTTAGTAAATTCTGCCAAACTAGTATAAAAGTGCCTATGTGGAAAGCGAACAATAATTAATATTATCGTAATAGTTCAATCGAATGCCAACCCTTTAGCATCGTGATACAGACACTTCTACGGACCTACCTTCTCATGGACGTAGGTACCTACCTTGTTGAAATGTATAGTTAGGTGCGACCCTGGGACAATTTGTTCACTACAGTGATAGTATGTCAAACTTACGAAGTATCTACTGAATATAAGATAAACATTTAAAATCTATGCAATATTATAAAATCAACAAATTCAAATAACATTGACCCAATTGTCCAATTGATTAAAAAAATGACAAACAGGAGAGCGGACAGAAAAGTTGTTGTTGTTGTTGTTTTTCTTTATGTTGCCGCGAAGAAACACTTCATGCCGACAGTGGTGGTGATAGGTTGCATTTTTTCTTCTTGTGCAAGGTTAGTAAGATATAGGGTTGGTGATGTTAAGGGAATGATTGAGGGTAGGTAGTATTTGCTGTCTGAGGTGAATGTTCGTTTCGTCAGTAGAATCAAAATCTTAGTTCAAGAAGGTAGAGTGTATCTGCCAGCTCTTTGGCTGGTTCCATGTTTCCTGAGGCTAGGCATTTTTTAAGGAAATCTGTGATGAGATCGGAATTTATGTTTGGCTCATCAGGAGAGAGAAACTCATACATGATACGCTGTCATGGATGCGGCATGGGGACATGTAATTAGAATGTGGGTCATGTCCTGAATTTCGCATCTGGTGCATTTGTCACAAATAGGAGAGTCAATTTTTTTCATAAGGAACGTAAAATATTTTGTTCAATTCCGTGCCCTATGAGCATTCTGTTTATCGAGGAGATCGTCCTGTTGGTTAAGTGAAGGTGTTGCAGGAACCTGCTTGAGGGGATCCTGGATAATAGCTCTTGTCCAGGAACCGGCACCGTTATGGTTAATATATTCTCGGTTCCAGGCCGTCAGGTGTTTGCTGTTGATTAGACTGTAGCAGTCAGTGTGGTTTAGTGAGGAGCTATTATCAAGTTCCCCGTTACAGGCACGGACCGCAAGACCATCAACAATAGCATTGAGAGGTACACCACAGTGGGAAACTACCCATTGTATAATAGTACTAAATCCCCGGCTGTGGAGTTTGTACAGTAATACGAATGTCCTTATCAGATGCAATGGTGGTGCATCACCTACACTACAATTTTTGAGTGCCTGTATGATGGATTTTGAGTCTGTAATTATTACCAGTCGGCACGGATTTGGATGGTTATGCAAGACATGCTCAAGAGCTAAATGTATTCCCGCTATTTCTGCATTAAAGAAAAGATTTTCTGCATTTCTGCAGAAAAGTTCATCACTTCATCTTGTTTCATTTTTATAGTCGCAGCTTTCGCCACGATGGACATCGGTTTGTTCTAATCCTTTCTTCTGTCACGAGTAGTTATTTTACTGTTGTTGATCTTGCATGGAGGAGTCTTGAATTTTGAAATTTCAAAATGTTTGGTGTCTCTAATCTTCATAAATATTATTACGGTTATTGACTTTCTGTTGTGAGAGTAGAAGTAATCCTTCAAAGCATTTCCCTGGGAGGACAAGAGTTCAGCAACTTGGTACATATTTGCGAGTGCATCTGAAGCGCATGGGAGTAATGTCACATCTCATCTCCATTTCCGTACCCAGCAGAACAACTGGATTAATTTTCGGTTGTCCAATACCATGGTTTATCATGGTGTCCCGCTTTTGGTGTCTACCCCCCAGCTAGGACATACATTTCCCCCAGCTGCTACTGCGGGTGAATTTGCGAGTTTTGTTTGCTTGCCTACCCATTTCTGTTAGATTTCAATTACTTCCCTATAGATAATTCTGCGGATGTAGGTATCTTTAGGTAGGTACCTACTCTTTTCAGCAGCTTTCTTGGCCAAAATGTTACAATAGGTTTTTTCAATTTGGTGGGTGGGAAGCTTTATGTATTTAGCTGTACTGAGTACAGTGAATGAGGGGATGTGCTGTCATTTATTTAGATATTTTAATTTTAGTTACTGCAGACATAGTGAATGAAAGTAGAGGATATGTAAAAGTGGATATGTAAACGTAAAAACTATAACTAGAAATGTATCACATCACAGATCACGTACTTAGTGATCAAATAATAGTAAGTACACATAATTTATTAGAAACAATTTTTGGTGAATTTGAAATAATCATCAAACGTGTAGGGAACAGTTTGGAGCAACAGTTCTTTGGAAATCTTTTTAAAAATATCATGTTTTTCTTGTCGTATATACTGTGGCAGAGCATTAAAAAACTTGGTTCCCCATCAGTTTGTCGAATTTTTACTGACTTCTAGCCAATCACAATAGGCAATACCTGCAACGGCTCTCATTGCTCTCCTTTGGCTACTAAAAATCAGTTCGCTATGTGGTGAGTGACCCCAGCAAAGAATGCAATATCGTGCTCTGCTCTGGAAATCCGCGTGATATGCTGACACTGCAGATTGCGGGAGTTTCTCTGTGAGTCGACGGAGCAGATATGAGATGCCATTCAAGGAAGAGGCCAGTTGTTCACAGTTAGTATATTTATTCTACCATGGTTCACAGTGGGCCCTCCAGCTCAACTTTGGGCCTACAAGTACTCCTAAAGTCCTAACTTTCTCCGTATTATTCTCAATACCCGAAAGATCTCCAAGTCCAAAGATGATTTGTTCGGTTTTAGAATCATTGACCGCCAGGCGATTTCAGCTGTGAAAACCGCATAGCTAAAGTAATTCTGTACCTACGCGTCTTCTGATTAAAGATAATTATGTTCAAGTTCTATTTGCCTTACCCTGGTGTGTGCACTTTTCTGACCATCACACAAATTTTGTGTGATGAACATAATAAATTATCTTTCCTCCGTGCTTCATGAGCAAGGCAGCGAGAGGTCCGGGCGGGGGCAAACCTGCTGGAATTCGAAGAAGAAGAATAATTGATAACTTATCACTCATCACGTTCGTAGGACTGCTCCTGCTTTCCCCTCATTTTCTCTGTTCGGGTTTTACGTTCTTCAGTGGGATTAGCGTGATAGTTGATTGAAAAACCTCTAGATCCATCAACCTCAATCATGAGTGGCATAATTAAGAACACTTTGAAGCTCCCCATCATCAGATCTGCGGGAAATGTTCTCCAAAGGCGTAGCACGAGCGCTGCTGCCAGGACGAAGAGCATGTGGACGGCGAGCCCGGTATTGCATCAGACGGACACCGGAATCAAAAACATTTGCGGCCTCCATACAAATGGTAATTTTTCATAATTTTCTTAGTTCTTCGCATTATGAGAGATGTACGGTTTCTTTGGTGCATTAATTTGCAAAGCCGTAGGTACTTAGTAAGTATGTAGGTGTAGGGCAGATGCGACGCTGTTCGGAATGTTCGAGACCCTGACACTCGATGGATGTTGCTGATATAATTATACAACCATCATCATTAACAAACTATTGCCTACAGTAATTTTCTTATGATTTCTAGACTGTTTGTAATGGTGTCTTGTTATAAATAGACAGAAAAATGAGTGTTGTGTAATGAGAAGTATACTATTGAGTATTGAGTTATGTAGTAGGTAGTTTAAGTGAACATTGGTAACAACTGCAGTAAGGTTCTCTTCAACTAGTTTCCTCGCATCCTAAGAAGACTTGGCTAACCTTGGACGTGCAAGGTGCAATTTAACAGTTTTCGAACTGAAATTTGTTTAATTTTGCTTTATTCATTCACGAACGGGGACTTCAAGTAATGAACATCGTAAAGCATCATAAAATGCTTAGTTATACGGAATGGAGTAGCTAACTACTTGAGATTAATTTTTAGTAAATACCTACCTTGTAGGAGCTACTCAGTACGTAGGTATCTACTTACTAATTTGAACATGTATTGATGTTTTCCAGGTTCTTGTTTGATGAACAAAGCTGCAGCTCAACCAACTGCAGGCAAGTAATCCCGTTATTTAATAGATCTGGTTCCTTTCAAAAATAGGTAGGTACTAGACCGAATATTTACGTTGACCTCTTGAAAAGTATTTTTGAGCATAATAAAATCATACGGTGTACGCCTGCGATTGTTTGGAAGACGCATCTGTATGATCTAGAACATTCTTGCTGGGGGGGACAGACCAAGATGGGAGTCGGGCTAATTATAGACACTAGGTCCTTGATCCTCGTAAGTGGTCTTCTCTAGAAGTTGTTGTGATTTGGAAATTGTTGGATTATCTGTATCAACTGATACGTTATGAAACCTTGAAATGTCTTCAAGTCAATCCATACCTATCGGTAACAATTCTAGTTACCTATATATATGGAGTGATAGGTACCTACCAACCTGTATTGTTAATTTCAGTTTTCTTCTACGCTTTTTTTAGGTTTTGGGTGTTTTATGATTTATAAGGGTAATAATCGAAAATTTCTCATGAACGTTGCAATATTTTTATATGTACATATTCAAATAGGAGAGAGAGAATTGGCGGATTTCCTGAACGAAGAGATCGCTGCGGAGAAGAAGCTGCAGAAAGTGAAGAACATTCCTACTGAAGTGGATGGCTTCAAAGTTGTTCTTGAGGAGGCTGAGGTCAGCCTAGTCAAAAGCACTGCTAGCGAAACGTGAGTTTATATTTTATTAGTTTATGTTTTACACACATAAGTAGACAGTGATTCTTTGTGAGTTTAAACTCACAAAGAACCTGGGAAATAATGGTTTAAATGAAATAGAAATCGCTTCAAGTTCGTCCACTGTGGTTTGTCATTTTTTGTATGCATTACTCTTCCATCCAAATCACTGTTCTAGCCTTACCGGTTTTCATGATTGTAGTCCTTGTCGACTGCGAAGGTGCATAATAAAAACAGTAAATAAACAATGTATACACTTACAGGATAAGTTAGAATTTGTTGTGCGAAGATAAACTTCATATATCTAATTCAAATAATGATAGGCACTCAATTATGCTCCTCAAAGTCAACTCTACTTTCAATTTGAATTTTACATTTAAAGAGCGAATTTAATTGTAACTTTACTTAACCTTTACTTATGACGTCGTTTCCCTTTCATTCCACTCTATCGCCCACTTTCGATCATCGAATACCCCTCATATAACACCTTTTCGGAAAGCACCCTTCGAGATCTTGCTTAAGAAAATTAAAGAAATCAGGTGAAATTGCCCATTTATTTAGCTACTTTTTTTTAGATTGGAGCGCTTGAGAGGTACAGGATCCCATTTTTCTAACGGATCTTCACTCCTACTCGAATGACAACAGAAAATTGTGTGACGGTTCCTTACGACATTTTCCGGAGTATTTGTTATGTATTGAACGACAAGTGGTATAAACGGTACGCACTCGTACTGTCAGAATAATACTAGGTTTGTTCGCAGTGACCATCTGACTGTTTCTGACCTTCAGAAAGGCGTTTGGTCATTCGTAGTGATTCTGAGACTCTTTTCGGACTGTGTGTTATCCATGACCGGCTGTTCGCAGAGTTTTCCACTTCCTGATCGTCGTTCCAGTACACAGAAGATAGGGCGGACGAGAAACTGACCAGGAACTGCCTCGGTGCTCGATTATCAAGCTCAAACCCTTCTCGAGGATCTTCTTCAGCTGAACCATTCTTTTGTATCGCTACCTTTGCGTGTTTTTCGAACAGAAAGGCAGATGACAGATACTTCGATCAGGAAGGGTTGGCATGAAAAACACGATAGGAAAATTTGATTTTAGACACAAGATCTTTTCACTTCCTTGCAAAGAAAACTATTATTCACTGAAAATCAGGACTGGCCTGACCAAATTAGAACGATTGCCCTTCCCAAGTGGTCATCAATTAGAAGTTTACTGAGACTTTGCGATTAAAACTGGCTGGTGATGGCTGATTTTAACCACTCATTTGAGAATTCTTCTCGACATTCCTTTCCGGCTTATGCCCTATTATTCTCCATAATCCAATGATCATGGATAGTTTCTTAAGGTTTTCAAGGAGTCTTCTAACCATCACAAAAAGCGATGTCACATGGTCATGACGGGCTCGGATTTTTATATCACTTATGTCGCTAAAAAACCCGGTTTATGCACCTAAAATGTGCACTAAAAACTCAAGATATGCAACATAAAACGCTATATGAAATTAAATATGCACCTAAAATCGCCAACAAGTGTCTAAATACGTCAAATATTCCGTAAATTGTGCCTTTATTTTTAACAGCAATAAATTGTATACTTATTGACTTAGGGCAATTTCAAGGTACCTGCTCATAATACTTTTTAATTAAAAAAAAAACTTGAAAATGGAACTCTTAGTTTTGAACAAAACTTGATATATTTTAAATAATGTCATTTTTACTGAGGAGGGATTTCTTCAGTCACAACAAAAAACGAGTTTGTAACGTGGAATTGTCCCCACATTGAAGCTTCGGCGATTGTCGGCGAGAACGGATTTGAATTTGGAGAAAGATCTTCAAATTCTACGTCAACTGACACAAGTGGGCAGTTTTTTTGCTGTTGTGCCCAGTTATAGAATACCTAAACTGTGCTACTACCTGCGTGTTCTGGTTTTAGTTTCGTCTTCTGCCTTTGCAGGGGTATTTTACTTCACTTTTAGGAATGAAAGTAGATACAGAGGGTACCGAGCTGGTGAAATGAGTCGTTAGATATGTACGGCTTGGGGAAAATAATACGTAGTTTTCAGGGGAAAAAATCATGTGTCTGTTCTGTTTTATCCCCGAGCATTAAAAATATGCTGTTTTATGCATTTATCCATGAAATATGCGACACCCTAAAATATGAATTTTTATGCAACATGAAAGATGCGTTATTCGATACGTTTTGCTGCGAAATCGATGCATACCTTTAGATCACTCAAATATTCGTGCAGGCATATGTAATTACATGAAAATCCTGGCCCGTCATGGCCATTTGATCGTTGTATTAGGATTCAATGTTACGTTACTTCTGTTTAGAATCGAAGTGAATTTCAACATCAATCACTCCGTGGACACAGATGCCGAGCCAGAAATCAATCAAACCCAAGACAAACCGGAGTTGGGAGAGATGAAGTCCAAACCCACCTTTGAAGTAGAGATCAAGCGTGGCGGCCAAATTCTTGGTTTTACCTGCTCCATCGTTACTCAGAGCTCTGAACCCCAAGAGTCAGACTATAGTACGTATTGATCCTACTCGCTTTCTGATTTCTTCTTTGAATATAAGTAAAGCTATCTAATGCCTAGTGTGGGTAGTTGGTAGTTTCTTACTTTCAACATTCATCAACTTTCCTTAAGCATTCAGGTGTACTTACGTAGTCTCGTGTGTCTTGTACAGATGATCTGTTCACCATCGATGAAGTGGTCATGTATGACGGCGAGTGGAAAGACAACAACTACGCCGTTTCTGGCGAAGTTCTGGATGGTGTAAGTAGATTTTAGTTCACCCGTTCAGTTTTGTAAGGGTGGCAGTTTGTATTTTAATTCAAACTTTCAATTTATAAATTACTGAATAAGGATTTAACCTGGGACTTTACGTTGATTGGAACAGTTGCTTGTTTGGGGTATACTTTTATTAATTATTCAATTTTATTCTGCCCTCAGTCTGTGAATCTTGTCCAAAAATCACCCCCAAGTGAACGGTTTTCTCAAGCTTTGAGGGAGGTTGGGGAATGAAAAATTGATCCACTTATAATCGTGTTAATCCATGGATCAGTATAAACAATGTTCTTCATTCCAGACGTTGTACGACCTCCTCATGAACCTCCTTGAAGACAAAGGCATCACCAACGACTTCGTCGAGAAGCTTATCGAGTTTTCCACAGCTTACGAACATTCCAAGTACATTTCCTTGTTAGAAAGGGTACAGAAGTTCGTTTCGCCCAAGTAAAATATATCTGCCGTAGATTTAGTGTGAAAAACCAGTGTAATTATGAAGCATTTCACTTGAATTGAAATGTAGTTTTAAGGTTTCATGGTACCTATAATTAAGATTCCTACTTGTACTCGTTAGTTGACTCGAGCTGTTCGTAATAAAAAGTTTAGTGTTTCCAAATCGTGTTTCGTTGGTTTCACCGCCAGTCTACAACAGGTACTTGTCCATTTTTCATCAGGTGCTGGCACAGAAAGTGTGCAAATTTTTGAAAAATTGTTACTTCTGCACGTATTTGTTCACATAGTTATCATATTTGGAAAGTGTTTTCACACATACTTGTTGCACCAGATAACACTACTTCGTTGGTTCAGAAAGCTTGCAAATGTTCGCCCATTGTATATAAACTGTTGGATAGTAGGTGATTGTTCACATTTCAATCATTTTTGAGAAGTGGTATGGTCTTGGTCTTGAGTCGACCTGATGATGACTAGAGGGGTACCTGTACTCATGACATTGACAATGGTTTCGATAATGAACGTGAAAGTCTATTTCGTCAAGTTCCTACATCTGGCAGAATGAATGACATTGGGTTTTTGCGCGATTATTTTAGTGAAGAATTTCATGAAAAGAGCCCGCAGAGCTCTTGTTCTAAAGATTTCGGGAATGAGTTAAAATCAGTTCCAACTGTTGTCATTCAGGTATCTATGATGCACATGTAAGGTTAATAACGTGCATTAATCCCTACCATGTACTAATTACTGTGAATGATTAAATTCTGGGAGGACGTCGGATTTACGTAAGGTACCTACCAATAACGAGCCTAACATTGCTAGCCATCTTCTGTGATTGTTACGTTACAAATGTAATGTGTACTATGAATTAATGATGGTGAGCGCTATTTTGGTGGATGTGTAGATACTTTGCCTGTTAATTTAAAACTTCCTAGCGTGGGTATCTCTTATTTCAGACTGTCTACAGCAGAGCGGTAAGTGGTAGTGGTGCTCTCTAGGTACCGTTGTTCTGTTCTTATTTTTGTGTTAGGTACCTTCTTGATCGTTGTTTTAGTAAATAATAGTAAATAAAGCGGTAGTCCAACGTGGATCATATGACAGGTAGGTAGTGAAACCTGTCGGAACTTCTCTCAACTTACTCAATTGTAAAGATGGCGTGGAGGGGTGAAGGGGGGGCATATGTCCCCCCCCCCCTTGCCAACCATTCCCTCCTTCCATCCCAGGGAGGGACTCCGCCGCTGTCATTAAATGGGAGGTCTCGCCGAGGCCGGAGCCCAAGAGTGGGAGTGAGAGGGCAGACGCTAAGTATAGCCTGAGAGACGATGACGGGAGGATGAGAGGGGAAAGAAGGACTTCCCCCAAAGCAAAAACATGAAAACTGAACGAAAACTGAAATTATCTAGCAATTTGAGTGGGAACGGGAAGGGGGAAGATAAATGCCTATACTTTACAATGTACCCAGTTCAGTTCTGAGTCGGGTGTCGAAGACGTTGTGGCATGAGCCCAGCATATGAGAGCCGCGTTGTTGAAAGTTCATCACTTTGTCGTCTAAGTGTCCTGTGGTGATATTTGGTGTGATATGGAAGAGGGAAGGACCAAAGAGCCGACAAGGAGCCCTCACCAGAACAACGTAAATGTAAGTCATGATGAAACCCCCCCTCCGTCTAAACTTGAACCTAAAAGGGCCAACCCCTCTTGGCCCACCCCCACCAACTCTGCCGGCAACTCCCTCCTCCCTTCCGCGTGCTTCTTCAAACCTGCCCTTCGCCAACCTTTCCATGAAAAAGTTACAAACTTGTATTAATTTAATATTCAAGCGTGGAATTCAACATCATTGTATAATTTTTTTTAGGTAGGTAGTCCTTAATTGTGCACGATGATGTAGGCCCTCCGGTAATGTGTACATTACATAGAATAGTAAAAACCATACATACCGATGTAATAAAATAATATACAGTGTACGAGACACGTTTCGAGATAGCTACCCACATAGTTCACCATCTGGGTACAGCCTTGACTTGAACCGTTCCAACACATCTTACCCTACTAGCGTTTTGTATTACTTAGGTACCAATAAATTTCATTCGGTCTATTGTACAGGTAGGGTAAGTTATGACTCAATTAAAAAAAAAAAAATTAGGTGGCAGCTCCTACCTACATCCTAATTTTTCTCGAATTAAAAAAAATTATGTTGCTACAATACAATATACAGCTTTGGAAAATACAAAAATAAAATAAAAAACTTCATGTGCAAAAACTAATCCTCTATGTGGAGCTCAGCCCGTGGTAAGGAGACGAATCTTATTTCCAGTCAAAAAGAGTTATAACAGAGATATGATTTGACAGACAGAGACAGTGATGATGATAAATATGTCGAACTATTTCGAAAAGAGATGATTAAAAATTAATCTTGCCTATTCGAGGAAAAACATAATTTAATACATAACATCTTTGGTTACATGATACAGTTAATGTAATTTACCGCAAAGTAGTCCTTCAGTTTACTTTTTGCCTTTGAGGATCCAGGAAACATTTCCGATCTCAAGGGTTCTGGAAGCGCACTAAACCCGCGCACACCCCTCGCCAGGTAAGAGTCGTAACCAAATGTTGTTCGAAAACAAGGAAGGTCCAGAATGGAATCGGGTGTCAATCCCATGCGCCGGCGTAGAAAAACGTTTATCCTTCAATACTTGTTTAATACAGCTCATATTAGATATGAGCTGTATTAAGCAAGTTTTGAAGGATACAAATTTAAGTTTTGCCCTTCCTAAGCAATGAGCCTGATCAGTTGCTTTTGGGTGCTGGCAATGGGAAGTAGAGTAGTGGGATACGCGCCACCCCTTGCGAAACACCAACAAAAGCACCATAAAAAACATACAAAAACAACCATTAACAACTACAAACCATACAAAAGCACCGATTGAACGAGGGCAAAATGTACAGTTTTTAACAGGGACTTGTTGGTAGTATCTTGTTGAGCCTTGGAGTCTCGTGGTAATTATAAGGCTATTATTTGTTTCTCCCACTTCACACGACTATCCAAGACAACTCCCAAATATTTCACGTTGGTTTCACCAAATTTCGTGTAAATCAAATTCCAAAATGTGTAAATGGAAATTCGAATCCGACATTCAGAACATTAAATTTTGTATATGTCAGGATTGTAGTAGCCAATCAAGGTTGATAGGGTGCTTGTTCAAGGCAGATACATCAAGTAAATTTCAGCTCTTGAGTATTATCTATTACCAATTATTTTTTGTCAAGTTCCAAATTTAAGGCCACTTGTATGCCAGACTAGTTGTAGGTAATATACAGTGTAGTCTAATGGCTAATGCTCTGTACGTACTAAATTAATTCAACCATCTACCAGTTTATCATCCATTTGGATAGACAGAAAATTGGATTTCGCCTGTCGGGAATGCATCAAGCTAATTCCAACTTACCCATCTTTGCGAATCAACGTTATATCGTCGGAAAAATGACGTAGTGGCGTATCTTTTTTCCACCACCACAAAAGGACGTAACTGCAAAAAACGCATTTCGAGATATTCGTGTTTGAAAGTTTAAGGGCGTTGGAAAAATCAGAAAATAGATGTACACAACCAAAAATCGTTCATTCCACCTATAGTTGACTTGTTTAACAACCCATTACCTAACTTGTCGCTCTTCGCCCTTCAAGGATGCCTTCGTAGCAGATACGTCCTTCTCTCATTGCCAAAAATTGGTACCTTTTCAGGTACGTCACTCGGCCGTTTCAATTGTGGAGGTTTTGTAAAGGGAGTAATCATCATTTTTCACACTTGTATTAACATCTTTTCATTAGGTAATGGAGGAAAGCTATTGTGAAGAAAAATCACACGGTACCTACCTTGCAAAACTGTTTTAATAAATTAATAAAAATTGTACCTAAAAGTGAAAATTGTACTTGAAAGTTTTGAAAGAAAAACGGTAACTTTATGAAATTAGGTTAGTACAAAATTAATTAATTATCAATACCTAATTGAAAGTTTTTCTAGTCTAAGAGTTTCGTAGTCGGATTCTTCATCCGCATTGGGTTCAGATAGGCAGTCTCTTACCGCAGTGGATGGCTGAAGGCTCTTATAAAGATGATGGTATTCCGAGAGGATGATACCATCATCGCACATCTTCATCAAATCCTTGAATTTGGCGAATGATATCGGCAGTGCCTTTTGATAGGCACTGACGCAACTGACGCGAGTCATGATTGTCACAGTGACAGAGAGACGTATAACTGATAGTGATAGATACGCCCGTCTGTCTATGTGTTAGTTCTGATTGTTGTAGATACGTCTTTAGTACTCTAGCATTTGCTGTGTTACTAAGCGACGAAAACGTGTGGGGGATTGTGGTAACTCTTAGAGTCACTTATCAGGGTATTAGGTATTATGAAGCTAACTCGAAAATCGGATTTTTGCAGTTACGTCCGTTTGTGGTGGTGTAAAAAAGATACGCCACTTTGTCATTTTTCCGACGATGTATTATGTCTGTCACATCAAGGTTTGGCAGTCCGGACGTTCTAATTCTTTTCTGATATGCAGAATCTCGGTGCAAACATAAATTTTTATTAACAATGCTTTGAATGATGATGCTATTTATCTGTAGCTCGTAATATGTTAGATACAAATATAATTGCCGCAATGAAGCGGAAGAAAGCCAAATAAGCTCCAGGCTGAGAAGAGTGCTGTCCTCAAATTCAATTTTGAAATAAATTTTGAATTTCAAATGGCCAGCTTTCTGCATCCATTTTTATTTGGACTTTCCGAATCGATAGGTACTTAGGGCTTAACTGGGCTTCAGAGATCTCCTACTGGCAAATTTGCTGTTCGCAAATACTAATTGTATTAAAAAAAGCTTTACTTCAAACTAAAATTATTCAAGTTAAATAAAATAACATACATGAAGTAGAATCGTTTAAGCATGACATTACGTGAGTCTAAAGCAAAAGTCATGGTTGGTGGCAGGGTCAGTGAATCCTTTGAAGTAACGAGAGGGGTCAGACAGGGTGATGGACTTTCGGCCATCCTGTTTAATTTGGCTCTCAACTATGCTTTATCCTACGTGAACCCTGGCGGTACAATCTTTGGTAAATCTGCGCAACTGTGTGGGTATGCAGATGACGTGGCCATCAAAGTATATGAAAATCTCCACCAGAGGCCAGAGAGAACCCGATATCACCCTGAACTTGTATGTGTAGACGAGTTTAAGCAGTAGGTACAATCTTGAACAGAGTAAGCGACGACATTCATAAGCTGATAGTAGCTGGAGGGAAGGCTTAATTTGCGTCTATAAAGCTGTTTCGATCCCGTCTCTTGTCCAGGAGGACCAAACTCAAGATCTACCGTATACGTCCCATAGTAACGTACGGTTGTGAAGCTTGGATCCTAACCGCCAAAGACGAGAATGCCCTCATAGTTTTGAGCGGAAAATCTTGCGAAGACTCTTCGGAGCCAGATGTACAAATGGCATCTGGAAGATCCGCAACAACGCCGAACTGGATGGACTGGTAGAGGGTGAGAACATAGTACGGATTGTGAAGGTCCTAAGACTAAGGTGGATTGGTCATGTGCAAAGGATGCCTGAAAACAGGATTCCTTAAGAGGGTTATGAACCAAGTAATGGACGGAAAGAGGAGACGGGGAAGACCAAGAGGAAGATGGCTATGCGATGTCGAGGATGACCTGCGGATCATGCATGTGCGAAGCTGAAGAAAAGCGGTGGAGGATCGGGACGTTGGAGCGACATTGTTCGGGAGGCCAAGGCTCACATTGGGCTGTAGCAGCAGGAAATGAATGAATGAATGAATTAGAAGCGTTATATTCTCAAATGTGATTTTTAAAAATCTTCATTTTGTCAAGTGAATAATTTTGATCTTGGTTGTTATATTAGCCTGAAGTACAACAGGTCTCAAAATAGGTACCTACCTATGTACTACTTACTTGATGTCTGATACCTACTGAACATTATTAACTTATCTTGATATTTCCTGTATAATGATTCGAGGTTGAAAAGCTGACAACACAATAAGTGATGACCGGCTGTTCCACTAGCCGCCCATCACTCCAATTTGATTAATTAAATGTATATATTAGAGAGAGAAATATGTTATGCACCGGTGCGCAGCATGATTTATTTAGCGTTCGACCAATTAGGGTCTGACTTTACGAGGAGGCAGCGCGGACTTGGACACCTGTGAAACCATAAACTATAATCTCATTTGATATCAGGCCGCCGCTCGGTACGTTGTATCCCCTTGAGGTGTTTTTCATTATTATGATTACATATTGCCAACTCCAAATTACACGGTGGTTATAGAGTACAAATTAGTGACAAAAACTCTGTTATTTTGAAGAATATTAAGGTTATTCTCAGCTGAAGAATCCACCAATGTATAACAGCGACGAAACAGCAGAATGAAAGGCGGAGGTGAACATGATAGCTATATGAATGCTTACAGAAAATAATGCACGTGCTTGTCTTGCACCTTTGGCAATAGCGCCTTTATCCAAACATTTGCAAAAAACGCACGAATTTTGAAGTGAACCAAAAAGAAAAGTTGGGTGGGTAGGTAGGTACCTAACTGCCTTACCTACTTAAACTAAATAACCACATTTTTTCTGGGAGAAACGAACTAGAGTTCCCGTTTATTCCAGTGAGTCTAAAAATTACATGGTTTTTGGAATATTTTAGTTCAAGTAACTAATTGTGAAAAGGACTGAGTGTGGAAGGTGATAATAAATTATTGTAATTGTAGGTATTATAAGGAAGGAAATGCGAAAAAAGATACCGGATGTTGAAAAAGCGCGGGTCCTATGTACACAGCCGGGCTGTGTGTGTGTGTGTGTGTGCTGTCACACACGCATGGTTTTATGAAATCGAGTTGGTTGTTCCGTGATTAAATTTAATTCGAAGAACGGTGATAATTTTGGATCTTGGTTTATTATTTTGAATAATAAACCTTTGGAATCGAGCATGAAGAAAAAAATTAACTAAATCAAATTTGGAATCGGGCATGCAAAATTAACAAAAATCAAATTTGGAGTCGAGCATCAAAAAGAAGAAAAAAAATTAACAAAAGTTGAAAAAGTTAAAGGGGGGAGCCCCTCCTTCAAAATTTGACGGTTTTCGTTTCAAGGTACACCTACATAGAATCCAAAAATGGAATAACAACAAATTTCTATCCATCCGCCATACGCCGTACTTCGTTTTCTTCGTAGTTGCCATGAACGAAAATTATCGAAAATTAATGAAATTTGGTTTTTGGGTCCCGTTTGGGGTCTAGTTGGTCCGCAAAGCTCGGCGTTGCTCTCAGTCATCTCTAAGGGATGAAGAATAGGGGTTGAAACTTCCAGGGCACAGTTATGATTATGAATAGCTTTACGGTTTTAAATTCAGCTCGAACATACTTGAGACCACCCGGAGCTACGTACGGGGCTGTACGTACGGCTGTACGTACAGCCGTTCGTTCGCAGTAAGGCCCTGAAATTTGCACCGGAAAGCTTCGTCAACAGGATCGTGAATGAAACGCAGTGAATCACGCATGGCTGTATGAAATCGAAGGCTGTATAACCATCATTCATTTGAAGAATGATGGTTATACTGATTCATTTGATATGTACCTACTTTTTTAACTTGAACAAACGTTATGCTTCATGAATAACAACAAAATGATAGAATTCTTGATTCCACCGCATATTTATGAAGTGTGATTGCCCGCCTGGCTCCAGTAATTGATTTACGGCTCTTGTGGGAAGCAGGAGGGTAGGTATTGACCACAGAAAACAGTGGTGTACGCAGAAGGGGCATCTGTACAGGTGAATAATAAACCGTTGTGTAACAATTTGCAGCGTTTTTAAACTATTTTCAATTGGTAGGTATTCATCTAGTTACAACGCTTAGCTTTGATAATATAGTTGAACCAGTATCGTGGATATCTGGATAATCCTGCCTCGACTGAGTCGCGGATTACCTATATCTGCCGAAATGTGCTTGTTATGGCTAAGATACCCACCTAAACTACTGTGTGTAGTGTTTGGGGGTGTTAGGAACTTTCATACGTACTCATTGCTCACTGACTTATATTTCTACGGCTGTTGCATCTCAGCCGAGCTGTGTATCGACTCTTAGAATGATTGGAGCACATTAATTCCTCAGATACGTCTACTTCCTGGGCATTGAAACCACGAGATCGGGATAAGGCGAGCGGCCGTTGTGATTGATCATCTGCCCGTACTTACCTCCACGGACCAGACCGTCCTTGGTGTTTTCTTTGTTCCCAGTTCCAACTTAACCCTAAGGCTACAAATACTGACATTTCTTTATTCTATATTTTTTCCTTCAACCTGTCTCGCTTGAGTCCCCGATTTTAATGTTGATATTTGTTGAAATATTAGGTACCCATGAACATCGATCTCTTAAAACATCTCAAGTCTCCCTGTACTAACTATCCGTGATATTCTGTAGAAGTTATAGGTATATATAGGTTCTATGCATTCTATTTCATGCATTAATTAGGTTCTTCAATGAAACAGTAGGTACTAGGTACACAAAAACAGTAAAATACCACACAGTACGTCGGACCAAGCGATGACTGGCCGGATGTGATAACACGAATTAATTTATGATCTGGCTATCGATTTGACACTTCCAGCCAAATTAAAAAGAAAATTCCAAATACATTGACTACGAGTTATTAATGGTGTTTCAAAGTGGAAATATATTCAGATTAAAGTACTATGGGATGTGCACAGTGGCGATCCAGGGAGGAAGCCCTACTTGAAGGTGTAGCTTGCACTAGTTATTTCGATGAATTTTCTTTCTGTGAGAGTGATTAGGTAAACACCACCATAAGGGACGTACACTGTAATGCATGACTTACTATACGGGATGTGTTGATGTCGGTTCCAAAAGAAGAACAATTTGCAGTAACATCGATGGTCAACCATCGATTTTTTAAACTTTATTTGAGAGTTGGATTCCAGGGATAGAAGTAGAAGGGACAACTGCTATTGAATTCGAGACTGCACAGGGACCCGTCCCGTCTTCCCACCACCGATTTGCCTTCCCTTCCATTCGCTTGACGGGGGAAACGCGGATTTCCACATGAATTGGGCAGCGCCCGGAGAGGGGAGTGTAGTGGTTTTGGTGTTTCTCGATTCACCTATCGATTTTTACAAACTTAATCGAATTTTTCCTTCAATTCTTCCCCCATCTTCCTACAGTTTTATGGTTTGAACTTTGTTAATAATTTCCGTATTAATTTCCCACTTCCATGGTTTACGTAGATTATTACTTACGAAAGTTTTGCCGAAGTCATTCAACTTCGAATATTTTCCGGCAAATCAATCAAATTCCAGTAATTTTTGGTTCGCGAGTGTCAGCGCTTTGCTCTTAAAGATTGTTTCTATGGAAATTATCCAAGTACAATCACCTGAGATGTTGGGTGGCCGAATCAAAGAGGTTTTGTTTGTGGGATGACACATTTTTGGCAATTAACTTTTCTCGGTTATGCCGTAGAAAGAGTTACCTCAACAAAATCTAGTTTCTGGTGCTACCGGCTGGCACTGCCATCGGTGGTACTTATGGAAACCTGAGTAAAATAACAAGTTTCCTCCCATAAGCGCCCTGAGTGACCAATCTTCCGAATAATTATACTCTAACCCTACAATTTTCTAATGATTGAACAATGAACCAACGTTAATTAACCTAGGAAAGACCCCTCCATAAGGTTAGGAAGCCTTTTGAGTTTTTGGGAAGCAGGAAACTCTTTATTTTCAACGTAAAAGAAGAAGGTGAGCCGTGGAGAAGGGATGCGGCGGTTCGTGACAACGCCCTCTATGAATATTTATAAATTTAATTAAACTAAGAAGATTGTGGGAGTCACGCTCGGACCAGCTACAAGCACGAGGGACTAAAAACCTGACCGGCGTTCTCGCTTGCCTGATTAGTTTTCACCTGATAGATCATCATACAAGAAGAAGACTATACCTCCCTAGTACCGGTTACTCCTGGAGAGGGGAACTGCAGCGCATTTTTTTCTTCAGTTTTTAACTTTTTATTCAAGTTTTCTTCTCTACGGTTAAATTGAATCGTTTTTATTAAGTTTTTACGCGAGACGAAACCACTCTCACATTAACTTGGTTATGGTCCATTACGTTTCATTTAGTATTCCGCGGATGTCCACCCATTTTAGAAACCCATTAGCTACGGGCGTCTACCGTTAGGTCGATACCTATTAGATTCTTTCTTAACTATGGAACGCGAGGTAAAAATAAATTATTATCTCATTTAAAAAATCCTCTTTCCAGATTTTTGTCTAATCTTTTTCCAAGTTTGAAATAAAATGATAATTTGATTTCAAACTTGTGGGGGAAAAAATTAGACCCTTCACCAAATACTCATTTGGTGATGGGTGGAATGAAATGTGGTTAAACACTGCACTTACACAAAATTGATTTTCCAAACCAGCATTAATTCGCAAATAGTTTGACGGATTCGGCATGAATTTCGACGGTAGTTAGCCAGTTAGTTCTAATTCACGATTGATCCCATAATCCCACACCTTTTTCTCCGGATCAAAACTTTCGATACTATAATCAACATACGGAGCATTCAAGCTAACTGGAATCAACTCCTATGTTACCTCGATCAAATGATGACCCCAAAAAACACGAATTAGGCTCCTGTTTGACAAATAATCTTTGAAAAAATAATCTTTAATGATTTTCTTGACTCACATGTTGATACTACTTCTAGTGTTATTATACAGGTTATGGTGATTTCAATTTCCTAGGTTTTTGACTCATAAAAAAGAATTTCGGGAGCTGAACCTTCGTTGCAGCCTTCACTCTTTGGTCCAAATCAACTTCCTATTTGGCCTTCCCGCCCTAAAAAACATGGAAATCGATACCTCACAAGCTCATGTCCACTAAAACCTCAAAAAACCCCGAAAACCCCTATTTTTACACCCATTTTTCACCTGTAACACTCCTGGGTGTATTCCGATCGGGCTGCCGAGCTTCGGAGTACAACTAGGAGGTAAATATATTCCCAAATGGGGACGCAAACTGTGTGCGGAAGAACGCCGATTTTAGGCCAAATGTTAACGTAAATTTAAGACTGAAACTTCGTTAGAACCTCAGTTATCCACTCTTTGGTCAAAATCGACTTCATATTCGGTCTCCTCGTCCTAAAAAACATGGACCTCACAAGCTCTTGTTACTATAACACCAAAACAATCTATTTTTACACCCATTTTTCACCCATAACACCCCTGGGTATATTCCGATCGGGCTGCGAAGTTTCGGGACACAACTAGGGCCCAAATGGAGCCTGTATGCGAAAGAACGCATTTTTTAGACCGAAATTAGACGGCGGGATACGGCGTACGGCGGACGGACATTGCATTTTTGGAATCTACGCACCTCGAAACGTAAAAGAAAAAAATTTGAGGTGTTGTAAAATTTTTTTGCTGGCGATTACATAGGTGTATTCACAGAATAATAAACCAAAATGAGGAGGTACAAAGTTTCAGCACGTAGGTAATTACGATTAGTTTAGTTATAAAACGAGTGAGAAGAAGGTGATGAAGCGAAGAGTATCCGATTGTTAGTATTTTAGCGAGTGCGAGTTAGACGAAAAGAGCTGAGGGTAAACTGTACCTGTATGACGACACGAGAAGTTTCGACTTGATTAATGCTTAGACTGATTGATGATAAATGCAATAAGGTATCAATGCATAGGTACCTACGTTTTTAGTTCCTCATCAAGATCCACTATTTTATGGAATAAAACCCTGTCATGGAACGATGTAAATAATAAAACAAATAAACCTTTCGTTTACCACAAATCTATATTTAAGCACGAAGGTTTTTTTTCACACAGGTTTTGAGCAGGCTTCACACAATATTTTTCACACAGGTTCTGAGCATCCTCAGGTACATAAATTCACATTAAATGTAAATTATGCTTAAATATAAATATAAATTTGTGGTAAACGAAAGGTTTGTTGGTTTCCTATGTACTCGCTCAGCAAAAAATGTTATAAAACACCCTCAAATTTTTTCTTTTACGTTTCAAGGTGCGTAGATTCAAAATATGTAATGTCCGTCCGCCGCATCATGCATAACCACTTCATTTTCGGTCTAAAAAACTCTTCTTTCGCACACAGGCTCCATTTGGACCCTAGTTGTGTCCCGAAATTTTGCAGCACGATCGGAATATTATATCCAGGGGTGTTATGGTGTAAAAATAGGCTTTTTGGTATTTTAGTAAAATGAGTGTTTCAGTTATCTTTTTCCATGTTTTTTAGGGCGAGAAGACCGAATATGAAGTCGATTTTGACAAAATAGTGAGTAATTGAGGTTGTAACGAAGATTCAGCTCCCAACATTAATTATTTATGAGACCTCAGAAGTTGTCTGAAATCACCATCAATTTGTAATAACACTTAAAAAAAGTGTCAAGAGGTGAATCAAACAGCGCTATCAATAATCAGAGATAATTTGAAAAAAGAGCGTAAGTTGTGTTTTTGGGGCCAAAATTGATGGAAACCATCAGAAATAGCAATTTCAATTATTGCACATGAAAAAAAAACAATAAATGAACAGGTATGTCCAGTAGAATAATAAACCCATGTGACAAGGACTTTGCAGCTTTTTTTATTTTTCTACATCGTGTGATGGCTTACCACAGAAGGTATGCGATTAAATTCGATGAATTCCTGTCTTGGAAGTTTCCAGTTTATCGCAGGTACTATGTACCTGCATCTACCTACATCTATCTGACTATGATTCGACAATATTTACTAACGTCATTTCAGTCTAAATTACTGAAATGGATGGTTCCGGCTTGAATTGATTAAAACAATATAATCTAACATACAGCGTCTGGAGTTAATGTTCCTCCTAATTTAAAGTGGGGTTGTTTCAACGTTTTTCTGTCTCCACTAAGTTTAGAATAAAACTACACTGTCGTACCCGTTTCGGTATTCATTATTCAATTGGGTACATCCAACATGATCCTCTTCGGTATAAAACTAAGGAACTCAACAAATTGTTTGCAGCAAATGAACAAAATCTTGGGTCAAATCTGATTGTGCACCACAAGTGATTTAGTTCGTATAGTATATTCATTAATTAGTGCTGTTATACAGAGAGGAGGTTAATTCTGCGGGGCTGGTAGATCCTTAATGTCACAGATAGACAAACTTTTCTGAGAGCGAGTTTGACTTGAGCCGCTGCGACATGATGTCATCAGGAGATACAGTTACAAAAATAGTACCTACCGTGAATCTAGTAAGCGTAATTCTCTTCAAGACAATCTTTTCGATGCCGATTATGGCATCCATCCGGATATTTAGCCATCGATTAGAATATACAGGTAACAATTTTTTCAACCCTATCGAAAAAAATAGAAAAATATTCTAATCGTTCAGCCAATTATTATTGCGGTGGCCAAATTAAAAAATTGTCCCCTCTCCCCCCTCCCCCTTTTAAGTTAACTTCTGTCACGATGGTGAAACACATTTAAATAAGAGGGCAATTTGAAATCGGATGCACGCGTGGGACTGGACTATATCACATATTTTCAACGTCCCTATAATATGTGGGGGTTGCGAAGAAGAGCGGTGCGTGCCGTGGTCACCAAACCACGCTACCGTAATTATCCCCACTCAGTGTTCAAAGATCAATTTTCTTTTTCTTTTTCATTTTAATTTATTTTTTACCGATATTTTAATTCCCGGTGTCACAATTAAAAAGAGAACCAGTTAAACTTGGATGCGAAGGGATTGTGAATCCCCCCTCCCAAATCCCCCCCCCCCCGCACCACATATCCTCCTTATCCACCTTCCTTTCTTTTTGTCTCATTCTGTGGGGTCTTCTTTTTTTGCTCGGGCTCACGCGTGAAAACACCAACCCCCGTATAATTATAATTATCCCCTTCAACATTACATATATTATATTTTTCGGCCTTCCAGAAATTTCTCGAATTTTAGGATGGTTATTTCGTTAAAAGAAATCATTATATTCGCGGGCCATTTTGTTTCGGGAGGGCGAAATCATAGGGTTTTCCCTTATCTGATAAACGAACGTATGTATTTAAAAAGTTCCTAAACTCAGGCGCCGCATAAGTGATGAGTGGGTATACCTTGTATTAAAGTAATAGTATAATTGGCTATTTTCTATATTTAATTTAAAAATACCGTTATATAGCCCCGTGAGAGTTTTGTTTATGGGTCATTTTCCCCAATAGGTCCTCGTCTGGGATGGGATTTCGGCATATTTTACGAACTTAGAGGGATAAATGCACTTACACCCCTGTTACATAATAAGACCTATGTCAAACCCCTGGCTGTGATGCCCTCGAAGTACCTCATTTTCATCACCGGTACTGGCTTAGCTTTCACTCAAATTGAACGTAAAAACGTTGCAAATTACTACACAACGGTTTGCTAATTTACCTGTAAGCCCCTTCTGCGTAGATCACTGTTTTCTGTGGTCAACGCCTATCCTTGTGCTTTCCACAAGAGAGCCCTAAATGGAGTAATGGAGAGCCAGCCGGGCAATCAAATTTCATAACTCGTATGCGGTGGCCTCTAGAATTCTAACATTAATTTTTTTTTGTTATTCATATTATTATTATTCATAACGTTTGTTCAGGTTACAAAATTAGGTACCTACCTATCAAATGAATTCAAAATACACAACCATCATTCTTCAAATATAATGATATCACGGAACAACCTACTCGATTTCATACAGCTATGCGTGATTCATTGCGTTTTATTTATGACCATGTTGACGAAGCTTTTCGGTGGAAAATTCAGGGCCTTACTGTGAACGAACGCCTGGACGTACATGCTCCGGCTGGTCTAAAAAAATTCTAGAGTTCAAGTTCAATTTAAAAATGTAAAAAAAAACCATACCCAGGCTATTGAAAGTTTTCGAGCTACGGCGCTCTGGAAATTTCAAATTCGAGTTTTCACCCTTTAGAGATGACTGACAGTTATGCCGAGCTTCGCGGACCAGCTAGACCCAAAATGGGACCTACAAACAAATTTCATTAACTTTGGTTCATGGTAACTAAGGAAAGTATGGCGGACGGTGTACAACGGATGGACAGACATTTTGGTTTATAATTTTTAATAATGAACCTTCGGAATCGAGCATGAGAAAAAAAAATTCCTTAATTACCATGAACCAAAATGAATGAAATTTGGTTTTTAGGTCCCATTTGGGGTCTAGGTTGTTCTGCGAAGCACGGCGTTACTGTCAGTCATCTCTAAGGGGTGAAAAATAGGGGTTGAAATTTCCCGAAAGCCGCAGCTCGAAAACTTTCATTACAAGGATATATGCGGTTTAAAAAAAGTTTTTAAATTGCTCTCGAACTTCAGCATTTTTTGAGACCACCCGGAGCATTGAAAGTCCAGCCGTTTGTTTGCACCGAAAAGATTCGTCAACACGATCGTGAATTTTTTTTTTTTTAATTGGCTTTGAAAACAGGTTCATACAGCCGCATGAAGTATGTACAAAAGAAAATAAATGCTTATTTTAGATGAGACACATTAGGACTTAGAATGAAACATTTGCTTGTTTTAAATAATTGAATAAGCGGATGTACACGTCACAGTCATTTTCCACGAGGATGGTGTCCAGATTGAAGGGCCGGCATACCGTATGAGGGAGTTGACTGAGGAAAACCTCACGAGCGCTGTAGTTGGCAGGACAGTTGAGGATAACATGCTCTGGTGTTTCCTCTGATTCGTGGCAGTGCCGACAGAGGGGCGATTCGTTCTTTCCAATACTATATAGATAGGCATTTGTGTTGGTGTGGCCGCTTCTTAACCTACATATTGTTTTGTAGAAAGCCTTTGGCTTAATGTCACTCATTCGGTCGAACCAGGTAGATTTTGAGGGCTGTGGGAACAGGGCCTTATACCGGTCACCTGCACGGTAGGCATGATGTTCATCTCTCCATCGTTTGAACATTTCGGCATTGACTGAGAGCCTAAGGTCTGTGTGGGGATAGGAGGCTGAGGGAGTTGGTTCTGGGAGCATTGCTGCGCGCTTCGCCTCTGCATCTACTGTGTCGTTTCCCGCAATGCCTGAGTGACTCTTAATCCAACAGAAAATCACTTTTTTTCCTCTGTTGTTTGATATGGCGATTTGTTGCGCTATAGCGGCCTCTATCTTGGTGAGACGAGAGGAGGGTTTTAGTTGTGAAAACTTGGATGTAATACTTTTAGAGTCTGTCAGTATAACGATAGTCGTGTGATCTTCATTGCGAGAGTTTGAGTGTTCCAGCGCTTTCAGGATTGCAAAACATTCAGCTGTATAGATTGAGGCCTTATTCCACAGTCTGAAGGCTCTGAGTTCTCTGTGTGTGTCGTCCGAGAAAGCACATCACACCTGGCCAGTGTAATGTGAGCCATCCGTGAAAAGCACCAAGCTGTTTGGCCCCTTGGAGGAGAGAAATTCATATACTAGTTGAGGTTTTGCATGGAGATTGGTATAGATGGAGTTGGGTAGGTTAATAACATGGATGGGTTTCTTGAATAGATGGAAGGGGATAGTGAACGTGTGTGGCTTGTTGGTGCATTCTAGCCATTGTAAGTCTTTGGACAGGTCAGTGAAACTTTCACAAATTAATGGAGAGCGCCTTTTAACCCAGAATCGTTCCGTAAAAAGCGGGCCATTCACGACCGCTCCAACACGCCAAAATGTGGCGACCGCTCCAAAAACCGATCGTGAATGGGGAAACCCGAATGGCTTGGCGCGGCGCGGTCGGCCCAGTCGAATATTCAACCCGCCTGAAATCCATCGCGCCGCTCCATTTGGAGCAGTGGAGCACTTGGCGTGGCGCGATCGTGAATGGGGAAATCCGGAATGGCACAGGCACTCGTGGCGCGCGGAGCGCTCGCCGTGAATGGGGAAACCCATCGCTCCATTTGGCTCAGTCTGTGTCGGTGAGTTGTCGAGGGAAGTACCAATCATGGCGAGCGGTCGGGAATTTGTTATAGAAGTAATGAAATTTACAAAGAGCTGCCCTGCCTTTGGAAGGTAACTCATTCAGAGTACCATGGGAAGGTAAAAATAAATCTTGCCTTAGAACAATATTGTTGAAAACGCAAGATGAAAACGCAACAAAGGAAACAGTGAACAAAAAAATTGGATCGATGGATCAGATTGGATTTTCTTCATAGATAGATACCTACCAGTTTTGGGGAATTGAACACTGACGCTTTAACAACGCGTGTATGCAAAAATCACAACATGTGTGTGCGTGGAAACATCACAACGTGTGTGTGTGTGTGATTCCAGACAACATCCGACCTACATGGCGAGAAAACAATAAATTGCTTCTATTGGCAAAAAATCAATAATCCCCACAGAATTGTTGCGCAACACAAAAACAGGATTGTTGGTGCGCAGAGAAGCGTTCAAAATATTAAAAAAAAAACAGTAATTTGGGGTACATAAACATTTAGCGTATACGTCTAGACAAAAGGGATAAGTGAAGACAACCTTGTCAGGGGGGGGGGGGGGGGATGAAACTGGAAAGAGGAGTAAATCATGATCAAAGTTCAAACTAGTGCGGTCGGCTCAGTCTTTGAAGTCCCGCGAAATCAAAGGCATGGACGATGCACTAGTAGTAGTTTGATAGCAAGAAACAATGCCAACCAAGGGGAGGGTTGGGAAGGCCTAGTACCTCTCTACCAGTTCATCCCAACAGCAAAAAGTTTAGCGAATTTTCAAGTCGCAATGAACATAGATCGTTGTCTACCTTATTTATTTAGCTGTTAAATTTACTATTACTTATTTTTCTTTGTCTGTATGTTCAATTTGTAGGTTTAATCCTTTTCAAACTTGGGGTCCTAATTAGGGGAAGTTGCGACTCCTATTCATGAGCCGCTGCTTGCACCACTTCTTCTTGGACTTCTTTCCCTTAATACACAAACAAATAGCCGCGTACGTAATTAGTTCGTCGTCAATAGTGGTACGGTGCTGACAGCGACGCGTTCACTGCGGAAGACTTGGAATGACGGGACGGGCGCGGCGCGGTCGTCAATGTCCTACCAAAATGGAGCGGCTGAAAAATGGAGCGGTTGGCGCGGCTCGGCGCGGCGCGATGGAGTTTGGAGCGGTCGTGAATGGCCCGCTTGGTTATCGACAGCTAGGCGGACCACCCTACCGAAATCTCCCTGGCTCTCGCTGTAGGTTTTGAGAAGGAATCTATCTGCAAGCATTTTCCGGCGAAGATGCAAAGGCGGCTCGCCAACTTCGGCCAGCAGTGCATTTATTGGGGTCGATCGAAGGGCGCCCGTGACAATTCTGAGGGCTCGATATTGGATCTTATTTAAAAGCTCCAGTGCGGTCTTTGACGCATCTATACATATAATAAAACAGTGTCTGTTTGTCTGTTTGTTTGTTTGTTTGTTTGTCTCGGCATCAATTGAGAACGGCTGCACGTAGAAAGTTGCGGCTGGTACCATTTGACGCAGAATTTATCTGGGAAGGTTTATGAAAAATCCGCATTTGAATCTGTCCATCCGTTGAAACGCTATGAATGAAATACTACTAAAAAACGTGTTATAATCACTTCTATGAGGACGTTTATAATGCTTATAATAACTTTGAACGGTTGGACGTAAATCCGATTGTAATTAGATTCTGGATTCAGCTCGACGAGTAGGTACATTCAAGTGGTACTTCAATCAGGATGTTAGTGGGAGGGGGGTACAGGTTATGAGAGGGGGGGGGGGGGTCTACAGAAATTTCAAAACTACTTGACCAATTGGAGTGCAACTTTGGGAATTTGTTGTGTGAACATTGAGGAATGTTTCTAACCAGGTAGGGAGGGTTCATATGATACGGGGGGGGGGGGGGTTAAAGGCAGTTAGGGTTGGCATTGGGGAAGGTTTCTGATCAGTTGAGGAGGGGGGATACAGGCACATTAAAATACATGACCGTTGGCTCCATTTATTTAAATCGCAGCAACACGCGTCGGTTCAAATAGTATAATATATCATAAGACAGTGTCAGTCTGTTTGTTTGTCTCGGCATCGATAAATGAGAACGGCTGAACGTAGAAGGTGGTATCTGTTATGAGTGGGGGCCTGTCCTAAAGGGGGTGTCTGTTCTACCGTTGCGAAGCGCGGGTACACAGCTAGTCTCCGTATAAAATGGACCCATAGTCGAACACTGCTCGGATCGTTGCTCTGTAGAAGAGTAGAGCAGTTTTAGGCTCAGCTCCCCAGTTTGTATTGGTGAAAGCACTCAGTAAGTTCAGGTAGGGTTCAGCTCGAGAGGCTATAGTTTGAATGTGGGCGTTCCAGTTCAACCGCCTAGTTAGAGTGAGTCCAAGAAATTTTACTTGTTGGACGCATTCAAAATTGAGTCCTCCCAGACTTACCGAATCTCCAAGGGGAAGCTGTTGCTTACGAGAGAAAGGGCAGAGTACAGATTTCTGTTGAGAAACGTGGAGACCTAAGGAACTGAGATACCCTCTAATTTCACGGACTGCCTCATCTAGCCGGTCAATGCACAAATGCACATCCAGGGGATCTGCATCCGTACAATAAAGACAGACGTCGTCAGCATATTGTGTGATTTTCACTCCTTCAGGTAGGTAGTCTTCAATATCTGCAACGTACAGTATGTATAATAATGTGCTGAGAATAGCGCCTTGTGGTAATCCTTTCCATGCCTTACGGGGAGGTGAGAGCTGCCCTCCACTCCAGACATAGATATTCCGGTCCTCTATCAGGTGGATCAAGTTAGTGGCACAATTGTAGGGGAGGCCGATTTCTAGGAGGTGTCTGTGCAGTAGGCCCAAATATCTACTAGCCTGAATCACGGATGGCTGTATGAAATCGAGTTGGTTGTTCTGTGATATTATTTTCTTGTTGATCGTTACTTCGGTAACTTGAACAAACGTTATGCTTCACGAACAACAACAAATAATTAATGATTGAATTATTGAATCCCGCGCATTTTTATGAAACTGCAATTCCCGGGCCGGCTAGGGTAGGTATTGACCACAGAGAACAGTGATCTACGCAGAAGGGGCATCCATGCAGGTAAATAATAAACCGTTGTGTAGCAGCGTTTGCAGCGTATTTATTCCATTTTCGGAATTTCACACAATATGGCTACGATTGCTTCTATGAGAGCTTCTGTTTCGTGTTATTGCCCCAATATGAGTTATTCAAACAGCCTTTTCAATTAAAATGAACTGTGGGATTTAATATATAGGTACCTAGTGTACAATGGGTAGGGTTATAGTTAGAGTTAGAGTTAGAATATTTTTATTGTACATCGTATAAATAATTAGGGCCATTGCACCAAGCATCTGCCATTAGGCATACGAACAATTATTATAATTACTTTAACGTAACGTATGTTAGGTGCAAGCCAATTA
Organism: Leptopterna dolabrata; assembly: GCA_954871275.1. NCBI lineage: Eukaryota > Metazoa > Arthropoda > Insecta > Hemiptera > Miridae > Leptopterna > Leptopterna dolabrata. Next base: position 18,306,445 of record OX940982.1, on the reverse strand, counting down.
TTTTAGTTCCAATAACTTAATATGCTCGTCGTAGTTTTTCAATGATAAATTAATGTAAATTATTAAGATGAATATCGCGCAAACAACCTCGAGTGTAAATTCTTCTTGAAGGTTGCAATGGACAACGATGGATGAAATAAATCAATATTACTATTTTAAAATTTAACACCCTGGACAACGAACGACTTTTCATAAAATGAGTGGAAAAAAATTATAGAGAAATTGAGGTTGGTAGCCATGAGTGATTCGCCATACGGTATTTTTCCCACTTTGAAAACAGGATAGTCGAGGAAGTCGACAAAAAAATCCAGAATTACCTCAAGTTCAGTGGTCAACACAGATGACGGCCTGGAATATTAATAGAGCTGGCGAGCAGCCCCCCCTCCACCCGTAATTTGTGAAGCAAATAAGGAACAGACCAAAAGAGAAATTAATTTGCATATCGTTTTACATTTACACAAAAGATTATTTTCCGAACCCAGAAGGATTTCTTCCGAAGTTCAAGAAAGATGGTTATTTCGTCTTGGAAAAGGGCCTCGAGGGACTTATTAAAACGCCATTATCAACTCAAACAAAATGGAAGGGGAAGGGGGTGAGGGGAGATAGTGGGAGGTTGGCGATGGGAGGGAGGGGAAGTGATAAACCAGAATGCCAGCACGTAGGCCCTCCCCAACCAGTTTCTGGGGGGGCCATTACCGCGACTGAGTTTTGGATTTTGAAAAAGGAAAGGAATACGATTTTCACCGGGTTCGTTATTCAGCTGAGCTTTGAGGAACCATCGCTGTATACGAACCATATCCGAACGTGGATCACGTCGAGTACCCAGGAAGTAGTTGGATGAACTCTGCATTGCAGAAATTAGCTGGTTGTATTGGAAAGGGCATATCCTTGCCCTGTATTACTGGTATTGCTGGGGTAAATTATTTGGCCTGAAATCCTTGCCCTGTAGTACTGGTATTGCTGTGGTAAATTATTTGGCCTAAAATCTTGCCCTGTAGTACTGGTATTGCTGGGGTAAATTATTTGGCCTGAAATCTTGCCCTGTAGTACTGGTATTGCTGGGGTAAATTATTTGGCCTGCAATCTTGCCCTGTAGTACTGGAATTGCTGGGGTAAATTATTTGGCCTGAAACCAGCAAGTGAATGTAGGTACCTACAGACTCTGATACAAATCTCCAACTAGGTACCTACGTACTTGAAGCAAGTATTAGACATTAGCGGTTAGCTGATACTTAAATATACCTAGATTTATCAATTTCAAAATCATTTTGGTTTATTATTTTCAATAATGAACCATTGGAATCGAGCATGAAAAAAAAAATTCTTACCCCCCCTCAAAATTTGATGGTTTACGTTTCAAGGTATGTAGAATCCAAAACTGCAATAAAAATATTTCTGTCTGTCCGCCGTACGCCGTACGCCGTACTGGCCACTTTTCTTAGTTACCATGAAAAAAAATTGATGAAATCCGGGTTATAGGTTCCGTTCGGCGTCTAGTTGGTCCTCGAAGCTCGACGTTACTGTGAGTCATCTCTAAGGGGTTCAAAATAGGGGTTGAAATTTTCAAAACGCCTATACCATTTTTTTACGTGAATATTTTTACGGTTTTAAATAGTTCATGAACTTGCGAGTTTTTTAACCATCCGGAGCATCGTACGTCCAGCCGTTCGTTCACAAGGCCCCGAAGTTTGCACCGACAGGCATTTTCGACTCCAGTGTGAATGAAATGTATACAATTCAAACCAAATCTCGTAACCAGAGACGCGCCCACAATAGGAATTTGTGAATACGGCCAATCATTGGTAGGGGTCACCTGATTATATTGGCGGAGTATGAAGTCGAGTTGGTTGTTCTGTGATATTATTTAATTTGAAAAATGATGGCTCTTTTGGAGTTTGTTGGTAGGTAGTGAAACTTGGACAAACGTTGAAGTATTATTGATGGGTAAATTATTACTACGGTAAATTATTACTCAACGGTAAATTATTACACAACGGTTCATTATACCATCTACGTAGAAGGGGCTGGAGTTTGTTGGTAGGTACTTTCGCAACTTTTTTCACTCCTCATCAACAATTTATTTTCAGAACTTCATTATGTGTGTTTCTTTTTGTTAGGTACTGTTTGTCATCGGCAGAATTATTTTAGCAACATTTAACTCGTGATTTAGGTAGGTACCTAGTAACGAGTACGGGGTTAGGTACTAACCTACGGAGGGTCTGCGATCTACATAATATGTATATAATAGAATAGTACATATCATATTATATAGACGGGTTATCTATACATAGAGCTGTGATCTGTAACAGAAGGGTATTCTATACAAAATAATAAACCGTTGTGCAGGGATTTGCAGCGTTTTTTCAAGAGTAACCCTATTAGTAACCCTAAGTACAACCTCAGACGTAGCTCATCTGTGGGCTGGTGCGGAAGATGTTGTGAGATCTTTGAGTTTTAATAAGACAATTTATTAGTTTTCGGCGTAAGATAATATACAGAAGTCGTGTATCAAAAGTATGCGCAGTCCCGAAATCGCAGGATAAAACGTTCAACGTAAGCACTACCTATTGTCAGTAGTTGGTCTCTGTTATTGTATTATTGACTTGACTTGCAATATATACCTATTAGTCAGCATATTGTGAGCCGCGGTTTTTCAATGAATTCACCTTTCTCTGTGGACTGGTGCGGAAGATGTTGTGAGATCTAGTCGATTTGAGTTTTAATGAGACAATTTATTAGTTTGCGGCGTAAGATAATATACAGAAGTTGTGTATCAAAGTATCGCGTCCCGAAATCGCAGGATAAAACGTTCACCGTAAGCATTATGTCAGTATTTGGTCTCTGGTATTGTATTATTGACTTGTCTTGCAATATTAGTCAACATATTGCGAGCCGCGGTTTTTCAATGAATTCACCTTTCTCCCTGTTGTGCGAAACGGTAGGCTTCTATCCTGACTTGGTGAACAGGTATAGGAGTGAGAAACGGTATGTATGTCTTATAAGCCGGATTAAAGGCTATAGCGTGAGAACCGGTCAACGCTGAGATGGCTTTGGTCAATCTTTTGCATGGATGTGATCAGCCTACGCCACGTCTTAAATATTGGTAATGGTCCGGTCGCCTTCTACAATCTCTTTTAGAAAGTTGCTCAAGGATGTTTATAAGTTAAACCAATATTGACTGATTTCTGAAGAGTAAAAACACAATGTTGGGGAGTGTTCTTTTTTCCACTGGCAAAAAAGGACGAAACATGGACGAAAACAGGTTACCTATACACCGACCTGAAAGTATATTCACTTCACTATATAGGTACAGCATCAGATATTCTGCATCCCTGAAGCTCGCTGGTTAGGAACAATACCTAAGACGTATGTTGTTTTAATATTTCCCAATTACGCATTCAAAGCAAACGTTAATCGAAGCCGGTGAGCCACAGGCAGTACAACTCGGTCGTCTCGTTGCATCTCAGATAAGGAGCGATATCCTCCGTAGCCCCAGGACCTAAAGATCCCCATCGGAATATCTTGAATGAAAACATCCGCCGCGAAGCCCATGTATGTAAATCGATCGATTCTTTATTATTTACTGCTTTTATTTCACTCTCAATTTTTTTTTTTAATCGGCGTCTACCTATACAGCACCGTAAAGTTTTTTTAAATATTGCCGTAGCTGGGTCACCCCGGGGCTAGTAGTATTTAGCTGTTGTCCACACTCCACCTTATGTTACTTATTCGGTTGCCCTGCCGGTCAAATTGCATTTCAAATTCGGATATCAAACCGAATACCACCCGAAATCGGAAGTCATTTTTCACTAAGTTCATCATCTACGTGAATACATGTCAATAGCCACCAGTGACAATCGCTACTATATAAAAATGTGAACAATTGCCACCACTCCATTCCAGGCTGTGAATTCACGTAGTAGTAATATATTTTTGAGTTTTCTGTCTGAATAGAGAGGTGGTACGGAAAGGAAAAACGCTGCAAATTATTACGCAGCGCATTTATTATTGACCTGTATAGATCACTGTTTTCTGTGGTCAAACACTCGAGCTCCCTCCAAGAAAGCCCTAAATGGAGTACTGGAGCCGGCACCGGAATTAAAGTGTCATACAAATGCGCGGGATTCAATAATTTATTCAATCATTAATTATTTGTAGTTATTCATGAAGCATAATAATAATCAGTTGTGTAATAATTAACCTGTTTAGAAGCTCCTTCTGCGTAGATAGTATAATAAACAGTTGTGTGATAATTTACCGTTGTGTAATAATTTACCGTTGCGTAATAATTACCGTTGTGTAATAATTTACCGTTATGCAATAATTTTCAACGTTTGTTCAAGTTGCAAAAGTGCCTACACAAAATCCAAAAGAGCCGTCATTTTTCAAATGGAATAATATCACAAAACAACCAACTGAACTTCATACAGCCATCCGTGATTATGCCCTAGCGATGATATCTGGGCCGGATTTATACCGTTTGATTCACGATCATGTTGACGAAGCTTTTCGGTGCAAACGAACGGCTGGTCGTACAATGCTCCGGGTGGTCTCAAAACATTCTTTAGTTCAAGATCAATTTAAAAACGTAAAAAACCCATACCCTCCTATTGAAAGTGTTCGAGCTACAGCGTTCTGAAAATTTCAACCCCTATTTGCAATAGGGGTTGAAAGCGCGAAGTACGGCGGACAGATAGACTTTTTTTGGTTTATTATTTTCAATAATGAACCTTTGGAATCGAGCATGAAAAAAAAATAAAAATAAAATAAAATTTAACCCCCCCCCCCTCAAAATTTGATGGTTTACGTTTCAAGGTAGGTAGAATCCGAAAGTGCAATAAAAAAATTTCTGTCTGTCCGCCGTACGCTGTACAAGGGGTATACTCCGCCCAGCGCTACCCCTGATACGCTATCAGTTTTATTTTTGTTTATTGTTTTACTGTGATTCCGGTGATCGGTTTACTGTGTTCCGCAGTGCAAAAACTATTTGGTTAAAGGTGGCTTACCATTCCATCGCTTCCCACTAGATAAGAAAGTCAAGGAAAAGTGGAAGATAGCCCCACTAATCCTATTAGTATTCTGTGGATCGCTCTGAAAATGAGGAGACAGCCATCACAGGCTGAACGCCTGTCAGGCCCATTTCCTGCCATCAGGCTACTTTCCAGGTAAGAATTATAAATCAGTTTTATTTTTTAATGAAGTACCTACCTACTATCAAGTCAAAATTACTATACAAAAGCAACGGTTCTGTGCCTGTCTAGCAATGATGATATAATGTTGAATGACGGGCGTCTTTGACTTTCGTGGTTCATTTCTCACAAAAATAAGTAGATAAGTACCTACATATTTATTTACTTCCTAATTGATCTATGGAATATAAAAGTTCCAACTTACCTACCTACTTAGTGAACTTCCGTAGGTTTTGATATTCACTGATGTGTATTTTAACAACCATTAATAACTTTTTTGCTTTAATATCATAATCACTTTTGCCATGCTCTCATCCTACCTAGGTAGGTAGGTATAGGTATAGGCTTGTTTGCCTAAGTACCTCCTACCTACCACAAATTACCAAAGTAAGCAGTTATAAGGTAGATAACCCCACTCAAGGGGGCGAGGTAATGAGCAGCCAAGTAAAGAGCGAAATGATCAGATGGAGTTCTGGTCCTATCATTGGAGGACAGCTGATCTCGTCCGCGACGCTGGCAGGGCAGTCGGACAAAAGCCCCAGCCTGGAACGGTTGTTTACTTTACTTTGCTTTACCTACCTAGTATTTCTTTCTGTCAATATAAATAGGTAGGTTTAGGTAACTAACATAATCTATATGTAATCATGGGGAAGAAGAAGAGAAGTAGTATCAAAAGTAGTATTAGAGGAAAAGCAGGTACCTAGTTACTAACCGATTTAAAAAGATGCAAACAGCAACGTAATGTTTGCAGGTGCCATAGTTCCCAGCGGGAAATTTAAACTCATTTTCTTGATTTTTTGCCTTGATTAAAATAGATACCTCATGGGGGTATTGAAATTCCCCCGAGGTTTGGACCGCCAAACCGCAAACGCGAATGATGTCCACATGACTTCGTTCTTTCAAACCTACACATCAACATTTTACTGTTGCACTATTCTTCGCCATCGCGAAGAGGCCGTATCGCACGTCCTAGTAATTCATTAATATATAATGAAGATAAAATCATGATGTCAAATAATCTATCGCAGATCTGTTAACAGCAAAACAATAAACAAAAATAAAACCTATAGCGTACCAGTGAGTAGCGCTGTGTGCAGTACCCCGCGTGTTGTATAGTTTGCGGCCGTCCGCTGCGAGCGCTGAGGAGAATTCTTTCATTGCCCCCAGTACGTCCAACCATCTCTTCACTAGCAGCGAGATTACATAGGGAGTAGAGGATTCTAGTACATAGCAGTTTTGTTGTGGGTAGCTCTACTCTGCCTAATCGTCTGGGTAGGACAGTTTGGTCCTGTCAAAAGATGTTGAGGGACCTTGTCCACCAACCAGGACTGAAGGGCTCTAGACGGCTAAAACAGGAAGAATAATCTTTTTAGTATCTATTTAGTATATTAGTACCTATTAAGAGTAAAAGAGTTTCGAGTTCATAGAGGCAGAAGGTGGTCCTTTTCCACCTCTATGCTTGAGGCTGCAGTCCTCCACTAGAGGGATATAAACCACCAGTGGGTAATGAACAACAACCTGTAATGGTCCCAAAGGGGCAGAAGGGGGACTTAGACCACAAATGTTGGATGAAAATAGCCCAAGAAATCAGCGCTAGTTTTCATCACCCGACAGAGTATGAAATAACAGAGTCAGCTTGGACTCATCACGCAATTGAGGGGCTTGAGGGAACTAGGTATCAAGAGCTTGGAGACAGCTCGAGAGTAGACGTTCTTAGGAGGACTAAGATATATCAAAACACATTTCAGATCTTACCCATTGTACGATTGTACTAATATTTTTAAATGACGCACTCGCTTGATCAATTTCTGGACTCGAATGAATTTTATTATTTATCAGAGGTAACTACGTTGGGAGGAAAACATGTGGCGCGGAAATACAAAAACGAGGTAGAAAAACTAACAACAAAAATCATCTCATAAGCGCCTACATTCACTCCCCCCTTAGCGTTTTCTTGTTCCTCTTGGTTCTTGTTACTGTTGCATTCTTTTGTTGTTGTTCTGTTTGTGTCCTCTGGCTTTGACTTCTGTCTTGAGTTTGTCTTCTTTCTTGATTCTGTCCTCTTTCTTGAACTTTTCTTCTTTCTTGAATGTCTTCTTTTTGAATTCGTCTTCTGTCATTCTGTCTTAGTATATAATATACGCTGGCTTCTGTCGGTCAATCGAAACATATACTCGCGAACCCTTTGTGGAAGTTTTTCTGTTTCTTTTTTCTTTTATTTATTTTTTTTTTTTCATCGCTCAACTTCAGAGTGTCTATCAGACGAGACCTCACTACTCGTGCGTTTTTCGTCTTATCTTTCGGATACTTGGTCCCAGACACTAAGGGGCAAACTATTACTTGACTCCCCCACTACGGGGTTTCTTCGTTACTGTTGTTGTAGTTGTAATTACTCTCTTACCTTCCATTTTCTATCACTGTGCGATTTCTCCGTTTCTTTTTTTCTAGTTCGGGGTCACCAATATTGTACGATTTCTCCGTTTCTTTTTATCACGTCGGGGTCACCAATTGTACGATTGTACTAATATTTTTAAATGACGCACTCGCTTGATCAATTTCTGGACTCGAATGAATTTTATTATTTATCAGAGGTAACTACGTTGGGAGGAAAACATGTGGCGCGGAAATACAAAAACGAGGTAGAAAAACTAACAACAAAAATCATCTCATAAGCGCCTACACCCATCCATGGAAATCGTGAGCTTCGGAATAATCTCAATCCTCCATAGTTTAGTCATTGCTTCCATAAGATACAATGAAATCCTTTTCTAAACATGTTTTGAGTCGCTCGGAAAGTAGGTGGCAGCGGTGCAATGATTTCAGTTGTAACTGCAAGAAGATTTAGAAGACAAAAACTTTGCAGAAGAAAGCTAATCTCTTAATCGCTTATAGAATTTTTCACCAGGTTCTGGAGCAACAGATTTTTCCAAACCAAGGTCGAAAGTGGCAAGCGGTAAGGAAAGGTGAGTCTGCAATCTGCATGTCTGGATGCTGTCAGGCAGTTGTATATAGAGAAGATTGATGAGAACCACTTGAGATATTGATGGAATACCTACACACAGTGATGATGACAAAGTAATGGCAGCAACTGTTATTAAAGGAAAATTATCACGTAGGGTTTATTATTAGTTCGGTGGGGGGGGGGGGGGGATGGAGATCATCGGCTGTGAAGATAATGCTAACGAGTGAACTCGATGGGGTATTTGACTGATGAGTGCCACGTATCAGTTATTTGTTACAATGCCCATAATATAATATAAAAAAATCCCTCTCTAGGGGCCCGTTTGGAGTATTATAGCTGGGGAAGTGATTGATCAGCGTAACCCATCATTTGATGGCCGCCTATTCAAGAGGGTCTTAAGTGTCAGGTTCCGCCAGTCCTTTGCTCTGCACTTCAAATTACCTCTCCAGCCGGTCCGACCCGCGTTTACGGTAAGTAGGTACGTAATGCACTGAACCAGCATCCGCGAAGAGGAAGATTATTTGAAGCAAAATACTTCCGGATCAGAAATGATTCAATTTGCTTAAAATACTGTTAAAATGCAATTTTCATTCAATTTTTTTTCTTTCATGTAAGTAATGATCACAGTTAGTGGGTTGCCAATTTCAATCAAATTTTATTAGGTATATTAGATACCTATAGATATATATGTTATGGCAAATGGTTGACGATAATTTAGTCGACCATTAGATTCATACTGAAAATTCACGATTTTTTATTGTAATTACTTCAGTAGGTAAACTTCCTGCTTCATGAACTGACATGAATAGTCATAGTCATTATGTATCGCCCGGGACGTGTAATACTTGCTACATGCTTCTAAACCAGTAGGTACCTGTCGCGAACGAGTTCACCAGCGGTGAGGCTGTGAGGCCATAACCAATACGTTTCCTAGTCCACCCTCCACCAACACTATTCCGTGCAACGCGCGGGTAATTAGAAAAGATCCCTTTATTGTAGAATGACGACTGCCCAGGACATGGTGGAGAAAAAGGCGGGTACCAACTTGAGCCGAAGATAGAAACCGAACCGAAAGATGCGGGTCGGCCAGAATAAAAATGAAACCGTAAAACAAAAGAAAAAACCTCGAACCACTCGAGAGCTCTTCGCCTGACCAACCGATGCGAGAGTTGAAAAAAAGACACATAACTCCGGGTCGAGTCATTCTGTTTGGCTTCGGGACCTCTGCGTAGTAATATATTCAGATGGCTGTGGGCCTATGGGAACGATCCCAGTCGCCATCTTTAAATTTCGTCCCCCCCACTCCGAAGGCCAAGGGTTTGGAGATGGAATTTATTTCGTCGAATGAATATTTTATCGCGTTGTATACTTCTTATCTTGGCATTGGTGTTATTTGTGTGGGCGGGTCTTGGGGGGGCTTAACAAAGGAAGCGAGGTGTGGAGTTTCGTTGCAAAGTTATCACCTACGTCCTTCGGTACCTACGCAGTGTACCTCGTATGATTTCTCGAGAGTAGGTATGATGAAAAATAGAAAATGTAGATTTTGTGATCTGCGCAGTAAAGGAAAATTTAGCTGAACTAAATAAAATCCTGATTTGTTACATTTTGCTAGGTAGCAAGCAGCCTGAAATAGGTTATGAGCTAATCACATATTTGTTATGAAGAAACACCTACATACCTGCCATGTTTGTAAGAAGCATCTGAATGGAAGTTGCGATTATAATCAACATCAAAATTAAAGCCAGAAAAATCTGTTCATCATGGCTGTATCAAGGATAATACGTCTGGGCATGCGGAAACAGAGATGATTTGAATGGATTTTACGAGGCCAAATTCATAGATTCACTCTCGAAACAGCAAAAGGGTTGACGGAAAGCCAAATCGGCCCATTGATTCTTACCTTATTATGTTTGCACTATTTAAGGGATGGGTAAATGACATGTGTTTAGTTTCAAGAAATTAGGCCAATTCGTTCTCCAAAATGAACAAAAGTTAATTAAATTTCTTTTTGAAACTGGATAAATGGATAAATTTTGTTGTTAATGCTGCACAAATACCTGTAATTGTGATTCTACATTCAATTTTGAATTTGAAATCTTAAATCATCTCATTTCCTCGTATATTTACTTATTTCCTACTTTACTTAGCGGTTTGTTGATAGTGGAGCGGATTGTTGACATGTATTTTCACTGTGTACCAACGCCGAGGTATTTCTGAATTTCAAGATAAGATTGAATCGGGAGCCATTCGGAAGATATCGTGTGGGCCCTTATCGCATCTTAAGCATTCACCGAGAAGAGAGCCAAGCCGCAACGCACGCTGTAGTTATTCGCCGCTAATGACATGTGTGTACCCCTGCCCACCCATTCGTCACTCCATCGCCCTCTTATTTATGGTTCAAAGCCCCGGTTATTTGCATAATTATAGTTTATTTGACAAATCATTGTAATTATTTGTCGTGGAACTATTAAAAATGAATAAATTCTCGAAATTGTTCTGATTAATATAGTGTGAAGGTTCGTAGGCTCCCCGTTTTGCGCACTACACGTGTTCGCTGTGCGATAATTTATCGGTACGATACATTAATCAAGAATATTATATGTACCTTTGTGTGTTTATGTGGGGCGGTTTTCTGACTACCTTCATTTCTCACCTTTTTGAGCACGAATTTGAATAATTTAATATTCATTCCGCGCAACACCTTAATTTTAGGGTCCCGACTCCATTTTGGAAGTTTTATTTGGAGGTATGAGTGTAATGGGTAGGGGGAACAGTCTCGTGTCTTTCGTTTGCTCACATTCTTGAATTTATATTTAAATTGAAATGATTTTACTTTAAATTAAGTGTAGAGGTTGTGAGATTTGGAGGATAAGATTGAATCATGTGTCCTCGGTATTTTTATTTCTAGCCTGAATAAGAATATTATTTATTGCAGATAGGATCTTTGGAAAACTACTGGACTACAGTGTCTCAAAATATCAGCAATAAATAGTACCCATGATTTCTGTTTATATTTTTGAATGGAATTAGATTCCATTCTACGAATTTTGAGAATCGTACTATCCTACGATGAATAATTATTTTTCTATTAGCTTTCAAATTTTCGACAATAGTGACGTCACACTTGGCAAGGAGGGAGGTGTGCAATGACGTCAAATATTCATCGTAGGAGAGTTTGGTTGGTCTCAAAATTCTTAGAATGGAACCTACTTTAATTTAAAAATGGGAATGTAATATAAACAGAAGGTACTCCTCATCCAATAGTATTTGGAACCGGTACATAAATATTATATCTTAGATAAATCTTGGTTGGTAAATGGCATTTACAGTATATTGTACTGCTGTGCAGTCCAAGGTTGTAGTTGGGTAGAGATAAAACTTGGTGAATTAAAACTATTAAAAAACTTCTAAAGACTTCTTGATGTAATTTTGTACGCATCTAAAAACTCTATAATAATATAACCAAATGTTAAATAACGCTATATATATATATATATATATATATATATATATATATATATATATATATATATACCTATTCGCAACATTTGGACGAATTTTACACCGATCTAGGTCGATCCCAGAACTGCAAGCATTTCCTTCGGACGAGTCCAAACTGGACAAGGTCAACCATCTATTCTGGACGAAGGAGTTTTCGTGGAGGCCTCTCTGGACTTTGGACAAGTTCGAACCGAAATTCCACCACACCAAAACTCGCTTAGAATACCAAGGAGGATAGAAACGTGAACCTGAGTCTTCGATCCTCTTCTCTGAAAAGGACTTTTTTAAGTTACTTTTTCGTGTCCCAACCAAACACCTGAAAACCAGGGCGGATGGCAACCCCCTCTCTGTCGTCACCTTCCAGCAAGGAGGCACCTTCCTATACAGATTTTGTATGGGACAGTTGAAAAAGCCATGATCAAACTGAAAATTTTGGATGGCAATTCCAGCTATTAACTAAATGTGGGGAGGTCCCATAATACAAAACTTGGCCAGGCCATGAATTATTTTTCGCCGCATCTGGATCCCCTACGGTACCTTATGTCAATGCATATTCAGGAATCCAGGACGGATGGCAACTCGAAAATCGCTGTTGTCCTCCTCCGAAGGTGACGGACATTTGTTGGACGTTTTCTCCACAAAGAAACGACAGGAACAAGTCTCCCATCCATAATCCGGGCAGTTTACAGGCCTAATAGGGCTCTGGAACGGGGCATTACTGCCTCAGACATGAAAACGTGACACAATCAGAACCGCAGCACACACTGACACCGAAGGCGTGGCGGCTGGTAACGCGCCCCCTGAGGTCATTTTCCTCTCCGTGTCTAATGAATGTAATAGTTTTTTTTCTCCACATTGCGACACGGACGTGACGCGTCGCTTGCGACGTGCGGTTTTTCCGCTGCGTCCGTCACGACGAGATGGTCAAATTGACTAATGGCGACAGGAAAGAAAACGTCTTGACCCCGAATGTATCGTTGGTGTCCCCGATTTCAAATGAAATCCTAGTCAAAACCGCAACCGCGTTAGTTAGGTGGCTAACACACGTAGACCTACATGCGAGATATTTATGTGCCAATGTGGTACCATTATACAAACCAAACTATTTAGCCGTCACATGCTGTAACTATTTGTCATTGAGGAGAGCTTATGTCATCGGAGGAAGAATCTTTGCTACTTTGATAATAGAACTGAGAATTTGACTAAAATTACTGAGTCTCGGATTCTTGCTCAAAATAACTTTACTTTTCAGGTTTTCCTTCTCATAACAAACGAAGGATTGGTTTGGATCAAGGAGCATCCTATACAGCGGAAACTCGGTATAATGTGCCTATCCAATCGGTACGACTGTTATGAGTGTTCCTACACGAACAGTTTTATTCTTATTAGATTGGGAGATTAAAAAGTTAATACGCCCCTCAATGCGCCAGATGTATTTAGTTAGTCTACAAATCGTTTACAGTTTGTGGAGCGCGTTAAATTTGTTAGAACATGAATAATGGTGAACAATTAATTTGAAGGAGCCTGTCGGCGAATGTAACCATTCACCATGAACCGAGCATTTTATAGCAGAAAAAGTGTTGATTAAAAGTGCATTTGCCGGTTAGTTTGATTGACCAAAGCGATAAGGATGCAAGTTTATGCAAGCGGGAGGTGGAAAGCCCTGACACGCCCACGATGTATACTTCTTGGAGATAGGAAGCTGCCCTTCAACAATTAATGGGAGTCACAACTTCCCGAATTCGAAACCACAGACCGACACAACTTCTCAATTAATCCTTTTTGATTAAGTTTTATTAAACAACGCGAACGGATCGGGCGGGATCGTGAGAAAAATCGTCTTCCTCTCTAGCGAGGCAGGACTTCCAATCTTCTTTTCCCTCATATATTTTTTTCTTTTTCAACTCTTTTTTTCTTCTGGTTAAGGTAACAGAAGATCGAAGTGAGGTAGACAAGGTAGGCAGAGGTTGACTCAATAATAACACGGGGTGGGCCCCGTTCGGAGCAATTATAAAGGGAAGGCGAAGGAAGGTAGCTCTGGTTTTCTACAGGATTTATAACTGCGAACGGCCGGTGGGAAGTGGCTGATGTTCTGGGGATTCGTTATGAAATATCACATTCTGCTAAGATACTTGCTGCAGATGGTAGGTAGTTGAAAAAAAAAAAATCTATAATTTTTCCGACATTGGAACAAATCAACTCGCTTAAAAATCACAAAACCACTAGGTACCTATTTTAGTTGAAAAGGACTAAAGAAAAAACAAAGTAAAAAACAGAAAAAAACTTGGCTCAAAATATGTTCTAGTCATTGCAGCATCACCTTATGACCAAAATGTCGTAGTGCTGAGGGAAAGTAACGATGCGTTTCTTTACCCTTTGAGGTATCTCTTGGTCTTGGGTACCTAGTCTATCTCAACGAGTGGGAGCCTGTCCCAGCTTGTTTTTGCTATGTGCTCTCCAGGGCAAAGTATGAGTAGTTGATGACACTAACCATTACAGCACGTCGGCGTCGGTCCAGAGTGCTGAAGGTGGTCGACCTAATACAATTCATTCAACTCAAAACCGCCAATTTAAACACCATAAAACCCCAATTTAAATGCCACAAAACCCCATTTCAAACACTTCTCGCGCTCCAGTGTTATTCAAATCATCGGTACACAATAATAAGTAATAATAAAAAGAATAATCCAGGTCTTCAACAATTTCCAGATTTGTAAACTTTTTGACATGGATATGTCTTTTGGCTGGGGGTCAAGGAATTTTTAAACGACATATTTTTCGCGACACGAAATTCCGCGACATGGTAGGAGCACTTTAGATTATTATTAACTCGAAAAGTGAAGGCTAGGTAGATCCACCCTATTAACCGTAATGCACAGGGTCCAGATCAGCTGAGTGGCTCCCACATCTAATTTCCACCGTATTAACCGTAAGAAGGTGAAATTCGGCATGTAGCCTCCTTAGGACGTCATCCTGACGATGCACAGGGTCCAGATCAGCTGAGTGGCTCCCACATCTAATTTCCGACCTATTAACCGTAGGAAGTGGAAATTCGGCATGTAGCCTCCTTAGGACGTCATCTTGACGATGCACAGGGTCCAGATCAGCTGAGTGGCTCCCAGATCTAATTTCCGCCCTATTAACCGTAAGAAGTTGAAATTCGGCATGTAGCCTCCTTAGGACGTCATCCTGACGATGCACAGGGTCCAGATCAGCTGAGTGGCTCCCACATCTAATTTCCGCCCTATTAACCGTAGGAAGTTGAAATTCGGCATGTAGCCTCCTTAGGACGTCATCCTGACGATGCACAGGGTCCAGATCAGCTGAGTGGCTCCCACATCTAATTTCCGCCCTATTAACCGTAAGAAGTGGAAATTCGGCATGTAGCCTCCTTAGGACGTCATCTTGACGATGCACAGGGTCCAGATCAGCTGAGTGGCTCCCAGATCTAATTTCCGCCCTATTAACCGTAAGAAGTTGAAATTCGGCATGTAGCCTCCTTAGGACGTCATCCTGACGATGCACAGGGTCCAGATCAGCTGAGTGGCTCCCACATCTAATTTCCGCCCTATTAACCGTAAGAAGTTGAAGTTCGGCATGTAGCCTCCTTAGGACGTCATCTTGACGATGCACATGGTACAGATCAGCTGAGTGGCTCCCAGATCTAATTTGCGCCCTATTAACCGTAAGAAGTTGAAGTTCGGCATGTAGCCTCCTTAGGACGTCATCTTGACGATGCACAGGCTCCAGATCAGCTGAGTGGCTCCCAGATCTAATTTCCACCGTACTAACCGTAAGAAGTTGATGTGATCTTCACGAAGATTAAATTTTTCGCGTACATTAAATTCCGCTTCAATAAACGAAGTGCTGTGACGTCATCATGAGAATGGGGTTTCCCCACTTTGGATTGTCGTGATGATGGTGATGGTGGTGAGCGGCATGTTGCGTTTTAGGAGCCACTCACCTGATCTGTACCCCACGTATTGTGAAGAAGAGGTCGTAAAGAGTATTCAAATAGTTGAATGCAACCCGAAAACTGAAGGCGATTAAATTACTTGGGTATTTCCACCATATTAACGATGTTTTTAAAAGTGATCATGACATTATGTGAGGGAGAGACATATCCATGATCCTTTCTTTTTCCCCAAAGGGAGAAAGTTTTTAATATATCTGGTAGCTGGTAGTTTCTACCTCTTTTTTTTTTGTAACTACACCTTGTGGTGCAGTTAGGTGTTTGCTATTTTAAATAAAAGAAAATTGATCCTGTATGTATGTGTGTGTCTGCACTCATTATCTTTGGCAGATGTTAGTATAGGTCAGTCCCCAGGAAGTTCCATGTATGACTTCCATTAAAATCCGACAAGATGAATATTCCGAATTAGAGAAAAACGAGGGTAAGAAGGTGGTGGGGGTACATAGAAACCTACAAATATAGGTAATATTAATTTTTCTATAGCCATCATAAATATAGGCCAGCAAATATAAATTAGCATAGGTAATGGTTGGACGGAGACATACGTTCTGAGAGTTGTATCACGGTCTTCTATATACTCTACTTAGTTATTGACCTATACCAGGTAATACTTATCTAACATTAAAGGTACCTACTTGAACACTTTTAGTCATAGTTTGGTTGACCACAGGTACCGGGATAGTGGATTAATATTGTATCAGATGCGTTAAGATCCTTCCATCGGAATCATTCAAGACTTATCAGAGCAAGCTCGACCTTTCGATAGCTATTACCATCATTCAAGTCCCATGACAAGAGTTGAAAAATTACAATATTATGATGGACTACCATGTTAATTGGTTCACAGGCTTGAGGAAAAGTGACGTCATTAATTGATAAAGAAGGCACTGGACGGAGAGGGCTTTTTTAATTACGGACAACAGGGTCGGGTAATTGGTAGCGTCATGTTAACCCAGGATGGATCCTCATCAAGTGAGTGGCCAATGAGCATCTGGTGCGCGAGTGACAGAACGACTTGAGATTGTCTGGAGGTGGACCTTAATACTAATGGTACATTTACAACTAGCTATATTAGTGTTATGCCTATTCGAGATAACCCCAGAATTCAATGTGTATAGCAGTGTGTATTTTGGGACGATTTTATTTTAGGAAACCATAGTAACCCCGAGTAGGTAAATGGCAAAGACAAAGGCGAAAACCAAGCGAAATGAGACAACGGGTGCAAACCTAATTTTAGTTAGCAAACATCCCAATCACCATACAATTAATATACTCGTGTCACTATACATAACATGGACGCAAGGACCCGATCCACCCCTGGCCTGGAAATTTTATCATCTCGGTTGAACAGAACATGAGATATGAGCATTACGAGGGAGTTCATCAGAGGAATCTCTGAAAGCGAATGTTATTAAACACGGTTCTGTAGTAATAATGAGTAAGTACTGAACGTAAAAAATACAGTAAAAAAGTAGTTAGTCCTGGTCACAAAAGACAGTAGTGTCTAGTCAATAAAATCAAGTATGCATGTCAATTCAACTAAGTATCACATCTTTTTTTACCTTAGCCGGTTTCCCCCTCTCCCTGTTCTGTCCGGTTGGCGCCCGTTTGGTTTCAGCTGGGATTTTTACCAGTTTCAAGCTCATCCACCTAATTGTCTATTAATTTTCATTCCTAATTACGAACGCAAACTTGCTCCGAAGTCACTAACGTTCTGTTGGGCGATTACTTTTTGTGCTGAAAATTAGTCTCAACGCCAAGCATTATTTGGGCGTTGAGACTAATTTCCGTCGTGAGAAATTTAAATTCCTTGGATAATTTTTTTACCGTTTAAAAATTCATAAATTCCCGTTCACATCTCATTAAATTTGTCGTCCGAGAATTGCCGATTAGGTACTTTCCAATTAACTGTCGTTAGTTTCTCTATTTTTGTTTGTTCAAGTGGCTCCATGCAAACGTCGTTTTCCGTTGTGCAGTTATAGATTCCCCATATCTATTCTATTCTGATTCTATAGACAAAAATCCACAGATTTGAAGATGTTTTGACAGTAATAATGTTGGGTCAATAAAATTTTTGATCCTCTCATGTTTTCTCCGTCTGTGCTTGTCAGGTTTCGTCTGGTGGCCTCCGTGTAGTGATTATTCGATGTAATGGAACATGACAGCTGTGAAGCCACCGCGGAGCATATGGTAACACTTTTATCTGATCCAGCACACCACCTTCCAACTCCGCCATCTTCCCCCACTCATTTTGTCATTGAAAAATAGTTTCCAACTCCAACTTAGACTACTCGCTCTGTTTGCTAATTTGGGATTATAGTTACGTCTGAAAAAATCAAAATGACTAATCAATCTAATTAATGAGGGTAAGCTGATGATAGCCCACAAATTTTTTTTATGGTTCCTATTAATTTTAAAACTGCCCACGGTTTGAAAAAATTTAATAAAATGAAAAAAGAAGGGAAAAGCAGATGAAAAAGAAGGATTGAAATGGGGAGGGTGTTAGTTTTACTCAGTAAACATTTTCGAATAACAAAACGTTTGGGGCCAAAACCATGGAAACTATTTGATTGTAGTTTTAAGAAGGCACGATACGTGGAAAATTTGCTCATATGTTCATATTACATGACTGGTTGTCGTCTCATTTTCGAAATCATTTTAAAATCTGCAGATTACAGCAGTCATTCAGTACTGATAATAAAGGATTCAAGTTTTTCGGAAAGGTCAGGACGCAAACCGCTATACTAGAACATTTTGAACCAACAGAAATGCCCCCACGGGATCACTTGGCTCCGCCTCTACCTATTTAGTCGGTAGGTACCTATCAAACGTAAATTTTCGTGATTGGAGTGTAAATTATAATTATTCAAATTTTGCTAAGTTTTTACTGGGGATGCTCTTAGGCTGTCGTCTGTGTGTTTGCCTTGTGTGACTTCTGAGGCTACAAAAGCGACAATTCACCAGGCCGGTCGCATTCATTGGCATCTGAGCTCTCATGTTTTAATGATGAAGGATGGGAACAATATTCCAACCCTAAACGCAGCGGGAAGAAAACCTTCCGACGGAACTCCGAGTTATTCAGATTAGTCTCATGGAAGAGCATAGCGCCACTTGACACATTTAAAACTGCCGCTACGACTCTCAAATGACTGAGATACGGTCACGCCCACTCTTAATTCCCCAAGCTGCGTATTACGATCTGAGCATGGTGGGGATCGTGGGAAATATAATAAATCAACAGAGAGCTGTTACCTAACCGGGGTGAACGAGGATGATTATAGCGATTATTTGACACAATGATGGGTGTTTTGAGATGTCATTGTTTTACCACGATGGTCTATCTATTTTACTACATATTTTGATATACTGTTTGTTCCATTCCCATAATACCGACGAATATAACGTCGGTTTTCGGAATGGTTATGACAAAATTCCGTTTTACCTACCATTGTTTCAGTAGGTGTTGAGAAATAATGTGCTGTAATTTTTTGCTTACAAATATAAATAATGCTTCTGTTTTTGTGTGGCCATAAGTACTCTCAGGTGATACTAATATGCGGACTCGAAATGACTGGAGAACAAATTAATACAGCGAAATGAAATTCCACAAACACACGCACACGTCAACTCACGATTTTATGTGGCGATTTCAATTTTCAGTTCTATCTTTTCAACGTTCCCAACGACTATTTGCCATCGTTTGATATCTAGTTTCTGCAAAAATAAAAAATTAGGGTATCCGTTTGAAAAACTAAGTTGTCGTCAACCTTTTTTCAATTTTTAAAATAGGTATTCGATTTTGCCTTCATCAGATTCTACGTTCCAACTCAAAAACCAAAGAGTTCAAGTATTTTTATTTCGAAAATCCCTGTAATAGCTGGGACAACCTGTACACAAAGATGCATAATTTCACTCAATTCTGAGCGATTCGCTGACACGTAAAACTATCATTTTATCCATTTAATTCTCTGTTGTACTAGTTTGTCATTTAATTCGAGTGATGCTGCGTGGGAAAAATGTTGGATTTATGTGACGTCTACAGGTGGTTTGGGGGTGGATGATGTACTGTCGTCTCCTGTCCCTGTCATTCAGCATGAATTAACCCTTCCGCTCCTGCGGCGCTTCTCATTGGGACACGCGACCTCAGATATACTGGGGTAACCGATCGCTATGAAATCACATATTGTCCTAACCCCCCCTCCATATTATTGATGACAATAGGCACCTCATATAAGATTTATATGTATATCTATATACATTATTTCACATAACACAGCTGTCCGAGACAGGCAGTCTGGCTGACCCACATCCCCACACTTTCAGCTTTCCGCTCACAGTTTCCATTCCATTGATTGCGAAGTAATTAGTGACCCCGAATTCGTTATAGCTTCATGTGCAGTTACTTATATCGGAATTCCTGCAAGTGACATTCATTATAAGGGAGAAATTAGAAAGCGATTGTCGGAAGTTATTTCTAATCATATAACAATATTGCTCAGACGCCTTGGAACACTGAACATATTATATATTAGTGTTCCAAATTTCCCCTTGCCAGATGGTTTACAGTTCCCCAAATTATTACGAAAACCTTCTCAAGATTAAAAATAAGTACCTAACTAGTAGAATACTCAGTTCTTACATCATAGTTTCGAGTAAAAGCAGGTTGAAGAACCCAATAAACTGTTTTATTGGGTTTCATTGGGCGATGAGGGAAGGGGAGGGAGGGTGGATGGGCCCCCAACGCTCAGAGAAGATCGGTCAACTGGCAAATTCCGAGTCCAGTGGCAGAGATGGAAATCGGTATTTAGGTACGCAAGACGATAAAAAATAGTAACATTTGAAAAATTAAAACCTCAGGTG
Source organism: Leptopterna dolabrata (assembly GCA_954871275.1). Taxonomy (NCBI): domain Eukaryota; kingdom Metazoa; phylum Arthropoda; class Insecta; order Hemiptera; family Miridae; genus Leptopterna; species Leptopterna dolabrata. Next base: position 18,285,960 of record OX940982.1, on the reverse strand, counting down.
GCGTTTCTGGCTCCAACTTATGAATCAGTGACCACAACATGCCTTCAAGTCCTTTTGCTTCCACACTACCGAAGGTAGGGAAGCATGGATTCGTGATTGAGAAAAAAAAAATTGTATGTCCTCCAAAATGAAAATTTCCACTACCATTTTGCGTTTCAGACATCGAGGAATATTTTTGGTTCCGTGTCTGTCTGTATGCCTGTCTGTCCGCCTGTCTGTCTGTGGTAATTCCGTGTAACGCCCATAACTACCCGAAATAATGGTCGAAATGGGCTGAAATTTGGAGGATAGGTGCGAGTTAGGTCACAGATGGTCCCATACCAAAATCATTGAATAAGTACCGTAACTTTCGTCTGCGCATGCGCGAACGTGAAATACTTGGAACGCCCATAACTAACTTAATTATCGTTGAAATGAGTTCAGATTTGGACGGCCGATCAGGAATAATACTTTGATAGTTCCATAATATATGAATTTCTTTGTAGTCGTACTAGAACTTCTGTATGCACATGCGCAAACGTGAAATGTTGACCATTTTCTTGTAACGCTTCTAACTACGCGAAAAATAGTCGTAGAGAGCTGAAATTTTGAGGGTACACGCGGGTTGGATCGCAGATGGTCCAGTATCAAAACGAACCTACCCAACTATTCTATACGTTCATGTGATTCAACTGAGGAAGCTTATACTGCCTACTCGAATTGGCAGACGTTTTTCAGCTTACCTAATAAGCTAATCGCGCACATCAAGTCTACCTACTCATAAGATTATTGAAATGAATATAGGATTTTGAAGATAGTCGACCGGTGGAGAGGTTGTTGGAGACTTGATAGGAAACACGCGCTATTATCCGACGGTTGACCCCCATCCGCGACGTTATAACCGTAAAAGGGGAAAAAATCGAGTCCGTGATCTGGTTAACACTCAACCAGCCGCATCGTTCCCGATCAATTTTTTAATCGGGGCTCGTAAAATTATATTGAAGAAAAAACCACGATAAAAACGAGACAGGTTGGGTGGGGGGGGGGGGGTCCTGTGAAAGGTGTTCCCTGAACCCCCCCCCCCCCCCCCGGTGGTTTTGGAGGGTGTTGAATATAAACGATTAGCGGGAACGAAGCCAGAGCCTGGTCTGACCACTGAAACAGTCATTATTCCGAAATTCTTAAGGTTTAGGTATTACTCGATGGATTGTCCGGGTTTTTCGCTTCAGTCTGAACCACCCAATGAAAATTATCTTGGAATTTCATGTAAATCTATGAAATCATCGGGATATGTTTCAGGCCTAGAATCTGCAATTTCCACATTTTCTCATACATACCTAATTATATCAACGGTAAAGTATAGAGTTGGATATCGTATGGAACAATGCGTTAGATCACCCTCCCGCGTAGATGAACGGTCTGGTCTCAAAATAAGCAAAACACCCGCTTAATCTATCCTCAGAGAAATAGGTACGTTTATATTTTATCGGAGTTTGTAATAGTTACGAAAATATCCGCTAGGGCCCTCAGAAACGCACTCTAGATTTTACAGGGAGGAGCGTAAATATTTTTTTATAATCGCAGACTTTGCCCGACTCTTGATGGGTAATGTGGACATTTTATAAATCTATAGGGAGTGCGTCAGAAGGAACAAGAAAAATATGAAATTTCATGGGTATACTACTTTGCTTGAAAAAGGCACGCATTGTATACAGCAGGCATCTGTACAGTGGTGGGATAGTGCAAACATTGTCAACAGTTAAGTTAGCTTCGGGAAATCCAATAAATAAAATAAAATAAAATAAAATCCAATCCAAGATATCCAATAAATAAATAAATAAAATTAAACTGTTGATGAAGCCGCTACAGCCATTCCTTCCTCAGTAGCTTACCGTGAAATCCGCATTTTCCTAGGTAGCGGACAAAGCAGCTACATTCATTTCAAGGTAAGGTGCCCCCATGGTTCAACAAAAATAGGGACGAGGGTAATGTTAAACGGGAAACAATACTATTATTTGAATCCGGTATGGTTCCAGTTTGAATATTTTCATTATTTAAAACAGTACACTATGTTCAATTATTTAGTGAATAAATAACTTAGCTCACTAGGTCATGAAATGATGTATGCTTAGGATGGGGTTAGTTAAGGACTGAGTTGCCCAGCCATGGAAAATCGGCATATTATTATTTAGCTCTGTTCTATCAATCAGTTTATGGACATTTTCGAATTACCTGTTCAGCGCGAAACCCACTGCGCTAACGTACCTATGGTTTTCATAAACTTCTCTCCTCCTTCTTCTTCCGACTGCGCTTACGGAATGTGTTTACAGTCAGTTGAAGAAGATCACATACACTTCCACTCATTTTCGAATTCGCTGGACAAGCGAACCCTTCGGCGGTTGGATTTCGCCCAGACAACACTGATATTCGAAAAACTCATCGTGAGAAAAGAGTGTTTAAAAGATATTAGTTGCGGTCGAGGGAGGAGGCGGAGCTGGTCTCTATGATATCACTAATTACAGGCTACACAGCTCTCCTCTCACCCCACACGAGGAGGGACGAATCCAAATTAATTTTTTCGTCTTTTTTCCCCTCCCTCCACCGTTTTTAAAGCTCGTTTGATTAACCGTTATTTTTTTTTCCAACGAATAATTTTTCCGCCGACTTGCACTGAAATTTATATGGGCAATAAAGATAATCGAACCTATTGATCGAGTGTTTCAGTCGGGTTGTCTTGTTCAGAAGCCAATTTCGATATCCAACTTGTATAAGAAGAAAAAAAATCCTCAACATACCTACCTACGCTATATTTCGATAAATAATCACGAGCGTGATACAACATGAATTATTAATTTAAGTCTGATTATACCATTTTATATAAAGTATTTTTCTAAGTACATGAAGTTTTCCCTAGACCGATTAGAGGCATAGGAAATAAGCCCAGTTTATTTGTACCTTAGTCAATTGACTTCTATATTATTATCACCGTGGACGTGACATCTAAGTACGTTATTTCACGCTTAACTACGTGCAGTTTTTCACACACAAACACCCATATGTAATATCTACGGTTTAATAAAACTGCTTAAAAATAAAACAGCGTATTAAAAAGCACGATTGTCTCATCCATCGTAACTTTCTAATGCGAAAAATAGTTTTACGAATATGAAGAGAAGGTGCATTTATGTTCCCTCATTAGATAGTTGTTCAAAAGACGGTTGAAAGAGATAGTGTTCACGAACTAAATCACTCGCGACGAAATCGTGGAAACCCATTTCATAGAAAAACGGAGTTATTGAAAAAAATAGTCTATTTCCACTAATAAACGAAAAACGCAAAAAAACACTGTTATACCGGTTTCGGTGATCAAACCATCGTCAGTAACACACAGTAACTGTTAAATGTTACTGTGTGTTACTGACGATGGTTTGATCACCGAAACCGGTATAACAGTGTTTTTTTGCGTTTTTCGTGTATTAGTGGAAATAGACTATTTTTTCAATAACTCCGTTTTTCTTTAGATAGTGTTCAGTTGTAAACGGACAGATAATTGAAATGTGAAGATCTAAAAATTTGCAAATGGACAAATTTAGTTGGATTGAGGTGATTATGGGTTTTAAAACGGGTTTCAAAATACATAGTATGTAGCAGTTTAATTTGAACGTTAAACGCTAAAAATAATTGGTAAAAAACCGGTAACATGTTGTTAATTCACGTTTAATGCATGGTAGGAAAGTTTCAAGGTGCCTATATTCATCTATTGCGTGAAATGGGCGTAAAGCAGGAAGTGAAAATCTATTCATCCTCCAAGACCAAACAAGAGCGCCTGGCGGGGAAGCCTCCTCAGCTTCCAGCCATCCTGTAATTGTCGAAGTGGCGCTACTAATTTTTGGGTAGCTCCCAGGACCCTTGCAATACCATAGTATTATCTTAGAAGTATAATAATACTCCTTGTTTTTAAAACCTCTCCTCACACTCCTGTCCGCCCTCAATCTCTTCTCTGTGTCTCCTTATTCTTCCGCGACTATTACGCAGCTACCAGGCGTTTACTCTCTCTTGAGTGTTAATTTTAGTGCGGAACTCTGGATTTTACGATATAGTTCGACACTCTGCATTTATTTTATCGTTTTACGGGCGACAGCTAAAGATGTCCACCTACCAACTAAATCACACGCCATGAAAAGGATCGTGGAAACGAATTTCAAAGAAAAAACGGAGTTATTGAAAGATTTTTCGATTTCCACTAATACACGTACCTAATGTATTTGTGGAAACACACAACCTTTCGATGATATGAGCCTATTTATGTACCCTGTTTATTATTGTAAAAACCCTGAAAATTTATTACACACCGGTTTATTTTTTCCTGTATCTATAAATGCTCCTTCTGCGTTAAATCGATTACTGGAAGCGGCCGACAGTTAGAGTTACATAAACGTGCATTTTTCCACAGCCTCCATCTCACGTAACGCGCCGTTTTGGCCCCTCAAACCACCCACCCAGTCATATTTGAAACTCTGAGAGTCGCTGAACGGAAGTAGGACTCTCGGTACACTTATTCCCGAATTTTTAACTATTTGGATGATTCGTTTGGCCGTGAACAACAAACAAATAGGTAAAAAAAAGTACCTATCAACAAAATCTAAAATGACCAACATTCTTCGAATGAAATAATATCACGGAACATGGCAATCCTATACTTATAATCAGCTGTCCCCTATATCTGCGGGCTGGAGTTGTTTATACTGTATGATTCATACTCATGTTGACGAAGATTTTGGTTCAAACTTCAGGGCTTAACTTTGAACGAACGGCTGAACGTACAAGGCTCCAGGTGATCTAAAAAAATCCTGAAGTTCAGAAGCAATTTTAAAACGAAATAAAAACACGTTGTATTAATTAACCTTGTACCTATCAAGTTTTTGATCAACGGCGTTTTGAAAATTTCAACCCCATTTTTCACCCCTTTAGAGAGATGACTTTAGAGTAACGCCGAGCTTCGAGGACCAACTAAACTAGACTCCAAATGGGGCGTCTAAACCAAATTTTGAAGAAACGCTAACAATCAAATTTTGAGAGGTGTGCAAGTTTTTCCTTACTGCAAATAATATCATGAAACTGAACAATGCCTGATTTCGCATTTGGGTTCCGACATGAACCTATTTATGCCATATTGGTGGATAGGTAGATTCTTATTTTTATAAATGATATGTTAAGTATATAATGTAATAAATATGTAGATATAAATTTGTCGATAAACATGTTATAAATCCACATAAATAACCATCAAACTCTCATGTCGAAATATCGGTTCCGAAACAAGGGTTGAAATCCACTGATCTCATGGAAAACCAACTTTAGGTGTGTTACGTGGGCGCATGTTACGGAACAGCTTCAGTAGTGGCCTACTAGCTCCTTCATTTTCCTGGTAGGTACTGCATCGTCAATCTTTATCAATAACTATCAACCGACCACCTATCTCCAAAAACTTCTTACGTAAGACAAAATCTGGATTCACGAAAACATGGTCAATTCGAATAAGTTTTTCGCTATTTTGAAAAGTGTACATCCCTTATTATAATGAGCCCTAGGAGAAAAATTGTGGAGAAAACGTGGCAGTTTCGTTTCCAAAGTAACCCATGACCTGAAGAGGTCAAAGATGGTTTCTGCGTTTGTTCGAAAATAAGATGTACCTTTTAGGAAATGAAAAGCCAAAAATGTTCACACCTCCGAGCATTTTTGAAACATCAGTTATATTCTTTAAAAGAGCGTTGATCAAGTAGTACTATTTCATATAAATACCATTTGAAGGCAGATCATGCAAGGGGGGAATCCATCCATGAAATGAGGAAGATGAAAAAAAGAACACATTAATAACTCAAGTAAACAGCTGCCCGAGTTATGACGTAACCGATTTTCTGAGGCGATCAACGTTAGACACGGTGGTTGAATGAGCGGTTCGCCTCTTTAAGAGCTCGTTAAAAATATATCAATCAGCGAGCAGTTTAGTGCGTGAAAAGAATGAGCCAAATAGGTGGAAGAGATTCTCACAAAAAATTAACTCGAACGATGAAGGGGATGAAAACGTGATGTTTACCTGGGGGAAGGTTTTTTATTGTTGGATATACATTTTTCCTGGATGGAAATACATTTTTTTATGGGGTTAATGATTCGAAGAGTTTCACGGGTGCCATATGGTTGGAGTTAGGGGTTGTTTGAGAGTGATGGATCGACGGTTATGAAGAGCCTCATCAAGGGCTGTAGACCAATCACCAGAACTTACTTAGGGTAGGATGGGTTGGTGGTTAGCTATCCTGCAAAACTAAGGAATTCAATTACAACCACCTTCGTGAACCAAAAAAGTCAGCTTTGGAGGTCCACAGACGCATCTCTGCAGAAAGTGGTAATGGTTGGTTAAGTCCGTCAGCGATAGACGTGGAGGGTGTTCTCGAGTCGTTGATTGTTCCAGTGAAGATGGGGTCGTTTTGGTGGTTAATCTCGCTGGTCTAGAGGGGGCTGTCGAGGGTCCACTGTCACACTCTGTCACATGGTAGCAGAGCGTGGTATGCGCTGAGTAATTCACCATACTTCTGTGGACTTTCCAGAAAGATAAGCCCAAAGGTTTCCAGAAGGATTCCTTTACAAACATCCTGTCCCTTTGATGAATAATACATACATCTATTGGATTCCTCACCATTTCCCCTCCTTTAGAGTGTCAGTATAATTAAATTATACTGAACACATTTTAAGGCGATTAATGCTGTGTCCCAATAGTTGTTCCATCCTAATGATGGAGTTTGATCACTTAGAGGTAGCCCAGATGAGCACAATCACTAGACAGCAACCTCCGATAACATTTTTGTTCTCCACCAGTAAATATTACTGAGGTAGTGCCATTACGATGGAGGTTAGTCACCTTGAAGTTGTGGGTGGGCATATTCACTAAGCCAAAGAGACATCTCTTTTCAGTCCGACTCTCCCTTTTTGCAGGAGAACATTTTATAATATCCATGATAGAGTTATTCAGTAACTTCCAAAAGAGAGATTTTCGATCTCTTTCAGACAGACACTTAATTAGGTGTCTTTTCTCGAAAGAGAGTCTTTCTCATTTCTCGTTTGTTTGATAGTGATATCGTGTATCATCCTTCGTTCATCCGCTACCATATCGGTCATTTTGATGTGTTTTTTTCATCTCTTAAAGTAAGTCGATTGTTCATTAAAAATATGTACATATTATCGATTCATTAATAAAAACTTCTAAGCACGGGTTGAGAGCTATTTAGTAAAACAGACGAACCCGGAGACATTGGAAGAGACTATCTCCGGAGGGAGACTATATCTCCCAGATTTTCAAAATAGATGATCTCCTTTCACTATCTATTTTAGCGAATATGCCCCCAGATGTCTTTTCCTGAACCAGAACTTCATACTGCTTTTCACCCCCCCCCCCCTTTTCCCTCTCATACTTCTGCTACCCAGAAGTATGACATGTAGGGAGGAGTGCGACAGTGGCTGTTCTCGAGCCGTTTGTTTTTCCGGTAAGATGGGGTCGTTTTGGTGGAAGCCTAATCGATATCCCTATACTTAACCGGTGATAATCTCGCTGATCTAGAGGGGGACTCTAAAGGGTCCACTGTCACACTCTGTCACAAGGGGGAGGGGGGCATTATGGCAGGCGCAATTAGAAATTAGACGAGAAAAGTCAAAAATGGAGGTGCGGGCCAGCGGAGTCAGGTTTAGGGGTCATTTGAGTAACAGAAGTAACCAGAGTTAGATAGCTGTGGTGCTAGCCATTTGGGATGCAAAGTTGTTTGTTGTTAGCTCAGGGATCCCGAATCAACAAAGCCAGGTGAGGTAGAATCCTTGTTCGAATTTCTCGATAACAGGTAGGTAGGCACTAATTTATACATTTTACCATTCCACAATTCACGGCAATTTCATCAATATCCTGGCCTGAATTGGTAGCAAAAACGCACAGAACAGTAGCGCAAGTCACAAAGGGTTTTGTCGTACATGGAAAGGTGGGTAAAATAAAAAGCCGAGTTTGACACTCTGTTTTCTGCGTTAGGAACTTATGTGGGCCGGGCACACCAACAGAATAATTAAAGGTCGTCTCACGTCTATGACGACGCCGGCCACTACGATGTCTAGAAAGAAAAAAAAAGAAGAAGAGGAAGAAAAAAACTTTCACGTAGGAGGAGAAAAGAAATACGTCAAAAAGTCAGTGGATACCTGAGCCCTCTTCTCAAAAAGGGTGGTTTAGCGGCTCGTTGCCTTCACACGAAGGCGGTACATCTGCCCTTCGGTTGGAAGGTAAAGACGAAGAGGACGGAGGAAGAGAATACCGACAAAAATGAAGCCGAAAAGACAAAGGAGGGATGAGAAGAAGGCAGGAGGACGGTAATCACTTGGAAAAGAGGCCTGCGCTAATTTGGCGTAGGCGCCAGTTGCTCAGGTAAACCGCAAGGTAACCAGGTAAGTTCCACTGAGTTGGCGTTTGCGAGGCGGTGATTTTTGTTTGTTTTATTTTTACTCGTAAAAAAATGAGAAAATCGCTTCAGAATATCGTATTTTTTACATATATAATCGTACATTACCTATATCGCCTTCTCGCGAGACCCACTGCGATACCTTATGTCACCATAGTGCTTTAGAATAGATACAGGGTCTATACGTCTAGGATCGACATCGTATATTATATGTCTGTAATCATAATTTATTCTATGTCAGGAAGGTTCCTTTTCTAAACAATTTCCTTGTTTTCACATTATTTCAAGAATTAGACTTCATATGTTTTGAGCCTGTTTTTTACAGCTTTTCCTACATCACTTTTTCACTACCTACTCCAAAATTTTGACTCGCGTATTGAGAATGCGCCATAGTTTTCAAAAACAGTCGTTACATTCTATATACCTCACTATCTGCACAGTTTTCTGTTCCTTTCGTGTGCGAGGAGATCCGAGGTTCTTCTCACTCACATCCAATATAATCGGACAAACCATAAACTGTTGTTTGTGCATTAGCACATAATTTATTCAGAAGAAAATTGGTCAAAAAGTTCCTCCTGTCATGCACCGTGACCATAATATGAGCGAATTTTCGAAGTAACTTATTGACTCTATAGACTATAATGAGACAACCGGACAGCCAGTACCTATAATATACTGGCTGTCGGTTTCGGTTAGGTAGCATTAAAATTTTTTTATTAGCATTGCTACAAGGATGCTACAAAACCTACAGATTACTACAGTTATTGCATTATTGTTTGTTCCAGGTAAGCTTCGAGCCGTATTTCCAGAAAACAACTTAGGCTGTCAGTAAGATTATTCTCTGTCACCTAATAATATGTAAAATTGTTCAGGCCTCAATGTAGATGCATCATGTCACTGCAAAAAAGGGTAGACGTATGCAGTTGATATAATTTAGTTTATACTAGATTTATATGATTGTGATAAAAACGTCCGACTTAGTGGTTTTTCGAGATATTTACCACCAACTGGTATCGTCATGCTCACTGATTGATTCAATTCTACACACCAGGGCATATGTTAACTATAAATAAAATTGATGTGGTCTTTAAATTTCCAAAGGTACCGATTAATTTTACATTAGTTTTATCATGCAAGGACCATATCTGAAAACTTGAGAGACATGTCGTGGTCCGAATTGAAATTTCAGAAGCAATTAAGGCCAGCAGTGAGACAATGCAGCATTAGTATTTTTGTAGTCTTCGCTACAACCTCAAATAATATTTGCTGCAACGATTGGGTCATCCAGTTATATATTTCTACATAATTCGAAAACCAACAAGTTAAATAGCCTCAACATTTGTTCCAATCTAAGTGCCCCATTTGTGTTCCCATCTGAGCGGCTTCACCTGCCGCATTCAAGTCACGGACTCGTCTACAATCTCCGCCTCTCAACTTGATTACGATCATCTTGAAATGAATGAAAAAACAATAAAAATAGCGGGGAGAAAATTAATTATAACCACCACCTTTCTGATTACTTCATTAGCAGTTTAGAAGCTAATATTTCTTAACGACTGGAATCCAGTCAGCTATCTACTCGCTATAATAAACCTATGTATACCTACATACACTGTGCGCAAAATTAAGGGATCACCGTCGAAAAACACTTCTCCGATCTACGAATCGCGGGCTAGAAAATTTAAAAAAAAGTTATATTTGTTATTTTTGGAAAACAGAAATTCAAAGGAAAAGTTTAAGACCATTTCCAGCTCAGTACAAATAAACCACCAATCAAAATTGGCCGAAGAAATCTTTTCGTGAAAAATTTTGATTTTGCTTATTCAAAGAAACTGCAATACGAATGATCCTGCCGGAAGAATTTCAAAAACGTACATAACTTCAACGAGGCTTGTTGGTATTCGTATATTACAATTTCTTTGAATAAGCAAAATCGAAAATGTTCTCGAAAAGGCCAATTTGGATTGGTGCTTTGTACTGAGCTGGAAATGGTCTTAAACTTTTCCTTTGAATGTCTATTTTCCGAAAGTAACAAATATATCTTGGAGAAATAAATAAGTCTACCCCACGATTCGCCGATCTGAGATAAAGTTTTTTTGATGGTGATCCCTTAATTTTGAGCAGCAATGTAACGAAGCATGATAATGAAGTATTATACACACATACACAGACCAAACCACCTATAGACACCTACTTCACATCTGTGGGCTTCAAGCCGCTCAAAGTACCCTAGGCCCGGTGACCGTCGATAACTCGATCAAACCAAGTATAATGTGGGCTTCGATCTTCGTTCGGGCCAATTTCTTTCTCCACTCGACGCAAAGCAGTTCAAAGGAACCTGTTTCCCGGATATTCTGAGGAATTTCGAATACCAGGCCACGCCCTTCATAGCGGAAAGATTCGCTCAACTATTGATTTTATTAAGAACTCTGGAGTTTCATTAGACACCTCGGTATTTTGGATAGGTGATTCTAATTGTCAGTCACCTGCTATTTCGAACTCCAATTTAGACATGAAAACCTATGTCAAAGCTCTGCCTTCTGCCTTGGATCTATTAGAAACACAATATTTGTGTAGCATGATGTGAATTAAAATGTAAATGGCTTATAATAGGAAATTAATCGTTTACATATGAAATGGTTGCGACAATAAACTCGGTTTTCATTGATGTCAAAAATAATTGGAAAGTTTTCTCATTGAGAAACTATCGAGAGATTACTGTCACAGCCCAGACTGGAATAATAACTAGTTAAAACGATATGAAAACAAGTGATGCAGTCCAGCAATGAGATAATTTTGTTGTTGAAATAACTACTGAAAATACCCTAATTTCATTAGGTACTATTTGTTGAAAATATTAGCAATTTCACGATTGGATCTTTAAAAACCCAAAATTGTCTTTTGCATCTGCAAAGCTTTATGCATAGGTATAAATGTTTCTTGGACCAATTTTATATCTTCATCCATTTTCGTTGAATGTTGATTTATTTCATTTTTTATCAGTTTTTTTAGTGGTTCATAAAACGGGCGGTTACTGAGCCAAGAATCAGTAAGCACAGCATTCAGGCATAATTTTTTTTAAAGATTTTGTTTTCAAAAACTGCCAACATGAGGGGGAGACAGCTTTTTTAAATGAGGTATTATTGATTTTGCTTCCTCACTACCGAAAGTAGGGAAGCCTTGGATTCGTGAGTGAGTAAAAAAAAAAAAAAAAAAAAAAAAATGCATGTCCTCCAAAATGAAAATGTCCATTACCATTTTTCTTTTCAGACATCGCGGAACATTTTTGGTTCCGAGTCTGTCTGTCTGTGGTAATTCCTTGTAACGTCCATAACTAAGTAACGTTAAGAAATTTGTCCACTCATTTCCCAGAATTAGGAGCTATATGTACCCCAAATCTTTGCTGGTAGTCTGCAAGTCCCTAGTGCAGAGCATTTTGTGTTTTGGCATCCTAGTTTGGGGAGGTACCTACCCAACCGTATTGAAACCTTCATCAGTGGTACAAAAATCTATTTTCAAAGTAATTACACAAAAACCTATAAAGGTTTTCCACATTGAAGCTGTTTGAGGAGGTCCCGGTTTTTACCATACCGCAGCTTTACATTAAATCAGCACTGATATATTTCCACAAGCACACGCTAGAGTTTAAATATGAAAGAAGCAACCCCCATTTTGTCCGCCTTGCGACCCAAAAAATGATTCCCATTCCAAGCAGTTGGCTAATGAGCACAGACAATCATCTGTATTTCAAAATGCTATATTTAATGAGAAATCTCCCCGACAACTGGAAAACACCTCGCGTCCACAGTGTAGAACAGTATAAAAAGTTAGTTTTCGCTTGGGTTATATCACTAGGTGCCAAAAATTGTGAGAAAGTAGCAAATAGTGTTTATTTGTGAAAGTTCTTGTATTCGTTTCCTATAACTGCATACACTTGTTTTTGTTTTGATTAAATTGATGGCTTTGATGATTGGGAATTTGTAATTATGTTTAGTACCTTATTTTATTTTTTCTTTGAACTATAGAATGCACCATAAAAATGTTCCTCGCCTGCTAAAAATAATACTGACGGTTAATTATTGAATTGGTACACCCCCATCCAGCACGGACTCATCCACAGGATGGTGGTATTCCACGTTAATAAAGAGTATTTATTTTAGATTATACCATATTGTAACATTCTGTCAACAGATTGTTTTTTTGTTTCTTATATTGTGGAAAAAAATTTCAATTTCAACTAGGTACCCGAAATAATGGTCGAAATGGACTGAAATTTGGAGGGTAGGTGCGGGTTGAGTCACAGATAGTCCCATACCAAAATCATTGAAAAAGTACTGTAGTTTTCGTCTGCGCGTGCGCAAACGTGGAATATTTGAAACGTCTTTAACTACCTTAAATATCGTTGAAATGAGTTGAAACTTGGAGGGACGATCAGGAATAGTACTTTGATTGTTCCTTATGAATTTCACTGGAATCGTACAGTAACTTTCGTATGTACAGGCGCGAACATGAGATGTTGAAAAAAAGTTGAAATGTTTGATCCTGTTACGCATGTTAGGTAATTTACTACTACTCTATTTATTGGTAGTCAATCATTTTGACGCATCATTTTTTTTACCAACTGATTCTACACGTCCATGTTACAATAAGTGAGGAAGCTATACTGCCCACCCAAATTGGCAGACGTTTTATTCTTCAGTGTTTTATTGCTTTAAAATATTCGTAACATTGGGGTTCCTTGAGAGGAAATTTAGGCTGATTAGGGTTAATAAATGTCGACGATTAAACGACAGGTGAATCCCTTTCACGAGTTCCTGAAGGTATTTTTAAGATGACAAAGGACTGTTCCCTCAAGATCAGGACTGTCCTGGCTAAATGGGGACGGTAGGCAACCCGGGCTGTCGTCCTGTCCGACTTGAGACTTTCCTACACTGGATTCGAAAAAGATTCCGGTAATACCGAGGGATGGGCAGGAATTACGGGACCCATGACGCAATCCCTGGTCCACGGAACCTGATGAAATGAGCTTTCATTGTTTCGCCTTATCTCCACGACGGCGCAAGTTCAAGGTGAAGCTGGCCGCGAAGTCATCTTCAGATTCTCCAGTCAATTTCGTTGTTCCGACGGAGGACTGTAATGTTCCATGAGGCTAAGGCATTGTGCCTTCTCCTTGCTTATTTTCTTCTTTTTTTTTTGAAACATCGTAACATGAACGCCGATTTTGGGAATGACTAGCGGCACATTGTGTGGGTCGAACAAGGCTTTTCAGCTCAATCATTTCGGTTATGGACGGAAAACTGTTAATATTTTGGGGCCGATAGCAACGTCGTTTAGGCTAATTCCTCTCAGGAGGTTAGAGTTCAGAATTCTTCAGAATTCTTCTCAGCTAAGCGCTCGTGTTATTTCTACCAACCGCATCCAATCTGACTAAATGACATTCGCAAAAAACGCAGCATATACCTCCACAGCGTTTTGTCACCTCTTCTTAGATTTACCATTCTTTATGGATTAATGATCTATTACCTAGAAATATATATAGCGAAAGAATAATATGATAGAATATTAATTTAGGGACTGGATAGATGTTCATCGAAGCTATAGTGAACCAATGTTGATGACTGATGATAGTTATAATGGTTGTGAACCAATTGTGGTCATCAATGCCCGTTGTTCTGATGCACACTCATAAATATCCACCTTTATATCAATATTTTATGAACAGCAGGTAGTGTAGTCAACACTATACCTTTCCAAGATACGTCCCATGTATTAGGTACCTACTACTAGCCAACTTTTCAGTTGAATAAGGGTAAGGAAGGTTATGTGCATCTTCCTTCTATTCAGTATAAGAAGTTTGCTTCTCAAGTTTAATAAATTTCTGCCTCTGCTGTTTCTTCACTTTTGGTTTAGGAAAAACCATTCCTTCTGGGTCTATAAAAATACCTAGCGAAAGCTTTATGATAACGTTTGGGAGGAAAACAATAAACGTTGTCCAAAGTAAAATTTTCCACTCGCATGTGGCGTTTCTGCTCGTTCTGAACGACTTCTGAAATTTATGCTTTCTGTCGGTCTGTTTTCGCAAATCATTCCCGCACTCGTCATAAATATTAGAAACAACGAACTTAATGAGGTGGGATTTGGAGTTTACGGGGTACGCGTGGATTGGGGGCCCAGATGGTCCCACAGTTTTCAAACCACAAACTGTTAGAAATGGCGGTAATGCATAAATCAAAGTTGTCTATTCAAATTCATTCCAAAAATGAAGCGGGCACTCGCTGATGGTTTGATAACCATCTTATTATCCCTCTCTCTCCTCCTTTCCGACAGACTCCCTTTCAGACCAAGATATCTAATTAATACCCGCAGTAACAGGGTCTAACCAGCTTCAAACCCATCACATGCTCCGTTTCTAGTTTAATTAATAATTTATCTTAAGTTAAAAAAAAGGGAAAAGGGGTATTAAGACATAAATTCCCGTCTGGTGGGAAATCTTATGCAGATTAATTATTAAAATTGGTTCTCTCCTGGTTTCTTAGCTGCTGCGCGTCCGTCAAGTACAAACAAAAGGCTTTTGCATTATTCATGGTTTTTTGTAGGCTTCGTTTTCAAACGAGCTTTCCCGTAAAAACACTCCCCAAAAGGATCCGGCGTTACAGTTGAAGGGATAATCGATTTTAATAGTCCAGCAGTTGATTCCATTCTTTCGAGGAGTCCATTGGCAGTTGCATGGTCAATAATTAGACACATAAGTGAGTTCAACCAGAACAGGTGAATTTTTGAATTGATAGGATTCATTTTAATGGTTTCACTTCATCACAAGTGAAAAGTTACGTGATATGAAAGTTGGACTGGGGGAGCAATGTTTTGGGGCAGTTCTAGGAAATTCGAGTTAAGGAAGGGCTAACAGGTTGATTAATGATTCTGATGGTTGATTGATACGGGGGTTTAGTTGGGAAACGACAACAATGGAGACCAAAATTGAGCCTGTTATATCACTCTCTATACATACTTACGGGCACACGTGTTTTCCTCGGGACGGTACTTTCTAGTAAACTTTGATGAAATGCTTAGGGGTTAAACCAGTCATTCAAACTCCTTTCGCGGCTAATCTCTCTTTCAAATACCTACGTACGTTAATAACAATAATTGAGGCCATTTCAAGGACGATGCGTACAGGCCCCGTTATTTATTAATCACTAAACTAATTATTTATGTCATTAAAAAGATACGAAGAAGCTACTGGCCATCCACTGGGTAATTATGTATGATGCATCTCTACTCTTCGTGCATGAATACAAAACTTCCGACCTTTGGTTGAGAGGAATCATTTCGCTCCCATCAATTGCTCATTTGGAATATCTTCCTCGATTTCCAATATAATGACGGACCGTTGAGGTAAGATTTGAATGAATTGGCGGCAAACCAGCAGCTCCTTCAGGTTGCAATTAAACGTCATGAAATGATCAGAAGAAAATGAAGACGAGTCGTCAGGTTGGACAAGTGTGACGAGGATAATAGGGCAGTTATCAAACCATTAGTGATGAGGAGGCGAGTTTAATTTTTTCCTTCCTTTATTTTCAGGCTAGTTTTTACCTTCCTTTTTGACTTTGAACTTGAAACGGTAGACTTGGGCTCCTCCAGGGGCTATTAGAGTTGATTGTGGTCCGGCGAAGGTTTTCAGAGAGACTCCAGAAAATGGGAAGAAGAATCCAGTCAAGTGCCATTCCTTGAAGGACGTTTCGTTTTGGTTTATTATTTTCAATAATGAACCATTGGAATCGAGCATGAAAAAAAAAAAAAAAAAAAAAAAAATTCTAACCCCTCAAATTTTGATGGTTTACGTTTCAAGGTATGTAAAATCCGAAAATGCAATAAAAAATTTTCTGTCTGTCCGCCGTACGCCGTACGCTGTACTGGCCACTTTTCTTAGTTACCACGAAAAAAAAAAATTGATGAAGTTCGGGTTATAGGTTCCGTTCGGGGTCTAGTTGGTCCTCGAAGCTCGGCGTTACTATCAGTCATCTCTAAGGGGTTCAAAATAGGGGTTGCAATTTTCAGAACACCGTAGCTCGAAAACTTTCGATAGAAGGGTATGGTTTTTTTTACGTTATTAAATTTGTCTTGAGCTAAACAATTTATTGAGACCACCCGGATCATTGTAAGTCCAGTCGTTCGTGTGCACCAAAAAGCTTCGTCAACACGATCGTGAATCAAACGGTATAAATTCGGCCCGGATATCATCACTAGGGAGCGCCTGATTATAATCAAGGATGGCTGTATGCAGTCGAGTTGGTTGTTCTCCGATATTATTTCATTTGATAAGTGATGGAATATTGGATTTAGTTGGTAGGTACTTCTGAAATTTGAACAAACGTTGAAGTATTATTGATGGGTAAATCATTACACAATGGTAAATATTACACAACGGTAAATTATTACACAACGGTAAATTATTACAGAACGGTTCATCTACCAAGAAGGGGCTGGATTTTGTCGATCGGTACTTTTGCAACTTGACCAACCGTTGAAGTATTATTGATGGGCAAGTTATTACACAACGGTTCATTATACTTGACCGTGAGGGTAGGCACTGACCACAGAAAACAGTGCAGAAGGGGCAACTATTTCACTCCACATCAACAATTTTCCTTCAGAACTTCATTATTTGCGTTTCTTTTTGCCATTTTACTTACTGTTTGTCGTCGACGGAAATATTTTATCAACATCTAACTCGTGATTTAGGTAGGTACCTAGTAACGAGTACGGAGTTAGGTACTAACCTACGGAGGGTCTGCAATCTACATAATATGTATAGACTAGTACATATTATATAGACGGGCTATCTATACAGAGAGCTGTGATCTGTAACAGAAGGGTATTCTGTACAAAATAATAAACCGTTGTGCAGGGATTTGCAGCGTTTTGTAAATGAGCTCGAATTCCGTGCGTTTGTCCATATTCAGTCACCTTGTTTGTCAAAATGTTAATACAACGGCCGATAGCGCAGAGGTGCTATTCGTCAGGGATTTTCACCATAATGCAGTCCTCAGATTCATCTCCAGCGCTTTGAGCAGAATGGAATGAGAATTGTGATGCTCGGTGACGAATGGGACGTTCAGTTCACCAGCGTTCAGTTGAATGCTGTTTAGCAGACATAAGACAGATTCGTTTGGAAAAAGTACAGTGCCATACACCCGATTCATACCTACTGGGTTCAATTCGGTCGGATTAACTAATCTCAACCCCTGATTCCCTGACCTTAATTCGTGGCTGGACGATTTGGTGGGGTATTTCAAGATAGGGGAACCAACTAATCTAAATCTAAATCCAATGTCCTCGATTCATCCCTGAACTGATGGACCAAATCATATGAGGTGTTTAAAGTTTTCAATTTTCATTTTTAAACAATTTTTGTAGTAGGTATATTGCTAACTGCTTAGGAATGTGTTTGTTGTTGGAAATATAAATATGATCAACTGTAAAATCTATCAACGGACAGCCTCCTAGTTGACAACTAAACTATACCAACCGTATAATATATTGAGTGTTCATACCACCATTCCCTTTGTTCAAGTACTGATGCTCCTTCGTTAGAGACCTTCAAATCGCTAGATAGATATTGCGGCACTACACGTTTATTTTATTGAACACAAGTAAGTACAATACGCATAATAGCTAGGTACTAAGTAATTCGTAGCTAAATGTTCCGTATGGTTGCCTCTTCGGAGATATCCCTTCAAAAACTGGCTAAGATGAAGTACATAGGTACCAGATATTGCCATCCTGTACGTTTTTCGATTTTTATTTGTTGAATCATTAGAACCAAAGTCCCTCCCCCCCTCCTGGTGTCACCTCAAACTAGTTATTTCTCCAGTCTCTTGTTTTAAAAGAAGAGCAAGCAAAAAACCTAATCAAATTAAGAAAAGTATAAGATTACTTGATTGCGCAAATTGTAGGGTAGAAAGGCCAGGGCATCTCGTTGGCGAAGGTTGTTATTAGGTTATTAATCGAAACCTCCAAGTGGATCAGGAGTACGAGCTTTCCAATTTCACTCATTGGAGGAAAAGTAATGTCCTTCATTCATATGAAATTACCTTTCATAATAATTAAATTCATTCACCTACTGTAATCTTCATCGTATTTATACTGTACTATTTGTACTATTTGTACTATTTGTACTATTTGTACTATTTGTAGTTATTACGGTTGATGACATGAGCATGATGAGGGGTCTTATATTAATGCCAACCGCAATGATAATTAAATATTTATACATACAATGGAGACGGTTAAATTCTTGCTGTACAATATTACCTCAACCTATATTATTGGGTATGACAATTTTTACAATTATAATAAAATGCTAAATACCAGCGGCAAATTGGCCAGTGAATAACCAGTACTGCAAGTGATTATTCCTACTAAATATCTACACGAAAGTAGTATAACTAGATGGATAGTACAGTAGGTGTTAGTATATATTGTATATTACGAGTAGATTTTACTCCTCTTTTACCACACAAAAACAAGATTATAATACCCACCAACTACAATCACCTCACACACATTATGTACCCGAGGGTATGTGTTCAGTAAGAAGAATTGGAACCAACCAAAATGGTGATTGTTAAGGGTAGGAGCTTTAAAAAAATGAAATTCCACGTCATGTGGACGACCAACCCTTACCCAAGCTTTCCGGTTATGTAACCATGCTTTTTGTTTTTAAAATTAGGTACCTACCTACCATGTTTTGCAGAAACAGTGGTTTTGTTTCACATAGGCACCTACGTTGAAATGAATAACGTAGGCCTAATCGTACCTGAACATCATAAACTAAAATCAAAAACCATTGCGAGGAATGAGGTCGGCATATCTCAACTTATTTAATCTTAAATATCTATGGGTGGGGGGGAATGAATTTATAGTTCTCAAGTTACGCAAGACAATCTACACTTGGGGTAAAGAAGGGGTGCGATGAGGGGGCTGACTTGAATCTTGATTCAGAAATTAATAAGAAGTAGTCGCGATACTTATCAAACGATAGAGATACATTGCTGTGCCGTTCACGTATAGTAATGCACTAGAGAAAAAAATCGACTGAGTTGCGTTAAGGGGGGAAAAATAATAATAAAAAGTATTGACAAAATAAAGAAAAACAAAAAGTTAGAAAAGGCCCAAGTAAAGAAATAAAGAGGATAAAAAAAGGCCGACATCGGAGAGTCTGGGGTTGAGGATTTACGGTGCCTAATTGTAGGGTTGGGGAAGATAATTGTTGGTTATGTGGCTGGGTCCCGTGGTGGCTGTGGTGGGGAAGTGAAGGAAAATAGAGGGGGAGAGGGGAGGGGAGTCTACGTGGGAACTCACGCTCATGGTTTTTGATACAATTCCCTCGAGTAGTTGTCTTCGTTCTCTACAAGATCATCTTCACATCTTCCTCGAAGTCCTGATCTGAACAGGACCGCCGGATTCAATATAGGCCTTATTGGCCTAATATGTCAGTTTGGGGATCTGTCAGTACACAGGAACACCAGAATATTCGTTTCGATCATTTTACCCAAGGCTTACCTGACTGCCGTGGATTATGGCGAGGTGCCGCTGGGATTCGACTAGACGACCTCAGCCGCCATGTGATTTAGTTTTGAGATAAATTGAGAGCTCTCCAACGAGTGGTGAACGTCCGATTTTTGGGAGATCGAAACAAAGAAATTTTGATGAACCTAGCAATGGAGTGGCTGTCGGGAAAACCATAGGAAAATCTGTCAAGACTCAAAATTCGGTCTGACCCCGAAAATATGTCATGTAAAAACGGTATTCAAATCGGTTCAGCCGATCGAACGTGATATCACAGGCATTACAATGATACGTTGTATTCGCGCAAGAGTGGAAAAAAATGTATGTCCTCCAAAATGAAAAATATCTCGCATTTTACGTTTCAGACATTAAGGAACATTTTTGGTTCCGCGTCCGTCGGTCTGTCTGTCCGTGCGTGTGTCTGTCTGTCTGTGGTCAATTCCTTGTAACCCCGGAACTACCCGAAATAATGGTCGAAATGGCCTGAAATTCGGAGGGTAGGGGTGGGTTGGGTCACAGATGATACCATACAAAAATCATTGAAAAAGTACAGTAACTTTCTTCTGCGCATGCGCAAAAGTGAAATACTTGAAACGCCCGTAACTACCTTGAATATCGTTGAAATCAGTTCAAACTTGAAGGGTCGATCAGGAATAAGATTTTGATGGTTCCGTATGAATTTAATTAGAATCATACTGTAACTTCGTCTGCGCATGCGCGAACATGAAATGTTGACCATGTCCTTGTAACGCGTCCAACTAGGTAGGTACGCGAAAAATAGTCGTTGAGAGCTGAAATTTGGGGGTACAGGCGCGTTGGATCGCAGATGTTCCCATATCAAAATGAACCTACTCAACTATTCTATACGTTCATGTGATTCAAGTGAGGAAGCTATAATGCCTACTCGAACTGGCAGACATTAAAAAAAATATAGATGGGCACTGAAGAGACGATTACTCTGTTATAGGATATTCAACTATATCGTAGTCTTGAGCAGGCAGTAATTTGGGCGCCATGATCCCCTATGTTGCAAGGGTTGTTGAAAGTGGGTACAGTACATGAGGTTACTCCCATCTAGGAGGGTACAGGGGATTCGAAGATGCCGTCCAACTGGATTATACCTTCCTCGTGCAATAGAAGCAACGCCAACGTGTAAAGGAGAATCTCTTCCCTGTGTAACGAGTCCATAACGAAGACTTGGGCACGTTCCTCGGATCAGACTCGTGACCTGCCCCCTCGACCTCCCACCCAGATCCTACCTACAACAACACTCGATATCCAGAGATAGAAACCCTCTAGACGTATCCAATATGGTCTGTAAGGGGCTCCAGTGCTCTCTACGTTATTCCAGTCTAGATGCCAATTGATTTCTACTATTTTTCTAATCAAACATTTCCAGTCGTGCAGCATGACGAAAAGAGAGAATTATCGAAATAACTATCCTTCAATCCACTACACACATAATTCACTGCTTTTTAATGACCCCTAAACCCTTTTCTTATTCAAATAATCCTTTATTGCATCAAAATACCACCTTTCCCTATTCTTGTTGGTTCTCAGCAATTTTTAAGAAATTTTTGTTAAAAAACAAATGTGAAATTTATTATGTTAACAATATAACGTTTGCATGATGTCGTACGCAACGTTCTGGACATCAGCAATAAGTATTACGAATATATAACAAATTCTGATTTGGACGTGCCTTAGGAGGTCTGAAACCCATCGATCAAACCCGCCAAGCAATCTTGTCAAAGACGGGAAACGACCGCGTCAGTTAATTGCACATTCATCAGGGAAAGATGCGTGCAATTGACAATATCACCGATCAGAAAACCGGTGGAAGGGGGTTATCCGACGCTTTCGGCTCCCGTGTCCTTCATTTCCATAGACCCCCTCTGCACCGGAGTCTGCTCTCGTTTTCCACGGGAATCTCATCCTTCATCTGGTTGTCAAAACAACGGACCGTCCATAACCGATATCCACCTTCATCGGGGAGCTCGGTGGGCGGCTTTCATCACTTTTCCTCATCCCGTTTCCCTATGCCCTGTCAGGGTTTGGACCATAACAATCAGCCAGGAGGGACATATCTATCGATCAGGCCGTTCATCAGTCAGATTCCCCAACTGTGCAATCTGTCACTCGAGGCGAGGCCAAGTCAATAAAACTCTTCACGGGAGGTGACGACTTTTTCACGCCCCTCCTTCTACCTTTAATGAATTAATCAATTCCGTCAGGTTTTATTTTACTTTCTATGTAATATTCTAGAAATGGATCTGACATTTACCAAAATTAGGT
This sequence comes from Leptopterna dolabrata, assembly GCA_954871275.1. Classification (NCBI taxonomy): domain Eukaryota; kingdom Metazoa; phylum Arthropoda; class Insecta; order Hemiptera; family Miridae; genus Leptopterna; species Leptopterna dolabrata. The sequence goes on along the minus strand of OX940982.1, from coordinate 18,263,626 downwards.
CCTGCTGGTATCCTCAAAGACCTTATTTAACAGCGTAGAAGCTGTAATACCATCCACAGATTCAAATTTGAACACCCGAACAATTATAGTTTCGGATAAATGTTTTACATACATATAAAAGCTCTTTGTTGATATCCTACTTGTCGTGAGTCCCTCCCGGAACCACTCCTAGTAGATTTAAGTTCTCGCAAATAATCTAACAGCCAACTTTAGTTTCTACCAATAAACGGTACGAGTGGGGACACAAGCCGCAGGATCCAGTGCACAACCTGGAGCCCCTCCATCCTCTCCCAACAAGGGAGTTGGAAGGAGAAGGCTCCCGGGTCTATAAAAACCCGGATCCTGCGACTTTTTACTCATTCTACGCTTCCTCTAGCCACTGGCTACTCTCTCTCTTCCTACCCTTGCCTCTCCATCCAATCCTCAAAAGATGCTGTGTATGGTGGTGGTCCGCCCATATCCAACAGCCAAATTCTCCTAAAAGATCCCAGGAAAGGGTGGTGATTCGCTCATAACCCGCCTGGTCATATCCAAAAAGATCCTAGATGAAGGTGGTGGTTCGCCCATAACCTCCTAGGCAACAACCCTCAAAAGATCCTAGATGAAGGAGGTGATTCGCTCATAACCTCCTAGGCAACAACCCTCAAAAGATCCTAGATGAAGGAGGTGATTCGCTCATAACCTCCTAGGCAACAACATCCAAAAAGATCCCAGGAAAGGGTGGTGATTCGCTCATAACCCGCCTGGGCATATCCTCACACCACCGTGATGAAATTCGCCAATTTAAATTCATCACACTACTAATATTTGTACAGCTCTTCTAAAAGTGGTTCTCCACTCGTTGGGAAACACGCAATTTAACTTGGAACTTCACAGTTTCAAAATCCTTTATTCCCTACTCTCTATTCACTATAAAACTATAATAAATCTGGGATTTTTGTCTGCCCTTGTTGACGTTTATTGCCTCGCTATAGGTACATACAAAGTTGGATTGATTATACAGTATCCAAGAATTGTCTAGGAGACTGAAAACGTATTTCATCTACTCCGAGGGTTAGATAAACTAGAATACAGTTATGAGACTATTTATACTACAAACAAGCCTCCCCATTAGAAAATAATATAGAAATTGTTTGAACCTGTTGATACGTCTATGTCAGTGCCTTTATCAGCCTTGTGCCAATATGATGGCATTGCGATAATGTACCTACCTACATTTTCCACCATGAACTTGTATTTGCCTATAAACGAAATTCTTCGTATTCTACCGAGTCCTATGTTTTTAGCTTTGGGCCTATCTAAATTCGCTAGGTCGGAACAATAAAGTAATATCCAATCCATGTTTCATCCCTAAATCTAATCTCATCCAATATCGTACGAGCTACGTTGATGAATAACGATTTCTGCGAATAGAAATGTTGAGGCCAGTGAAGTTTTCGGTCTTCGAGACTTCGCAGAAACCCTCAACGAATCTGAAATTGCCGGACCGAGGAAATACGAAAATCATCGCCCAACAAAAGCTGTTCCGGCTATAGATTTTTATCGAGGCTTCTGGAAAGTGAGTCATAATTTGGGTGTGCGTGGTCGACCTCATGTGTCGGACCTTTTTACCGCTGAAGGATACGGACGTTCTTCACTGACTCCCTCCGCAACGACATGAAGACTATGCAAAATTTAATACAATATTAACAATTTCTACGGTACGGTATTCAGTAGCATTCATAGAACATCACTGATATTGGTCGCTACTGATATGGGTCCTGGGTCATGCTAAGACGGTAATGCATGTCAGACGACGGTAAGACGGTAGTATGCAAGCATCAACGATTGCATTTGTTTCGATTCCAGTTTCGCACCATCGCATATGGCTGCCAGCCTCCATCGAATAGTGCTTTTAATATCTTTATTGTACAAGTCCCAATGAAATTTCTGCTTCCCCACTGACGGAGGCAGGGAAGCCTTGTTGAAGGTAAATATATATACCTATTGACGCAAGTGTCCTTCTCCATAACCAACATTTCCACTTGCACTCTGCTTTCGAACATCAAGCGACAAATCACACAGTAAAGTATACGATACATACCATGTATGCGCTGAATATTGTTCGGAATCAGAGCTAAATTTCCCAAAATATCAGCCCTACAAAACACAAAGGACCCACCAGACGTATGGGCTACTGTGCGTTGTACGAGATGGTTTGATGCGCCGAGCTTTCCCTCACCCTCGGTTCATCTCCGGCCTGGTGACCCACAATCAAAAGAGAATTACGAGGATGCAAATAAGTTAATCCGGATCGAGGACGGGAGGTGTGACGAAGTCGGACAATCTATGGGAAGACCTGACCTGGGCCAAGGTGGAGGCGGCCATACATCAACATGTTACCCACCCCAGTCATCAGACGAGCGTACGAACATAACAATTAAGGCGGGAACTCCCGAACAACCGCTGAGGGGAAGTCTTCCGCGGGCCTTTACATTATAATAACTGAGTAGGTAATAATAAAGTCTCGAAATAATAATAAAGTCTCAAAGTGGCGGAGGTGGAGCTGCGTGGGACTGTAATCAGAGGACACGTTACAAGATAAAGACTCGGGAGCTGGTGTTAACTCGCGTTGATAGTTATATTAGGAAGAGCTGTGGTATGTTATACCATTGAGGTAATCCAGGTAATGCAGTTTGCAAGTGCAACACACTCACTTTTCTCTAATTATTCAAGTAAATCTCTGTATAAAATATAACTTTATTATACCTACTACAAAATAATATCGTCCCCACTATCCCAAACTATCGAATCTTTTGACACTCCCGAAAACTAGCGAAACCGCAGTTTTCACGAATTTGAGTTTTAGTTACAATAAACATTGTATTCACGAGGTCTACCAGCTGGCAAAATCTTGCGTGAATATCGTGCACCGTTTTCCGCCTACAGCTTGTTATTAATAAGCGTATCTGCATGTGGGCTGTTTTCCACTCCAGTAAACTAGCGATCCGATTATTCGTTTATTTGGCGTAGTGTCTTTGTAGTAGGTCCAAGACAACCGACGAATCAGCCGCTTTCGCTCATTTGCCATAGTGACGCACTATCAAAATCAATACACTACACACAATCTTACAGAGGCATGATTGTCGAACCAAATCGCTCTTCTTTGCTCCCTCGAGGTTTGGCATGCCTAGTATGGGTGCATTTCTGTTATTTCCTGACCACTTGTCGGATTTCAAAAGTGAAAAAAAGGAAATGAAATTAGTGGAATCTCTTTCGTCGGTTGAAGACAGCTTATTTTTCGGAGCATGTTTCCACCTTAAATCAGGTTGTAAAATACCCTCAGCATTCAGTCTGTCAAAGGCCCCTCGCACTGAGCCTTCAGCTTGAAATATTCAGTGTCCCGGAAAAATTCACGGCATAATGTTACTAAATACTGTTCCTTGGTGAAATGATAAATTTTAGTATTTTGTCTCCAAGAAAGTTCTTTAGGCCGAGCAGCTTTTTGATCTTTGACATGACGAATCAAGAACCGGTGTTGTTCTGTGATTTTCTCGAGGCTATGAAACTCACTGTAAATGCGTTGCCTTAAATCTTCAGTATCTCCTTCACGAATTCTACTCCTGTCTACCTTGTTCAAACTACATCGCGGATGCCCTCCCTGAACTTGGCATTAACGAAACAGAAGATAGTGAATGACGCAAAAGTTCTGAAAGTTCCATTTTTCATCATTCAATTTTTCTCTTAACTGATATTAATTTTTTCTCATCATGATGCGATTTTGAATTTAATTTGGGTAATTATTTTGTATTATACTTTATAATTAATATTATTATACTTTATAATTATTTTTAATAACGTTATTATTAATTCATTATGCTATGACGCTCAAGGTGGGACGCTTGCCCTATATGTACGAGTATGCGTCCAAATAAATTATTCTGTTCTGTTCTATTTTCCCATTTGTTTCATTTCTATTTTAGTCGAATAATTTATAAGTATTTGCTTCAAGAGATACTTATTTTCAGTTTTATTGTCTTGAAATGACCTAATAAGCGTCGGAATAAAAAATGAAGTGTTCCCGTTGTCATAACATTCGTTAAACATCTACTTTTTCTTTCCGTAAACCAGCAACACGCGCTTCTTTTTGTCTTTGAAGCACACAGTAGTAGCAGAATTAGGACAATTTAAGCTGCTTGTCAATAGAGCGCGTGGACAGTAAGTTTAAAACAAACAGAATTAAAATACAGCAATAACTAGATTTTATGTGCTGAATTAAAGTTGGATTGCGCTCTCCTGATGAAAAGTTGCAAAATTGCGGTTTCGCTAGTTTTTGGGAGTGTAAAAATATTCGATAGTTTGGCATAGTTGGGACGATATGTTAACAAATAATACAGTAGACTTCGCTAGAAAAAAGCTAATTCGTTGCCGTCAACTGGAGAACGTTGAATAAGTAAATTAGTTATATCACACTATAGGCATACTGATTCACAATACGTCTTCTTGTGCGAGTTTTCTCTTTTCTTCTTCAACTTGCGTGTTGTTCGGGTAGAATTATCGGGATTGCGGCATTTTAAGGGTTTTTAATGATATACCCACGCATTTATAGTTTGTGAGTACTTATCTGCCTTTGATTAATATTTCAATCATCGACATTTCCAAGACTTGATCGAGTGTGGTATTCTTGACAAATCTCCCTGTTCGAGTTATGAGGTGTAGCACAATATTTTACGTTAGTTTAATTTGTACCTTATTGAAGCCAGTACTTGCAGGTGAATTGGAGTACAGCAGTCTTTTGGTACATGTCAATCGTAGAGAGAAGAGAGGTAATTCCGGATCTGATAGGTTATCAACGTTTCCGTTATTAATAATTGTACACGTCATAAAATCAATAATTTATTTTGAAGTGGGCAGTTTGATAACATCTTTGCAAATCTATTTCCAGAGGGTCGATGAGGTAGGCTACCCACAGGCAGTAAGTCAAGTAGTAAGAATTTCACGCGCGGCAGCCCCGACACGCAAAAATCCTATCGCTAATCTGAAACAGTTTTATGAACTTCTATGTGGAAATCGTAGGTATATAAAAAATCATATTTTTACGTTATCATCAGAAATTGCACTATCTAGTATCAACAAATGACGATTTTTTCCAGTAGTAAACCTGTTTTAGCTGAAACTTAACCTATATACACTCCGCAAAGCCGAGTGCAGCATGGCATTGCTATACAGGTACAACTAACATAAATAGTTATCCAACTCTACTTGAAGTATAGTATTGACATGACCATTGTGCTTAGATGAATGGGTGTTCTATTATAGAACATGGTCCGTTTGCTCATGGCGCAGAAGCTATCTACAGTATCTACACACGAGAAATGATAGATCACCGTGGACCACCCGCATTTGAGTGGCTGCACCTAATTGTTTTAGTTCGTCTTTTACGAGTCCATACCCACTCGTTGACTCGTAATGCCCTTCTTCGGGTCACTGTAATTCTTATAAAATACTACTCCGCCCCATCCAAAACGTAGCATCATTCACACTTCCCGACCAACGCTAACCACAGTCTTTAACGATACTACCCTGTCCCCGGCTGCCACGGTAATTGAAAGTAAACAATTATTTTTGGTAAATGGCATTTTTAAACGGAAGAAAACAAAATAAATAAGGGTTTCAAACCTTCCTGTTTTGCTTCCACGAAAAACCCGATTTCATCTTTATAAGTTGCACGGAAAGCGCACTGTTTCGAGGTAGGTACCTTTGCCACACCTGCTGCATCGATTTACCAGTGCACGTGCAAGCCTTCAACAGGACGATCGCGGCGCGGCGTCTTCATTCGACAGCATGCAAACAGAGTAGTATTCAAGTCGAGTAGGTATGTTATAATGTACTGTCAGTCATCATCCACTATATCTATTTCAATGCATTTATGATCGTACCAATAGTGAGACCTCAGAACAAAGGGACAGGGATCAAATGAAACTATAACTAGCCACTTCCTATGGAACATGTTTTTGTTTTTCTACAGGTATTTCTGCAGGGACGTTCAAAATGTCGAAAAATGAATCAGAGGCCCATGTGCCTGTGTGTTGGATTCTTAAATGGCTTGTTACGTATAGGTAACATGAAATGCAAACCATAAAATTTTGAGGAGGTGAGGGGTTAACACTTTTTCCATGCTCGACTCCAAAGTTCCATTTTAGGTAAGTATAGTTATTGAAAATAGTAAAGCAAAAATTTCTGTCTGTAAGCCTCCGCCGTACTTGCACTTTCTTTAGTTACCATGGACCAATATTGATGAAATTTAGTTTGTAGTTCATTTGGGATCTAGATTTGGTCCTCAAAGCTCAGCGTTGCCAACCATTTTTAAGGGGTGAAAAATAGGGATTGAAATTTTCAAAACGCTGTAGGTAGCTTGAAAACGTTCAGTAGAAGAGTATGGTTTTTATTACGTGTTTAAATCAATTCCAAAGTTTAGGATTTTTCCTAGACCACCCGCAGCATTGTATACGTCAGCCGTTCGTTCACAGTAGGTACAGCCCTGAAGTTTAAACCGAAAAGCTTCGTCAACATGAGTGTGAATATTACGGTATACATAACTCAAGCATAGATACATAATTATCACGTATGAAATGAGTTTGTTGTTCCGTGATATAACTTCATTTGAAGAAAAATGGTTTTAGTTTACTAGTACTCTTTGTAACCTACTGGGTGACAGGTACAAGTTTCTTGATCACGGCCAAATTAATATCCTTATATATCCAAATTATCAATTATTAATCTTCCAAATTAGGTGAAAATTTGGGAAAATGTCGAGGGTCGATTTCTGGTGTATTCATGATTTCAAAATCAGTTATTAAATTAGAAATCAATCAAATTACCAAAACTAATCGAGTAATTCGAGCCTGTTCATCCACGTTCATCCATCTTGTTCGCCATCACTCAGTTGAGTATTATTTATTCCACCTGGATTTTTACGATCCTCGCTTCTAACCGCACGAGTTGTGAATTTCCGCGTGAAATATTGTTTCCCTCCCGATAGCTACGGATAATAGTCCGAGTTTATAATAATCGCTGTCCCAACTGCTGGAAACATGCAACGATCGGCGTTATCTGCGACACATATGAGGGCGACCGCTTTAACATCGGGTCACACCAATTTCGGAGGAAGATCCCCGATACTTTATCTTAATTAGGTTTTAAAAGAGTTTCGCAGTCACGTATTCTCATTAAAATAGCAATAGCACTCCAGTTTTTGCAACTATCAACAATATCAGGGGGGGAAAATTCCAGTCGGTACCTACGTAGGTTATACAACAAGTCTAACGAGGAGGTTTAGACTTACGCATTTTCTACATCGCGTAATTGAGTAATTTGTGACGTCTCAGCGGAGACAGTTGTCATTATAGAATATGAAAAATTGCAGTACTTTCGCCTTGTGCACAACTCAGCTAGCAGACTCATTAAATGCCTTTCAAAATATTGCAGCTATCTAGGTAATTTCTGTTACCGTAAACACGACAGTCACCTACTCAAATTTCTCTAGTTAGTCCAATTTAAACTCATACTTCTATCTTTGAAGTCAAAAACATTACTTAGTACTCACTTAGCATGGACACGAGAGTGAAACTCGGTAAATGCACTAAACTATATGTTCAACTACCGCATAAATATACCATGACTATAGATAGCTGTTCTCCAATATAGCCGGAGGACTATCCCCCACATGCTAACCACCACTGTAACGTGGCGAACGAGTGTAGCCTCGTTCCCATTGGTTCATTCAGCCCGAATAGCTGTTGAAACTCATGTGGGAGAGACATGACTATAAGGATAACTAGGTAGTTAGTCCGCCAGGAGTATAACAGCTACCAAGTGGTTCCCTTAGTTAACAATATCGTACAATTCGAGCCTCTAATTATATGAAATTTCTGTGGCTATTTTTCATTGAGATTTGTACGTGTAATGTCGATTTGTTAGTTCTGATACCCAATTTCGCGGAAAGAAGTATCTGCATAATCTCATTCTCCATCGACAGGTTTAGTCAAATTTCATTTCCAACTCGTAAGAAGTAGTTATAAGGCTATTTCTATGCAAAAGATCTGGCTCTAATATTCAAAGGTCATCAGAAAATTGATCAATAATCATTCAGGAAACGTTGGAAACAAATGAGTTAAAAAAAGTGACTCCAGGAGGATTCGAACTCCCTACCTTCCGCCAAGTGTGCTGTCCTTTCACAATTCCCTATTTGCAACTTGTGTGAACTGCGCTCCAGCTGCAAGTGCTATTTAGATAGACGAACCCTGAATTGATTTCTAAGCGAACATTCCATAGGTTGGTGGCCTATAATATGATTAATTATGGTCTTTGACGCTCGGCTGAATGGGACAATCGATGAGCTCGTTTTGAAAGCAGCACGGAAAATCTACTGGGCCTGAACCACAGAGAACTAGAACAGCCTTTGGAACAGTTACACCATTACGGGGAATTTCGTAGAAATGCTGCCCACCCAATACAATTACGCTCGCTCACCCCAGTCGAACTTGAGATCAGTCCGTATTTCTAATTCTAATCCGCGGCTGTACCGCTACATTAAATGTCTGTTAATAGGGGAGGCGGCGTGCACAAGCGCACAACTTAGTAATTACCATCCGACTCCTTATTGAATTAAACATTAGAAAAGAAAAATGAGAATGGTTTAGTTCGAATTACCTGGGGGAAAATGCTTCCTTCTCAGCTTCTTAGAACAGGAAGATTCTCAGGTGGATTAGGACTTGAGATGGTAGTGGAATTGATGAAGGAGACGGTGTTGGAGCAATTAATCATAATTAACTCTTTTCGAAGAGCTTCTTGTCGGTGGGGAATAGTATAATTCATTTAGCGCATGGTATAGTATTATAAGCGGTCATTACAAATAACTAACGGCGATAAATTTCCTCGGGAATAGAACCGTTTCCGGTCGGTGTCGAGACGAGAGTCGGAGAAATGGAAATGAAGTCGAGGAAATAAATATGTGGAAGGAAGACCGCGTGAGAGACCATGTACGAAGGAGGATACAAGAAATAAGCAAATAAAAAATTGGAGCATACATTTTTTAAATAATTTTTGTCTAAAATTTACGAAGATCAAGTTTCCAGGATAAATTGGTTAATTTCTTTTCGATGTTTGAAAATTCTCTCGTGACAAAACAGGTGCCACATGAGAAACTAAATAACAAGAGGAAATCTTTCGAAGGCGTGTGTGAAAATAAAAAGAACGACTTGGTGAATACATTATTTTAGGGTTTAATGGCCACTGCTAATGTATTCATAACAGCTTTGCCGGTTTCCCTTGTTTGGAAGAAAAAAAAAAAACTTCAGACACGAATGGTGGTGCACGCGTGGATCCCGAGTTCTTTACCGAGATAAGATTAATCTTAGAATAAATTATACGATTATTTCACGAAGTGTGAGATGGTTGGAGGGGGATTAGCCCCGACAAACAAACATGCCAACGTGACGAGGCACTTGCACATGGAATTCAATATTATTTTACATGCCAAATTTTGCTCCCCCGAATGCCAGTCCTCCCACTCATATATTTACAAATACTGGAGAATGTACCACTAGAAAGATTCCAGTCTCTTTACGAGCTACAGAATGGTTAGTGCTCCAGTATTTCCAGTGAATATCCTCCATGCTTCATCATGCTATCAAATAAAGTAATTTGGCTCAATTTTTTAGGCAGTTAGTCAGTAGCCACGTAATTCAATTCTGGACATGCCAGTATCAGGTAAAGCTGAATAACTCTCATCATCACGAGGAAAGAAGGTATAATTTTTCCGATATTTATTGGCCGCTTGATCGAAATTGACAGTAGTTATGTAGGTAGGTATAGGTACTTGATGTCCCGTGTTGGAAATTCACCACCCAGGTGACTTACCAGGTGACTTGTTTTCAACTGCCCACTACATTACTATGACCTCAAATTGAAGGTTTTCGAGAGAGCATCCGAAGCTGCACAAACAAAAATTATGCCTGGTTGAGTTTCGATGGATATTTGTCCATTTGGAACCTCGATGTCACTTCATCAAGACCGTTGTGACGTATGATTACGATGTACGTACAGTTCAAGGGTAATGCGCACAACAGAGCTATACGGTTAAGTACTATGTAGGTGAGTAGAAAATAACAAACTGCTGTTGAAGAATTGGCAGCATAGATTTTTCATACCCGTCGTTTACACATAACCGTATCAAAGTCAATGGAAAACCAGAGGAAAGAACAAAAGTACGGCGTACGCGGCGGGCGGACAGCATTGTTTTCTTCAATTTTTTGGATTCTTTGCAGGAAAATGATCAAATTTTGAGGTGGGATTAAACTTTTTTTTTCCATACTCAATACCAAAGGTTCATTATTGAAAATAATAAACCAAAATGAGACCTCCTCCCCTCTTCAAAATTTGATGGTTTCCGTCTCAAGGTAGGAGAATCAAAAATGGAAAATAAATTTCTGTCCGTCCGCCGTACTTCGCACTCGTTAGTCAGCAAGAACCAGAATTAATGAAATTTGAATGGTAAGTCCCATTTGAGGTCTAGTTGGACCGCAAAGCTCGGCGTTAATGATCAGTCATCTCCAAGGGGTGCAAAATAGGGATTGACCTTCCCGCAGGGTGCCGTTATCTCGATTTTTTTCAACGTTTTGGTTTATTATTCTGTGAATAATACACCTATGTAATCGCTCAGCAAAAAATTTTTATAACACCCCCTCAAAATTTTTTCTTTTCCGTTTCAAGGTAGGTACGTAGATTCCAAAAATGCAATGTCCGTCCGCCGTACGCCGTCCGCCGTATCACGTGTACAGGCTTCATTTTCGGTCTAAAAAAATCGTTCTTTCGCACACATGCTCCATTTGGGCCCTAGTTGTGTCCCGAAACTTTTCAGCCCGATCGGAATATTCCCCGGGGTAGTGTTATGAGTGAAAATGTGTATAAAAATAGGTACTTTTTGCGTTTTAGCAACATGTTGGTAACATGAGCTTTTAAGGTATCGTTTTTCATGTTTTTGGGGACGAGAAGGCCGAATATGAAGTCGATTTTGACCAAAGAATAGAAAATTGAGGTTCTACCAGATGTTCAGCTCCCGAAATTGATTTTTTATGAGTCAAAAACCTGGGAAATCGTTTGAAATCACCATCAATTTGTATAATAACACTGGAAAAAGTGTCAACAGGTGGATCAAGACGATTAAATGGTACTATCAATGATCAGAGATAATTTATTTTTAAAAAAAGGAGCGTACTTTATTCGAGTTTTGGGGGCCAAAATTGGTGGAAACCACCAGAGATAGCTATTTCAATTATTTTATATGAAAGAAACAATAAATAAACAGCCAACATCTCTGTAGGTAGGTATGTCCAATGGAATAATAAACCCATGTGACAAGGACTTTGCAGCGTTTTTATACTGATCTAAGTTTCTAGATTGATAGGTTGAGCTTCGGCAACATGATCGTGACGGTTATTTTGGCTTTTGTTGATAGGTAAATATTTTTAATTGAATAATAACAAATAGATACTAAATTAATGGTAGTATTTAATACACAGCATATTTATGAAACTATAATTGCCCGGCCGGCTCCAGTACTCGATTTAGGGCTTTCCTGGGGGGAGCACGAGAGTATTGACCACAGAAAACAGTGATCTACAGAGAAGGGGCATCTATAGGTAAATAATAAATCCTTGCAGCGTTTGGTTTATTATTTTCAATAATAAACCTTTGGAATCGAGAATGAAAAAAAATTGTAACTCCCCCTCAAAATTTGATGGTTTACGTTTCAAGGTATGTAGAGTCCGAAAATGCAGTAAAAAAGATTCTCTCCGTCCGCCGTACGCCGTACTTAGCACTTTTCTTAGCTACCAAAATTAATGAAATTTGGTTTGTAGGTCCCGTTTGGGGTCCAGTTAGTCGGCGAAGCTCGGCGTTACTGTCAGTCATCTCTGAGGGGTGAAAAAGAGGGGTTGAAATTTTCAGAACGCCTTAGCTAGAAAACTTTCAATAGAAGCGTATGGTTTCTTTTAACATTTTTAAATTGATCTTGAACTAAAGAATTTGTTGACTTCCGGAGCATTGTACGACCAACTTCGTCAGGCTTTACTTTTTTAAACTTCACTTGTGAAATTTGAGAATTGCCCATAAATAGATAAATGGGAAATGATAGTCCTGAAGTACATGCTACGAGGTTTTAAATTATAGGTAGGTGTTTGTAGTTAATTCTGTTAACACTACGTACCTACCTACTGGTTTATGGCAAAGCCAATAAGTGAATTGCATGGTTGGATATCCAACTCCCAAAACTATATTATATTATTATGAGAGCTAGATAACATGGTTGGAGTAGAAATAGCATCCTTACTCGTATTATTAGTGTTGTGTGTAGAAATGACAGAGGCGGGAATCACTCACCTGGCGCGGATGCCATTGCCACCGAGATGGTAATCATACACCAAGACGGGTAAAGTAGGTTCTCCTTCGCATTGTGTTGCAAATGAACTCGGACATGAAAAGGCTCGTAATAGTTGACAAAAGGGAGGGTTTTCTCCTAGCGCATCAGCGACAATGAAAGGTGGGCGTGGCCTTTTGCACAGGATGCTCTCGAGTTACTTCCTTCCGACATTACGAATCATCATCATCTGCATGTGGAGAGTTGAAAGATGCCACAGGACAAAAGTAGATGATGCACAACCTCCAGGCGAACAGGGTCTTTTTTGAAGTGAAGAGCGTTGTTGTGAAAGGAACTTCACCCTACTCATCTTTATACGCCTTTTCCTATCAATTTTATTTATTTCTACATTGGATTTATATCCAACTTCGGAAGACTAATCAAAATTTGAGATTTTCACATTGTAGGACTCTTTACTTGCTTATTATTAGGTATAGATTTTTATGAATAACTATAGTAAATTACCATCGAATAGCATCCACGACAATATACCTACCTAGCGAAGTTCTGATGCAGCATCTTTGTATGAAAAACTCGTTTTTTGACTGTGGGGGTTACCCACAATATCAATTCTAATGTGCGCGACCCAAGTTATTATAACCCGTCACCATGTACCGATATAATTAACAGTTATAATACAAAATTACTTTGATTCATATGAACCGATATAATTAACAGTCATATTACAAAATTACTTTGATTCATACACGAACCACATTCACACACTCATAGGACACCCCCCCCCCCCCCCCCCAATATCGAATTGGAAATATACCGCGTAAAATTAGAGTTCTTAAAAGTCCGGAGAAATCTAACGTCAATATCGGCCAATTAAACTCGAAACCTTTGATTTGGTCCATAATTCGAAAAGTAGATTTTCGGAAGAAAGGTATAAGACTTTTGTGTTTCTGATGGCTTTATGGAAGTTGGGTCAAAACTGGATGAACTACCCCAAAAAATTAAAGATAACAAATGTTTCTTCTATTACGGGCCTATTCGGTGCAGAAATTTGAAATGGGGTCTCCTTGAGAGGAATAAAAATGTCAGGAGCCACACTGTTTAGTTCAAAAATTGAGCTCTAATCAGCTTGAACCCTTTTGACAACTCTGGATAAGTAGGTACTAATAACGTGCAACGAACCTATCCATTGTTGAAGGATTTTTCCAGTAAGGGGGATATTTTAAAACATTATTATAATAATTTTTTTAAATTCACGCATGAATAAAAAGCATTCTCAACTTCACAGCGTGTTAGAAAAATCTTATTTAAATCGCTTCATACGTTGAAACGTGACTGACTAGCCTCCCCAGCGAGAACGAAAATCACGATTTTTTGCGAATCCTACCCCGCTGAACTGATCTCTTTTTTTGGCCGCTATCTACGCTCGAAGCCATCGGTGAGTGAGTGATCTGGTTGATGAATAGCTCGAATTACTTCTATTTCTCCGAAGTAAAGACAGACGATTTTTCGTGCGTCATTAGGTACCTACTCTTGCACTTATCTCCGTCATTTCAAGTCGAGAGCTCTCAATCCACGCCAGGCTCATTTAGACCTAACGCGACACGGAAGGTGATGAACGACGCGATTTACGGTCACAATGCCGCGATATCGACCGCATTTCTGACGGTTGTAATCCATCACAAAACCCAAAACGATGTGGCACATTATGTGTTTGGTTAGATAATAGCGGCATAAATGTTGGGTTTGAAAAATCGTGAGAACGGAGACATCCCTTAAAAGGTTAGGCTAGGATTTGTTGGTACGAAAGCGGGAAGTTTGGCCTAATTTGGTTTGGTCGATTCAATTTTGAAGGACCACTAGTGGGGTTGGGGAGAACTATGACATGCGAACAAGTTGTGACGTCGCTTTTTGTCGAAACTTTGATAGCTCATAGAAAACGAACTATTCATCGTAGGAGAGTGCGGTTGGTCTCAAAAATGCTTAAAATGGAATCTGATTCCATTCAAAAATATAAACAGAAGACATGGGCACTCCTCATTATAGGACGCCCAGCCTATGAGCAAGCGGAAACGTGATAATCCATCATGTCATGGGACACTATGGCTAAATTTGACTCAGTGCACAGCATCAATGATTCCACAGGGCAAAGAAAATGCCAAGTTTATGGTGTTTTTATGAATGGAAGTGGAGGAGAAGGGGAATTTTCACAGAGTCATGTTTCGAGGTAAACTGAGTGCATGCTGAACACCACACAAACAAATTCCCTGTATATTCACTAATGTTCTTTATTCACTCTTGAAAACCTATGATAGATATCATTATTCCAGAATTATAGCTAGTATACATTTAGTAGGCATTTTCAGGGAGTATGGAGTTTGACTGCCTGATGACCAGTGGCGAATCCAAAACATTTGTCTCATTTGACACTACCTACACTACCTATCCTACCTAAGTACAAGGTTTGATGCAAATTTCATAGGTATGCTCAATCGACCAGAGGCTATCACTCTTCACCTCTGCTCTGACACTCGATAGGAAACTGATACGAATATTTTTTGTTTATACTAAATAGTAGATAATGACGAATATTTGACTTATACTACATATTTGACTTATACGAATGACGAATATTTGACGAATGACGGATATTGGACGAATGACGAATATTTGACGAATGACGAATATTTGACTTGAACTTTGTTTATACTACATAGTCGTTTATACTTCATAATCGTTTATACCATAGTCGTTTATACTACATAGTCGTTTACACTTTGTTTATTCTACATAGTCGTTTTTACTACATATTAGTTTATATTTCATAGTCGTTTATACTACATAGTAGTTTACACTACATTCGTCGATAATGAAGAATACTTTGTTTATACTACATAGTCGATAGTGACGAATGACTACATAGTCGATGGTGACGATACTGCATTGTCGATTATGACGAATATTTTTTGTTTATGTTGTTGTTGGTTGGCTATCACTCTTCACCTCTGCTCTGACACTTAATAGGAAACTGATGCTGCACAGTCGATAATGACGAATATTTTTTGTTTATGAATTTCATAAATTATGGCGTTTATGGGGCCGGTGTTAGCGTTTTAGTTTGACGAAATACAACGTTCGATTAACAGTTGAACTGTGGGATTCCTAGCTCACCATCATGTCTTACGATTATAGGGGTATTTTTTTTACTCGCAATTATACGATAGATCATGTCCTGAATATATTACTTTTGCGTTAAAGTAAAAAGGAACTCGGCTGAAAATTGATACTTGATCCGTTCGCGCGCCATAATTCGCTGGGTATCGACTTTTATGAACAGATTCGTCGTCCATCACCGTGATTATAAAATGTTGCAGCTGTAACTTAGTCGGTGTTGTAAAACTCCTCGAGTCAACTGGAAAACACTGTTCGATTGATGGCCCGTTAAAATACTCAGTTCAGAAAGGTCAACTGGAGTCTCGACGAAGGTTAAAGATTTACGCCTGACCGTAGAATTACTTCGCCTTTTGTCCACCAATCATTTTCAGCTTTATAGACAAAAGTGATCTCAACGTTCCATCCACCTTCACCCCCATTATAACCTCAGAATAATTAATAACCTTCCTTTTATGGTAGGTATCGTTGGTGCCTTATGGGAGTTCATGATTTTATGGCGTTTTCCTTATCACTTTCCTATTCATCAATTGGCTCTCTCGAGGAACGAAGTTGGTAACGCAAAGATAAAATTCCGTCCATTCGAAGACAGCAAAAAAAAGAAAAGAGTTTCCCCTGATTCTGTCACTTTTCAAGTAGGTACCTACATATTTTCTATGCAAACTTTACATTTGGTTGTCTCTCGCCAACGTTTTTCAGACCATTCTAAAATAATCCGTCCAAAATGTTCAGGCATAGCATTTTCTATAAGATTTCCTTGTATATTTTTGTTGGAATTTCTGTTGGATTGGGATAGAGCCAACAGCTCAAGTCAGAATCACTCAAGCCCGCTTATACTACTTTTACTTGAGTAAGTTTTTCACTATTTTCAAAAATTTATCTTGAAATGCTCAATTTCATCAGTAAGCAAACTGAATCAGCGTTAGTCCACAGTTTGCCATCGATTTAATACTGAAACAATTTTCAGGTAAAAATCTATATAAGTAAAACGTATTTCTCAAAATCCAAAGATTTTGTGAGGGTTATTGAGGTGCGGTCGAGTGAAAACATTATTTTTCCGACGTTTCAAACGTTTATTTGTTCATCTTCAGGGAATATACACTATAAAACATACAGACAGAGTGCGTTAGCGTTGGGCTACTATTAATATGATTACAGGATACTATTGCGGGTGAAGTAGTATCCTGTAATCATACTAATAGTAGCCCAAGGCTAACGCACTCTGTATGTTTTATAGTGTAGATTCCCTAAAGATGAACAAATAAACGTTCGAAACGTCGGAAAAATCATTTTTTCACTCGACCGCATCTCAATAACCCTCACAAAATCTTTGGATTTTGAGAAATTATTATAACTACACGGTCAACAACAACAAATCCATCTATGTATTATATATATATATATATATATATATATATATATATATATATATATATATATATATATATATTCTTTTTCACTATTCATTATATTATATACCTGACTAATATGAGATGTCGACTTTTATACAAAATAATTAGGTATTTCAAATTGTTTTTGTATAAATGTTTTACTTGGATTTGAAAGAAGTATTAAATAGATGGCAAACTGTGGATTAACAATTATTCAAAATTAGCTAAGAAGATCAAATTTAATAGTAATTTCAAATGTGAACTAATATTGCATAGGTATTTAACTTTAATATAGATTATAGTACGTCCTATCTGACTAATATTACGTGTTTGTATAGAATAATTTTTAACTTATAGGTATTCCTGTGTGAAATATAAATACGTTTTCCCTAGACTGAGAAGATCTCACTGCAGATCGAAACGTCCCACCCATGTATTCAGAATGTCTATTAAAATGGCTTCAAATTTCAGTTCTACACAGAAAATGCTAACACCATCCCCACACATCAGGTAAAAATCTAGTTTCTGTATAACCATATAATATGGAAAAGTATATACGATCGTATGTCTGAAATTCATGATGGAATGACACAACACCTCAACATACCTATTTCTACGACAAAAACGCTTTAGGACAACCACTTTCAGTGTACTAGGTAGTAGATACCTAAAGGTTACGTAGACCACCTACGCAGCCCATGTAGTCTGTTCTACATTATTACATAAATTCCACTATACTGCTTGGTATTCTAATTTTTTACTGCCTAAGTACTAATTGTAGACCTCCATAGTATGGCCATTTTCTTTATGACGGACTGGATTAATCTAATTAGGCACATGCAAAGTTATGACCGCCATTACAATGTAAAAGGACTAATAAGCACCAACTTATTTCGTATTCCCTCCAACCTCCTTTTAAACCGTTTGATATTCACTGCTAATTTTTTGTTTCACTGCCATACGTCTGGTTTTTGTCGTTAATATAAAAAAAGAGAGAGTTCTTTTTTTCAGCCTCGTATCTTCGTTTTTGCTTTATCAAACAAGACATTAGGGTAAGCGGAGGAAAACGTCATTATGCAGATTAGACGGAGCGGGAGGTTTCTCGCTGGAGCCATTGGACTTGAAATCGCGTCTAATGCTCGCAGCGGACGAGAAATTAGTTTTCAAAGCTAATATTCCTCGCTAAGTACCTTTATAATATGTTGGTAATCGCCTGTTTCCCTTTACCGAACTCGCGGCGGCCTAAAATGAAGATGATAGTGAGATAACCAGCAGTTAGCTGGTATTTCGGTTAATAGCTGACGATTATTGCGTTCATACTGGAGAGGCTCATGGTAAACGCTACCGAATATTTTGTGAACTCATGTACGTACACTTCTTACCCTTACAATTTTAAGGAAACCACAACGCGCTAACCCTGGTGACTGGCTAAGTCCTTGGGAAATCCTCCATATAAGGCGCATGGAATAGTGCATAGAATAAATATTTATAAACAAGAACAACTTTGTTATGTATACCTACTCGCTCGTAAGTAAAAGTAGCAATCTCTTCTACCTATATGAAAATAAACTGCATGGTAGATTTTACCTGGTATCAGTTATTACTAATTTATTTATATTGTTGTTCCAGGTTAACAACATCGAAACGAACGGCGACACCAACAACTGCGAAAGAACTCGAGCCCCTTCCGTGAGTCTATTCACTGTAAATAAAATACAAAGGCCGTAGGTATTATATTTATGTGTTTGTGAGAGTTTCATAATCACGGACTGAAAGGCCTAGCGCCGATTTGAATACGATTTTTAGAAGTAAAATTATAAGACAAAACAATTTCTGTCCGTCCACCGTAAGCCGTACTTAGTTTATTCCTTAGTTACCATGAACCGAAATTAATGAAATTTGGTTTGTAGGTCCCACTTGGGGTCCAGTTGGTCCGCGAAGCTCGGTGTTACTGTCAGTCATCTCTAAGGAATGACAAATATAGGGGCTGAAATTTTCAGGGCGACGTTATCTCGAATTTTTTTACGTTTTTAAATTGATCGAAATTGAGAATTTTTGGAAACCACCCGCAGCACTGTGCGTCCAGCCGCCGTTCACAGTAATACCCTGGAATTTGCACAGAAAAACTTCGTCAACATGATTGAGAATGAAACGGTATACATCCAGCCCAGATATCATTGCTAGGGAGCATCCTTGATTATAATCACGCCGGGCTACATGGACTCGAGTTGTTTGTTCCGTGATATAATTTCATCTGAAGAAAAAAAATCTGAAGAATGATGGTTATTTTTGATTTTGTTGGTAGGTACTTTTGTAACTTGAACAAACGTTATGCTTCATGATTAATAACAAATAGTAAATTAATTATAGAATTCTTCCACCGCATATTTATGAAAATGTAGGTAACTGTCCGGCCGGCTCCAGTTCTCGATTTAGGGCTTCGATACCCTACGTTTTTATATCCATGGCCGAGGGGAGGGGTTAAACTACTGGAAGTGTGGAAAAGGTATAGATTTTGGCAATATAGATAAGGTACCTATGTTTTCCTCTATGAAATCAACGATTTGATTCGCGTTGATTTTTGATGCTATTAACAATGTGTACCTATTATAGAGGGACAGGCTACTTCAGTCACGTAATTCAGGAGGTAAGGCAAGGGCGTGCGGGAAGGAAAGACAACGGAACGGTCATACCTATACCATACCAAGAGTACCATGGAATATTGTGAGCTGGCAAAACTGTTTCTGTCAACTTCGACAAGCACAAACTGCTAAGGCTTGTTTCACACGCATACGGTTTCATTCGGTTCGGTCCGTATTCGATTCGTTTTCGATTCGATTCTTGCCGCCGTTCGTTCGTTCACATGCATGAGGTTCCTATCAGGTTTGTATTCGTTCAGGGATTTGATTTCCGAAAGTTCAGTCCACAATGGAGAGAAGTAGGATTATTGCCATGTTGTTTCTCCACAGAAGAATGAAGAAAAAAAGAAGGAATACCAGAATTCATTGGGAGCATCCTATAATCACCAGACGAATGGAGTTTGGAGTGTTTTACACAATTTTCCCTAAGTTGAGGGAAAATGAAGATAAATTTTTCTGCTACTTCAGGATGTCAACAAGATCATTCGATGAGCTGCACGTGAAGCTGAAGTATCATCTACAACGTCAAAATACAGTTATGAGGGATTGTATTCAACCAATTCAGATGTTGGCTGGAAACCGAAACTAAACCTTACCTGAACCTTGCAAATGTGAACGCGCGGTGGACTTTGTGTACCTTGGACTCGAATACGCTCCGAATTGAAACCGAGCGGAACCGATTCGTGTCGAGGGGGCGTTCGGTGCTATGAGGTTTCTATTAGGTTGCTGTTCGGTCAGAATACGCACCGAATGAATCGGTTCACACGCAGTCGGCACTGCCGAAAACGAATCGAATACGGACCGAACCGAATGAAACCGTATACGTGTGAAACAAGCCTAACGGGACGCAGGCAGCCGACATGGGGACGAGCTGGACTGCCATGAGCAGAAAAAAAATTATCCATGGGATAAGTCAGAAAAGTTGTTTGATTGATCCATGAACTTAGTATAGCTCCATATAGCTCTATAGTGAAACTGGTATTCGGACGAGCGTGCAAACCGTGTAACTATAGTATGATAAGATCCGATGTATTTTCATGACCAGTTCTCTTAGTTCTATAAGTGCGTTGAGAGATACTTCAGGTCTGTACGTCGAGTGTTTCTGAATATTTTGCGTCTGAGAATCAAGAGCGGGGATTATCGACATGAGCGTGGACCGGGCCAGTAAAACCAGAGTCTCGAGCCGCGTTTGCATATCTCGCTCGGGCGAGAGCCCCAGAGCCGAACCCTGGAAGGTTCCGGCCTTGAAAAACCTGCCCACTCCCCGATACCACGGAATTCCCATTCGGCGGCAGCGGGCATCCACAGCGAAGGTATATCACGATCTTACAATACCTTCAGAATGGAAGCGGAACCTTTTGAAAGGACTTGAGATCCCTGAGTTTCCCCTAAGGCCATCCCCCACCTCGTCGTGTCTGGTTGAGTCATCAATCATGACCGCAACAGCTTCGCGGTAATGGAGAGATGGTAAACTGTATTCTTTGAAACAAGCTGCACTATGCTAATATCACCTCGCTCGTAATGTTTCTTATAAAGCTCTCTGCGGCTGACATCTTGGAAAAGGTTCGGCTCCCATCCTAGATCATCTCCAGGCTCATAAAATAGACCTAAAAGTACCTACTGATTCATACAAAAAGTATTTGAGTCAGGGCCTACCTACAGGTAGACTTGATCAGAGTACTGCGCTCCCTGGGAAACGGAGTTTGGTGACGACATGGCTATTACAAGACCGATTTTCTCTCATTTACCTACTCATACCGGAAACTCATATCAAGATTCACATTCGAAAGCAATGAGATCTATCATTTTTTTAAAACACGAAACGCGCTCTGAACATTAAGATTGTCGATAATCAGTAACAGGAGAGAAATACCTGTATCTACATCAACATGAACAGAAATGCAACAACCTCCATCAAATGATAACTCCATAGCATCTAGGTATTTTAGCAAAACACTCCATAATGGAAAGAGTGGAAGGAGTGAAATCATGTCGTCACCACAATGCCAAAATAGCCTATAAGTGCCATTCGGCAATTTCACCTAACTGCATTTTTGGAGTCACTCTACTATATTATATACCATGCCAATAGCGCGAATCCCTATTTAAACCAGGTTAGTTACAAAATTACCAAATTAGTATCGCCTGTCTCCAGAAATGAGCAATCCGACCGTGCCAAAATCGCCAAAAGTGACAGAAAGTGGCACATTCTGCGTATCAGTTTCGCGCATATCTCCAGAAATGGACAATGTGATCATGCCAAAATCGCGTAAGTGCCTCGACAGGAACCCTTCTTTCCATAGTCAGCAGATGTCCTTAAAAGTATTTCAGTGGTGCCCATAAACATTTTAGTGTTAATGAAGACAAAAGCAGATCAAAATATCGTTCGCTGTTGAAAAAAAAAATTGAATACGAAATTGCGATTTAATTCAAACTGCACAAGGCCAAAATCGCATATGTACCCTATCCCCTGCCCTATTGGTTCGAAGTGGCTTTTTGTTGGTGGTGTTACGAGTGACAACCAATGTCGTACCTAATTATTATGAAAGTGCCGTTGCTTCAAAGTCATTTTTCTACGTACACTGCCCATCTATCAAAACTTTGAAAGCGTTTTTCTCGAAACTATACATAGGCGGTTATGGCGTTGTGGTGAGGATGTAGTTTCATTTTTTATAGATTATAAATTGTATAGTTTTCGAAAGTAGTTACAACTCTTGCAAGAAATATACCTACATGATGATGTGGGCCACCAGTCCAAGTTGGGGGTTTTCTTCCAGTGTGATCAGCTCTCCTCTTAGAGGATCAGAATTTGTTCAAACCATCTCGCTGAAAGGCTGTTTACATGGGGGGGGGGGGGGGGGTTCTGGTTGCAGTTTGTGAATCAGTGTCCACAACATGTCTAGCCAGGAGCGTGGCGTCCATAAGGCCACTTGGGCCACTGCCCCGGCACCCAAAAACACTAAAAAGACCAACCACTGTTCAGTTGGCATTTGAACTTCCCTAAGTACACAGTACCTAGCATTTTTCACAAAGTTCAACAGCGACTCGCCAGATTTCTTGGGCTATGGATATTCAATATTCTAGTACAGCATCCATGGTGGATCCTTAATGTTAGCTCGATAGACCAAGCATGTTGTCGGAATAAAGCCATAGTAATCGATGTCCTGCAATCGAAATCGAAACCTAGGCTCCTGAAACTGGCAGGTAGGTCCTGGGACATAGTGTTCCCATGGCAATCGAGAAAAGTGGCCTGTCCGGGCATGCTCAGTCGAGTATAAATGTTGTTCACCACCCCACTTCGGGCCCTGTCCCCAGAATCTTATTTTCACCTCAAAATCGTTCATTTCACAATCGATTCGATCCCTTCGATTCAATTTGTCATCTCGATACGAGATGCTTCTTCTTCCGATTTTTGTTGTCTCTGAATCACATTCGCTTTCTCTGTTGAGTCTGTTGTCAGTTTTCAGTTTTTTTGCGTCAAATTTTATGTGTTTTGCGTTCGGTCCTGTTCCGATGATAGATTTGTATTTGGCCTGTTTGCTGTCTGTGATCTTGTGGTTTGTGCATTGATCGTTGTTAACACACAGATAGCTTCCTAGCTTCTAGTCAATAGCTTCTCCATTCAAGTAGGTACTGGCCAACGGGTCATTGTTTTGTTGTATTTTAGTTTACTATATTTTTGTAACACATGAATTCGGTGGCTAAGTTGAAGTAGGCATTTTGAGAAGGGTGTTTATTGTTGCCTCAAGGTATTTTGCAGACATCCTATCTGTTGGTTTTGTGTTCTGGTTTGGTGCCCCACCGTTTTCAGACCCAACGCACCGCTACTGTGTCTAGCACTATTCTAGCACGAGCGGCAGCAGTTGAGAGAAGGATGCTTAGCATCGGCTGCGCTCCTAGTGGACTAGGTATAAATGAAACACCGCTGATGAAAAGTCTTCCGCCATGAGGTGCTTGGTATTTATCGATGCTGACTTGAATCCTCCAATCGGTTATCTTTTTGCTGTTTACGGAGTCGGAATATTTGTTCGTAATTTCTTTTTATGTATCTGTTTTCACAGAATTTTTGAAAGAGTTGACAAATGTCAGTTAGCCAGGTGAAAATCGTCAGCAATTTTCATAGATCTTCTATGACAGACGAACGGGCTAAATAAATGCAACAGACAAAATTGGCCGTGAAAACGGTACGACACGAAGTTGGTACACCCCCCCCCCCCTCCTCCATGAATACTGCTGGTACCGCCGCCACTGATAACCATTTAGGTATCACAGATTTATCGCTATTGGGGGACGACGGGCCGCGCCGGTGGGTTTCGAACATGACCATCAATACGTCTAAATTTTGGTTTATTATCCAAAATTTAGAAACTGTTATTCCCGGGCCTGCTCCAGTACTCGATTTAGGGCTTTCCTAGGAGGAGGACGAGGGGCAGAAAACAGTGATCTACGGAGAGGGGGCATCTATACAGGGAAATAATGAACCGTTAATAATTTGCAGCGTTTTTACCTATTTTGTTGCTGTAATTTGGAAGGCAGTTTGGCATGGAGATATTATTTAGTCGTACAAAATCAGAGCTCAAACCCTACGGTACGCACCAGACTGTGGGCTAGTGTACCTATAGGTTGTGAACGAAGATTACGTTCCATCTTGGTTTACTAGGTATGGCTTTACTTGGTTTACTGGTATGGCTCATATTCACAACAAAATGCCTGCGTACCTTATGGCCAATGACCCAGTATACCAGCATTCAGCTTCATGGTAGTAGGGCAGTGTGAATAATAATAACAGCGCCGAGGTAGATACCTCGATCCTTCGAGATTCGGCAAATATGACTGTAGCTGTGCGCCTAATTTTGCGGAATATCATCAAGGCACATAGCTCTCTTTCGGCCAGAAAATGATTTCATTTTGACCCACATCCACATTACCTATCACCAACACGATTTTGATTGAACAAGGACCCTTCTGATGATACGCATTGTGGTAAAATAGTTTTGATTTACCTGTGCTAAAAATCTACTGGGCTCAGTCCTCATATCGAAAAAGTAGGTTAGGTATTGATAATATTGATGGTCATAAGGTTTGGCTACTGATGGGTTCAACGAAGTAGGTACCTATGACAGTGTTATGATAAACGAGGCAGAGGTATATTTTGGTGATGTGACTTAATTCCATGCCAGCCGAGCAAAGAAATCATCCATGAATAACTGTAACTATACCTAACCTTGGTTAGCTCGTATTTAGGTACCTATATACCTACTTATTTAGGTTTTTCCCCTCCAGATATTCATGGTAGTGACATATCCGGACATGGAAGAGGTCAAGGAGGAGGTCGGAACGGCATTCGATAAGAATACCGAAGTGTTTTGTCCTTCGGAGGGACAGCTGTAGGTTACCACAAAAGCAACGCATTGTAAGGGCAAGCAGTTTATGGTAGAATCTCGTCTGTAATGGGATGAGGGGGAGAGTGATAAAAGTTTTTTCGTCGTCCGATCCGAAGCTCAATCGAAGGGAGGTGGACTGTGGAAGAAGTGCCTGGTAATATGTTTTGAAAAGACAAGGGAGAGAACAACTACACAGTCGAGAGTAGGAGAAGGAAGTTTATGGGTTGAAGAGATCACTTTGAGTGTAGAGTAATGCTCTGTCGACTGATCAAGTGGGAGCAACTCCCCTTCCTCACCCACATCACTTCTTCGTGCCTTGTGCATCCCTTCTACGTGGTCTTGAGGCACATGAAGACGAACGGGTGGGACATAGTGGTAGGGAGCGACGAAAGGTCGATAGGATTGAAGACGGTCAAACTGGGCGGAGCTTAGTTCCGATTGGCCCAAACTGAGCCACGCCCCTTAACTCCGGCGCCTCCCCCCACCCCGAGGCACTGGCTACCCCCACCACGATTCTTCATCGGCGACCACAGTCTGTGAAGTGTCGTTGGTCGGTTTGGATCATGCAAATAGTTTGACTTTGATATCCTATCATTTAGAAATGTTGACAGACGTGAGCACTCGGGTATCTACCGGCCCCCTTTATTCCAGTCATCACCAGATAGCCAAATCCGTAAGTACCATTGTCTTGTCAAAAACCCTTTCGACGTCTTACGTCCGCACTACACACACTCAGGGGTCACATCCTTGAAATTACCACTTTATCGACAACAGTCATTACCTGGGACGTCCTCAGATGATACTGTATCGCCCACATAAGTGCCGTGTTACAACCTACATTTATCACTTCCACTCCGAATAACTTTAAACCACAAAACGTGCAAACAATACTTCTCAACTCTACATAAGATCCATGTCCCTACAATGAAGGAATAAAACACGCCACATGATTAAAAAAAAATAATATGATGAATGTAAACTATCAACGATCTCCTAGTAATCATAAGTACTGATGTTCTCTAGTGTTGGACTTCAGTTGCCTACCACAACAAGAAACAGGGTTTCTGGTAACATCACCTATACCTATACCAAGAGGTATAGGTAGCTTATGGGCAAATTGGCACCGACACCACTCTAATGCCAGCTAATAACGAAGTACGGATTTAAAAAAAAATCCTAATAGGGGGAGTAGGTTATTATCCTAATACAGACAGTTCTGAATACTGCAGATCAAGTTTAGACATTCTCTGTAAATTTCATCAATGTGGGTTATAAACTACAAAGATACCTAATGTTAAATGTTACATTGTTATATTACGCATTCCTTTGTCGTGGTGCGAATTAATTTAAACTCTTGTGACCGCAATATGATTGTAAATATTCAGACAGGTACTATCTACGAATGTTGATAGTTGAAGCTACCCTGAAAATATGTTTCTAATCAAGGAATACCTAATAATTGTATTTACTGAAATAGTGTACTGAAACTACCTAGCAGTATGATAGTCAATATTCTAATTAGCCTATCTAGCAACTAGCCTATCTAGTCAACTAACTAGCCTATCTAGCAATATGATAGTCAATATTCAGGTACATATCCACGATTGTTGATCATTGAAACTATCCTGAAAGTATGTTTCTAATCAAGGAATAATTTTATTTATTGAAATAGTGTACAGATATCTATCTTCGATTGTTGATCATTGAAACTACCCTGAAAATATGTTTCTAATCAAAAGGAATAATTTTATTTATTGAAATAGTGTATTTTTATGTTGGTAGTGTTCGAATTTTCATAGAAGGTACCCACCAAAAAACCCGCAGCATGTTTATTTATTTCCATGTTTTTGCTTTTATTTTTTCGGAACGCTGTGTGACCAGATTAAGTAAACTTAACACAGACAGAAAGAAGAGTTTTCGAACGTCATTGCAATGGGTCCACGTTTTTAGCTCGTACATGAATTGTTGACTTCTTTTGCTCATGCGCGGAACAATTTTCCGTTGTTTAGCATTTTGATCGGATTAGTATCTATGGAACCGTCTGAGAACTATTTAACCCATACGAGGAATTCATATTTCAGATCATAGTACGATACCCGTTTTTCAATAAGTACAGACCTGAATGTTTCAAGCGTACCTGCTACACACTTTTGCCGAGATACAACAATGTAATAGCAGATTGTTTATCTATATAGTTGAGATCTATCTGTGGTGGAAGCAGCGTTTTTTGCTTTGTAATTCAGTCAACTCGAAGCACTTTTCCGTTTTCTTATTCAGGTTGGTTTGAAGGGCGGACAGTCGGAAAGAGCGCCGCGAACGTTGTCTAGAAAAGTGAACAATTCACGCAGCTCTGAACCTGGTGATTACGCGCAGTTAAGTTTGACTCGATTGAATTGCAAATCCTCCGTTTCCTTTCAAGTAACGTCGGCTACAGCTGATTTTTACTTCCAACCGTCAATTCTGACATGAATCAATTTCCCAGTAGAGCATTCATACCAGTCAGCGAGCATTCGTCGGGTTAGGTATAATATGTATTAAAATAATATTTGAAACAAAACGAATTTCCATCCATCACTAAATCACATTCACCGAATGGCTTAAGTAGCAAGCAAATCCAACTTATATTTGCACCCATAATCACATAATCCGACGCTTATTAATACATACTGTGTGGACACACTGCAATTTTCACTGTTAATGTCTAATAACACTTGAAAAAAATCAGCTCTTGAAGCCAAATCCTGTATACAAGAGGCTAATGACGTACCTACCGCGTGCAGCCTTATTGGTTATAATGAGAGGCCGTTTACTAAGAAAATAGCTTTTATAATAATTATAGTTCGCTACGTGATTGATGTATTCGCGCAGTTAAACAGTAATAAGGCATAAAATCATGAATGCGGGCATTAAGTAGTCGCATTAAGAGCTTTTATCCGGTATTACAATCTTCAACGCTGTGGTAATTTTATATGGTACCCAGGAGTAGGATCATATTGCAGCTATTAATTTAGCCTCAATTGTTATAGAGTAATAGGTATCGAACAATTTTTTAGCCTGTTGTTCATTTGTCGAACCCATTTCATTGTTGGGCAATAATAATGGCGCAGTATGGGTTCTGAAAACGGATTTGTATTCTCTAGCGTCCCATGCAAGTGCGTATTAAGCCAATTTTTAAAAATGTTCAAAATTTGAACCAAATGTTTTTGGAACAGTGAGCAAAAAATTTTTGCACACTTTTTTAACCAATTACCCAGAATTTTACGTGAATACTGATGAGAAATCCGTTTTTCGAATTGAAATATCTAGCCCCATTTCTCAAATGAGAAGTAGAATAAAATTGATTCATTTTGGTGCTGCCACGTGGTGGCGGATTTTGCAACTAAACTCGTTGCATTTAGCCTTAAATTCCATCTCACTTGGGATTCAATTAGCCACCTACTCATCATGTTCTACAGCGTAAATCAAAGCTATATAGAAACTGACGTAAAATAGGAACTTATATTATTTAAACAATAAGAGACTAAACGGTTGAATCAAATAGGTATTTTTAAATTTTACCAACTTTTACTGGGTGCCATGAAACACATTGGTCGCATACTCGTAATTTCTAAGCTATGTTAAGAAAAATGCGCGAATCAGATCAAGCTGTGAAAATATGAATGATCTAGCCGTACTTAAAACTAGATGTAGTACACCCATTTTGAAACTCAAATATCTACCCGATTTTTCTTAGCCTTTCGAAAACCTTCACATTCGACCTCCATATGATTAATCCTCACGTCACATGATTAATTCATCAATCTAATGATTAGACAAGGATGACTGCTCTCTGTTCATTAGATGCATATTGGTTTGGAAGGATTGAAGCTGGATTTTTCCCGAGTTTGGCGTAATTCCTCCCATAAATAACTGATAGCGATGCAAGCTTGGTGCCTATAAAACGTTACCTATAAAAAAAAATTAGAATGGGGCAAAAAGAGCATCTGGGTACTGGGTACAAAGTGCATGCCGAGAAATTCACGTGTTGCTACCGTGTACATGGTTGAATGGATGGTTCAGTTCTACTCAATCATGTAATACTAATTTATTTCGTTGAATCAGACCAATAAACATTTATTAGTTTGGTAACCCGAATAAATGCAGAATGGAGCTTCGCTATTAAAAAAAAAGATGATATTGGAATGGGGGAGGGGATTGTTGGTACTTACAGCAGTGGGCGAATTCTTTACGGGCGATTGGTCGAGCTGACGAGGCCCCGTTACGGGCAATTTATCCCTGAAGCTGTTGGATTTCTTCATTCAATTGATGTCCCACGAAAAAATAGACGTAATGATCCACTACGCTTTTGGCGCTGAAAACAGTCAACTCATGTCAAAAGGGAAGTAGGTACGTGAGTAGTTACTGTTTGGAAATGCGTTTTCGTACTGTTTAATTGTGTTGCACACATGCTTATGGCATGATTATTCAAATATCAAGTTTAATGTTTTCACTCGTCTTGATCACCATTCTGGTAATATCTTAATAATTAAAATAGGTGTAAGTATACGAAAGTTTGGTAGCAGTGAGCAGAAATATTGAGCGTTTCAAATCTATGAAGTAAACCAGGATATTAAACGAAAATCTACGGAGAATTTCACGGAATTGATGTTTTAGTTTTGGTAACACTCATGAGATCCTATGTAACTATTGCATTTAGGTAACATTGGGATAAAAATTAACTATTACATGTAATGACAGTAATGGGAAAAAGTTAGCAAACATTGGGTTTGTCTGTAAGTATAAGCGTATAACGCAACGGAAATGCCTGTATATTTATGATGTACTTTCTGCGTAGATCACTGTTCTCTGTGGTCCTTACCTACCCTCTTTATCCCCCAAGGAAAGCCCTAAATCGAGAACAGTTACAGTTTCATAAAAATGCGCGGGATTCAGTAATTCAGTAATTAATTTATTCATTAATTTATTAATTTATTCATGAAGCATAGCGTTTGCTCATGTTACAAAAGTAACTATCAACAAAATCCGAAAGAGCCTTCATTCTTCAAATGACATAATATCACAGAACAACCAACTCGACTTCCTACAGCCTTCCGTGATTACAATCAGGTGTTCCTTAGCAATGATATCTGGGCCGGATTTATACCGTTTGATTCACGATCATGTTGACGAAGCTTTTCGTTGCAAAACGATCGGCTGGACGCACAATGTTCCGAGTGGTTCCAAATAAGTTCGAGACCATACCGTTCAACTGAAAGTTTTCGAGCTAAGGCGTTTTGAAAATTTCAACCTCTATTTTTTACCCCTTAGAGATGACTGACAGTAACGCCGAGCTTTGCGGAACAACTAGACCCCAAATGAGACCTACAAACTAAATCTCATTCATTCTGGTTCATGGTATCTAAAGAAAACTGCGATGTACGGTGGACGGACAGAAATTTTTGGTTTATATTTTCAATAATGACCTTTGGAATCGAGCATGATTAATGAAATTTGGTTTGTAAGTCCCATTTGAGTCTAGTTTGCCTGCGAAGCTCGGCGTTACTGTCTGAAAGGGATGAAAAATAGGGGTTGAACTTTTCAGAACGCCGTAGCTCGAAAACTGTCAGTAGAGGAGTAGGTATGGTTTTTTAAAAATGTTTTTAAATGATCTCAAACTAAAGAATTTTTTGAGACCACCCGGATTGTATGACTAGCCGTTCGTTTGCACCGAAAAGCTTCGTCAACATGATCGTGAATCAAACGGTATAAATCCGGCCCAGATATCATTGCTAGGGAGCACCTGATTATAATCACAGAAGGCTGTAGGAAGTCGAGTAGGTTGTTCTGTGATAATATTACTCGTATTTCATTTGAAGAATGATGGCTCTTCCGGATTTTGTTGATAGGTACTTTTGCAACTTGAACAAACTTTATGCTTCATGGATAACAACAAATAGTTATAGCGCTGTGTAATAATTTGAAGCATTTTTTATTCCATTTTCGGATTCCACGTATCTTGAAACGGAAACCATCAAATTTGGGGGGGGGGGGGGGGTAAAATTTTCATTTTTTTTGTTGTCATGCTCATTTCCAAAGGTTCATTGTTGAAAATAATAAACCAAAAGAAATCTTCGACTTGTTTTACTGGAAAAGGGGTTTTAGATGTTGGACTTGAATTTTACCTACCTAAAAATAAAAATAAAATAATAGGAACGTAGGTACGTATTACCTACGTAGGTATATAAGGAATGTAGGGGTGGATTCAGATTCTCTAAAACGGATTTGCTTCGAAAACATTTTCAAAAATTCAAGTAAGTACCTACCTACTAGATTCAATTTTGGTCCCAGCAATTGCTTAATTTTGTTACTTTGTGAAGTTCCCATGAATCTCGGGAATGGGACAACGATCCCCATAAAACTCGTTGGAGGGGGGGGGGGGGGGGGATTCCCATAAACTCAGCAAACTCCCCTAAAATGGAGGATCCCTATCTTCAAATCTTCAAACGAAGACAGTGGTGCCACGAATGTTTCCACACTGGAACCAGTAGCCAATATCCCTTCGTCTTATTTACTTATTACTGAGGTCCCCCATGTACTCAGCGATCCTACGTAGGTATCGTTTTCACTCAATATCCCCCCCCCCCCCCTCCATTTACCTTTGACCGACCCTAAATTTCTTATGTATCTTTTCTGGACCAAAACAAGTTCGACCTCAAAAATGTTAGCCGTTTCTGTCATTGAGTGGCCCCCACCCAACCTTTGAAGTGCAAAAAGTGATGGTCTGCTTTTCCCCCTGATTGCACTTCCTTCTGCGGAAATCTGTAGGTGATGGAGTGGTGAGGTTAACGAGAAAACAGGGGCGTGAATGGTATGCGAACGACGCAAGTCGGATTGGAAAAACGGAGTTGGGAGCCTTGGAAACTTGAGCTACCTTCTTTGATGAGCCGTGAAACGGACGCCGGCCACCGCGTGAGAGGTTAACAACATCTTTATAGGCGGAGAGCTCTGCATGCGAGCTTTAACTGCCCCTTTCCTCAATCAACCTTACAAACTCCGAAGCCTCGAGTTAACCTTCTATCAAAAAATAGGTAAATATCAAACGTTTGACTAGTTCGTGGTAGGTATCTACTCACACAACTTGAGTACTCAGTACCCTTCCCTCTTCAGGAAAGGGTTTTTCAAGTTCAAAGTACCAGTCATGTAGAATGACGGTATAAGCGAATTTTCGAAGTAATGTATCTATTTTGAAATTAGTGGCGTACCCATTGCCTCGAAAACTTTATCACAGATTAAAATTTAAATCTTCAAGGATGATATCAACCACAACAGTAACAAACAAATACAGCAATAACAGATTAAACGGAATCAAACATGAATAAACAGTTAAATAATATTACGTTTATTTGATTACAAACGAGCAATGTGTATATTTCTGAAATAGGTATATGAATGTGGAAAATATGTCTTTCGTCAAAATAATCCCTTTTTCTGTCGTGAATCACAACCCTACACAATAACAGGTGAATAAATACCTATATATTTTAGCCCTTAATACCAATTTTGACCCCCCCCCCCTCCTAATCAAAATTTGACACCTATTCTGTATGAAAACAATGAAATGGTATTTTTCTGTCTTTACTCATCCTTCCATTCCACTTTCAGTGATGGTATATCGCAATTTTAGCCGTTTTTACCAATTTTTTACCCCAAAAACAAACTAGACCCCTTAGAATTTTTGAAAATAGCTCATCTTCGAACTCATCCTTTTGTATGTCAATAAGAACATTTAGGCGAAATTTGGGATTTTTATCACGTACTCAAGGTCAGATATCGTCTGGAGTGACACATAAATAAATATATATAAATATACGTATAAACTGTGTTAAAATCCAGAGGTGAACTCAGCATGCACTGGAACGGGTTTGCCTATGAAACAATTTCAAAAATGTATGTTCTGAAAATTTTGGGCCCATTGCAATAACTTCATTTTCTTTGAAAATTCGCTAACACAGATGCCAAATAAATATGTTTTATTTTACAGTTAACTTACCTAACGTTCCCTGTAACATTTAGTGCTTTATTAAATTTACATTCAGCTTTGCAAAGTTATAAGCGAATGTTCAAAGAAAACGAACCCAACAACTTGAGAACATGAATTTTTGAAATTTTTTTATAGGCAAATCCGTTTCAGAGCATCCTCATTCATCCCTAGATGGTAACAAAAATGTATATGAACATATGCGTCACTCCACACAATAAACATACATGACTCCTTGGGTACATGATAAAAATTCCAAATTCGCCAAAACGTTCGTATAGCTAAACAAAAGGGTAAGTTCGAAGCTGATCTATTTAAACAATAATTCTAAGGGGTCAAATTTGAGTTTTTAGGGGACAGAAGTCGGTAAAAACTGCTAAAATGGCGAACATTTGATGGGAAATCACTGAATGTGGTATGGAAGGGTGAGTAAAGACAGAAAAATACCATTTTATTGTTTATCATACAGAATAGGGGTCAAATTTAGATTTTTGGGGGTCAAAATTGATATTGAGGGCTAAAATCAATATTAATTCACCTGACGTTATGAGGGTTAGTGAATCACGACGGACGGACTATTTCCATGATAAAACTACTTTTCTGAAAAACGGGTGGGTAAAATTTGACTTTATCAGGGTGAAAAATCGGTAAAAATAGCTAATATCACGATTATAGAAATGAAATTATAGAATTTCACGAAAAGTGGTACGGTTTCTCGCTATATCATCTTCTTACACAATAGCACGAATATTTCTTTGAAAATTCGCTCTTAAAACCATGCTGCATGAACGGAAATTTTTCTGTTTCCAATAACCCCCCCCCCCCCCATTCAAAAATCCTGGTTACGCCACTGATTGACATACATTAAACTATCAAACATTTCCATGGTTTTGTCTTCTCATTTGAACTCTCTTCTCCAAAGATGTTGTGATTCATATATGTAGTTGTTTATTCTGTAAAATTACTGTTTTATTTTATTTTTAATTTAACTTAATTTCTTCCGATCTTTGGTAAGTAACTTTTAATAAAAAATAGATTGTTGACCTTTTTAGAGACTACCTAGGTACTTACCTATATGTATCATCGAATATTTTCCATGATTTTGTCGTAAAATCGTGATAATTTTACCCCCTAACATTTTCATCAAGCAAAACTGATTAATGTGTCAAACTACCCGTCGCTTTTTTCGGTTGCTTCAACTTCATTTAACTATACTAATTATAGGCAACTAGGATTAAAACCAACTCAATTTTTGATCTTTTTAGGGAATATTTTCCGTTGTTATGTCCACAAATTACAAAGGTACATAATATGAACCTTTGTTATGTACACGTTGTTGTGTACACAATCTTTCATAATATTAAGTTCTTGAACTTTGAGACCACCCGGAGTATTGCACGTCCAGCCGTTCGTTTGCACCGAAAAGCTTCGTCAACATGATCGTGAATGAAACGGTATGAATCCGACCCAGATATCATTGCTAGGGAGCACCTGATTATAATTACGCATGGCTATATGAAATCGAGTTGATTGTTCCGAGGGATTAGATACCTATTTCATTTGAGGAATGATGGTTATTTTGGATTTTGTTGATAGCAACTTCTGTAACTTGAACCAACATTATACTTCAAGAATAACAACAAATAATAATTAATGATAGGATTCTTTATTCCACTGCATATAGATTTGTGAAATGTGATTGCCCGGCCGGCTCCAGTACTCGATTTAGGGCTGTCTTGTAGGAAGCACGAGTATTGACCACAGAAAAGTGATCTACGCAGAAGGGGCATCTATACAGGTAAATAGTAAACCGTTTTGTAATAATTTGCAGCGTTTTTACTACAGGAGGGACCTGTATGAAACCACTCCCCTATTCTCTCCTACCAATGTAGATCACAATCAAACGGGGTACTATGAAGAATTGTGTTTAAATAGCATTTCAAGTTTGCCCATGGGCTGATGTTCGATTGTTCAGATTTCTAGCAGCCGAATGTCGGTTCCTTCACGTAACCCGTAGCTAAACCGGCCTAAATAACGACGCAAGGCGACAAAAATACCACAACCTTTTATTCGGCCAAGTAATCTTGATATTCATAATTTTTTTCCAACTTGATAAAGAAAAAAATTAGGTAGTCGAACGTTGCAGTTCGCGAAAGCAGTTCGCATATTAATTTCCAGTATACGTTTCGAAAATGAAACTGACTTACACACATATAAAGACATCCTTATTGTCGCTGTGTACAAAAATTCGTATTGGATCGTAAAAAGTAATTGCGGGCCATTGAGTCCCGCAGAAGGAGTTTGGTCGAGGGGAAATCGATGTGTTATCACGTGATCTTGATAGAAACCAGTGTGTAGGTGGAGAGGGGGGAGTCGGTATGCGCTGGGCGCCCGGCCACTGAACGAAATGTGTTGAGTTTCTGTTGTTTTTAAGATCGGACGAAATATTACGAAGGTGGGTAAGTGATATTAATAGGAATAATCAGAGACATTTTAGTCATTTCCATGAATTTGAGCCGTTAGGTACTCTATATAAAATCGATAATTTTATCTTGATAAGTTGCTCTGTTACGACAAAAACAGCCCAACGTTTAGCGTACAAGGAAATTATAATTTGGTACAGGTTTGGACCGACATCACGGTCTTTTCCAGCCTGTTATAGAGTACTTAGTATACAGGTACTGACTGTGTAGTCCTCAGCGTCAAACATTTGGTACCTAGGTGTTTCAAGCTTCCATGCACAGGTGATCAACCTCTTTATTCATAACATTCATAGCTAAACATTTTATTCCTCAAAGTTATAGGTGCTTTTATAAATATGAAACAAGTTGAGGTTATTATTTTCTTTATAAAATCAAAAAGTGGTCGAAAAAACTCGAATCTGATGATTCATAAATATGGTAATGGAGGTTTTTACTAAAGTGGAAACTTGAAGCACCTTTCTAATTTATGATGAGGACTGCTCAGTACTTACTACTGGAATGGAGGAGACCTTGATGTTGGTTGAAACAATACATAATTTACCTATGTACCAACGAATGTAAAAATAGGTAGTCCCAATCGCTCAACTTGATTCTCAAAATAGAAAATTGTTTTCCATACCTACCTGTTAGAATAGTGGCATACCGTTGGGTTAAAGTTGAATGTACAAGTCAAAATATTAATTTTATATTTGGGAAATCAAACTCAAACCGTTGGCATAGGAATTTTATTTTTAGCCGAACTTGTTGACCCAATTTTTGTTGTTAGGAACGTGGTTTGAATAATATGAGTTTGATTCCTCATACAAACAGCTGATCAATAATCACCACAATTCAATGTGTTCGAAGAATTTGGGACTGAGGTATTATCTTTGCTTTAACAACTTGGAACGCCTTTCTCATCCCCGCAACTTTCGGAAATTCCCCTTTCCAATTCATTAAGGGAATGCCTCTTGCAATATTTAGCCTTACTAAGACTCGCGTTTGTCACAACACGCAAACCTACAACCGTCCTGAAAAACTACATGTAAAAATGCATCCCGTCCACCATCTTCCGCGATATTTTCCTCACCGTTCCCACAGGGCGAGAGAGAAATGAAAATCCGAAATAACGGGGTCGTCGCGTGTTAACATTTCCACATGGCGTTAAAAGAATATTTGTATTAAAATAATTGCGGAGGTGTTATAATTAACTAAAATCAGTCAATAATTTTTTTCGCTCTAATACCGGGTTGGGGTAAAAAAAATACTAGTATTCGAGTTTACGTAATGAAAACCCTTCTAAGCGTCATTTGGGTAGTAGAAAGTCTATATTTCAAAAAATATATTTACCTAATACTAATTGTCGAAGACCTTCATAATATAACGCTATCACTATGATATAACTTTACTTGTCAATTACTTACCTCAGGGTTTTATAATTGAACATTATTCAGTTAAATAACAAATCAACGATAAACAAGTGTCAACATTTGATTAATTTATGAATAAGGCGTTTTACGATAATTTACTATAGCACTGTACAAGATGGTACAAGTACAACATCGGTTGGAATTGAGAATTGTATTACCTACCTATTAATTTCCTCAAACTAGGGACTACGGTATCAGCTAGGTAGCAATTAACACAACTGAGATGAGTTTTGGTAGTCTGCTTGAGGGGACCAGGCTATCAAGTGGATATTATTTGAGTTTTTCAAGTGCACTCGAGAGGGGGTTTTCTTGAAGTGTTGGAAGCTGCAAGAAAAAAAACCCTTTGAGCAACCTGAAGCTCCAGGTTGTTTAGACTGACAATATTCCCACTGGATTAGATCCGGCCAATTTGGAACAAGGATGGTGCACTGAAAATTCTTCTGTTGTTCAGTAGGTCTTCAAATCAAGATTCTTAACAAAAAGATTTTTAAGAGTTATCCTCGCTTTCAGTGAATTCTTGTTTAATTTAGTGGGATCCGATTTATTCATATTTCAGGCAGTGGTTTGATGACCTATAATAATATGAAACAAGAATAGCTAACGATGAGAATCACTATGATATGCCGCAGAATAATTTATTGTGAGTGTTTTCAAGTGCGTGGGTATAAATCAGAATTTAAATGTGTTGGCTCTTCCATAAGCCAATCAGATCAAAATTCGGTTGCCAATTTTCACCGACTGTTTTCAAAATAGCGATCAACGCAGACCGGTATTATTTTAAGGACAGAATAAAAGATGAATGTTGTTGAGATGTATCGTGGCGAAATGACGGGACGGTTGAAGGGCGGGAGCAACGGATATGCGATGACTCGCATAACAGTTCATTCTTGAAGGTGGTCAGGCTATTTGACATTGTAAAGAGGGAATAGTAAAGAATCTCCAACACTTTTTTAAATGTCGACCCATGTTAAGTAAATATGCAAAATATTTATTATATAGCAACTTTAATTCCCGTGTAAAAAAAAAGAAAAAAGGGTCATGATTTGAAATGAAGCTTTCTAAAGTTTTACCCAAATCTAAGTATTGTTGGGGAGCTATCCAGATGCCTCCATAGGGCTGATGAGCTGGAAGACATGACCTTAGGCTGTTGTTAGGTTTTGTACCGTGCTTATCATTCATTTCTTCGTTCTTCACAGTAAGTTCTTATCAGATCGCAACGTATTTAACCCGGGGGACCATACCGGTAAAAGTGTGACCATCTCTCGGCCCGACTCTACAGCCCATCGATTAGAAATAAAATCAAGTCAGTTGTTATGATTTGGCGTTGATTGGATTTTACATTCCGAAAAAAAGGGCTTGACGTGTCATGGATACGGGGAGGTTTCTGACTCGGGCCCTCGTACTCGTGAATAATGGAGATAACAGTGAATCTGAATTTAATATGGCATCATTGAAACAACTCCTGTACCTACGGTGTCCACAGTTAGGTACTCCTTTTGGGAGTACATTCCTACTTTTTGAGTTTGGGTCCTCCCATATTTTTGAACTCATAGATAGATAGATAAGAGAATTTATTCATCATTTGTACAGAGTATGATAATGGTGAAAATATTCAAATGAATAATATTACCCAACTGCAGGCTAGGCCTGCGGTGTTGGGTAAGAGTCGCTATTTAGCTTAAAATATGCTAGGTACCTATTATAGTAAACATAACAATTTAAGATGAATATAATCTAGAAACAAAATATGAAAAACTAAAGATATACTACGCTTCTAAAGTAAATATCGAAGGAAACACATCCTTTCATAATCAGCCAAGAGAAGGTTAACTTTTTGTATGAACTTCTCTTATAATCAGTTGGATGTCTCAGCTCATGATTGATATACTTATGGAGAACGTGTAGCAAATAAAGTGGGCTTCTGATGGTCAAAACTAAACGAGGCTTAGGATTTACAATATTGCTTTGTAAAATAAATCTGGTGGGATGCAATATTGGTCTGTCAGAATGAAGCAAGGTTGGGTGCCTATGAAAGAAAAGTAAAATGTTTTTAGCAAGGAGCTGCTTAACAGTAAAAATACGTAGATTCCTGAAAAGGTCAGAGGATGGGGACCTACGGGTTACTCATCAAAAGGAAGATAAGATGCTACTTTTTTGAAATGGTACTCCCAAAGTTCTACTTTTATAAGTTGTAGGGCAAACCCATATATTTTCGATGAAATTCTTCAACATCGATGTAAGGTAACATCGTTCGATATAAACATAATTTTTTTCCACTCCACTGTAGAAGAGTGAAGTGGAAGAAGAAGCAGGACCTTCGTTATCACGGTGGTACGATCTAATCATCCGGCAATGAGATAATCAAGGAGGGTTTCTGTTCCACGGTTTCTTTCTGTTTGCATATTTTTGTGTCTAAAATGAAGCGTTTTCGCAGGAATCTTTGTTACCACCTACCTTGCTGTGAGAGTTCAGTTATATTATTTAGTTTGAAACGATTCTATTTTGAACGTTTATTTTATAAGATTAAATACAAAATAGGTTGATAAAATTTGCGTTACATTTCTTAGAAGGTCCTTATTTTTGTTTCAAAATTACGGTCACCGTACCTTTACCCCATCTCTTCATCTATACCTACCCCACCAATCCAGCTCATAGATGAAGAGTCCGCAATGAATAGATCATACCATAGGAGCTAATGAATAAGAATCTGTTCACCCAATTCAACAAAGAACGATGGCTTCAGGAATCCTCGTGAGTCCCGACTATTAAGTCACTTTGTGAATGTAAAGGCGTTCGGCTGTCGGTAAAAACGCACCCCTCCGACCGCCAATTTGCCGGGAGTGGCAGTTGGCGGAACAAATGCTACTTTTCTCTCTCTCGTTCGTCTGTTATAGTTTTTTTTCTTCTACCGCAAGATCGGCCACTTCCTCGCGAGGTTTCAACAAGTTAACGCGCTTTTCAAGATCACTCAGTTTGTTGTTGAGGTGATCGTCGCTTAATCGACAGTTTGCGTTTTCTTGTGGTTTGTCTGAATGCCGATACGACTATATTGTTTAGGTGTACAGGTTAAGACACAACTTTTATTTCTTGTGTTTAACTAACACTCCAACAGTATATTTTGTCCTTACTTACATACTTTTGTTTAAATGGGCAAATATTGCCAGATTATTCTCATTAATTATTTTTAATACCTTTGGAATCGAGCATGAACATTTTTTTTACGGCTTACCCAGACAGTATTTCAGGCTGTAAATCGGGCCATGGAAGTTTTTACGGCGTTGGATTCGATTTTGAGCCAAATAACGCAAAATTCATGCAAGTTCTACAGTATAATAATAGGTAACATTGTAACTGTTGAAGAAACCAGTATAACATATTATACTGAATATTTTGCCCGGCCTTAATATTTTATGAGAGGAGAGGCGACCTCGGAGGGTGCCTTGCTACTCCAAGCGTTGTACCAGACGCGTCACAGACTTTTTTCAGGATGAGTGAAAATCATAAATGATTGCAAACCATATTTGAATGCAACTCTCCTTTCTTCGCTTCTTCACTTTCGAATAAATTGGTAGTCCGATTGCTCGCATCTGAAAACATGGAAAATTCTTACAAGATATCTTGAAGAACACCCAACCGGTTGCACATCCAAGAGCCGAGGTACAAAGCACCGAGCATTCTACTTTGGCGGGCAAAATGGATATCAATCCTTTTTGCGGCTCTTGGTGGGTGGATTTTCACAACAGGGTTTTGGGGTAGGTGTGTGTGTGGGGGGGGGGGGGGGGGGTAACGATTGCTAACTGTGAGCGCACGATTTTGATTTATTATTTTCAATAATTAACCATTGGAATCGAACATGAAAACGCTGCAAATCCCTGCACAACGGTTTATTATTTTGTATAGAATACCCTTCCGTTACAGATCACAGCTCTCTGTATAGATAACCCGTCTATATAATATAATATGTACTATTCTATACATATTATATGTAGATCGCAGACCCTCCTTAGGTTAGTACCTAACCCCTTACTCGTTACTAGGTACCTACCTAAATCACGAGTTAAATGTTGCTAAAATAATTCTGCCGATGACAAACAGTACCTAACAAAAAGAAACACACATAATGAAGTTCTGAAAAGAAATTGTTGATGAGGAGTGAAAAAGGTAGAGCTACTCTTAACACACCAACCCGAAACCTAAGTAAGTGACTCCGATACCATCGTCGGTCCCGTTATTTCGTCAACTTATCTTGTCCCAATTTTGGTTTATTATTTTCAATAATGAACCATTGAATCGAGCAAGAAAAAAAAATCAATCGCTGAATTTTGTCAAGAAAAATCAAGAAATGTGAAGTTATTTTTATGTTGTATGGAGATACCTACTGCAAAAACACAAACGGTGGGTACAGCTTCCGT
The DNA here is from genome assembly GCA_954871275.1 of Leptopterna dolabrata. Classification (NCBI taxonomy): domain Eukaryota; kingdom Metazoa; phylum Arthropoda; class Insecta; order Hemiptera; family Miridae; genus Leptopterna; species Leptopterna dolabrata. The sequence continues at coordinate 18,222,305 of OX940982.1, read as the reverse complement.
ACAAGTACGCAACCACGAGGGACATTTTATGTCTTAGCGCCCCATCCCGCACCCACACCAAGTACTTCGTACTTAATTGTTTTGGTCACCTAGTCCGAACAGCCTTCAGTCCCAATTACTTTGGATTAGCCGGACTCCACTGTATTATGTACGTAAACATTCATTTAAACAATCACGCTCATACCGCAGCTTGTTGGCCACGCAGTCCGCAGTGGTTAACGTAGTATGGTTAGGTAAATCGAGAGCTATCCAACGAGTGGTGAACGATTTTTGTACGATGATAACTGGCGAAGATAAAGTTCCGTAGCAACGAATCGGTTGTAAGCGAAAATCATCAGAAATATTTTCGTGACGTTGTTTCCATTGCATGTCTCCGTTGCATGTCCCGCGTTTCATTTTCGAGTTTATGTAGCAAAGTAAAGACATAAAATGTCAATAAAGCTACCAACCATTTTGGAAAAAGATTAGGTAATAGAATATAGAAGTACTGCATAGCCCCCAGGAACCAATCTTGAGCCCATTGGGTGACTCCAAATAAATATCTTTAGTTTTCCTCAATAGTCTTTGGAAATGCTACTTGTGGTACCTATTGGAGGTCTACGAACTGTACTGCTTCGAGCTGAAAAATGTTAGTTCCAAATTGAAAATTGGGTGGTACTTACATAGTGCTTTTATGGAATTTCAAAAATGTATATGCATTATCAGGTCAAAGTACCACCACTGGCTGTGCTATTCGCCAAAATTAGCTTTTAATGGATCTTCTGTTTTTTTCACGGTCCCTGTAAATTCAATAGATGGATAGTTGTATCAGAACATATTGTTACCTAGTCATGCAGTTGTAAATAATTTGTTTGTGAAGGAAATATATGGAGGAGGTGCTAACGAGGCGATCGGAGTGATGCGATAAAGGGTTGTTCCAGTTTTGACAGGAAGGTTGTATTGATTGTTAATTGACAACATAATGCGGAGGGCTGCGGGTTTTAGACAAAACTCCTGCGGCGCTGAGGTGTAAACAACTAGAGGGGTTAAAGAATCATTTATGTCCAAACAAACAGAAGGGGGAAGATGCTTGTGAAGATCAACGGCGGTGATCAACGGTGGTGATGGGCGATCAGTATGTTTCTGGCGTCAAATTGTGTACTCAGCGGAAAATGTCGCACTGTCCTACACGCAAGATAATATGATCAAATTGTATGGTATGACATACAACTCTTCACGCTCTCCAAAACTATGAACATAGTTATAAACCTTGTTGCTGGATTGAAGAATATAAGCGCAATGTGTCTGTTTCATAAATAAGAATCCTGTAAATTTGATTTTTTTCGTAAAAATTATTTTCCTCGATTGAAACAAGTGGAACCATAATATTTATTATCCAAGCAAGTTATTAACATTGTGAAGTATGGAAGTAGGGTTGGAACATCGAAGCAAGTACATCGATGTTACAACCGATGTCAGCGTCGGTCACCAAACATCGAAAGTCTAAAGCATCTTACCTCCACCGTAGATGTTTTTCTACATCGATATTATCGGCGTCTAACATCGATGTTATCATCGATGTTGGAATACCTTTATAATCGCCCTACCTATATGGAATACCTATCATCAGAATTTCTTCTTTTTTGTTGAAAAAAGGTACCAAAGTATAAACAAAATTATGAAAAATGATTCATTAGAAAATTCAGGTTGTATAAATAAAACACATAGATCACCTTGCTGTAAATATTTTATTCTTAATGAAATACCGTACCTACGTAAGTAGGTATGTACCTGAAAATTAGTTAGCTACACATAGGAAGGATAATGCTTCTTCCCCAAGCTCTGCATAAGGAGTAGCTTGGAGGGGGTGCAGGCTTCATTCCGTTCCTCTCCTGAGTAGGTATAGTATATTGCCAGCTTTTGAAAATAGACGTTCAGCTGGTACTGACGTAGGAACTGAGCTTAAATATATCTGTGCCACCTTACTCAGGAGAGGAAACGAATGAGAAGCATCGGTCCAGTATTTTAATGGATTGATAATTCAAATATTCCTACAGAGCTTCTCATCCTTCTTTCATTTCCCCAAAATTCCATTCCTAACATAGAATGTTTCACTATTTCACAATACCATCGATGTCGATTGATTGAACATTGATATTATCGATGATATCGACAGCATCGATGTTCGATAAATGTTGAACCTCTCAACATAGATGGTAAAGCAACGAGCATCGAAGCAAAAACATCGATGTGTCGATAATACCGAACATCGATGTTACATCCCTACATGGAGGGGAAAACTTTCTTCATGGAAGAGGTATAACTACCCAATGAGAGCCATTTACCATACATTTCCAAAGGTTATCCAAAGTTATACTATTCAGTCCAGCCCATGGGTCATACATGCAGCTATAGAAATCCATATCCGAGATCCAGTGTTTTCACCCCGTTCTATTGAGAGGCTATGCCTGCAAGACTAATTTGTTATCAATTTTTAGGACAAAATTTCGTCTACGTTGAACTGGTGGAAATATTTATTTTGCTTGGAGTACAGGGAAAAGACTGGCAGCTAATGATCGGTGACGTCACGAGTTGTGAGCTTTTAAAATCGCCTTCTCTTTTGGTATATTATTTTCAGTAATGAACCTTTGGAGTCGAGCATAATTAAAAGAAAAAATAACCAAAACTTGATGTTTTCCGTTTTAAGGTATGTAGAATCCGAAAATGGAATTTAAAAAACGCTGCAAATTATTACGCAACGGTTTATTATTTACCTGTATAGATGCCCCTTCTGCGTAGATCTCTGTTTTCTGTGGTCAATACCCTCGAGCTCCAGCCAGGATAGCCTTAAATAGGGTACTGGAGCCGGCCCGGGTGTTAAAGTTTTATACAAATGCGCAGGATTCAATAATTCACTCATTAATTATTTGTAGTTATTCATGAAGCGTGAGGTAAATAATAAACTGTTCTGTAATCATTTACCTGTTCAGATGCCCCTTCTGTGTAGATAGTATAATAAACTGCTGTGTAGTAATTTACCGTTGTGTAATAATTTACCCAATAATACTTGAACGTTTGTTCAGGTTGCAAAAGTACCTATCAACAAAATCCAAAAGATCCATCACTTTTCAAATGAAATAATATCACCGAACAACCAACTCGACTTCATACAGCCATCCGTGATTATAATCAGGTGCTCCCTAGCAATGATATCTGGGCCGGATTCATACCGTTTCATTCACGATCATGTTGACTAAGCTTTTCACTGCAAACGAACGGGTGATCGTACAATGCTCCGGGTGGTCTCAAAAAATTCTTAGGTTCAAGATAAATTTAAAAACGTTAAAAAAACCATACCCTTCTACTGAAAGTTTTCGAGCTACGGCGTTCTGAAAATTTCAACCTCTATTTTTCACCCCTTAAAGATGACTGACAGTAACGCCGAGCTTCGCGGACCAACTCGACCCCAAAAGGGGCCTACAGACCGAATTTTATCAACTGTGATTCATAGTAACTAAGAAAAGTGTTAAGTACGGCGTACAGTGCACGTCCACCCGTTCGTTTGTACCGATAAGCTTCGTCAACATGGTCGTGAGTCAAACAGTATAAATCCGGCCCAGATATCATTGCTAGGGAACACCTGATTATAATCACGGATGGCTGTATGAAGTCGAGTTGGTTGTTCTGTGATATTATTCCATTTGAAAAATGATAGCTCTTTTGAATTTTGTTGATAGGTACTTTTGCAACTTGAACAAACGTTTAAGTATTATTGGGTAAATTATTACACAACGGTAAATTATTACACAACGGTTTATTATTTACTTTATGCTTCGTGAATAACTACAAATAATTAATGACTGAATTATTTAATCCCGCGCATTTGTATGATACTTTAATTCTAAGGCCGGCACCAGTACTCCATTAGGGCTTTCCTGGAGGGAGCTCGAGGGTATTGACCACAGAGAACAGTGATCTACGCAGAAGGGGCACCTACCTATACGGGTAAATTATAATAAACCATTGTGTAATAATTTGCAGCGTTTTTTTACGTTTTTAAATTGACTCAAACTAAAGAATTTTTTGAGATCACTCGGAGCATTGTCGACCAGCAGTTCGGTGGCACCGAAAAGCTTTGTCAACATGGTCGTGAACGAAACGGTACCTATAAATCCGGCCCAGAGATCATCGCTAGGGAGCACCTGACTATAATCACGGATGGTTGTATGAAATTGGGTTGGTTGTTTTCTGATATTATTTCATTTGAAGAATGGCTGTTTTGGATTTTGTTGATAGGTATACTTGCGTAACTTGAACGAACGTTATGCTTCATGAATAATAACAAATAATTAATGACTGAATTATTGAATCCTGCGCAGTTTTGTGTAACTGTAATTCCCGGGCCGGCTGCAGTACTCGATTTAGGGCTTTCCTGGGGGGAGCTCGCGAGGGTAGGTAGTGACCACAGAAAACAGTTATCTACGCAGAAGGGGCGTCTACATAGGTAAATAATAGGTTGTATAATAATTTGCAGCTTTTCTGTAGTTAAAAACTGACTCAAGTCAATCAAAGTAGGTGGAAAAAGAACTGAACTACGTACGCCAACAGTGCTGATAAAAGCATCATTATTTCATGTGCGAACGTGATGCATGTTTGACTAAATAAACCGCATTCTATCTTACACGCCTCACCTCACCACGTATCTGTTTTCTGTGTCGTGGTGGGGAGGGGACTAGGTGAAAAAAAAAAAGAACGGAAATCATCCGGAAGTAATTATCCACAAAGACAATTTTATCTGCTTCCTGCGGGCGCGGGAGGTGCCCGAATAATTGTACGACCGTTTTACCTCGTCCAAGGTTTTCACGGCTTTCGAAAAACGGAGTCCGACTATTCTGAAGTAGGCAACTAACTACCTCGCTGCTCACTATGAAAAAAAAAAAAATACCGGAAAAAAATAATGGAGCTTAAAAAAAAGAAAAAAATAATGCAAAACATTTCTTTCCTCTAGCCTTCGACGCTAATTTAGTTTTATTGAGTGACGAAAATGTGGGAAGTTGGACTGTTTTATTGCTGCTCGTTTTACGAACGAAAGATATAGATAAATGAGTAATAATATACTCAGCTGACATTGTATACGCGGTAGTCAGCGGACACGCTTACTATCAACATGTTCTATATTTGCAGCATGACTTGATGAGCGAATTTTTGGAAGTGAAGTAGGAGGTACCTCCAACCTACTGAAATATGATGACATTTTAGGGGGCTGGGGTGTCCGAGTGGGCTAGAGCATCCGATCTTTATATATTATCCTCGTTTGGGATAAAAGTGCGGCCAATCTGGTTCTCTTGTAGTAGGGTGGGCATCAATGCAAGCTTTGAAAAGCGTGCATGTGCTTACCCGTCCAGCGATTAGCTCTTCAACTTAATAATCATGTGAAGCCTACAGGGACTAAAGATTGAAATAACGTTCGAGTGAAAAGTCCCGTCGAGCCCAATGAGGTCAAACACAGGGTTATAAAAGATATTTATTTAATTTTTTATTGCAATTTTCACTGTTGCAATATAGTGGCCCTAAAATGCCAAAAATGGAAAGTTCAATCCCAAACGCTGATGATTATTGATTCAAATAATCAGTAATCATCAGATGTATGAAGTTATAGCTTTTCTGAACTTTTACTGATTTTTACGGCACGAACCCTCATTTTAGAAATTTTTAAAGGGGTTTTTAAAAAAACTGTTTATTTTTTTCTGCGAAAAAATATTTTTGACCGTTGAATTAGCATTTTTTCCCTAGATTTATCCAAATAAATATTTTGCTACCTTTTCTGCACTTTTTGGTAGTTTTCAAATAGCAAAAATGATTACAGGTTTGCCGCTGTTGTGGCTTTGCGAAATTTCATGGATTTTAAACCGGAAATACCCCGTAGTATTTTCTTCATTAATATACGTAGAGAAAATACACTTTCTCATTCGGGGATAGGTCATTCGGGTCAAAGTTATGCATTTGAAAAAATCTCGTTCTGATAAGTATAAACTTGAAAAACTGACCATCAATCTCTATAGACGCTTCTGTCTATCATACTGGCCGAAGTTTCAACAAAAGACTACAACAAAACACGCAATACCACTTTACGAGGTTGTTTGTCTTACCCGATCTAAGCAGGGAAAACACCCTTTAAAAATAAATGCCCGAGAGCCATTACTTCGGTCCAAATTATCCACAATCCCGCGAAACTAAAGTGTCAGTAATGCGAAGGAGAGGGTTTATAGCTCAAAACCTGGTTGGGGGAATGGTATCTAATTTCATATTCAAGAAAAAAATTGTTTGCTGTGCTCAACGACGTTGCAACCGAAGGATGGAAATGGATTGTTGACTTGATAAACAAACGCCGCGAGTAATGGCAAGTTTACGTAAAGACTTTTCGAGTAGAGGAAAATTGGGCTTGGAGAGCGATTTCCTACACGAGAACTTTGATACGCGACTGACATGGCTATTAATAAATTCTTAAACGGTTTACGACTGGTAAGGCTATTTTTTCGCGCGTGTTTGAGGAATTAAGTGTCATTCCAGTGGTGAGGTGGTGAGGGGAGAGGTGGGGGTGGCTCCAATTAGAGCAGGGTTGAAAGCGGGCTGAAAACTCCAAAGCTAATCCATTTGGTTTTCAACTATATCCCCAAAGGAGGTTCGCCATGAATAAACATAAGTCCTCAAACTCCGTTCTTGATAGTTTCAGAAGAAATATGGTAGGAACTGCTGTTTGAATCATTACACGAAGAAGATGGTAATTTTCGTCAATATTGGATTGTCGCGTTTACTGTGGAAACCCCCGCACCACAATTTGTCTAATAATAGAAAATTGATTAGTAAAATGGTGGGTGGTTGTAAGTAATGGGTATTTCAGTTAGTGTGGAAAACTCATCGTTCTGTACACAACTACTCCTTACTCACATAATTTTCCGCTGTCAAATGCTCAAAATCCCACATTTCTCCTCAAATTCTCAAAATTCTGTATGTAGTTCGACCATACTGTTTAGCTCTTGTTTTGGTTAATTATTTTCAGTATAAACCTTTGGAATCGAGATGGGAAAAAAAAAATTTCACCTCCCCTCAAAATTGGTTGTTTCCGTTTCAAGGTAGGTACCTACGTAGAATCCGAAAATGGAATAAACAAATTTCTGTCCGTCCACCGTACGCTTCTTTAGTTACCATGAACCAAAATGAATGAAATCTGTTTTGTAGGTCCCATTTGGGGTCTAGTTGGTCCGCGAAGGCTCGGCGTTACTGTCAGAAATGGACATGGACATGGCGTTACTGGTCAGGATGAAAAATGTGGGTTGACAATTTCAGAACGCCGTAGCTCGAAAAATCTTAATAGAAGGTGTGGTTTTTTTACGTTTTTAAGTTGATCTTTTAAGAATTTTTTTGAGACCATCCGGAGCATTGTACGTCCAGCCGTTCGTTTGCTCCGAAAAGCTTTGTCAACATGGTCGTGAATGAAACGGTATAAATCCTGCCCAGGATCATTGCTAGGGAACACCTGATTATAATCACGGATGACTGTATGAAATTGAGTTGGTTGTTCTGTGATATTATTTCATTTGAAGAATGATGGCTCTTTTGGATTTTGTTGATAGGTAATTTTGTTAAGTGAACAAGCGTTATGCTTCATGAATAACAACAAATAATTATGAATGATAGAATAATTGAATCCCGCGTATTTTTATGAAACTGTGATTCCGGGCCGGCTCCAGTACTCGATTTAGGGCTTCGACCCTGGGGGGAGCACGAGGGAAGGTGTTGACCACTGATTTCAACATTAACTAACGTTATGCTTCATGAATAACAACAACAAATAATAATAATGATTCTTGAATCTACCGCTTACATATGAAACTGCAATTGCCTGGATAGCTCCTGTACTCGATTTAGGGCTTTCCTGGGGGGTCTGTATCAATGCCATTCTTGGTCAGGGAGTATTAGACCAGTTTCAACAAATTAGAAACCACTCATAATGAAAAATATACTAAATGGTTTTGGAGGTCCCAGGATTTTCCCTTAGATCCGGAAAGGAGCTAGGGAAACGTATGTAGCAATCAAACTTTTGGAGCAACATTAATTTTGGTTGCAGTCAAGGTATTGGGAATAGGGTCAAACAAGAATTTATTGTTTGTTCTATCTCTGATTTGTAGTGTAGACGTACCTTGGCTTCGACTGGATGTTTATCCATTTTCTGTGTGGCCATTTATTTTCTTTCATTTTAGCTGGATGATGTAAGGCAGTAGATTCTTTTTGACCCCTTCCTCCTGACGCCTTGGCTGCAGATGGTCGTGGATTTTTGATGAAATTATAAAATCTTTCTGTTAGTGGTCGAACCGTGCCACCGTCTCTCTACCTAAGCTACAAGTGGGAATCAAATGATGATTTTACTAAGACGAAATGAAGGTCATGGCTTAGTACTTTGGCACGTGGGATCTCCGGCACGTGTTCACCGTAACAAATTTCGATAGGCGGTCTTGGAGTCGTTGGCTGAATTTTTTACTTATCGAGGGTCTGACTTTTGTGTTCCTCCGTAACAAAAAAAATTAAAAAAAATTATTAGGTTGATGAAAACTCGTAAAAAATTGGCAACCGTTAAAGGAGATTCGAGGTTGAAAAAATATGTTTGTCGGAACGAACAAACACAAAGACATTTTTATGTGTGGCAGAAATTAGTTTTAAGGGGCCACTCGGGATGACCTGGAGGTTGTTTTTGACGTCGTGTGGCTAATGGGACGTTAGAAAAGTCTCCCGCTGTTAAGGGGCGATTCCCTTTGTCTATGCCTGAAGAGAGATCAGGTAGAATATGTATGGGACCCATATGGACATGGTCATGGTAAAGTCCTGAATTACGATGGTTGACAATGGTTTTGACATGGTAAGTGCCCCTGACGACGAACCTTACACGTTTCGAAACGAAAAGTTTCCTTCGCAAACGCCAAACCTACAGCTGAAGTAACATTACTCAACAAGCAAGTGCTTTCAAAGTGTTCCTGTCATACATCATGACCTAATGAGTGAATATTCAAAGTACTTAACGTATTTATGATGTTAGTGGTAGGCTCATACTCATAAACTGCCCTTGAACCTAAACTGTCCCATCGTTTTTAAACATGAAAATATCTAAACTTCAACCTTTCGTGGTTCAGATTTTAACATTCAACCTCTCTTATCGCTTCACTGAGATCTTCTGCGCATTTGGAGGAATCAAAATGTCCATACCCCAGTGTACTAGTTATTGACATATTGTCACGAAATTAGTCGTTTTTATTTCGTATGCGTCATATTACCACACTTGAATTGTAACAAGTCAGAACATGCAACGCTTTCAGGCTGCTATACATTCATATAATACGGAAAATGTCAGTATTATGAGACTTCACTTGGCTTTACTGACTTGACTTTAACTTATGTAAGAAGTAGCTGTTTCAGTAAATCCTGTCATCAGATTAACCACACAGAGAGAAAACAGTCCAAAGGAACAAACTCGCTCTTTTCCACACCAAAAGAGAGGAATAAATTATTATCCGTCTTTCATGCCAACATCTGTAACAAATGAAGCTGCTATGTCTAATACAATTAAAATTGAACACGAAAAGTGTTGTTTCCGTTCCTGGAGACGAGTTTTTGAAGACTCAAAGTCCACTCAGTTAATTTCAGCGGTTTTCTAGCCTTCGCCTTAGCCCTCAGATAAGGGCCAGTTGTAGGTTTCAGGGCGAAGGGCCCCTTGAAACACTTGATGCACTGCTGCCTGACACGCTTCTGTGTATACATACCTATCTAAGATATATATATTCTCATAAAAGGTATATATATATATATATACTGTAAGTAGGAGAGTACGATAGCAGGCTCGAGTATAAATGTCGCATGCTTGGCAGCACTCAGTCATCGCCCACCGAGGGATTTTTATTAACTTCCCGTCTCCTGTTTCACCCTTCTAATACCCATTATAATCCTTTCCCCTCCTTGTTTTGACTCACAAATCCCTATCAAGGCTTCAAAAGCCAAATTAATCAACATTTCGTATTATTATATATAGCACGTATTTCCGAATTGTGAACGAGGTTGTTCAGTAAAATCATATGTATAATTCACTTCAACACCTATTCTAGTGGGTCTCAGAGATGAATTAAGCAACTGGTTAGACTCAGTATTTTCCCACACCGAAAGTATCTTGTAAGGTCTCGTCTATGAATAAAGCACAATAGGTTGTCACTATAATTTATAGAAACTGTATGCCTTATAGATCTACTATAGTAGGTACATGAAAAAGTCAACTCAATCAGTTTCAATGCCAACTAAATTTTCTCATTAAATAATGCCATAGGTATTGAAAACATTATAAAAGCCGTTTGTTTATTGCTGTAATAGAACGATTACATAGAAGTTTTGTCATGAAATCGGAATCCCTCGCCCTGTCGTGCACAAAATGTTTCCAGCTGGATATTTCCCACCCAAATAATTAAATGTTTGGTAAAAAAAATTATAGAAAAACAAGAACAAAATTATGAACCAACCAAATGATGAGTGAAGGGGATGGCGTCCCACTCATGCGAGAGGTGGGGCAACAATCAAACTCATCTAAACACCATCCACCCTCCTTCTAAAAATCCATTACAAATATCCAAATGTCGTAGAATGTGGTTAGTATCAAAATGTATTTTGGAAAGTTGGATTTTCTGTATGGAAAATATAATGAATTAAATTGGAATGGATTATAGGTACTCAGTGCATGTTACTGAACGAATCGATTAATTCAGCTCAGAATTATTCATCATTTCATGTTACACATGCCTTGAATTCGCAGTGATCGATAACCTTTAAGTATAAACCTTCCACAGTCTCCCGACACTCAAACATGTTAAATGGCCGTTAATCCTTAGGAGGAATGAGGAAAAGAAAATCATTGAAATGGCGTCGTCCTTTTGATGAAACCTTCCAGACGATGATTCTCCACAAATTGCCTCAACAGCTGTTGGAAGGTTTTAATATAAATCACCCACTCAGCGTAGGACGAACTCTCACACTGAAATGAAGCGAGGGACACTTAGTACGTTTCTGTCTTCAGCCGTGTCAAACCTCTTTTTCACTTCTTTCATCTTTCCCTTCTGTACGGTGCTCCGGGGACAATCAATAACGTGCTAACCTGCCTATTAAATGCCCTATTAATATTGGAATGAGAAGTGGAGAGTACATTTTCGACTTGGAACTCTGCCCACAGCGCCACCGCGCTCCGGTGGGCGGAGTTGAAACCATTCGTTGAAAAAGTATTATACACTTATTTTCAGCGCCGCGAAGCTGCAGACGATTTCAGAACGGTTCACTTTTTTGTGCCGGGATATTGATGTCCCTAAATATTCTTTCGCCTGTAGAAATTCCAAAATACGAGTTAGAGCTGGAACGATAAGAAATCATTTCTTAGCGATGGAAGTCGTAGATGTAGAGATGGCTAATGCACGTGCTCAAAAACGTCCAGAGATTCGGAATAAATTGGGGTAGAACCATTGAACTGAACTACGAAGGCCCTGGAAAATGGTTGTTAAGTATATTAACATCCATTGCTATTCTAGTTAATCTGTATTCTAAGGAATGACCAAAAATTCCACTGGTCCCGAAATTCAAGTCTTGAAAGTCCCTCCGTGAAAATCTATGAATAGCTACACCGCAAAATCCTAAGGAGGAGGACAGGCAAATTGTTGAGAATACTGAAAATCCACTTCCATTGTTTGGTTCGCAATACCCCTGTATTTTTAAATATTTTAATAACATTGGCGGTTCGAGTTATTATACGGTTCTACAGTTACAGTTATACGGTTACAGTTCTATACGGTTATTACCGTATACAATAGTCAAGCAATAAAGTTAAAGTGAGAACCTATGAATTGGATATCAACCTACATTGCTTTTAAAAATGAGGAAAAAATGAGATCGAAATCGAGCATTCTGAAATGCAGCAGGTGGAATTCTATTTGCACTTGAAAATATAAAATAAGTCCATGAATATTGCTACGTCTATAAATCGGCTTTATGTTAATTATTGGTAAATCAAATCATAATACCCTATCGCGACGAATTCATTATGTACCCATTTTCTTTTTATTACTTTCCGCATATAAAAGATCGTGAAAGCCTCGTAGTCACCCAGAAGGGGAGAAGGGGTTAAAGAGTGTTCCTTACTTTTTCTTTGACTTGTTGTGACAAAGCGGAATACGTAATTAGGAGCGAGCAATTAACAACTGTCCGAACTTTTAACGATTACAGTACGAGCCGAGAAATCGACAGTTTACGTCTAAACGGGAGTCTTTTTTTTTTCAAGAGTTGGGTTAATTTTTCTTGGTTTTATTGGAGCCCATTCATTCTGAACGGGTTAGACAGTAGCAGGTGCATAAGAAAGAGATATCGGAACAATTAAAGGTAACGTTGGCGAAGGAAGGTCTGAACACTTCAACATTCGGTTTCCGGTAGCCGTTTCGAAAAACTATGATTTATATTCATAAGGTTGAAGGAGCCCCGAGGGACCTTAACAGTCCTACGCGCACTAATTGTTTTAGATGAAATATTTGTCTCGGAGTTATGACGTGATCGGAAAAAGACGACTGTGAGGAGACTAAACGGTTTACTACCTACGAAGGTACAAATTTAAATTTTTTCCCTTCGCCCGAAGTTGAGGAATCATTCAGATTTTTTTCCCTCTAATTTTTTTTAATGCACTGATTTAAATACGGCTTTCTGAAGAATTTCCATTCACTGCAGTGATGGGAAGGGAGGAATAGGTGAGGTTGAGAGAAGAGGAGGTATGTCGAATGTTAAAAAAAAAAAAAAAAAATCAGTTTTGAAGAACTGAGTGGGTGAGACTCATCAGGAGCTAGAACAGGTCCGTCTAAAATATGAAACAACATCCAATAAAAACACGAATGTTCATTCAGGAGAAACAATTCGGTAGCCGCTCTACACATCATGAAGTCAATCCATCATTCGGGTTGCACAAACAGTCAATTAAAGGCAAGTTGTTTAGTTTTTCATGGTTCTTGAAAGTTGGAAATACCGCACATTGTGTCGAAATGTGACCCTTAGCCGTCTTAGGTACTTCACCATAACCACATCAATATAGGCCCGTTATTTTTCAAAAATATGAAAACATGGTTGAAAACTGTGTGGTAAGATCACTGGTATACCTACCTACTATGGCAAAATGGGATTTCAAAAAATCCCAACATTTCGACAATTTCAAATTAGAATCTAGATGGCGAATGAGATATTAATGGACTTATATGCCCGTTCATTCGAAGTTATTGGACGTAAAGAGTTTTTAGATGAAAAATCGGTCAAAGTGCAGGATTTTGGAAATTGTTCCAAACTTTCAAAGCATAGAACTACGAGTACCATAGCACTATTATAGACAATACAAACAAAACAGACACCTAAGGATCATTCATAATGATTAATGTAAAATGAATATCAAACCACGCATGAATGTCAAAGCATGCTTTATTGATTGAACATTGGCACAGAGAATTGAAAAAGGCGAATTTCACAGAATAGCCTGCCCCTAATCTCTTGATATTTTCTTAGCAACGACTCCTGAAAACATACGTTTGGTGTCGGTCGGTCGGTCGCCCATAATCATGAATGATAAAAATTCGGTGGTCGGGACAAAATCAATGGGTAAAATGTCACACGACAATTTGAAAAGAATCAATTACTATGGCTAAGAATGATCTATTACTGTTGTTATTTCGTCTGGACTTATGGTACTTAAGTTTATACTGGGAGTGCATAACATTCAAAGAAGGAATTGTTATATTTCCTACTTCTTGCTGGATTGATACCAACCTTCATAACCTCAAACCCCTTCATCGATACCAACTTCAAGTATAAGTTCGGTCCAAAATCAATTCAGGAGGAAAAGGAGAAAATTCGAATGAACAGTAATGAACACTAGTGAACATATTTTATGAAGTAGGCCATATTGATAGGGCACTGATATGATAAGCGTGTAACATTTTATTCTGTTAAAACGGCTCTTTTGTTGGTACTTATTGGTTGAGACTTCGCCTGAAATACCTAAGTAAAGATCAAACGTCTCGTATGGATAAATCGATTTCAGTTACCTACCTTTTCAAATCAGCTCATCCATCACAGCGCTGTTGTCATTTCGCTGAACGTCAGAGGGACATTGTCAATAGTCTCGTTCTTTGATGGCATCACCCCGACTAATAGACCTCCTCCTCCTCATAGAAGACATTCTGTTCATAGAGAAGACATACTCCATCCACGGTGTAGAAATGCGTTCCCACGTTGTCGATCGCCGGCCCCATTGTTCGATCATCTGACAAGTTGACCTTCCTCACGTCCTCATCGCCTTTGGACGGTACTTCATGCCGCCTTTGGCTGAGCCGTCGTAACTATTATCTTTCTTCAGTGGTATTTATAAAGTAAAATAATGTTGAAAGTCATACCTATCAGGATCATTGGCGCAGATCGCTGTGTAACATTGGAAGATTAAGAAAGCAAAACCATTGTTGTCGAGCATGGGTGGGTATTACTTATAACTTATTCGTAGTGTGCGATCTTAGTGACGGTTTATCAATTCCAAAAATAACAGCCAGTTAGGGGAGATTTAACCAGCAGTGAGAACAAAACGGCAGTTTGCTTCAATGTGAGTGTTTATCCACCCCCAGTTAAGGGCTTACTGAAGTTTAAATTTATCTGGTTTGAGGACGGCCGGATAATAATGCTAACTGACGTTTATTGAGTTCATTCAAGGCTTTCTAACCTCAAAAACGCTGCAAAGTCCTTGTCGCATGGGTTTATTATTATTCTATTGGACATACCTACAGAAATGTTGGCTGTTAATTTACTGTTACTTTCAAAGAAAAACGGAGTTATTGAAAAAATAGTCTATTTCCACTAATACACGCAAAAAACGCAAAAACGCTGTTATACCATTCCACGAAAAAATGCAAAAAACACTGTTATACCATTCTTCTTCACAACCAATCCCAATCGACCACATTTCACATTTTGACTATTTATAAGGTCAACTCTCCAATGTGCCTTCAGTTATTGTGTGTTACTGACGGAGGTTTGGTCACCGAAACCGGTATAACAGTATTTTTTGCGTTTTTTCGTGTATTAGTGGAAATAGACTATTTTTTCAATAACTCCGTTTTTTCTTTGAAATGGGTTTCCACGATTTCTTCGCGAGTGATTTAATTCGTATGTTACTGTTACTTTCATGTGCAATAACTGAAATAGCTATTTTTGATAGTTTTCCGCCAATTTTGGCCCCTCGAAGTAACTCCTATTTTTGAAAAAGTATCTTTGATAATCAGTTAGGTCATTTTCATTTTCTGTTTTTTGCCAATAAAGGAATTCTATTCTATTCTATGTAAATGTAAATTCTATTCTATGTTCTATGTAAAACAACCTCCTTCCCAACAGTTCTGAGATACGCTTTACATTTTAATTTTCGTTTATAGCAAATCCAGCGTTTTCAGATCCCCCACCTAGATATTTTTGGAAGACAAACTCACAATTTCATCGAAAAATAACGTCCTTATTTTCACGGCTGCCGCCTTGCATAAACACAGTTCCGTCGCACATAGTGATAATGTAATAAACGAGATACTGCCGGGACCATCGGCCTATCACCTCGCTGGGTGTACTAACGTCATCACCCTGATAGTACTATTTAATTGTCTTGGTTCACCTTTTGATACTACTTCTAGTGTTATTATACAAATTTATGGTGATTTCAGATAATTTCCCAGGTTTTTGACTCATAAAGAATAAATTTTGTTTTTGAACTTCGCTATAACCTCTTTGGTCAAAATCGACATCATATTCGGTCTCCTCGCCCTACAAAACATGCGATGCCTCACAAGCTCATGTTACTAAAACACCAATATTTTAATCCCATAACACCTGTAGGTATATTCCGATCGGGCTGCAACGCTTCGGGACGTAGCTAGGGCCCAAATGGAGCCTGTGTGCGAAACAACGAATTTTTCAGACTGAAAATAAAGGTAGGTATGGATGATACGGTGGATGGAATCTACGCGCCGTGTAGGGTAAAAGAAAAAATTTTTAGGTGGTGTACCAAAAATTCTTTGTTGAGCGAATACCTAGGTTCACAGAACAATGTTCACAGAAACTAAAGACAGGCAAGCTTGCCCGAGGCGAATCAAATTATATAATGCCACAACTAACTCGAGTACCTACCAGTGCGTATCGGGTGAGGATTATATTGATAATATTCGTTTGAAACCTTTGGGTTCTTCTGGAAGGTACATGTCGCCAATTACAGACCTCTCCTCCTTCAGCAGTGGTTCTGTCTCTGATATCCCGATTTTCCAAAATTGAAAGTGCTGTACCCCAGGCATGTTCCCCCAGTTTCATTCTAATCAAACTATCCAACTAGATAATAATTATACCAAAAAAATAGGCCCCTTCGAAAGCTTTCCGTTATATTAGAATTCAACGTCTTTAGAATAGAGGACCAAGTCTCCGTTACATAACAAATTATATAATTGGTAAAGAATGGAAACACATTACTACCTTCCCATCTTATAGTTGGTTACTATTATTCTAGATTCTCGAAATATAGCGAACGTTGGCCGGAAATATCCAGATAATATGATTTTCTATCTGAAAAGAATGATTTACTTCTCTGCAAAGCATGACAAACAACTTACTCTCCACATACTAGCTACTTGATAACATTCTTATCTACCTAGAATAATTAATGGCGATTGGATTAGTAACGCTATAAAATATGAAATGCACAATTCCTTCCTCTTTGCTAAATTTGATCCTGCTGGTTTACGAGAAGTTGAAGACATCACACACCATCATTAGGCGTACGAGATGGCGCCATACGGCGAATCTTTAAATACGACGATTCCTCTATTTTTATTGCCCAATGGAAAATCGTCTCACGGCCCTCACCAGTACGAATAATTGCTCCTTATTCCCGTCGATTTTCCCCCGACTCGTTTTCTTTTTGCCCAAGTAAACCGCCGTTAAAATCTTAATTGAGCGCACATTAACGGTTTTTACTGGGCCCGATTCGTCCTAATCGTCGAAGTCAACTTCTCATCAAACGCATAAAACTCCCTTGGGAGTCGTAAACTGAAATGACGGAGCATAATTGGTATTGACTGGACAATATGGCCCTCATTTTATCAATTACGCAGACCCTTCGCCGTGCAATGACATTTCCGATATCGAACGCTGTAATGGCAGTGATTCGACGATTAAATCAGTTTAAAACTATAACGTTTTGCCGTTTAATGATCATTTTATCGTATTTTTCATTCATGCAGATGCTGAAAAAAAGCCAAGCAAAGTTATTACGTTCAGCATTCTTATTGCAAAAACGTATCTACATGTTTGTGAGGCCTCAGTCACGTTCCTAACGGGCAAAACGGTATAAAATGAGAAAAAATATATTAGTTGTACAATTGTTGAGATTATACTCGTAAGTTGACTAGAATTGCGACATGTAGGTACTTGTATAGTGATCACGCCATTATAAGGAAAGATATAAGGTCTTTGATTGGAAGTTGAGGATGTAAATTGATGAAGGTGGCAGTAGTCAATCCAAGAAGAACTTCTCAGTTTCTACGAGTGGGTACTAGGTTCACATTCATAAATCAAAGTATCATACTCAAAGAAGCAGTTAGGTAATCATAGCTCAAGTAAAAAATATGACTTGAATAATGTGGTTATAACTCGTCATTATTTCACCCAACTGTTCAGTTTTCTCGCTAAATTAAACTGCGATTAGCTGGTATGGATTTGGAATACCTATATAAAAGTGAATAATTTTTGACCTATCTAAATGGAGTTTGCTTTACTAAATTGTAGGTAAAACCGATAGAAAATTAAGAAAATTTGTGTAAACTTCCGTTGAATGATGAGAATAGGTTCCGTTAGCTCTTATCTGGGAGGAAATGTACGACAAACACATTCAGTCTGACGGATCTGAAGTCAGATCGACCATTACATTCTAAAAATCATTATGATATTCGCTAACGGAATTTTAAATACTTCGTTAATAACGTTACGAGAAAATATATAGAAAGAACCCCGAACAAATTCATAAAGATATGATGAAAGCGATTAACCGACAAGATGGCGGAGAAATGAAGAATTCAGGTAGGTAGTTATCTACCTGATTTTTTTGGTTCATTATTTTAAATTTAAATTTTAAAAAATGCCTAGCTTGACGAGAAAGGAGATTCTTATCTACACTGAGATTTCTTCACCTTTTATCAGGTGTTATTAGTTCATTGTCATGCCGTTACTTTTGACTGTTGTTAGACAGAACAAATTATAAAGTTCTATGCTGATGCCAATAAAGAGAAAAGAAAAAAATTATACTCTGACAGTAAAGATCAAATGTCATTATTATTATACCCTTCATAAATATAATCATCACTCCAGACTGACCACACTCATGGATGAAATATTAGATCTCATTATTGATACTACATATAACGTTTTCTGTCAACGCCTGACAACTTTGTCTCTGTACTCGCACTCCCTTAGCTCCTTGCCTTCAACTTTAATAGCATAGAAGCAATGCTAAATTACCGAATAATCCTGCTCCTCACATGGGGGAATACTTCGTATGGATGGCATGGAAATGGCCTGATATAGTCTGGAATGGATGTAGGTAATGGCTTAGCAATAATTTTGCAAATTTGGAGAGGGAATCTATGTCTTGGAGCGGTAGCTTCAGGATATAGGAACGAACTGTATCCCACATATATTGAAGATGGGTATGATGAGAAGCGAGGTAGAGCACGCGAGCGCTCATCTCACTGACAATTCATGTAGGATTTGAAGTGGGTTTCACTTTCGTTTTGAGCGGATTGTGTGAACATGTTTTGAGGTGCCCGCCAGGAATGGCATTTCGAGAGAAAAGGGGCAATTTCATGCAGATGAGGTGGCATCACTGTTATGTATTATTCATGGTCGTAGTTGTGGTAGTGGTTGCTCTCGGAACGGCCGCGAACCCGCGCCACCGTCGCTTCGGCCTGCGAGGCAGACGAAGCCCTCGGGGTCTCCCCCTTTTTTTTCTGACTCATCGCCTATTCCGGCAAGTTCCATCAACATTGGGAAGGAATGGGAACGAAAATTGCTGTGAATTACTTCCCAACCGTCGCCCGTGGGGGGTCAGATCGGCCCTTCTCTTATCCCCCTCATCTCTTCACTGTGGCTCTTGAAATCCGACGTCATTCATAATATCTGACACTGTGAATATCGAGGATGAGTATCCTCTACATGACAACCTATTAGGACCACACAGCTATGATCAGACCGCCTGCCATGTGTACGCTACTCTTTCTGCCACCTTATAGTTTCTGGGCCATCATTCTGTTTCATGCTACCCACAAATACAATAGGTACCTACACGCACGAATGCACAGCCCAATTGCTGCCATACAGCTTCTTTCTCCATTCATATAATATATATATTTACACTCCCTGAAAGAACCTTGCGCACTTTCTAAACATTTCAATATCAACCCTCGAATATCCATCGAATCTTCCATGACAGGAACATCAACATTGTCTAAGTATTAATCCTAAAATAGTTTCACTAACTTTGGCACATTATTGCAATCAAAATAGTTTATGTATAAAAACAATATCAACATTTCAAACTTCTACAGTGAAGGGAATAATACTAGTTTTTGAAGAATTCCACTCTGTTTTCACGGAAAACTCGAAGAAATCTAGTCCTCTAAAATTTATCTAATATAGTGAGGGATGGATCAATTTTCAAGTTACACGAAAAAACGTTTTTGAAAACGACGGTTATTCAAATAGGTTCCTTGTAATAAAAATTGTACTAAGTTTAGAATTTGTTGAATCATCAGCAGAAGCAGGCTATAGATCCATAGTCATGTGATTTTCTTATAAACACAGTCGCTTATTTTCATGCGTCAAATAAATTATTTTTGCGCATCTTACAAACGCATTATACACTTTGTTTCATACGGTGTAAAAGAGGAGCGTTCTCATTGGCTCTATAGTGAAAGGCGGATAACTATCAACTGTTGATTTGAAATGTGCGTTTTTTTTCTCTTTCAAGTCGTAAAGTTGTGTTTCGTAGTGCAATAGAAATCCAATGGTTGGGTATTGAAAGGAATGACAGATAATACAACCACTGTAGTTGAACTTCCATTCTTGTGCATATTCTCCGACGAGGGAATCTAATATGGGAGAGGAAAGAAGAAGTGATTTAACCACTTGCCAAGATCACCAGGGATTTTATAAAAGAAATGACAACTATGGGTTGGGAGGTGGATGTACCTAACGGGCCTAAATAAGAAAAAGAAGCAGTTTGATAGGAGAGTAGGACTTACAATGTTTTCTATGACTGCTGAGGCAGCCTCAGCGTTTGAGGCTGGTTGCAATTGAACAGAAAGGAGCTTATACTGAGGGAGGACATGGTTTCGACAAGGTAGCATCATCCATCACGGCTTACGTTTAATCAATACCCCTGACCTCAAGGAAGGGACTTTGCGTTTGAATGGCAGCATTGTAAGAGGTGTCACATAAAATACGCCATTTTAAAAAGAAGAAGAGAAAGGGAGGGGGGGATTCTACAATTTGAGAATTGTCTCGTTCTTGTTTAGATGTTTCCAAATCTGCTATCACCACTCCCTCTCACTAGATACCGCACTGAGTTGGCTTGCGTTTACGTGACAATGAAAGTTTTGATCTCCCTATCTTGCTGGATGGTTTCATAGCTACATTTCATATGATTTTCGAATCCTTCATCTTGATGAAACTAGAGATGATTTACATCCTAATCTTCAAACGCCATAACATACTGGTTTCCATTGTGTCGATAACGTTCGGAAATCGTAGGCGTCATTGTCGTCGTCCAGCATAATATCTGAGGGGCTAGTGGGAAATTTCGTTGAACGCCTCTGTTGTGGGTAGGTCATACTGGATATTGTTTATTGGAGTTGACAATTTAGGTTCAATATGAAATTTCATTAAAATTTGTTGGAATAATAGCTATTGGCATGGTGAGACACGCTTTACTGTGAGTTTCATAATCATTGTATTTCTTCCTTGTATATTCGTACCCTGTGATTGATATAGTACAACGTGTTAGAGACTAGCTAAAACGTTTTCGACTTTTCCACCAATCGGGATGCAGGAGAGGGCGGCCCCTTTACCAGCCAACCCGAGGAAGCAGTTAAGGGTGGTTACAGCTTTAAAGAGGAAAAGAGCTTTTAACCAGAAAATGGTCTCGGGAAGAGGGTGAGGGAGTCCTGAGTGAACACTCAGCGTCTTACTTAGCTCTCCCCTCCTCTCACCACCACACTCTTACTTGATTTTCCACCAGGAACCACCGCATCAATAAAACATTCGACTCCATCCCTTGTCTGTGGGAGGGGATCTCAGCCCCATTTAACTTCCATCAAAACCATACAGAAGTTATTACGCTTTATTTGGGTGTACTCTCCTGAATACTTACTCCATAATAAAATAATAATTTGGGTGTACTCCACAATGTACGTACACCGGATGATTCCTTTACAGTATAGACAATAAGATTTCCAAGAGAAATTAACAATTCCAAAATCCAAGAAGAACATTTCTTACACGTTTGTTTGTTTGTTTACGGCAAGGCGTGTAGAGAGAGGGTTCAGGACACCTATGTAGATATTTACATACAATCCGAAAAGCATATACGAAAATTTCGCCCCGTAAGGAGCCTACTTTTCAAAATAAACCATCTTACCCTTTAAAATTTGCATACTATACTATTTGAAAACTTGGTTTGTGGACGTCGATGAAATTTAAATTACGCATCCGAAATTTTGGATTGAAATGTTCAAAACAAGTGGCTCCGAAACTTCCATAGTATAAGAGTAAAAGTGGATGACTTGATTTTTTGAATAGATTTCAAACTTCCGCATCTAATGCGATTTTTTCCCAGGATGCGTAAGTGCGAAAAAATAAACGGGGAAGCATTTGGAACGCATATATAACTGAGAAAATGCCAACCAAACTCTAATTTCGACACAGGGAAAAACGGAATTCAGTTTGCAACTGGCAATAGTATTTTAGATTACATATGTATCCATGGCTATACTAACCATACGACCTCGAACGAGAAGCATCTAGAATAGGAAAAGGTGCTAACGCAATCAAATAGAATGAATATCTAAATTTGTTAGCTACGAAAGCGGTGGTACCTTTACAAAGCCTTAATGGAAACATCTGTAAGAAAAAAAGGTTCTTCTCCCCTCCCCTTCGTCCTGATATGGACTTAACGAGTTGTCAACTTGATGGTTAACCATCAGATGGTCGGCGCCGGGAGGCGCTAATGGTTGACTCCCAGAAGCACCACGGTCAGCCTCTCTAATAGCCTTCTATCCTCAGCCACACCCCCTCTCCTTGCACCTTCACCAACCACACATTCATAATATTCGTTTATATATACATACACCCTCACTTCGATCCCGACACAAAAACCTTCGATATTTCATATTTTCCTTTCTTTTTTACCATCCATCCACAAAGCGCCTTTGACGTCGGTATCGGCGATTTTTTCGACGTCTACTTTCCTTTAGGGGTTTCCGAAATGATCTTTTAAAGAAGAATTATAATTGGGGCCAGACCTTTCCCTCCAGTCTCTTAATTGACTTCTCTTATTGGTTTTTAAAGCCCGGTTCTTCAAAGGCTCTTTCGATCGCTACGGTACCGGATGGTTTCAGAGTTATTAATTTTGAATCGCAAGCTGTCTTCCCTTCATTATGTAAATGGTTAACGAAATCTCCCAAAATATTATGAATACCAAATACATCCTGAAGACATTAGTTATTCTTGTAAAACCATATTTTTATGATATTTAATGTATTTAAAGTAATTTATATTTCACATTGTTGGAGGGTTATTGAGCTGGCTGCTACACTGCCTACT
Organism: Leptopterna dolabrata; assembly: GCA_954871275.1. Lineage (NCBI taxonomy): Eukaryota > Metazoa > Arthropoda > Insecta > Hemiptera > Miridae > Leptopterna > Leptopterna dolabrata. The sequence continues at coordinate 18,199,328 of OX940982.1, read as the reverse complement.
GTCCCACTGATTCGGGCCCCTCAGTTGCACTGCTGACTTGAGCTCCTGCAAGTCCTGTGTAGAAACCCCACTGCTGAATCTCTGGAAACTGACTCGTAAATCATCATTGGCTCAGCTGACTCTGGCATTTAAATTGAATCTATTGGCCCAAATCCCTAAATTGCTCATAGCCCATTTTGCTGACTGGAATTTATGTTTTTACGAGTATTTTGAACGTGCAAGAAGTCTTTTAGCGGTAGGAAGTCTTTTCCACAGCAACTTGGGGCTAACTTCCCTTCGTTAGGTTACTTCCAAAACTGTCAACTAAGAAAGACCGTTTTCCAGCATATATGTGCACATCAGAAGAAGTACTTGGGTGGGGAAGGGGCGCCTCTCCCTTTTCCACACTGTAAGTGGAGAACAGGGCAATAATTAATCCTTAGGTTAACAGAATTCAAATTACCCGTGCGACACAACTAGGTCCCTCCAGGGGTTGTTATACGGACAATTAGAGGCATCAAAGAGAAGTTAATGACCCTTGTCGTTAGCTACGGGAGGTTTCTGGTTCCCAAAGGCCTCCGGGGCTGGAGCATAGGAGATGCGGCTGCCTTTCTGAAGATGACTCAAAAATTACGCGTCACCAACGCGCTAGGGACCCCCTCCCACGCACTCTCCATATTGTATTCAGTCAGGGTCAGTTTTGAAGGTGCCTAAGTTAAAAAGTCAATTTCAAACAAGCGACCGGAATTTCTGTACGCCCATCGTATCTTGCTAAAATATAAAAGTGCGGTACTGTATTGTACGAGTAGAGCCATATGTGTTGTGACCCAAAGAGGTGTTAATAAAGATGATGCAGAGTTTGCAATAAGGAGCAATGATCTCTTAAAGTGTCGGTGCTCCACAAGATCACCTAATGTTTAATGGCTGAATGAGAATTGGTTGGTGGGGTGCAGTTTCAATAATCTGAGCCATTTCTGGTACTAACATTTTCCCGCTGACCCTACCATGCTGAAACTCGAAGCGGATCATCTGTGAGACTGTTGCGAATGGGTTGGTAGGATGAAGGTCACCTGAGACAGCCCTGGTAATAATTTCTCCGCTGTTGACCTTACCATACAGTAAACAGAAGATTTCATGGAGCTGCAGCATGAAAATCAAGTATGATTTCAAATGAGCTATACGCTTAAGGCTGAATTATCTGTTAGCTGATGATTATCTGTTACATCTTCACCTTAGATTCTTCATTTTACACGTTGTACTTCTCTTCCAAAAGAAGCCACTAGACCACCACTCCCAGTAATCAAAATTGTTTCCAATTTGGCATGAAACGATTCTAACGAGATGAATTATTACAATAACTATAATAGCCAAAATTATTTTGAACAGACACTTCTATGATTTTCTTGAATGGAGTCAACGAAAAAGGTTCAGCTACAGCAAACCACTGTTCCAGGCTTCTATTCCGAACAAGTTATGTGTCTAACTATGAACTTGTACGATTGTACTAATCTTTTGAAATGACGAACTCGCTTGATCAATTTCTGGACTCGAATGAATTTTATTATTTATCAAAGGTAACTAAGTTGGGAACGAAAGCATGTGGCGCGGAAATATCATCTCCTAAGCGCCTACATTCACTCCCCCCTTAGCGTTTTCTCCGGGTACCGAGCTGGAAATCTGACCCGTCTCCCAGTGCGTGTTCGTGTCTCTTGGTTCTTGTTACTGTTGCATTCTTTTGTTGTTGTTCTGTTTGTGTTCTCTCTTGATTTTGTCCTCTTTCTTGAATTTTTCTTCTTTCTTGAATCTGTCTTCTTTCTTGAATTTGTCTGCTGTCATTGTGTCTTAGTATATAATATACGCTGGCTTCTGTCTGTCCAATTTTGGTTGATTTTTCGGTCCTGTTGGTTACTTTTTTAAATTATTTTATTGTTTTTATTGCTCAACTTCAGAGTGTCTATGATACGAGACCTCACTACTCGTGCGTTTTTCGTCTTATCTTTCGGATACTTGGTCCCAGACACTAAGGGGCAAACTATTACTTGACTCCCCCACTACGGGGTTTCTTCGTTACTGTTGTTGTAGTTGTAATTACTCTCTTACCTTCCATTTTCTATCACTGTGCGATTTCTCTGTTTCTTTTTTTCTAGGTCACCAATATTGTACGATTTCTCCGTTTCTTTTTATCACGTCGGGGTCACCAATTATACGATTGTACTAATCTTTTGAAATGACGAACTCGCTTGATCAATTTCTGGACTCGAATGAATTTTATTATTTATCAAAGGTAACTAAGTTGGGAACGAAAACATGTGGCGCGGAAATATCATCTCCTAAGCGCCTACAAACTGCCCCAATAGCACGTTCTACAACTGTCACAATTTAACAGCCATCAGTTGAATGATTAACTATTATTGAAAATTGATTACGCTGATATAAATAAGGCTTGAAGAAGGTGTGTAAGATCTTACGAAACGGTTCTTGTTATTCGCGCACGACTCTATTGATTAGCATATTCCGGTTCGGTTAGTACTAGAACAACTTATTTCATTGATAATTTTTCGCAGAAGCGTTGTTATAGCTCTAGTTAAAGGAATACAACTATGTTATTTATTACATTTAACGGGTAAAGCCCAATTAAGTACATGATTTTCGTACATCAAGGTTCTCGAAATACATGATTTAATTTACCTACACGTGAAAAGAAATGTATAATATATTATATCTCATCTTACGACGTAAGAAAAAAAAGAGGAAATGAAAATTAACAAATATACAGCAAATGCAACAGTAATGCTGAGTGTTGTTCGAAACCGATGACCTTGCAATAACTGGATTGATTAAATATTTTCCTGGTCCTACTCGGCATACATTCGTATAAGCCTAATGTAAATATTGTATTTCTACATACGATTTCAAGGTAGATTTTTAATTTCAGTGTAGTGTTTTCTCCTATGTATATGACTAGTGACGTAAATCAGGTCTATGAGTTCTTTCTCTGCATTCTGCGCGGCGAGTTCCCAGATGCTCGTGAAATCGCAGTTTTGAGACCAACATTTAAAAAGGGTCCTCGTACCTCAGCAAATAATTACCGGCCTATCTCCCTTTTGTCAAATTTTGCTAAATTGTTTAAGAAAACAATCAAGTCACAAATCACTGAATACCTTGAAGCAAATAATCTCCTCGAAAGCTCACAATATGGGTTTAGGAAAAACTTGAGCACCCAAGATGCCCTGATGGACATGTTATCAGAGATTTCCAATGGGATTAATACTAGTGAAAAAGTCATGGGCATCTACATAGAACTAACTAAACCATTTCATTCCACTGAGACCACAAGACTGCTGGATAGGCTGGGATTAGATCAAGTGGCGCAGAGGTGGTTCAGATCGTATCTTTCAGACAGAAGATAGTGCCTACGTACACATTTTAAGCGTCAAAAGCACCCAAGTGGTCATAAACTATGGTTTTCCTCAAGGATCTGTGCTGGGCCCTTTATTATTCCTTATACTCATTAATGATAATATATTCTTGATAGATATAACAGGAAAATTCATTGCTGTTGCTGGTGACTGGGCCATAATTACTAAAGGTATTTACTTTATTCCCTTATTTCCTGGGAAGCGGCACATTCCCACGCTCAAACAATTATAAAGAAAATAGTCGATTGGTTCTGTCTTAGCAGTCTCATTATTTGTTTGGCAAAAACAAAATGAATTACCTTTTCAATAAATAAATCTGGGCAGCCTGCAACATTGAGATTGGTGGCGCATCGAGACAGTTGTAATTTGAGTCAAATTTTTTTTCTTGTGAATGTTTGGAAAAATACCTTGGCATTTCAAAAATTTAAAATGGAAAAAACATAATACGCAACACCTTGAGATGAGGATAAGAAAATCTTTTCATTTTTTACTGTCCTAAAAAAATGGATATCCTGGGGGAAATCTTAGAATGATTTACTATGCACATGTGTACAGTAACCTTATCTGTGGTATGGGTGTGAGGAGGGGCCTATTCTAGCAATTTCTATTGTCTTGATGTAGCTATCAATGCGGTTTTGCAAATAGCAACGAAATCTTGCAGAATATTACGCCTGTGAGCAACCGATACACTAATTTTGATGTATAATGACCCCAAGAAAAGCATATGTATAGCGACTGATGATCTCTGTCTATAAAATTACCGATATGTTATTTAAAAAACACGTAAATACTAGGAATACGAAGGCTGACCAATCAGCTTCTTGGAAAAAACCATGGCCATTCAATGATTTTTGCACGAGATAATTGCCCTGGCTGGCGCCATCACTATATGAGGAATCACTATATAATTTAAAAAAATTAAAAATAACAATAAAATACCCTGAAGAAAAAAGTTTGATCAAAAACTCCTGGTCCTTTACTCCAAATCGTAAAAAACTGGGAATCTAGGCGTATGCACGATCTGTAGATTTTGGAGAAATTTGTGTACGAAACTTAAATTTTTTTAGAATAAATAAATAATAATAGGAACGTTCATAATATCATTATTTTAATAATAGTGTGTATATGAGTAATAGTAATAATGCTTTAGTTTTCTTTTTATCCAATATCTTCTACCATTAATCATTTTTTAGTGAGTTATCCATAACAAATAACAGTGCAACAACTATATACATATTATAATTTGAATAACTTTTCCGCTGAAGATGACTTTTGTTTCACTCGCCCGTTTATTATAAAGACTGAAGAGATTCATTAGCTGTTAAAGTTCGTGGGAATCAGTAGCTCCAGTGCGCCTTAGCTACAACAGTTGCTTGGCAGTTCAGTGTTCTCTACTTCTTTATCTAGATGGCGCTCGTCACGGGGCTGAGCTTTTTACGGAAGGAAAAACGATTTTCCTTTTTGTCCACAGTTTTTGTGACATCTCTAACGATAATTTATGAGAATCTGGCGCGTGTAGGAATTCAATGGCACCAACTGAACTTCAATCACACGCCAGCTTCCACTTTATGCATTTTAATTTTCTAACAATATAGTACTGTTTTATGTACTTACACCACAAGTTATGTTCAGAGTGGATTACACGACATAAAACATCGATCACCCAGAAGCAGGATGAAATCTCGAATCGGAGATATGTGTCTGTCGGAATTATACGCATGAGATCTTGAAATCGAATTCCCACTTAGTGGTCAATGCCCTCACGTGGGTCTGCTTTTCACTAATAACAGCGGCAATTTCAGTTAGACGTCGACGAAATCTCTTTTGTTCGATCATTTTCAAATAAAAGGTGCTTTTTCTCGTAAATCTTCTTGGTCTGTGCGACGTAAGGGGGGGGGGGGGGGGTCTTTAGGTTTCTGAGACATCCTGTATTATGAAGAGCAGAAAGAATGTCCATTCCGTAACTAAACGTTCCCAAATGCCCACACTCCTACCCCTCTCCCGACCTGGAAAGTTTAATTGGATAACGGCCTTCCTCCTCTCCTAGAGACCAGTTCTGGGACCGAATCGACTCAAAATAACTGGCAGCGACGGAGAGGGAACTGTCCAAGTGTCCACCCAACTTCGAGAATTGAAGTGAAAACCTATCAGCCGCTACCAATAATTTGTCGGTCTCGCTGTTTTAATTCTTCCTGAAACCGAGTGGCAGCATTTATTTAGCCTCAGGCCAAACCTTCAGAGAACGCGATCCTCCGTGAAATGGGCGTGGCTCGGGCAGCTGCCGGTCTTGCGATCGCTGTCAAGATGCGTCCAGCTTCCTGAATAAGCACACACCGCTCTCGTCATTGCGAGTAGGTTTGTCGAGGAAAGAAAATCACCTTAGAAACCAGTCAATAGGGAATTTTGTGGAAAAACTCGGCGCTGCTGCTTAATTTCCATAGACTTGAATAAATGTTTTCATTGCCATGCGTGGGAGACAGGTGACTGCGATGGCCCCGCCCACAACCTCTTCATCTGCCCTTCTCACGACAATGTGATCACACAACAGACCTGGCGAGTTCCCTACCTAAGATTGTATAAGAGAAATATTGTGGATTTTGATTTATACCTAGTTGGAATTTGTCTTAATAAAAAGCCATATTCAAATTTGAATAGAACTGAATTTAAAAAGAATAAATGGGCTTTTTACCGGAAAAAACTAAATATCTCCCTTGCAGGAGAAAATAATTATAATTGCCGAACGTTAGTGAGCCGAGCGACATTTGCGGGTGGGTATATTACGTATGTCTGTACCGCAAAAAGTGGCCCTTGGAAAAATCTGAAATTCTGAAAGTGTACTCCTTGGGCTCACAGAATTTGCTGTACAGTTTTTGGTGTGTCGACGAAGCCAAGGAGAAGCACCATGGCGGCGGTAACACCGGTAATATTGGGATCTTAGGCCTTCAGATTTTTAGGCCTACTGTCAAGTGTCGCTGTATAGGTTTTGGTACAAGCTGGACCAAGCCAGTTAGTGGTGACAAAAAATCCGAAAACAGCTAATTTGTCGTAGGTGCATTTTATTCGTTTTACTGGAGATACTTTACCACTAGTATAGGTATACTTAATATACATAGACAATATATCTGGGAGGTTCTCAAATGGCTCCCTCTGTACTGGCTTTCCATTTTACTCGTTTCTAGTCTGCTTAATTATTAACCTCTGATGACATGCTTCATTTGTACCAGGTCAGATCAATGAAATTATTCGTTAATTTTGTTGCAGGTGTCAGACCTGAATTCGAACGCCAAATCATGCGCAACAGACACGTGGCCTACGGAGCAAGAAATAATGGTGAGTTGTAATGAAATGCATATCAAAAATACTTAAATAATGTCAACTTCGGATATTGATTACTTTTTTGAAGAGTAAAAACTTCAATAGGTAATGATGGGACGGAGCGAATGGCTATCACTATGTAGTGTCTTGTTATATTAAATAATTATCCTAGTGATATTAATTATTAGAATCAAAATTAGATCAAGGAAGCAAATTTTGATTTCTTCTCATTTTTTGAAAAATAGAACAATATGGAACAATACTTACCAAATACGCCTATATTGAATTATACCTACAAATATTTATAATTCATCAACCCTAAAGAGGCTTCCCTGCGGGGTACATGAGCCAAGTGAGTTTTCCTAATAACGAAAAAGGGGTTACTTATTTATTTACTGAAACAATTAAAATTCGTAGACTTTATGTCGAAAAACTTGGGAATGGTAAAGATTACTAGGTACCCTTAAAGATTACTCAGTAGAAATATATTGTGCGTGAAATTTGCCAAAACTCGAACATTAGGTCCCCTCTGAATAAACACGCATGCAATATCGCATAGAAAGTAATGAGCAGGGTAATAAACAATCATGCGGGAACCACCATCTGTCACGCTGTTTGTCACCAGGTGTCAGCTTGATAGAGAGCTAACGATTTCCAAAAGCCAAACTATGAAAGCCCGCGCCGCTTTTATTTTACGGGAAACAACTTTTTAAAATTTATTTTATTATTATTATTTTTTTAAATCAGCATAACGGTTATTTAGTGGTCTTAACGCACATATCAGAAGGCTTTTTCTAGGTCAGATAAACGTCTTAATTCAGAATATTGTCATAAAAACGCTGCAAATCCCTGCACAACGGTTTATTATTTTGTATAGAATACCCTTCCGTTACAGATCACAGCTCTATTTATAGATAACCCGTCTATATAATATGATATGTACTATTCTATACATATTATGTAGATCGCAGACCCTCCGTAGGTTAGTACCTAACCCCGTACTCGTTACTAGGTACCTACCTAAATCACGAGTTGAATGTTGCTAAAATAATTCTGCCGATGACAAACAGTAACTAACAAAAAGAAACACACATAATGAAGTTCTGAAAAGAAATTGTTGATGAGGAGTGAAAAAAGTTGCGAAAGTACCTACCAACAAACTCCAGCCCCTTCTACGTAGATGGTATAATGAACCGTTGTGTAATAATTTACCGTTGAGTAATGATTTACCGTAGTAATAATTTACCCATCAATAATACTTCAACGTTTGTTCAAGTTTCACTACCTACCAACAAACTCCAAAAGAGCCATCATTTTTCAAGCGAAATAATATCACAGAACAACCAACTCGACTTCATACTCCGCCAATATAATCAGGTGATCCCTAGCAATATTTCATCTCCGCCAAATATTTCCTATTGTGGGCGCGTCTCTGGTTACGAGATTTGGTTTGAATTGTATTTTGTATACAATTTCATTCACACTGGAGTCGAAAATGCCTGTCGGTGCAAACTTCGGGGCCTTACTGTGAACGAACGGCTGGACGTACGACGCTCCGGATGGTCTTAAAAAACTTGCAAGTTCAAGAACTATTTAAAACCGTAAAAATATTCACGTAAAAAAATGGTATAGGCGTTTTGAAAATTTCAACCCCTATTTTGAACCCCTTAGAGATGACTGACAGTAACGTCGAGCTTCGAGGACCAACTAGACCCCGAACGGAACCTATAACCCGAATTTCATCAATTTTCTTTCATGGTAACTAAGAAAAGTGGCCCGTACGGCGTACGGTGTACGGCGTACGGCGGACAGACAGGAATATTTTTATTGCAGTTTTGGATTCTACATACCTTGAAACGTAAACCATCAAATTTTGAGGGGGGGTAAGAATTTTTTTTTTCATGCTCGATTCCAATGGTTCATTATTGAAAATAATAAACCAAAAATTGTAAATCCCTTGGCCGATGTTTACGAGTTGATTTAACATAACAACGAGACGGTTTAGAACAGTTTAATTCTGGTGAAAAGTGATCACGTCATGCCAAAAAGTGAGGCCGTTAATCTATATAACTAAATTTACAGGTGATTTCTGTCTGTTTGTCCTTCAATCACGCCAAAACGGCTCAATGGATCGAACCCATCTCGCGTATTTGAATGTTTCTATGACCAGGGAAGGACATAGGGGGATTCACCCCCGGATCCGATGGATAGGGGTGGGGGTTTATAGGGAAGCCGAAACATAAAAAAATTAAATTTACAGGTGATTTCTGTCTGTTTGTCCTTCAATCACGCCAAAACGGCTCAATGGATCGAACCCATCTCGCGTATTTAAATGTTTCTATGACCAGGGAAGGACATAAGGAGGTTTACTTCCCGATCCGATGGATAGGGGTGGGGGTTTATGATCCATCACGCAAAAACGGCTGAATGGATCAAAGCCATCTCCCGTATTCAGATGGTTGGTTCCTACCTATGATAATTACCTTTTTGTCTTTAACATTATAACAGTTTCTAAAGGGACAAGTAAGAGATATAATCTGTAAAGCGAGAGGTAACAAAGTCAGATGGACCCACTCCGAGTTCTACCCGTCAGCGACGGGCAACACAGCTAGTTAAAAAAAAATCGAACAGTTTAGCGGATTGTTTATCACGTTTTCTATGAGTAGTTATAGATAACTTGAGTCAATCCACGTAGGTATTTTACAGTACTTTGCAAAGAAGTTCACTAAATTAATCTCAGTTGGGTTTTGTAGGAAGAATTTTGTAAAAGGAAAAATAAACTAGTGTGCCCAGCGAGTCCTGGATGGTGAAACTGCAGGTCTAAGACCAAAATCAGCTGTGTACCTATTGCATTTTGCAGAGCCATCACCGCGTTCCTGGCGCCCGAACCTATACAGAAAATTCTGACCGTCCGTTGAGTAGATCCTCAAATTTTCAAGTCATAAGACCCCCTTCCGATTGTTAAAAAAAAGTGACAACTAAATGCCAATGTGGTCTAAGTAAGAGCTTCTCAAACATCCGTAAATTAATAATTGGAACTGGCCTTCCTTAGAGTTCCACGCTGGAGTTCCTCTCCACTCAGGTTCCTCTGATCTGCGAGGAATCAACCGATAACTCTCAAAACCAATCCCGAAACGTCAGAGCATGAAAATTGGTCATACCTACAGTGTCGAATAACATCCAAACGTTATTCAATATTGTGTAGAAGTTGTTTTGGAACAGTAGTCAATCGTAGGTGGTAGTAATTAGATAATTATCTGTGGGAACGATGGCGCCACAGAAAATGGGAGCGCATCAAACCGCCACGCATGATAATTGTGGGGAGGGGGCAGGAAACGTCACGTTAACAAAACCCGGGTAACAACTGGAAGAAGTTCGGGTTGCCCATTAGGAGTAGAACCAGCATTAGGTATCTCGTCTGAATCCACGTTCCATCTCCATCAAGACATCGGATTCTATGATCCGATCTAGCGATTGAAGCGGCACCTCTGGATGTTTTCACAGAAGGAAGTTATGAAAGGGTCAAAAAAACAAACAATATCCTCGTAACAGAACTTAACAGACTTTCCGACATCGAGTCACTGGAATTAATGTGTTCTCTGTGAAGATGGAAGACGGAGGAGGAAGGAGAGAAAAAGCAAAAACTATATTAGGTACAAAACAGGGTACGAAGCAGGTAGCCCGCCCAACAAATGACCGCGGTTTCTGTGGCAACCCCACAATTTTCCCCCCTTGCAAGCCTCCATAGACGAGGCTCCACCAGGCCTTCTTACAACTCCACTGTAGAAAAGAGCACCTTCTCTAAGACCGAAAGATCATTAAAAACAAAAGGTGTTCAAACACTGGGATTACCTTCTCAAGGATTGGACCCGATCCTTGTAATTGTAGTGAATCTTTTTCTTTAAAAATCACAGTAATTTTCTCGTAGAGACAAAAGGGGTAGTGTTTGTTTCACACAAGTGTCAATGGGGAGCAAACAGGGGTTTTCAGAGTTGTCTATGATTTTCTGAGTCGCGCGCTGTCGTTTTCGGCACCTTTTACTTGCTGCACGCGAGGGACGATGAGAGTTGGCTCTTTTCCTGAAAAATGAGTGTATAGCAGTTAGAATACCTTTTCAGTTACTTTTACGAGAGGTTTCCAGGTAACGGAAGTCTAGTTTTGCATTAGGTAACTGGAGTACGAGTACCAGTGGTCCTATGTCGAACCCATAGTTTTCTTGTCGTTGGAGAGTTTGTACAGTGGTCCCTGCAATTGACTCTACTGATTCTGGCTCTTGAATGAAGATGCCTGATGATACGAACTAAATCACTCGCATGACATCCTGGAAACACATTTCAAAATGAAAAGGTTGGTTTCAAAATTGAAAGGTTGTATATTTCCACTAATACACGAAAAGTACACTGTTATACCGGTTTCGATGATCAAACCATCGTCAGTAACGAACAATAACACATAATAAGTTATGTAAGTAAGTAACAAATGATAACTTATTGTTTGTTACTGACGATGGTTTGATCACCGAAACCGGCAAACGAGTGTTTTCGTGTAACGGTGGAAATAGATAACCTTTCAATAACTGCGCTTTTTATCCTGATGATGGCATCAAAGCCGAAGAGAATATGTAGGTACGAAATTTTGTACAAACCCGCGCCAATCTAATCTCGTTTGCGCTCCAAACGTTGAATCCTACCGCCTCTGTATCGACACCTGAGAGGAAGAAGGGCCAATCTGATTTTTTTTCTCCAAAGGGCCAATCTATTTTTCCGGTTCAAGGACAAAAAGCGAAAAAGGGCCAATCTGTATAGAATTTTTAGATTGGCCCTTTTAACTTCCATGACCGCCTCCTGGGACGCAAGTAAAAAGGGCCAATCTCCACAGTTGTCCAGTTGAAACAGTATAATTTGCATGTACTGTTGTGTTTTTTTGTTGCTAATACGTCGTTTTCTACGGTTCGCACATACGGGATTTGATATCACCATGGTGATTTTCACAGAAACTTGGGGTTTCAAGTGAACTATGAAGTTGATGTTCACTCGGTTACTGCCCTCGTTTGTGATGTTCAGCGCGATGTGATCATGTCCTAGTAAATTTTGGAATTGGATGTCTGACCCTTTTATACGACAATAATACATTTTTTATTTACTCTCAGCATTAACAAACTATGCCTAATGTTACAGTCAATTTTTTACAGTAATTTAGATTGATTTAACTTAGTCATTACGACCTATTTGAAAAATTTAACATGTGGAAACCTGTGAATAAAATGAAATGTGTACAGATTGGCCCTTTTTACTCCCGTCAGTGCTTGGAAGCGCGGAAGTAAAAAGGGCCAATCTCGCCGAACGAAGCAGATCGGCCTTTCTTCCTCTCAGAGATTCTCCCAAGATTTCTGTCTCAAAGGGCCAATGTGGACTTTCTTTCACATTTTTATTTTTATTAATTTTTGGGGTAATCCAAACTGAGAATTTTTTTTTAGATTCTTGTAGCCTATAGATTTTTACAAATGATTTTGAAAAAACAAGAGGGAATTAATAACAGCGGTCCGAAGTCTAGAAATGGGTGGAAAAAAATCAGATTGGCCCTTCTTCCTCTCAGGTGTCGATATTTGGCGTGAGGGGACCCAAAATTTGCACATGCTTGCCTTTGTAGACCAAGCCCTGACCGAACTCAAAGGTCAGCTCTATCTACGCCTTGAAGCGGACAAAATTAGCCGTACGGTGAATTTCACCTACTAGCATGCCACCTAGGGAACCCATGAATAACAAGTAATCACCTTACGATGAATTAAGGATTGTGAACACGCCGTAGAACTGCAGGTTGGAATACCTGAAGAACCCAGCTAACGATAACTGTGGGAATAATCTTCGAGTCTCGTCCCAGATATCCAAACACCAATAATATAATCCAAGAGTGTTAAGCCTCTCAAGAGCTTCCGGGCATCTCTTGTTACTTTTTTTTCAGTTTGAGACGATTCTCGAGGGATCCAGGATTGTAGTTCTGTTGTGAGCGGGTAGTTGAGCAGAAGTAACCGGAGGCATCTCCTTTTCCCAGATGGTTTCGCCCAGAAGGAGCACCCACGAAAACCGATGCAGCAGGTACAAAAGACTGCTCCAGCACTTGTCATATTGTCTCTTATCTTTGGGGATTGTTCAACTTGCCACCCCGAGGCTTTTGTCCGTCCGTTGCCCGGGAAGTGTCATGTTCCAGCTTCCCCTTTCAATGGAGCGGTAGGAGCTGAAAGGTGTTACAGAGAGGCAAAGGGAACTCGGCAGAGCGTGTAAACCGATCAGCGGGGCGTCCTACCTGCTCGAGAGGTTGGTCACATGGCTTCTGCTAAGTGCCTATCACTTTCACGGAACAGGTTCCCATCGCATTATTGGCTTGGCCCTTCAAGTAGCTTATTGGTAGCAGTGTACACTGTCGGCTACGGTTCATCCCAGTACAAATATTTATCCATGTAACGCCCAACGCAGCTTGATTCTCTAAATGACCCATGTTAGCAGGTTCGCATATCATCTGAGCGCTATTGCAATGGAAAAACGCTGCAAAGTCCTTGTCACATGGGTTTATTATTCTACTGGACATACGTACAGAAATTTTGGCTGTTCATTTGTTGTTTCTTTCATGTGCAATTATTGAAATAGCCATTTTTGATGGTTTCCACCAATTTTGGCACCCAAAAACACAAATTAGGCTCGGTTTTTTTTAGCAGATTATTTTTGATCATTGATAGTACCATTTAATTGTTTTGATTCACCTGTTGATACTACTACTAGTGTTATTATACAAATGTATGGTGATTTCACACAATGTCCCATGTTTTTGACTAATAAAAAATGAATTTCGGGAGCTTAACCTTCGTTACAACCTCAATTCTTCACTCTTCGGTCACAATCGACCTAATATTCGATCTTCCCGCCCTAAAAAACATGGAAAACTATACCTCACAAGCTCATGTTCACTAAAACCTCAAAAATCCATCGAAAACACCCATTTTTCTCCCATAACACCCCTGGGTGTATGCCGATCGGGCTGCCGTGTTTCAGAGCACAACTAGGACCCAAATGTGTTCCCAAATGGGGACCAAACTATGTGCGGAAAAACGACAATTTTATATCAAAATTTAACGTAAATTTAAGGCTGAAACTTCGTTAGAACCTCAATGTTCCACTCTTTGGTCAAAATTGACTACATATTCGGTCTTCTCGTCCCAAAAAACATGGAAAACGGTACCTCAAAAGCTCATGTTACTAACATGTTGCTAAACCACAAAAAGTACTATTTTTATACCCTTTTTCACTCATAGCGCCCCTGGGTATATTCCGATCGGGCTGCAAAGTTTCGGGACACAATAACGGGGGGTATAATTTTTTAGACCGAAAATGAAGCCGGTACGCGTGATACGGCGTACGGCGGACGGACATTGCATTTTTGAAATCTACGCACCTTGAAACGTAAAAGAAAAAATTTTGAGGGGGTGTTATAAAAATGTTTTGCTGAGCGAATACATAGGTGTATTATTCACAGAATAATAAACCAAAATCTACGAGCGGAGTGAATGAGCCCGTATAGCTAAATACTTTCTTATTTACTTCGATGCTTAAATTTGACATCGCCTTGAAAGCATTTTAGCGATCCAAAGAATCTATGAATTTAGAGTCCGTATAAGCGACGATATATATAAACATATATACATGATTTAACGTTTTCCTTGAGTATTTTAAATTAATTCCAATTCTAGTGAGTTAATATTCAATATATATTCATCAGTTATATTATAAGTTCGGACCATCCACGTGAGCGGAGATTTCACCACATGCCGATACCCCAATACCTTCCCGATTCCACATGACTATATTCAAATGCTCTTAATATTCAAATTGTACTGCCCTCGTAATATACCCCATAAGTGATTATTATAGGAGTTTTGATGGAATGAACACATATAGGTAAGAAAAATTGATATAATGCTGAAATAAATTCTTCACCTTAAAGCATAAACTTTTCCAAGTTCACCTTGGACGAATCGTCAGAATTGCAATTATACTGATATCGATTATCGATTATTCGATTGTCCTTTATCTAGATAAGTCAATATTTTTGAAATAATGAATGCATAAAAAACCTAGGGCCTAGATGTTTTTCCATTCTTATATTATATTACAGTGAAAAGTAAAAATGTCGTTTTATTGAGCATTTTCAGCAATCTATGCCGTAAATTTCCCATTCTAAAGCTGAATTTCACGATGAACGAGTTATTCATTCTTCAGAATTTCATCCCTTTCCCATAAATCACCAACTCGTTATGGGCCGCTATTAGATCGGAAATTATGTATCTCCATAAACTCATCTTCGAGAAAACTGCTTGCCCCGTTGTCATCATCATTTGATCAACGGCGGGCGACGTGAGAGTTCGGAAACGTTGAGAGTGAAAAATCGTCAGAGCAGAAAAAAAAGTGTTTTCCAAGACGCTGGAAACGTGAAGGGGCTGGGCCGGGAACGTGACTTATCTTCATGTAATAGATCGCCGTAGGGGCAAACTGATTTGATTCATACGGACGCGGAGTGTCTGCCGTTAATCGTGGAGATCGATGAAACCGATCGAAAGGGGAAAATTTACCTACACGTGGAGGCGGAATAAAATTGGGTACCTATGTATTTTATATAAAGGATTCAGCATCTTAATTAATTAAGGAATCTTCTCATTATCGTCATCTGAACGAACTCAGACGATGAATTCTCCTGAGGCGTTGTATATAGCTTTTTCGTATTCATATAAAACTATCGACAAGCCAATTATGGGAGTCTATCTTCTGTAAACAAATCACTCCCTACTGAAAACGCTGCAAAGTCCTTGTCACATGGGTTTATTATTCTACTATTTTATTGGTCTACAGAAATGCTGGCTGATTATTTATTGTTTCTTTCATGTAAAATAATTGAAATAGCTATTTCTGGTGGTTTCCACAAATTTTGGCCCCCAAAACTTGAATTAGGTACTACGCTCCTTTTTTTTTCAAACTACCTTTGATCATTAATTGTACCATTTAATCGTCTTGATCCACGTGTTGACACTTTTTCTAGTGTTATTATACAAATTGATGGTGATTTCAGACGATTTCGCAGGTTTTTGACTCATAAAAAATCAATTTTGGGAGCTAAACATCTGGTACAACCTCAATTTTCCACTCCTTGGTCAAAATCGACTTCATATTCGGTCTTCTCGTCCCCAAAAACATGGAGAACGATACCTCAAAAGCTCATTTTACTACTATGTTACTAAAACACAAAAAGTACCTATTTTTATACACATTTTCACTCATAACTCCCCTGGATATATTCCGATCGGGCTGAAAAGTTTCGGGACACAACTAGGGCCCAAATGGAGCATGTGTGCGAAAGAACGATTTTTTTAGACCGAAAATGAAGACTGTACACGTGATACGGCGTACGACGGACGGCGGACGGACATCGCATTTTTGGAATCTACGCACCTTGAAACGAAAAAGAAAAAATTTTGAGGGGGTGTTATAAAAATTTTTTGCTGAGCGAATACATAGGTGTATTATTCACAGAATAATAAACCAAATTCTGAAACTGGTTGGTTAGATTCACAGTCTTGTCCTTTCCAAGATATCAAGTTTACCCATTCGCAGATGACAGTGTTATCCCGATCAAAGTTTCATATTATCTTGTTCCATTTAAACATTCCCAAGGCCAAGTTTGAACACACCCAAGATGAGTATACAATTTCACGAGAGTATATTTTATAGAATTGGAATTCTATATTATGTAGGTATAAGACTTCACGTTTGCACATGCACAGATAAACAACCAAAGGGGGTTTGATGGAATTTATATTGTAGAGCCAACCCACACAGTCAATCAGGGATCCGCTATGTCAACTTTAAATTATAAAATTTGGATGTTTACAACAGGAGTTCTTTTCAAGGATTCCACGTTTGCGCGTGCAGAAATAGTTATCAATGACATTCAGATGAAAAATCGATTATGAATAGGACAACCAAGAGTCATGGGTCTTGTTGGAAATCCTTCGAAGGTCATCGATGTATTGTAATAGTTGGCCAGGATAATTGATTTGGCTGCAGTTTTTCAAGATGGTGCTACGATCATTTGCTCATTTCCTATATATAACTCTTGAATTTGTGTGTGACGGCATCAGGGCCAAACGGCTGAACCGATTTTCATGAGGGTGTTCTGGATCCTCCAGATCGCCTGCTTGATCGTATTCCTGACCGTCCCTAACGGCAGCGTCCGACTTCGTGATTTTGTTTGCTACGGTCGAGCCCATGTCGTTTATCACTTTCGACCCCAAGCCAAAATAAGGTAGTTGCTGCCGAAAAGAAGTTTTCACGGCGGTTTCAACACCGCTAAAAAGATTTTTGTGGGACATTCCGTTCAGGGTTTATTTGACGATTGTGATTTCATCGTAGGAATAATCGCGTAGTTAATAGGTCGTGTTTTTTACCGTCCCATGTGATTCTTAAGATCGTGAAAATGTGTGTCCAGTCTTGAGAATGGAGTGGCAGGGGTGATGCTTTGTTAGAAGCGGGGTTGAAGATTTCTCGATGTGTTCCTGGGTAGCGATTTCATCGTCAGACTGTGAGTATTATTAGTGGACCCACAGTTTTCATCATTTTTCCAACTAACATAAATATGACATAGACAAAGACAGAGACGTATGAAACAGGTTCGTATCTATGAGAAATTTGTGAAACAGCCATTATATTATCAAGTGCGAATTTTTCGTGGTTTCTGTTCGATGCCTACAGCTCTAGAGCCCGTTGTATTTTAAAACGGGGTTTCCTGCTAGTAAATTAATATTCTTTGGTGGACATAGTTCGATTCAGTTATACCGATCAGCTCGTTATGACAAAAAAGTCTGTAGCCTTAATCTTAGTAGGCCATTTATAATTATTATTGTAGTTGGAAATGACCAGGTTGGAAATTTCTACGTCGAGTTCAAGCGAGCGGTATAGTTCAAGAACGTTTGGTTTCTAATCGTCTCGCCCAGACGCCTTTTGACCCCTTCAAGTTGTTCTGGAACTCGGTGCCAACTCTGTTGAGCAATCAAGATTGCTGGTACGGCGGCCATTTACTGTAACAGAAGTTGGGATAAGGAGGTGGTTGTAATTGTTCAATTCTAAGGACCACCAGGGAGGATGAACTTGGCTTGAACATAATTTTGTGATCAGTGCGACCATGGAATGGAATTGTCAAACATGACTTCATAAATCCTAGAACAACATTAGCTACGAAGTGCCTTTAGAACTACCATTTACACATCGTAGAACACAGACCGTCTTATACAACACTTAATTTTCACTTTAAATGAGACTTGGGTTTGTCTCCTCCAGTTTGGAAGGCTAATAATGTTCAATTCAATGCAATTCTTTATTCAAAAACATATTTAGTACATAATGAAGAATATAAGTACAGAAACATGAGAAAACCAAGTTCATGAATGGGCCCCTAAGGTCTTGACGTCCCGTCCAGGGGCTGGTTGTCACTGAACTAGCTTATTAGTTTGGATTGAGCGTGTACTTTTAGCTGGAAACAATATATTTACAGACAATATTAAACTTGAGTGAAAAAAAAGTATATATGTATGGGTATGTAGCACCTATGCCATACATATTCCAAGATAGTAATTACCTAAATACATAACACAGTTACAATTACAGATCAAACCTATTCAAGAAGTCAGCGTGCAGGTCAGATTTGTGCATCTGTGCATGTCTTCTCAATATTTGTAATTATGTTTTTGTCAACATTAAAAAATAAAGGCTTCAGTGTCAATGGTCGAATGTACCCCACTGGTTGAATATTACCGTTTTTCGTCGTACCTAAGCACTATCTAAATACTTGTTTTAGGTACTTTCCAAAGGTTATTATCCACGTTTTGGTGGTGGATTGTCCGCGATACCCAAACCTGCAAAGCCCTTCTTTAGTCGAAGACCCTTCGGAGGACCCACATGGGAGGACTTCTGCGAAAAGCAATTCCGCGATGGACCCTTCTCCCAAGTTATTACATACGGGAGGAATGGATGCGCAAGGGCCTTCTCAGGCTCGAGGGCGAAAAAAAGGCAGCGCAATCAGGGACAGGCGCCAGGCGAGATATTAGAAGAGTCTCCTCAGTCTGCCAACACCGCTGGCTGCCTCTCAGGTAGGCTTGTCTTACCTCGGTGATTTTTAATAGCGAGCTCGGTTATCGGGAAAAGCCCATCCAATGCCGAAAGTCGTTTACTCATACATTGGTAGACATGGTCTTGCACCATATCTTTTTTTTTGAGCCTACGATGATGATGTAGGCGGCTGTTTTAATGACCGATGAAACTGAAATTCTTCTGACAATTAGGGGTAAACTAAGGAAACATTTCTGTGATGACTCTGTACACATCTTAGAATTTCTCTACTTGTCACAACCAGCTATTGACTGATATATTAAACAAGCACTTGAAATGTAGGATTTTGGCACATAATGGGTACAATTTAAACGCTTTTGGAGGTTCAAATAATATCGCTTGATTGGGAAAATTTAGGATTATCCAAGTGTTATCCAAGCTGTTATTCAGGTCGAATTCATCAAGGCGCATTTAACAGTTCCACAGGCCACAGGGACTTGCCAACGGCCATACCACATAGAACACACCGGTTCTCGTCCGATCACTGAAGTTAAGTTACGTCGGGCGTGGTTAGTACTTGGATGGGTGAGGCCACAGGGACTTTCCTTCGCAACTAGTAGGTATTAAGAAATCTAGATTCGAGAGGAAAACAGGAAACAGTCGAGAGAAAAATCGGGACGTAGTTTCACGTTCCTCAGGTTTTCCTCATGACAACTGACTGATGAAGTAGTCTCATGTTAATAGTCAAATATATCGGATCCCATTGATCTTTTATCCTCGCAACTGACTGATGAAGCATGTTGATATACAGTTTACCATAACTGCGTCTACCGTGTTTTTCGATGGTGCTAATAATAATTTAATTTACTTTCCTGTTTTGCTTAATTTTTCATTTTACTCAGCTTGAGCTCCATCAATATTGTTGAAGTAGATAACCTGGGAATTACAAAAAATGCTCCTTAGGTTTGTAGAAACCTGTACTCTGACTGCCAATGACAACCGACTGATGCGATATCTCACGATATATTGGTCACATTCAGAGTTCACAGTAGTTATTGAAGCTGAATACGATGTAAATACGGTGTAATGTTTCACTATCCTACTGTACATTTACTCGGTACATTAAGTATTTGTTTGCAGTCTGCTGTACTATGATGCTAGACATTTTAGACGGAACACTTCTTCCAAGTTCTTGTAACTCCTTGTATTGAAAGTATGCCTCTCATAAAAGAGAACCCCACTCTGTAGTAGCTTTACGTATGCAATGGCAACGCCTCTTCAATATTGAAGTAACGCGGGGTTCCATGTCGTACGAGATTACTTGAATAAAACAATCCCCACACGCTCACTCCGGCCACTGGCTTCACGATGAATTATGGCCCTCTTGAATACCATAACTGTCCCCAGGATAAATTGCTCGTTTCATTACGCTTATTGGATTAGTTCGAAGGGCTCCACAGTTGAATATTTCATCGCCTGTTACAGCCGCCTCTATCGTTGGCCAATGTCGGTGGTATTGCCATTACAAGTTTATAATTAGCTGTCGATGTCGAAGTCAATTCGTAATTACAGTTGAATGTGCCGAAAGGGACTTCAACTCTTCGATGATTCATATTGTTTTCCGTAACAATGTCTGGTGAATGTACTGGGAAAACCGACGATACGGCTGAGACCAATCAGCAAGTGCTCCGTAATGTATCTCCATCTTAGGCCGTCGACCCGTACTTTGACCATTCTGGGTTTTTGAAAAATGATGATCTGCTGATGACCTAGTTGTCGGACGAGTTGTTGGAATTGTCTTGGAAGAGATATTTGTGTGCTGGTGGGGTGTTTGGGAGTTCTTTGTTGATCTATCGTGAAGATCTACTCCTGATTTGTACGCAAAAAACGCTGCAAAGTCCTTATCAGATGGGTTTATTATTCTACTGGACATACCTACAGAAATGTTGGCTGTTCATTTATTGTTTCTTTCATGCGTAATAATCGAAATAGCTATTTCTGATAATCAAAATCCATAATTTTGGCCCCTAAAACACAAATTAGGTACGCTCTTTTTTTTAATTTTTATACATATAACTATCTTTGATCATTCTTAGTGCCATTTAATCGTCTTGATCCACGTGTTGACACTTTTTCCAGTGTTATTATACAAACTGATGGTGATTTCAGACGATTTCCCAGGTTTTTCGCTTATAAAAAATCAATTTTGGGAGCTGAACATTTGGTAGAACTCAGTTTTCCACTCTTTGGTCAAAATCAACTTCATATTCGGTCTTCCCGTCCCCTAGAATTTGGAAAACGATATCTCAGAAGCTCATGTTACTAACATGTTGCTAAAACGCAAAAAGTACCTATTTTTACACACACTCAAACACCCCTGGGTATATTCCGATCGGGCTGAAAAGTTTCGGGACACAACTAGGGCCCAAATGAAGCATGTGTGCGAAAGAACGAATTTTTTAGACCGAAAATGAAGCCTGTAGACGTGATACGGCGTACGGTGGACGGCGTATGGCGGACGGTATACGGCGGACGGTATACGGCGGACGGACATTGCATTTTGGTTTATTATTCTGTGAATAATACACCTATGTATTCGCTCAGCAAAAAAATTTTATAACACCCCCTCAAACTTTTTTCTTTTACGTTTCAAGGTGCATAGATTCCAAAAATGCAATGTCCGTCCGCCGTACGCCGTCCGCCGTCCGCCGTACGCCGTCCGCCGTCCGCCGTACGCCGTCCGCCGTCCGCCGTACGCCATCCGCCGTATCACGTGTACAGGCTTCATTTTCGGTCTAAAAAAATCGTTCTTTCGCACACATGCTCCATTTGGGCCCTAGTTGTGTCCCGAAACTTTTCAGCCCGATCGGAATATACCCAGGGGTGTTATGAGTGAAAATGTGTGTAAAAATAGGTACTTTTTACGTTTTAGCAACATATTGGTAACATGAGCTTCTGAGATATCGTTTTCTATGTTTTTGGTGACGAGAAGACCGAATATGAAGTCGATTTTGACCAAAGAGTGGAAAATTGAGTTCTACCAAATGTTCAGCTCCCAGAATTGATTTTTTATGAGTGAAAAACCTGGGAAATCGTCTGAAATCACCATCAGTTTGTATAATAACACTGGAAAAAGTGTCAAGACGTGGTTCAGGACGATTAAATGGCACTACCAATGATCAAAGATAGTTTTAAAAAAAAGAAAAAAAAGAGCGTACCTAATTTGTGTTTTGGGGGCCAAAATTAATGGAAACCATCAGAAGTAGCTATTTCGATTATTACGCATGAACGAAACAATAAATGAACAGCCAACCTTTCTGTAGGTATGTCCAATAGAATAATAAACCCATGTGACAAGGACTTTGCAGCGTTTTTGGAATCTACGCACCTTGAAAAGGAAAATAAAACATTTTGAGGGGGTGTTGTAAACATTTTTTTGCTGAGCGAATACATAGGTGTATTATTCACAGAATAATATACCAAAATGAAGCCTACCGACACCCGCGCAGTTGCCAGCGGACGATGAATAAGTGATATTGGAGAACCTCACAGATGATCCTACTGAGTAACTCAGTGCCCAAGTAGGTAATGTTGATGGCCGGAATCTCGGGACGGGCCACTTATCGTTAAGGACGTTGGTACTAACAATTGAAGAATGAAAGCTGGGAGAAGAGATTGAAGATAGAGGATTTCGAAGATGATTCGTATAAGAACGTCCAAACGCGCTTCAAAGCATTAGGCATGTTGGGAGGGGTGTAGTAAAGAAGAGTGGGGGGGGGGGGGGGGGCTTATACAAACCCCATTAGAGGCGCCAAAGTGGAAAGGAAGGCATTTGTAACTATCGTCCTTCCCGTCTTGGCTGACCGTAACAATTATGAAAAACTCCTTCGGGTCAGGTCCAAAATGAGACTCCCAAACTGCGGTTTTATTATTCATGATGACGCCACCCTTCGGCTGCATCTGATGGGTTATTGAAACTGACTGGTGGGGCAGGAAGACGTTTCCTCTTTATGAAATTTCACTCAAACCACGAGCTCCTCATTTTGATATCCATCGGTGAATAGCGTGCACTGAATGCAAAATTCCGTTAATGACGAGAGTTGAAAACATTTCATAAAAGTCATCAAAAGCATTTAAAAAAAACTTCATCAGGGCTTAGTGAGCTGCGGGCACTCATTATACCTAGTAACCAATATCCTATTGGCAGTTACATACCAGCAAAGAAATGTAACTATCTTCTGTTCTTCAGTGTTTGCCAACTTGAATTTTTTTTTGAATAAGAGCAGCAAGTAGTTAATTACTACTTAATGCTCTTTTTAAAAAAAAAAAAAAAAACATTCAAGTTGAGCTAAGCCGTTTAACGGCTGTAGAATTTACATTACCTATACCTACTCCATATTTTGTGTAATACATAATGGATATGGGAATTTCGTCACCTACTATATTATCTTGTCAGTATTATTGTCAGGACTGAAACTGCATTATTTTGGCAAATGAGTCTGCAGTGTGCCGGCGCCTTCACTCGTATAATAGGTGTGAAAACGTCAGTATTTTCGGTTAGAGAACGAGGATCGTTCCCTCCTCTGACGGGTCATCCGTCGGTTCTTTTTACGTTCAAAAGAAACACCGCCGCCCTCCGAAATGAAAGTAAAAAATAAAACAGCCGAAGAGAAGGTAGGGAGAAATGACAAGGGAAAAATATGGGATGGGAAGATCATAGAACTACTAATGCCCTCTGCCACAGAATGGGTTCTTCTGCTACCGAGGTATAGTCTCCGGGCGGACATCAATATTCATGGAATTTTCTCTGTAGGTCTGAACATGTGGTGTTATGGATACGAAGCGCCACTTTGAAGAAATGGTCGATCATTACTTCTGTATGAAAGGGAGGAGCATGACTTAAGGATCTTCAGTCACACCGCTATTAAACCTACTGGCGCTTACCTCGCAGAAGATGTTAAAACTTGATGGGTCATAAATCAGAAGGTCTTCATTTCATGGCGGTAGGTGGCGGAGAAACATATAGAAGACGTTGGTGCGAGGAATATTACTATGTCTGCTGCAAAACAAGTAACCTTCAGATCCGTATAAATTTTGACCTCCTTGCGGAGTTTTCTTGAAAGGCCCCACTCCGTCGAGGTAATACTATATACTCTCTTAGGTAATACACAAATGCGTGGATTCCAAGTATAGGTATATATATATATTTGTGCTGTAAAATCTGGCTTTAGAGAACCTGATTAATTAAGAATCCTGGATTTATAGGGGGCTAGAATTACAATGATACCCGTTCTACCGCTATGAGAATGATTTCCGAGCTCTGGAGCTTGAACTTACCTGTTGTACTTGGAAATTTCCTTTGAATAGCCTTTACATACGAGAATGGCCGAACAATGAAGAGTTTGTTCACTTATTTTCCAAGGACCGTTTGAAGAAGCCAGAAAATGTTTACGTCCAAATGGAAATTTTTGAGGGTTTCGTCAAAATAATCAGGCGTTTTGCAAAGTAACGATTAGATGCTTTGCAGCTTGACCACGCATACCTACCAGTATGTCTTGTCTACCATCCTTTATGTGTGAACAGCTACTTATTCTGAACATTAAAGTGAGATATGATTACCACCGCATGGTACAGGTTGGAAAGGTAGTCGTTGGTTACTATTTCCATCCAAACACACACTACGAATGCCGAATTGGGGAACATTTTCGGTCGGATTCCGCTGTGTCAGGCGTCAGAAAGCAGAAACGGAAGGCGAAGGATGCTGCGGCCAGGATTACCCGGGACTGCCCATCATAATTGTCCGGTCAATCCGTCTGGACCGCTGTTGAGGCGTACGAGGAGCTAACCCGAGGTCAGCCTTCCCTTCGAAAAGGAATTCACCTCGTCCGTAGGTATACCTTCTTGATGATCACGATCTTCATCAAATCCGATCGTGCTCCAAACCAAACAATGGTCGGTAGAGATTTTTCTCTCCTCGCAGTCAACACAGTCAGACGTAGAACTCCGAAAGGAAATTGTGATAAATACTGTAGATCGCTTCTTGGGATCGGAAGCAATTTTCGTATAGAGTTTATGAGGAGACGTCGCCCCTCCTTCCACCTAGTGAATTAATACTTTACTGAAAGATCAAGATTAATTTCAGTTCAACTGTACGAGTAGGAAGGAACTGCTGAATCCCGGTCACAATACAAATCTAGTTTATTTTCAGATATTTTTTCCGTTCCAGACCTGTTGGTGGGTTGTTTGTTACTATATTGTTTGACCTAAAAACTACATGGCTAACCGTGGAAAAATAATTGGAGCAGCTTCAAGGATATTGCATATAAACTCACGACATGCTTGACACCCCGTTGCTATTTTATCAAGGAAGAAGTTGGAAACTGACATCACCTGTGATCGGGGCCTAAGGATGGAGCCTTAGCGCTTTTGAAATCAACTCGAATTGACAGGAAATATCGTAGTTTGAGACCTGCGGCGAGTCAGCCAAAAGTGTGATGCGATTTGCTCTAATTATGGAGTTACATTTTGATGGACAAAAATCCTCACCTTCGTTTATAGAAGAAGGACAAGATGAAATGGTTCGAACTTGAAATTATTATGATCTTTGCTGCTATATAATTGGGCAACGGCCAGTTTTTGCTCATTCAACAATATAAAAGATGAATACAATTACTTGTCGGTTCTTCTAAGACTTTATCAGGTTATTTTGGATAGGATAGATTAGGTACCTGGAAAACACACAGACTTCGGAGCCTTTCTTCGCCATTATAGGAGGAAGCCAAATTGTAACGTCATCCTGATTGATTCCAACCAGGTCCACCTACGGCGTCGGAGGCTATCAAGTGGCGGCCATAAAAGCTAATGGATCATCCAGGAGGATGACTTGTCAGAAAACACTGAAGGAACAGAAGGAACTGTTACCAGGCCCGTTCCCCCTGGCCCATAACCTAATAATATGCTATTCCCAGCTATTCCTACGTCAATAAGAACGTCCGAACTGTAGTATCATTCGACTCGGTGAAATCCCAACTGTTCATAAAAGTGATGAATGGTGGAAGAAGATTGACTTGGATCATTTCATAGTCATTGTTCTGTCGAAACAATCGGACATGGTCCGGAAGGCTAACTTGCTTACTCGAATGAACTAAATATGACTTTCATTCAGTCGGATTAAGAGGGAAGATATACAAATACGAATATTTAAGAAAAGTCCTCCGTCTACCTACGTCAATCTAATCAGTCTAATGGACAATTATTCTTTTTGGATTTTTAAGTTCATAGCTACTTAAATATTTTATTCTTTCACGGGGTATTAAAGGTTTAAGGCCCGTTACATAAGCTCGTTTTCTTTCGAAATTTTTTTTAAAAGAGACATGTTTTCACAAAAAGATCTGCAAGAATGAATTTATTCGAACTAAAAAAAAAACCCTAAATGAGGTGTGTGAAACCCTATTTTTAACCATTTTAAACATTTTTAATCACCCAAAATCCGAGCTCTAATGGTTGGTAAGGAAAGTAATTTAATGAAAAATGGTCAAACTTTGAATCCCCCGTGGTCTGTTGTTGCCCCCATGTTGCCTCCAATACCAGCATGTTTGTTGCCGGTGCACCCAATATAACGCACCAGAAAATTCAGTAGCGCTCGATTGTTGTTGATGTTCTCTCAAGCCTCCGCGATATTTAGGCCATCAAAAGGAAGGGTTAAAAAAAGAGGTGATTGACAAGAAAGACAAACGAGGAGTCTTTGTTGGGTAATTTCGTTTGATCGCCAGAGAAGCTGTCAGAGTTTGCGGTCCTGTATAATGGCAGATACTTGTGGTTCAGCCTTTCCCCTCTCTTATAGCGTTGAAGACGGGCGAAATAAAGAACAAGAAGCAAACTTGAAACCAGTCATGCAGCATGACTTAATGAGCGAATTTTCAAAGAAATATTCGAATTAATGGCTATGGTTTTGAATAAAGGAAAACTTCGGTCTAAAATTTGGTTTTCTATGTATATTCTCTTCGTATTTATTTTAATTTGTACGTTTTGTCCATCCTGATTCTACCGTTTGTTTATTACGTAATTGTACTAAGTGCTTATTTATTTGATCGCTGTGGGTAAATTCAAGGAGTTGTACTAATCGTTTGCCTCCCCCTTTTTTGCTTCGAACTCTCGTCTTCAATTAATACTTCTCACATATTTCAATCTGACCACTCTAAGGGGGTGGGGGGGGGGGGGGGGGTAAGAGTTTAAAGATTATCCTAGTTTTGGGTAATTTTTGCGCACTTTAAATGCTCTAATTTAAGAACGGATTTAGATATCTAAAATCCGATTTCACTATCGTGTTCAGCGTGCAAAAACCTTTAAAATGAGGGGTCACTTGTTAGAAAATAACATTTTGGGGATTTTTGGGTAATTTTTGCGCACTTTAAATGCTCTAATTTGAGAACGGATCAAGATATCTAAAATCCGATTCCACCATCGTGTTCAGCGTGCAAAAACCTTTAAAATGAGGGGTCACTTGTTGGAAAATAACATTTTGGGGATTTTTGGGTAATTTTTGCGCACTTTAAATGCTCTAATTTGAGAACGGATCAAGATATCTAAAATCCGATTCCACCATCGTGTTCAGCGTGCAAAAACCTTTAAAATGAGGGGTCACTTGTTAGAAAATAACATTTTGGGGATTTTTGGGTAATTATTGCGCACTTTAAATGCTCTAATTTGAGAACGGATCAAGATATCTAAAATCCGATTCCACCATCGTGTTCAGCGTGCAAAAACCTTTAAAATGAGGGGTCACTTGTTGGAAAATAACATTTTGGGGATTTTTGGGTAATTTTTGCGCACTTTAAATGCGCCAAAACCCTCCTTAGAGTAGGCCAATTTCGCCCATCTTCGAACTTAGCCTTTCGATTGCCAAGATAGATTTTTTGTGCAAATTTGAGCTGTTTATCTCAATTCTATCGAGAGTTATCGTCTGGAGTGACACATATATAAATATATATATATATATATATATATATATACATATAAAAAAGTGTTAAATTTCAGGAATCGTTTTAGAATGGTCTGAAACGGATTTCTATGAAGAAAATTTCCAAAAATTTATATTATTTAAATTTCGAAGCCATTGCAATAGCTTCATTTTCTTTGAAAATTCGCTAAAAGCGGCATAAAAGGAAGAGAGGAAGAAACTTAAGAGGCAAAATAAGATGAAAAGCCCGCTCTAAGGAGAAAGTCTTTTTCTTGAAGAGTTCAAGAGAGAATCGGAAAGTGTTTCCACCCTCTGTCTGGTAGTTTTTCTGGGTTGGAGGAGGGTTCTGGGATCGATTCCCTCCCTTTTCTTGAGGAGCCCACAAGCACCACTTTTCTCCCACAATCCCACTACGCGACGAAATTCCCCTGCGTGAGTTTTTCTTTCCTTGGACCAATGGGATCTGGAAGTCTCTTCCTTCTCCGACCGTCGTTATTGCGCCTTTCCACAGTTCCTTTTTATTTATTTGACGTTGCTGTTCTCTCGAGTTTTGTCCAGACCGTTTGTACGGACAAACTGTTGAATTGCCACTGATATAGTCTTACTATGTATCCGACTGGGGTATGCGCATGATTGTGAGGAACTTGCACAAACATTCTTGCAATGTTAACAAGGAACATTCTGGAACAGCAAGTTTAGAATGTCTGTTATGGACATCATGGTGTTGTAATATTCATTCCGCATTCTTTCATGTATCTCCTTGCAATATTTGTACAACTTCCATAATTTTTATCCGATTTGGATTGAATCACTTCACTATTCGTTCCGTTCATTTTGTTACATTTTTGCAGAGGTATCCCATACTAATTGCACGTTAGCATTCCATAGCTTGTTTGGAAGCCATATATGTGAGGAAACGTGAGAATTCCACGAGCACTATACTAGCTTGTGGGGAATTTATTTGGCGCAATATTGCGCTATTTTCTATAATTCAGCTGATTCGCCTTCAAGAATTTGATCAATTAGAGTCGTTAAATCAAGATTGTATAAAATTTCGTTCTTACATTCCTACGATGTCTTACTTCAGTGTAATTCGTTGCGTTGCTTTCAACACTGCCTTGGTTTTCATCCAGTTTTGAAGGCTGTTTAAAAAAGGCTTCAACTGTTTGGATACGTTTCACGTTCTCCCCTAAAGGTAAATATTTTCATCTGAGGCCAAAGAGGTGGACTATGAAAGGGGTTTCAATAATACTCATAAACTCGTGTTTGCCTACCCCGTTGGCCTGAAACTACCTGCTACATAAATATATTAGTATGTTCATCGAGGACCATAGAAGTGCAATAATTGACGTAACATTTTAATAATTTCAGCAGATTTGGTTCCGAAACCCATTGATTCTTTACTTAATTGACTTAGATATCTGAAAGATGGTCATGGTAAGTTCATATAAGGAGCTTTTCGTAACTGCAGCTGCCTAGGTTTGGATTCTTCATATCTTCATTGTTGGAGGTACTTATTAGGTGATAGGACTCATAAAAAGGTCGAATGCGTTAAAATATTGAAATATGTATTTGGTTTGAGAGGAACTTGACTTAGCAAAGAGAAAATTCTCAACCTAACGCGACACAAATTTTAATTGCCGGTTCCACTCGCCCGAAGGTGATAATTAAAGGTTTTAATGAATATAGATCAATCGGCGGGAAGGACAGGTATGGTGAAGGGGGGGAGGAAAAGTAGGTGAAGCCAATAGGGGCCCCGTTGAAGCAGATAATCATCGTATTAACATAATCTCCCCTTTGTGATGAGATGGTTTCGTGAACCGGAGTTCGGGCCGTGGGCCGTGAGATGGGCGGAACTACAGTGGGCGGCACAGCCTTCAAAAGGATCAGCTGAGTCTCATACTGTGACGTATGAAGATCTGAATCCCGAAACTACTAGTCCTACGAAATGGCATGAATGTGGTTTTGTGGATTATAATCGATAATTTGGAACCAAAAGAAAAATGTACTAACTGAACTATTTTTGGTTTATTATTTTCAATAAGTAATGGACCTTTGGAATCGAGCATGAAAAAAAAAAAAAAAAATTCTAACCCCCTCAAAATTTGATGGTTTACGTTTCAAGGTATGTAGAATCCGAAGATGCAATAATAAAATTTCTGTCTATCCGCCGTACGGCGTACTTAGCACTTGCCTTAGTTACCATAAAAAAAAAAAAAAAATTGATGAAATTCGATAGGTTTCGTTCGGGGTCTAGGTAGTTGGTCCTCGAAGCTCCGCGTTACTGTCAGTCATCTCTAAGGGGTTAAAAATAGGGGTTGCAATTTTCAGAACGCCGTAGCTCGTTTTCCAATTGATCTTGAACTAAAGAATTTTTGTGATACCACCCGGAGCATTGTACGACCAGCCGTTCGTTTGCACCAAAAAGCTTCGTCAACACGATCGTGAATCAAACGGTATAAATCCGGCCCAGATATCATCACTAGGGAGCACCTGATTATATAATCAAGGATGGCTGTATGAAGTCGAGTTGGTTGTTTCGCGATATTATTTCATTTGGTAAGTGATGGATCAATTGGATTTTGTTGGTAGTTACCTACTTCTGAAACCTGAACAAAGGTTCAAGTATTATTGATGGGTAAGTTATTACACAACGGTAAATTATTATCTACACAACGCCAAATTATTACACAATGGTAAATTATTACACAACGGTTCATCTATCTAGAAGGGGCTGGATTTTGTTGATAAATACATTTGCAACTTGAACAACCGTTGAAGTATTATTGATGGGCAGGTTACTACACAACGGTAGATTATTACAAAACGGTTCATTATACTATCTACGTAGAAGGGGCACCTATACAGGTAAATTATTACACAACGGTTTGTTATTTGCTTTATGCTTCATGAATAATTACAAATAATTAATGAATGAATTATTTAATCCCGCGCATTTGTAGGAAACATTAATTCCGGAGCCGGCTCCAGTACTCGATTTAGGCTTTCCTGGGGGGGAGCTCGAGGGTGTTGACCGCAGAAAACCGTAATCTACGCAGAAGGGGCATCTGCACAGGTAAATAAGAAACCTTTGGGTAATAACTTGCAGCGTTTTTTCTTGATGATACGCGTCTGAACGTCAACTGCAATGATTGAGACACTTCTCAATACCATGACTGTACAGTGCCTGCACAATACGCAGAGTACAATGACAGTGAGTAATAACTGCTTGGTTCAAACTTCAACCTGACTTGGCTCAAACGGGCTGCATAACTTGATCTCGGGTTCTTTTCAGTGTCCAAGTGAGTAATGGGAGAACACTCTATACAACGAACTAATAAGATAATAAATTGTGTATCTTCATGCAGGCCATTGGAGATGGGCAAATCATAAAACGAGTCCAGAAATGTTTCTGTTCGATCTGCTGGTGATCTGTATTCGAAGAGAGCAAGATGAAGTCTAAATTGAGGAAATTGTCAAGTATAAATACCATGTATAGACCTTTTAGAACTGATTCTTTTGATACTGAATGAAACGTCGGAAGGATGGAAAATGTAGGTGTGTGATAATCAGTGTTTGACTTGTAAAGGAGTGTTTAGGGGTGAAATATGAGTACAGCCGCTCTTATTATGTGTGAAACGCACGGGTAATGCGTGCATCCTTGAAAAACTGGCATAAATGGGGTGTAATGGGGGGTTCGTAGTGGGTTTATACATAAACCAATCATAGAATATCATGGGCAGGTAGAAATCCATGAGATCATTTGTTTGTTCCAGCACTAATGCCATATTCAAAAATAAATTATTCAAGAATAAGTGGTGTAAAGTGGACTGTATAAAAGAGGTATATCCAGGCTGTGAGTATACTTTTATTCAACGTACATATATGTTGAGAAAGAGAGTATCACGATGTAGGCTGTACTTCCTCGCTTACCACCTGTGCAACGCACGGGTAACCTACACAATATCGCCTAAAGGGAATGTAGAGGTGGCTGCAAGTGATCTGTGAAGCCCATATTCTTCCAGATTGATAACTCTCGAGTTTGACAGGGCACGAGCCGATCCCTCGTTCTTTTTCATCGGCCTCCTGCTGAGATTGTTTGTCATTGTTGACTGGTTGATACGGTTGGGGTCCCGGGCCCATCTATGCGATCCTAATGGATATTTCACGCTGCGTTATCCCCTTCGGAAGGCAGCTTGCGCCGTAATCAGGTTAGACAGCGATCCCTCTAATAAAATACCACCCAGAGCTCGACACCGGCCTTTTATCGCCTAATTCTGTTTCAAACGCACAATGAAACAAATCCGCATGTCCGGTGACCCAATGGCAGCCTCTCTATATCCAAGCCCGTCATTATGATCATTTAATCATTTACTATTATTTCTAATGTATTTTCTCTTTTCATAGTAGTGAGGAAAGGCAAATAAACTTTTTTTGAAGCATTAGTTGATGTTTTTAAATTGACTCCGATATCAACTCATTTTAGCGGAAACATGACAAGATTGAACGAATTTATAAGAACCGCTAAGCGCACTTCCGACATAGATTTACACGTACTTCCCACCCTTGGATTCCTTCTCTATTTTTTGAAAAATTGCCCATACCCCCAGCATGACGTTCTACAAGATTTGTCTCTTCCCTCTTTTATGTAAGTACATCGAGCAGAACTCACCCTCTCGTGGTATGTAAATTTAGATTTTTAACGTTTAAAAGTGGGAAAGGCAAAGGGGGTCCGGATATTGCGCGGTCCATTTACCGCCACCCACAGACCCCTTCTCGGCATATTGAAATCTGAAGGCTCTTTTTAACCCTCTCGTGATGTGAAGGGGGTGGGAGGGGATTTTATAATTAACGTTATCCCCGAGGTACAAATGGCTCAGTGTCACTTAACACTGTTGATTAACAGCTGTTACGCTCTGCTGTATTTTGACAACTGCTGACTCCCCACGTCACAACCCTCCTTTAGGCTGATGATGAGGTGGTGCTCCCAAAAATAATATCTACGTGTATTTCATCTGAAGACTGAAACTATTTTGTCCTCAGACGTAGGGTTTTGCGGACGCCTCCTAGAATACCTGAGCATTCCGAAAAATAACAATTTTTCCTATAAATAATTGAATTCCGCGGCTAATCAGGTACCTACCTACAGCTTCAGTTTGGCGAAAGACACGTAGATAATGGAAATAATGCGCTATTTTTAGTGTGATTGTTGGTTGGTGTACAGTGAATTGAACAGAAACTTCAAGTTCCTTCGATAGACGCGCTAACGCGGTTGCCCTGAAACACCCTCGTCAGTATCAATGAATTGTCGCAAGTTGGTATTTGAAGTGTAGGATGAGTCGTAAGATTTTTATCAAGATAGTGAAGAGTATCCACGTCTCTCTTTCTCTCCCCCCTCCCCCCACCAATTCTTCATTTAAAAGTTCAGATTGAGGTGAGGTACTAAACCTACATGTTGGGTTTGCACCGGACATCCTTAGTTAACTACTTGGGTATATTATAAAAACACTCTTGAATAATTACTTGATACCACCGCGGTGGATACTCGGCAGATACGATCCATGTTTGTTATCAAAGACAATAACTTCCTGAACGTTGCATCAAAATCGCTCTCAGAGCGTCGTAACATATTAAGGTAGTTGAAATAAGTCTTGGGATAGTTGAAAAGAAGGAGTTGTAACATAGTGGATGTCAATTAAAACTGAGGTCGATGAAACCAGCCGAAAGTCATGTTTCGGTCAACATCATAACTGCTGTAGAGTGGAGGAAGAATTTCACAGTGTGAGGTCACTGCGGCCAGCAGGTAATTTAGGAAACCAAATTCGTTATCTCTCCCAATTAAGTGAAATTTCCTTCTCACTTAACAGTGTAAAAAACGATCCCAGGAAAAAATCTGCGAATTTCACATCCATGGGTTGCTCATTGAAAGGTAAATTTCGTCTTCGCCTAGCAAATGAGTTTTACCAGAGTGAAAAATCATTGAAAATACCATTTATTACACCTCTAGAGAGATGTGTAATAGGATCAGTATTTGTATATTTTGGAAAACTGTATGTAGTATAGTTGGGTTTGAGGTGCAGAGTTGAAATAATTTTGTTTTTTAAACTATATTTTGGTTAGGTAAGTAACTTTATTCCGAGACAAGGTATAGATACACCTTTACTTACTGTATATCAGATCATTTCCATAGTATCGGCCTAGTGATCTAATATTTTTAACAACACACAATTTTTTCTATCACCGGTTTTACACTTGTTTCAATCGAATGCAATCTGACCGACATTCGCTAATCAATCAGTGGATCAAGGCTAATATAATGATTTCTGCTTTTCTTGAGAAACGGTCATGACGTAAGTACTTATAGCAAGGATATAAGTACTTATTCTTACACTAAATTCTCCATTATTCTCATCAGATTTAAAATATAAATATGGGGGGGGGGGGGGGGGTCCAAACGGGCTTTATATCCCCACATGGGATAAAAGTTCGCGGCTTCTGTGGATCTCGTCTCGGTAGGGCACCAATTCAAGCGTTGAAAGGGTTGCATGTGCTTACCCGACCAGCGATTAGCTCTTCACCTCCGATAATAATCATGTGAAGCCTACAGGGACTAAAAGATTGAAATTAAGTTCGAGTAAAAAGTCCTCCCGGGATACCCAATGAGATCAAATCCAAGGTTATAAAAGAAATTCAATAGAAATATAGGTCAGAAATTTGTATTCATCAGATTAATCTGAAAGTAGCACAGAAATGGTTAATAGTAATAAATTATAACAATCTACTCTATTAAACTATTCAATTAAATCGAATTAAGGGGAAGAGAACAACAACAAAGTTACAGTAAGAATCGAGAAAAAAAAACCTCATAAAGTTGGTTGGTTGGAAGCCGGCCCGATTAATTTTCCTCCCTCTGTAGTTCGAAGTCAGCAAAAACTCCTATCAAGAGGATTTTAGTTCCCCATTAATACTCAAGGAAGGAGACAGTGGAGGGTTCCATTACAGCATTAGTTTGGGATAATGGCGGTTCTAGTGGACCAGAATTTATAGTTTCCAACTGAGTAGCACATTGTAAATCAAGAGTTGCGTAACAAATATGTTAGTATTGCTCGTTAGGAAGAGATTAATAAAGGGTTGGAAAGGAATGTTGGGTTAATGATTATGACAATTATTTCCGTAACAGGGCTATATCAAGCTTACAGAGTCGGTGAGTGGTTACTGAGCTAATGGTGTTTCAAAGTTGGAAAATCAACTCTCTCTAATCAAATGTTTACTTAGTCCTTAAAATGCGCACGTACCAATGTATTTTAAATGTTCAAATCTCAAGTATGAATTAATTCACACTAATGTTCTCTTTGTTGTTTCAGGTAAGCGTTCGTTTGGAGAGTTCCGCATTGGTTTTTGCAGTAAGTTAGATGTATAAGGTTACAATAAGAATCCCAACGGTGGGGGCTGATCTTGAGGTTTTTTTTCTTCAAATAACAAATTAGTGGTTGCGATTTGCTCGCCACATAGACTACCAAATTTGGATTCAGAGTTTTTGAAAACGTTTCGGCGGACGCGAAGTAAGAGGATGGCCGCAAGCTTATTGCTGCGTTAGCAACTGACTTATCTACCTACCGTATGTGTAGTTAGTATGTGAGTTGACATATTTGAGGTCGCCAGTCTCTACTGTCGTAAATTGATTTGCATAAGCGGCTTCATTTTATGTGGAATATAAATGAAAACTAACTCAAGGTGTCAATCTCGTAACATTTAAACACAGCTATATCGGGCATTGTTGTACACAAGATTATTAAAATGTGGTTTCTCATTAATTTTCTGCTCAGTGTTACACATTTTCAGCTGAAAAGTGGAAAATGATATACTTAAATGTAAATGTCCCCGTAATGTTCCATTTTAACATTAGGTAATTTCCGGACCCTGAACAACCCACAAACCCACAAAAATCTAGAACTCCAAGATCTAGAGTTTCCAATTAGCTTTTTGGTACCTATCATGGGTAATGGAACTATTAACTAGTTATCAAAAATCCACTATAAATTATGAAACAATCGATCAGAAACATCGACACAGGATGGTAGGACTTTATAAACGAAAAATATGACTGAGTTTTTTCTCGAATACCTACTGTTCTTTCGAGGTGAGTGTAGCATTAAGAAAGGCTCACAGTTGAAGCAGACGTCTGGCGGGAGGATTTGCGGACATCTCTCTTCTTACGCCGCTGGGGGACCTTCAGAAGGAGCTACTTGGGTTTTTATGAGCTCGTTTATAACGACTTCTAAAACACTGGAAGGCAGCAACCCAATTGTATCGGAAAGTTGAGGGAAACGAAGGATCCAAATACCCTGTGGAAATGTCTTGTCTCTTATACGAAACCCTACTGTGCTTATCCTCTTGATAATAATGTTTGATTATATTGGACGTGTGGTACCTGCATCTGTGCCGGCACCTTCATTAATAGAGCCTGGAATATATGCACCAGAAATCGCAGAATATGTGCATGTGAAAGTGAAAATATATGCCTATGCATATATTTTCAGTTTCAAGGCATAAAAAACATATTTATAACTGATATTGTTATTATATCTTAAATTTATAAATGATGATAAATAACCATATGCGTGATAGGGGGAAGAAGTTAATAAGAACACCGAGTCCAATATATATTTATAAATATGTTTATTTTAGATTAAATTGACAAATAATAAGTTTTCTAAATTATCGGGAGAAGGAGCTTAACTCCTTATAATTTGAAAAAGCCTATTATTTGCACATTTAACTGTGTGTAAATTAAGATAAATAAATAATGTATAGTGGACTTGGTCTTCTTATTGATTTCTTCCCATTTTCACGCATATGGATATATATTATAATTTATAAATATAAGATAATAACAATATCAATTATAAATGAGTTTTTTTGCCGTGAAACTTAAAATAGATGCATATGCGCAACGGCTTATTTTTTCCTCTCTAGATTATCCCTTCTGTGTAGATCACTGGAATTATATTAGGTATAACACTGAAATTAGTAGAGTGGTTTTTTGTGGGGGAAACATATTGGAAAAACCCAACACGCACACAAGACAAGACGAAAGTGCCAGAGCCATAGTATAAGCTCTGTAACTTCAGGCAATTACAGTTACGAAAATATGCATTTTCCCACCGCTCCCATCTGTAACGCGCCAATTCTCAATTCAAAATAACCATATTTCCTCAAATGAAATAATAATATTTCATAAAGCCATGCTTGATTATAACCAGCTGTTCCCTAGCTATATCTGGGATGGAGTTATGTACACCGCATGATTCACATTCATGTTGAGGAAGCTTTCGGTTCAAACATCAGGGCCTTACTGTGAACGAAGGGCTAAACATACTGCATACGATGGTTGCAGGTTTCAAAAAATTTATTCTATTGAACGTTTTTTTTAGCTATGGCGTTTTGAAAAGTGCAACCCCTCTTTTTCACCCCTTGACAGTAACGCCGAGCTTCGCTGACCAGCTGCACCCCAATGGGACATAAAAACCGAATTTCATTATTTTTGGTTTGCGGCGGGGTACGGCGGACGGGTTGATTTTTTTGTAAAATTCCATTTTCGGATTCTACGTAGCTTGAAACGCAAAACATCACATTTTGATGTGGGTTTTTTATTTTTTATTTTTTTTTAATGCTTGATTCCAAAGGTTCATTACAGAGAACACTGAACCAATATAAGCAACTTAAATTCATCATTTTTCCCATGCAAATAAATAATATTTTTTTGAAAGTTCTTACGTCCCAATATTCTATTCCCTGATTATTAGTGGAGTAATAGAAACCATTATTCTCTAACCTCAAAAGTTGATAAACTTAACCTTTCGTTTGAAATGATATATAAATGCACGTATACTTAATCCAAACAAGATTTGCCTGATCCCTCTAAACGCCTTTGTTTAGAAAAAGTGAGGTTGGCGGAAGTTTCGAACATCACTGTTATCCTATCACACTTTGTAACCCAACCGAATTCTCTTGCCCACTTCACACTTGAATCGCAAGAAAAACGGATCCGCGTGCTCAGCTGAAATTCATTACAAAGGCCAAGTATGGCGTGAGATACCTCAGCACGATAGGTGATGGTTGGGCTCCGAATGGCATAGGTGGCGTGGGTACCCGGGTTCGATTCCCGCCTCGAACGCCGGAACCGCCGCCGTTTCCTACCCCTGTTCCCCCTCCATTGATTGAATTTATGTAAATAAACCCTTTTCCCCTTTCCGCGACCCCTTTTCTCCCTTTGAAATAGGAGGGGTGGACGGGGGAGAATAGAAGGAAGGCTTGGCAACATTTGACTCGGGGGCGTGGCCACTGATTTAGGACCCTGAAAACCCCACTAGGGTTAACATTCTACTCACATCCCGACCCCTCGCCACCATCATAATACGTTTTATTTCATAGGGTTGTTGAGGGTTATTCCCCCAACTTTGCGTCCCCTCTTTTTCCGTCCGTTTCAAATCTTGATCTTCATTCACTCTGCTGATCCTCGAAAATTCAATTTGAAAACCTCCAAGTGGATTTTCTAGAGATTATCACGTTCCCTGTATACCCCCTCTGACAAACCACGGATTTCTATGAGGTCTATTATGAAACCACTGATTTATATGAGGTCTATTATGAATCATCAATCGAATAATCAGCACAGTGAGGTATAGTAGGTAATATAATATATTTTAGGTAGGTGTAGTATTTGTTTGTGTAAACTTAATGAATGGTATAAAAGTGTGTGGTGCCGAATCACCCGTACGAACTTTGTGGCTTACTGGAACTTCAAACGAGTCACGAATACCCTATGATTTATATGACACTGAACCTTTCACCAATTTTCTAGGCAAATAACTTTTTTAGACATTATTTTAAGGCTAAAATCACCAAACACAAGGCTCAAATCGAAAAACACTACAAGTTAGTGAACGCTGTAGGAAATTACGTTTTGCGTCAAATGAGCGTCAAATTGAGCCCTCAAAGTATGCTGTTCCAATTTGTAATGCAAGTTTTACATGAGCACACTAATACAAAAACTCATAGAATTTTGAGGTTTATGATGGTAGGTGAAATTCAACCGTTTTAGGAAACGAAATAGGATACTTACTAAGAACAATTAGATCATTCGAATTGTTTTTCTTAAAAAAAGATGAATTCCAAAAATTTAAATGTTACATAGAACTGCAGATTTGTTAAAAATCAAAATATGAAACAATTCTAAAAATGTGGCACTAGGAATTAACACAGTCATTTCCGGAATCTTCGTGGCCAACTGGGAAGTGTTGTCAAGTGTGTTGTCTGGCATGGAAATCAAAATTGCGCATTGTTGGGCGAAAGTTGAAGCAGAATTATGATATGGGAGCCCTCCAGGACCTAACCGACATGATCCCAGTGAGTTCTGTCAAAATCGGTGGATCTCCAACACGGTATACGCGAGGCATTCATTAAGTTCAGAATTGCGCATTAGCGGACAAAAGTTGGAGTAGAATTATGACAAAATTTATAAGAAGCAATCTTGGAGTGTTTAGGTAGATCTAAAAACCCAAAATTTGGATGAACATTTTGATTTTATTGACTTCCTTAATTAGAGTTACACGCCAGACGCATTGAAACTAGCGTACGAGTTGTGAAAAAGTCAGTCTCAAGGTCTTTTAAATTCACATACCTGTGTTGCACCTTGGATGAGAGTTTCACTTGATTGTTTGGTGGGTTTTCATTGTCAACTTCACCAGATTGATTTGTGGGTGACTCGGATCCGATCAGAGCAAATTCGTGTGGGGTCCGGTATCCAAGACGTGAGGCCACGTCCTCGTCCTCGTAGTTTCAACTTTGATTGCCTCCCCACGGAGCCTCATCATCTTCAAAAACAATAGAAACACGTCTCCCCTCAGCATCCTGCACCGCCACGCCGATTCCATTCC
Organism: Leptopterna dolabrata; assembly: GCA_954871275.1. Lineage (NCBI taxonomy): Eukaryota > Metazoa > Arthropoda > Insecta > Hemiptera > Miridae > Leptopterna > Leptopterna dolabrata. The sequence continues at coordinate 18,159,571 of OX940982.1, read as the reverse complement.
TATCGCCGTGGACCTCTGGACGGTGTGAACGTGTTGTAAAAGATGGTGGTCCTTCCATGTCCTCAAGTCTCCGTGGGCTATAAGCCACGAAGAAACATTTTTTTCTAAAGGCACAAAATCCTGTCTTTGTGATTTATCGTTACTCTCTAATGCCTTACGGTACGTACGTATATACGTGAATGGGTCGTAACTTTGAGTAGAAATAAGATGGCGAGGGATATTCCTTCCAGTCTAGGAAAAACGTACAGCCATACCGTGGCGCCACTGTCGTGTTTTGGCGTGTAGTATACCTATCAAAGGTGGTAGTCGAAAAAATCCTTAAACTCAGGATAAAACTATCGAAATCATATGTAATTTCAGAGTCCGTAGATCTACAGATACAACAGTAATAAAAAGTAGACCTATGGCTAAGTTGGCAGGGTTGATTTCCCTCCAACGGGGTACGTCCATTTAACGAAAGGTGCCACTGGTGACATGGCTAGTCGCTTGAGCCAATATCTCTCTATCTTATTATTTATATCGAGTCAATTCTCTTCAGCAGTGTGTAAATCAAATATGGCCAGGCCCACGTCGGTTTCGGTAATTTCAAATTTCAAATAGGCAGCAATATACTGAGATGAAATTGAGTAAGAATCAGAATATTGTGGAGTTTCGATCCCGAACTGTTAAATTCTAATTTGCAAGCAACAAATTTTTCAATTGATTCAAAGTTATTTGTATCAAGTTTTTAATAGAATTATGTTTTGGTTTGTTTCAGGAACATCCAGGTTTGAGAGGGACACCTTTGGCGATGCTGGCGGCACAATGTAACAAACTGAGCAATAAATCACCGCCACCGCTGGCAGATGCAGCCGTCGGCAAAGGATTCCACCCATGGAAGAAAAGTCCACAAGGCGGGAGCATGGGAGGAGGAAGGAGCGAATCTAGCGTCGTAACCAACACCAGCAGCTCACCGTACTCGAGGCCTGCTGTCAGCTCGTGCAGCTACACAGCAGCGACGTCCTCCGAGCTGTGGAACACTTCAGCGCCCAGCAGTACAACGCCTGAAAATCAGTTGAAAGTAGAGGCGGTGTATTCGAGGCATCCATACGAAACGTGGCCTTTCAACGCGATGCCTGGAGCGCACCATGTGAAACCAGAAACAGTGAATACAGGATGGTGGGACGTACATTCAGCAGCAGCGCCTGGCTGGTTGGACATGTCCGGTCATACGCAGATGAATTATAGTCCAGATTATACGTTGAGTCACACCCTGGCTGCGTCAAATACGGCGCATCTTCTGGGTGGTGGTCAGCACCTTTTGCAAGACTATAAGATGCTACCTGGACAAGCGAGTACGTTCGGGCTCCACCACTCAGCTCCTACTGCACCCGCCCCGGCTCCACAAGCTCCTTCGCCCAGGTCGCAACGACGATACACCGGCAGAGCCACCTGCGACTGCCCCAACTGCCAGGAAGCCGAGCGGTTAGGACCCGCCGGAGTTCACCTCAGGAAGAAGAACATCCACAGCTGCCACATACCTGGCTGTGGTAAAGTCTACGGGAAAACCAGCCATCTCAAAGCCCATCTGAGGTGGCACACAGGCGAGCGGCCGTTCGTCTGCAACTGGCTGTTCTGCGGCAAGCGATTCACTCGGTCGGACGAGCTCCAGCGGCACCTGAGAACTCACACGGGAGAGAAAAGGTTCGCATGCCCTGTCTGCAACAAGCGGTTCATGCGCTCAGACCACTTGGCCAAACACGTCAAAACCCATAATGGGAACGGAAGTAAAAAAGGGAGTTCTGAAGGGAGCTGTTCAGACTCCGAAGAGACGTCTCTGACGGGGACGCCGCCGCCAGTTGAGGCGCCAAACCAGCTGGGGGCACCTCCAATGAAAGGAGGTCTGGTCTGAGGGCGTGACACCGTTCATCCCATACACAACACTTACAGTTAATGACTGGAAAACGGTACCACCTCACTGCACTTATCGATCAAGACGCAAATACCTCATTATCATGATAGGCCGTATAGATGCCTGATCATTGGGCTATAGACGAATAGGATTACTTGACGTGGAATCACCACTGATAGATAATATGAATTCGCTGTTGGAATGGTTGGATGTTATGACGTCACCGAGCCCCAGCTTACTCTCTGACTTTTCTGTTGTCATTCTTTATAAGCAGTTTACCTAATAACAGAAGAGTCGGATCAGCAAACTGGTCGCCGGGTGTTTCAAAGGCAATTGAACAAATATGTTATACTCTTTTCTTAGCGAATTTTTTCTTCCTCATTCACAAATATCCATCAGTCACAATTCGCAGTTATATCATAACAAACCAGCCAAGTATCATCTGAAACGTGAATCAGAACTCGCTTTTGAAATATGTATGCTAGCATGATTATCAAGTTACACGTTTATTTTAATATAAATTATTAACTATATTTTCGGCTGAATAATGGTTTTGTTCAAATAAGACAGTAAACTGTGAAAAATCATTTAGTATCTTTAAAGTTGAGCGTAGTTGTTCCCTAATATTGCGTCCTGATATAATGGCCGTAAATTTCAACTGAAAGAAATTTCGACGATAGGATCAGGTACTTTACCCTGTCCGAAACAAACAACCATCGTAATTTGTGATATATAAATGACTTCAATAAGCACAAGTGACATGTTCATCCAACCATTTATGTTTCTATCGCGAATAATCATTGATGCACTGTTGCTAAGCCATGAACGTTTTCATGGCTGAAAATGCTGATCTTCGTTCAAATGTAGAGTCCAGAAAGCAAAAACTGAGTACTTACGTAAAAGTCCCTAATCTGCTGTCTATGGATTATCTAGAGCCCATAGCCCAGTCTTCCGAGAACTATGATCAATCTCAAAATCATAATCAGCAATCTTAAGACCTCACGTAGCACCCAAAGCCTTTAAATACCTCATAGATAAGTCATAGTAAACGCTTACTTTATTTTTCTACTGAGTGGTACGTGATGGTATTTATTTCACTCAGAACTGGTATGTGTAACGTTGGTTTTGAAATTTGCCATCCTTGAAAAACTTCCAGGTACCACAATCTGAATGAGGTAGTAGGTCGTTGTCACCTATCAGGCCCCAAAAACATTCAGAGGTGTATTAAGATTTTGTGGTGGAAAAATGCACCGTTATGACAATACAGAAGAATCCGTCCAACACGATGAAGAGAATACATTCAAATATTATAAAAGCTCGAACCTAGCTTAGTTAAACTAGAAGACTATGTGGTGGAAGATAATTGTTTTAAATGGACACACATTTGACTAAAAGCCTCCCCTCCAGTGACCAAACTACCTGATCCATATATTTTCAAAATAGAGCAAATCGAACAAATTCAAGTTTTGTTCTCCCATTTATTCCTTAACTGAATCATCCTCATGCTATATTTATGATCTCATCATGTAGCATTGATTTGATTACTACCCAATGCCAGTCCCACAATAATTTTGGTTTATTATTTTTCAATAATGAACCTTTAAAATCGAGCATGAATAAAAAGAAAAAAGTTTACCCCCCCCCCCCCCCCCAATTCGAAATTAAAAAAGCTGCGAATTATTACACTGTGGTGAAAAATAGTTGTTATTATAAACAGGGGTTATGTTAATTTATTATTAAACATAAGGGGTGAAAAATAGGGGTTGAAAATTCCAGAACGCGTAGCTCAAAAAACATTAATTTTTTCATTTTTTTTTACGTTTTCAAATTGATCTCGAATTTGAGAATTTTTTATACCACCCGGAGCCCAGCCGTTCGTTTGCACCTAAAAGCTTCGTCAACATGATCCAGCACAGATATCATTGCTAGGGAACACCTGACTATAATCGCGCATGGCTGAATGGAATCGACTGGCTGTTCCGTGATATTATTTCATTTGAAGAATGATGGTTATTTTGGATTTTGTTGATGGGCACTTTTTCAACTTGAACAAACGTTACCTATGCTTCATGAATAACAACAAATTATCAATGATTTTTGAATCCACTGCATATTTATGTGACTGTCATTCCCCGGCCGGCTCCAGTACTAGATTTTGGGCTTTCCTGGTTGTGGTGAAGGAGGGAGGGGGGCACGAAGGTAGGTACTGACCACAGAAAACAGTGAAATACGCACGCCCAAAAAAATACGCGTGACATACGCGCTATGTAGGTAAACAATAAACCGTTGTGTAATAATTTGCAGAGTTTTTAAATAGATAGTAAATTATTGTATATATTCTCTCAACCGTCATCTCATTTGAATCGAAATGAAATTTGGTGGCTTGGACAAGTGAAATTGTCCATTTCAATGCCCACAAAATATCATATCGAACTTTTTGATGGTATTTATTTTGGTGTCCGTATTAGTCAATTTTTTCACGGAAAAAATGCCCAGATTGAGTTTCAGTTTTCAGACCCGTGAAAAGCCATTTCCGTAGGACTAAAATCATTCCTTCCCACAATTCAAAAACTTCAAATGGATATATATTATTAATAATCACTGATTATTTTATTTTGAAAAACATTTTGCAGGGCAAACGGTTGAAATTTTAGTTTTATGCTGTTTCAAAAACGTCATAGAGCCGATCAATTTTTCATGAAATATCCTCAGTACAATGTCATACACCTGTCAATCAGGTTTTTAGCTAATATTGTTGACAGTTTTTGGCCATTTCGGCATACTGGAGACCGGAAAACCGTGGCTTCAAGACCAGTCAGCTAACCATTCTTTGCTGTCTTTCCTAATTCCGTGGAAAATATAAAAATTTGACTCTACTCTAGTCGTCGAGGATTTTTCAACACCCCAATTTGTTTGTACCCTGATGTGATTTAGGTACCTATGTACATAGCTTCAATATTCCCATCAGTATCGGCCATCAATTACTATCTATTAGCCTCCTATATTCTAAGACCTTCTCAACCGTTCCCCACGATGATCAACTAACAATTCTTACGTACCATGTAATTTTTTTCACGGATGGCAACACTTTCCATGACTCGTAATCAGAAACACTGCATTACTTTATTTCTGGCTTTCATTTAGAAATAGAAACCCCGTTTTCTAGTCATTAACTCACCTCCCAAAATCAGGACCTCATTATCTTGTGTTTAATTTCTAGTGGTGACGTTTTCCAGAAAAATCTGCCGGGAGCCGTGTCAGACTTGAAAGGGCTCCTTCTGTCTCTACCGCCGCCTTGAAGCTGAATTCACGTAAACCATCCCATCCCAGGGCCACTGTTAATTGTGACACATTGCAAACTGTCCTTCCAACCGCTCTTTTTATCATCCCAAATGTTTTATTTTTTCATTTTATTTATTCGTTTATTTTAACCGATTTACTGTAATATTTTCAACTCTTAATTTTTTAATTTTTTTGGAAACCTGTTTTTCTCAACCTTCAACCCTCTGTACACAATCACCCACCGAACCCTTACTATAATCGCACTTTGTTCTTTGTTAAGTTTGTCCTGTCAAGTAGCAGTTACTTAGCACGAATCAGGAACAGTTTTTTTTATACCTCCTCACACCAATTTAATCATAATATTATCATAATTATTTAACTGTATTATTTGTTTCTTTTTTTTCTTCTCAAATGGCTACTCATGGCACTTACTCGTGTATGGCAACCTTACCAACAGCTTTTTCTGGGTTAAACTGTAAAAGTGTGGTGGATTTATTTCAGTTGTTTTTGTTTTTTTTATTACACTTCGAAAACTCTTTTCAACAATTCAAAATATTTCGAAAAACAGAAACTGTTCCAATAAAAACCGGTCTCACACAATACGTAAGTGCTGATATTGCTGAAAAACTCAATTCAAACAGAGTTGTACAAAAAAATGAAATTATCGACACATCAAAACGCATAAAAATTTCGACAAAAATCGAAAAACCTAGGTGGGCGAAATCCGTCGAAAAAGTATTTCCGATCAGTTTTGCAGTGTGTGACAACAGGGCCCTTTTTCTCTCATGTTTATATCCCTTTTGATCATTGTTTGTTATATTGTTGATTATTAATTTTCATGGAACAAAATTTTAAAAATATTATAATTTTCCCTCTGACAAAATTGCGCAATTTTGCGAGTGCCTTAGCAAATTTTTTGCGAAGGAGAGACCTGAAGGGCCCTGGATATGACAACTTACTTCGGCAATTTTGGTCATAATGTACATATGTTACTAAAGTTATATATATATAATTTTACTTTTTGAGGATTGATTTTGAAAATATTATATGAAAATATGAAATAAAAAAATACGCAAAAGTTGCAAAAAATAAGTATATATAAAAAGCGTTTGTAAAAGTCCAGTTGCTTGATGTATTTTTATTATAGCGGATAAATCTTTTTTTTTTGTGTAAAGGAAACAAAAGGAAAAGTTATTTAATAAGAAATAAATTATAAATAAACTTATATATATTTATTAAAATATATATAGCTGTAAATACATTGAAACGAGAAGATGCTGTGCCCACATTAACCGGGTTTTGTCAACAAAATTGTAACCTTTGTAAATAGCGAACAAATCTTATTATTGTTGTTTAAATAATTATTAATATAAAGGGAAAGAGGAGTTGATTGAAGATTGTTTCGGAAAGAAACGTATTTTCTGGGGAGTTTAGGGTTAACGATTGTATGTGAAATAGCTCTGTGAGGTCAATTTTTTTATTATTATTTCTGTCGTTTTGTAGGAGTGAGACTTTTTTCGTTGAGAAAAACCAAGCTGAAGTTCATACATTATGTCGATGATGTGGACATCGTGGACACACGACACAAAACAAACATATCATAAATACAAAAGAAAAGGGGGGGCAAAATGCTAGTCATTCACAGATTTTCCTAGCCAATCCTTTACCCCCGCTCCTTCGTACAGAAATATTGTAGTGTAAAAAGAATATTAAAAAAATAAAATATGTTTTCACTTTATATGTTTGTATTTTTGTTGACAACCCTTTCTGATCTTTTCCTGCTACACTCCGTTCATAAAGACACGATACACCATTTAGGTAATAGGTACACACATCCTTACTGTTTTGTAAACATTTTTTACGTTAACTAGCTTGTTGAATATTACGCAGTTTAATATGGTAAGTACCGTAAAATTATTGGCGTGAGTAGAATCACAGAGGTGAATTACTCGGTTAAATTGTTTCAAAATCTTGTTCTCAGCTAATTTTGGAAGAGAAAAAAACTATTCTTATACGTTTCAAAGCATTTCTGAATCCTTTCCTAGATTTTAACATTTTCTCATTTGTATATTATAGATATGCATGTATGTGTTTTTCAGACGATGTCAATCTGACCTTGGCTTTTTGATAAAAAACTCCGAATTTCGCCGAAATGCTCTCTTCGGCCAACGAAAGGATGAGTTCGGAGATGAGCAATTTTCGAAAACAAGAAGTGGGTCAGCTTTGAGTTTTGGTTGGTCAAAAATGGCTAAAAATTTGTTCCAATTGCCAAAAATTACCAAAAATATTATAGAATGGTGGCGAGACATTCCAAAGCACTGTAGGTATCAGTATGTTATTTCATCTTCGTCTGTGCCTGGTTTTGGCCGTCGTATGGTAGGTAGAACGATAGAATCTATTCAGAAGTTCACCCCAGGGTTCGATTCACCTCTGTAGCTGGATCAATAGCAAAGCAGTATAGTATTTGTGCATCACTCTGATCAATAGGTTGAGCCTAAACTAGCTTCTGTATCGAGTAGGTCTGGTAAATAGTTCTTGTTACAAGTAGAATATTATTATAAATAAACGTAGAACAAGATAATAAGACACAATCAGTATAGCGCGAGTGAAAATCAATGCTTAAAGGATCAAGGTAAGTCCTCATGCTCTGAACAGATTCAGTAGGATGACGACGGGGGCAAAACCACGTATAAACAATGGGATACGCGCATGGGTCACACAAGCGATTTATTTATTTTATTTATTTTTATGAAATTATATTATATTCAGAGAACTTTGACACCAACCGTATTGTCCTACGATATAATATAGCTATGCTATTTTTCGATGATATTTCAAAGTTTCAACCAATTCTGACGTCACAGAGGGCAGGGCGGTCCCGCCTAGGCGAGAGGGGTGCAATGACGTCAGAACTGGCGGAAACTTTTGAAGAATTTAAAAAAAACTGCTTATTGCAGGACAATGCGGTTGGTGTAAAAATGTTCAGAATAGAATCTGCTTTCATTTAAAAATATGAAATGAATAAATTTAAAAAAATGAAATGAATACGCGCGCGTTTCCCATTGAAGAGCACAGAACTGTACAGAAGAGTACACAACTTGCACAGAACACACCCCTGGCTGGAAAACTGCTATCGATGTAGTTGATGAGCAAACTGCAATTCATAATTATGTTGCTAAATACATTGCAGAGCAAACAATGAAGACTGAATCCTCCTTCAGGTAGGTGATCTACACAATAAAGAAACAGCGACATCAGCAGCGAACGTCCAGATAAAGTCTGCAGGACTGTGGGAACTATTAGGTGGCATAGACTCAGTGAGCAGGAAATTTCTGCCAAGTAAGTGGGAAGTAGGCATAGCAGTAGGCATAGCGCCCTTATATTAACAGGGCCTGGTTATATCAACTATAATTAGGCCATGGAAGTACCTACTATTGCATAATACATAGTAGGGTTTTGCATAATTGCATAATAGAGAACAAGTAGGGGTTTGTACCCCCCCAAAACTCGGCCTCCTGGTGGGGCCTCGGAAGTTGAATTTTCGCACACCCATTTTCGAGTGGCCTCTGAGGACGTGTACCAAATTTCAACCCTCGGGACCATCAGGTGCCGGAGTTATGAACGTTTGAAAATCGATATTTTTCGCGTTTTTAAAAATTTGTTTCTTGTTATTCTTTGACAGGGCTATGAGGGAGGGTTAGGAGGAGGTTGGAGCGGGGAAGAGCTGAAATTTGGCACACTTGTTTGCAGGGGCTCCCTGAGGAAGTTCAAAATCTGAACCCGATCGGTTCAGTAGAAGCCGAGTTATAACTGTTTGAAGACGCTGCAAGAATGTTCAAATAAACTAATTGATGACATCACGTTTGGAGCGCTTTAACATTCGCGTATATACATTCTGCAGCGCTTTTTAAAGAACTTTTATTGAGAAACAAATTTTACTAGGAAAATTATGTAGGTAGGTACTGACTGGGAAAATTTTTTTACTTTATCATTGCAAAAAGATGTAAGATCCCCCCCTCCCACCACACACTGTTGCAAAATTTACCGTTCAAAAAACCGCCTCAGCCACAAAAAGGAAAAAATGTTTACTTCATCAATGCAAAAAGATATTATATCCCCTCCCCCTCCCAACAACCCTGTTTTAAAAATTTACCCACCAACAAAAACTCCTCGGCCGCAAAAAGAATTTATATCAATTTTGCCCGCCGAAGTAGCGTGCTCGGTGCTTCGCACCTCGCACTTGGACGGAAACCTGTTTCTTCCCCCTCTGTTGGATGTGTGTATAGAAACATATTCCTTCCCCCAAGCCCTTGAAATTTCTTTCAAAGCTGTTTGGCGGGCAGCTTTTTGGCGTTTTGCGGGTAAATTTTTACAACATTACAAAGATACCAAACAGAAGGAGGTATTACCTAAGCACCTAGGAGGTATGAATGATTCTTATGGTCTAGGATAAAAAATTACTTACTTAAATTTAAAAATAAAATAAAAATTACTTACTTTACTTACGAAAAGAAAGAAAGAAAACGTTTACTGCCTGCAAGGAATTCGTTCCTCATAGTGCAGAACATACCATTAGATTATTTGCAAGCTTAAATTTAACCAATTTTAATAAATGAGTACATACAAGGATTACAGTTTAAAAAAAAGAAAAAATTGAACTTAAAATTACTTAAGTTAAGAAAATAATAATAATAAAAACCACAGTCATGCAGCATGGCTATAAGAGCGAATTTTCGAAGTTTTCGGCATCTTCCTCCTCCGCCTAAAATTTTCTGAAAATTAATTTTCGGCCAATGTTTTTCCAACTTGATACAAAATTAAAACAGGAGTAGTTTTACGCAAAGTAAAATTTGGGGTGGAAGGAGGGGGAGGGGGAAATCAAAAATGTTTTGAATACCAGAAGAGTAGGTATTGGGTACGTAACAAATTTTTTGTTCCATTTTTTGCCGAGTAACACCTCGGTTTGTAGATTTTCCAACGCTGAACACGATGGTGAAGTCAGAATTGCGATATCCCATTCCGTTATCAGATTAGAGCAGACGAACCAGGAAGAACATCTCAAGAAATAACCACGTTCCTTCATCTTCAATGTGCTCCAGTTTGAGAATGGAATGAGATATCGCAATTCTGATTTCACCATCGTGTTCAGCGTACAAAAACCTTTAAAATGAGGTGTCACTTGTCAGACTTTTTCATTTTGGGAATTTATGGGTAATTTCCCCCCCCTAAAACTCCCCAAAACTCCCCCTTAGGGTGACCCGATTCTGCCCATCTTCGAACTTAGCCTGTCGATTGCCAAGACAGATTTTTCGTGCAAATTTGAACTTTTTATCTCAATTCTTTCGAGAGTTATCGTCTGGAATGACACATACATATATAAATATATATATAAATATATAAATATGTATATATATATATATATATATATATATATATACACACATATAATTTTTGGTGTCTTTCGGCAGGGAATTCAGGATAGTCTGAAACGGATTTTGGTATAAAAATCTTTCGGAAATTCGAGTTTTAAAAATTTTGGACCGAGAACAATAGCTTCCTTTTCTTCGAAAATTCGCTAATAAACACAAACTGTGGTGAATTAAAGAGATCTAGGACAATGGGGCATAATTTTTGCATCCTAAAATCTAATCGTCCGAGAAAAACTCAAGAGCTGATGGTCAGACCTGCCAGTGTAAGTATTTTAGATTCAAATGCGCAATATCGAGCGAAGTTGGACTGAAAATACCATATCCCTATCAGCCCTTCCAGTGTTATTGTTACATTATTTTTCACGCTGAAGTTGACGAGGGAGAAAACTCGACTTGAAACTATAGACCGCGATTGTACGGTCTGATCCCTGAATTCGTCTAGCTTCGGGAAGTTGTGCTCGCTAGTAAGTAGTCAGACATTCATAATGTTATGGTGGACATTTCGGAAATCGCTATATGGTCAACAATAATCATTCCAATTTCATGATTCTCTTGGCTTCTGAGTTCTTTGCTGGAGGTCAGAATCCAAGTACCGTAAATATACGTTCCTTTTTAACGATTATCAACTTTAGTATAGAATACACAAGTAAGTAGATTCTGTCCGACCTTATGAGGTTGGATATTCTATGTACACTAATTCAAACCTCTGGGGCTTACTGATGGCCTGATACCTCCTACTCTCATGCGGATCTCTCCCAATAAAATTGAACGAAAGAAAGGAATTTGTATTGGAAATCGGGATATAGAATGTCCCCTACAACAATATATCCCGTCGGGAAACTGACACACAGTGAAGGTGAATTTAGATTGTAAACTCCGCTCACAGTTAAACTGTACCAGAACTATCATCAACATTTGAGCCAATTTGGACCGTCGCATCGGGTTGTGAGTTATTTGGGTTTGATGTTTTTATCGTTTGTGCATGGGTAGTCTCTAATGCTGATCCGAATTCCACGAAATTCAAAGCGGATCAACTAAGACCTAACCCCTAACTACCATCTAAATTTGAGCCAATTTGGACCAGTGCGTCGTGAGTTATGGCGTTCGCGGAAATGCGTAGACACGGACACACATACACCACCTGAAGGAGCAGAAATTTCCTTCTTTTGGTTTATTATTCTGTGAATAATACACCTATACCTATACTCGCTCAGCAAAAAAATTTCTAACACCCCCTCAAATTTTTTTCTTTTACGTTTCAAGATGCGTAGATTCCAAAAATGCAATGTCCGTCCACCGTATCATCCATAGGTACCTACTGCATTTTCGAGCTAAAGCATTCGTTCTTTCGCACACATACTCAATTTGGGTCCGAGTTGCGTCCCAAAACTTTGCAGCCCGATCAGAATGTAACCAATTATGGTTTAAAAATGGGGGGAAAGTAGGGTTTTTTTTGGTGTTTTAGTAACGTGAGCCTGTGAATTATCGTTTTCCATGTTTTTTAGGGAGGAGACAGAAGACGAAGTCGGTTGAGGTTCTAACGAACTTTTATAGCATTAAATTTTGGTCTAAAATCTTCGTTCTTCTGCACTCATTTTGGGTCCCCATTTGATTCCTAGTTGCGCTCCAAGGCTGGGCAGCCCGACCGGAATACACCCAGGGGTGTTATGGGAGAAAAATGGGTGTAAAAATAGGGGTTTTCCCTATTTATCCCGTTTCTTTTTCAGGTTTTAGTGAACATGAGCTTGTGAGGTATTGTTTTCCAGAAGACCGAATATGAATTTGATTTTGACCACTGAGTGAAGAATTGAGGTTGCAATGAAGATTCAGCTACCAAAATTCATTTTTATGAGTCAAAAACCCGGTAAATTGTCTGAAATTACATAAATATAATTGAACTAGATTAAAAGGTTAATCAAGAAAATTAAATGGCACTATCAATGATGAAAGATAGATTGTACTAAAAAAAAAAAAAATAAAAAAAAAATAGGAGCCTAATTCGTGTTTCTGGGGGCCAAAATTAGTGGAAACCATCAAAAATAGCTATTTCAATTATTGCACTTGAAAGAAACGATAAATGAACAGCCAACATTTCTGTAGGCTGTGTCCAATAGAATAATAAACCCATGTGACACGGACTTTGCAGCGTTTTTTTCCCAATGGATTCGTGTTCAGTGTGGTCGGAAATGGGAAAATCCTCTTTTCCCCCTCAAAATAATGAAAATTGTCTAAAAATTTCAACGAAAATATAAGGTCTCGGCCACTTCTGAGAGGCCAAGCCTAAAGATGAGTTCGATAAATGATGATTGTATCCTCATGTCAGAATCTAGACTAATAATTAAACCCGATTTTCTTTGGTAAATTATATGAAATCCCCCACCACTTTCACTCGACGTGATTTTTTTTCTTCTTCTTCTTCTCCTATGAATTCGATTTTAGAATAGTCTGAAACGGATTTGTATGTTCATGGTTATCCCGGCAGCATCAGGTTATCCACCTCCCGCAAGAATTAAAACTGCAATGGGCACGTTGAAGCCTAATTTCCTAAGGGGCGTCCCGAAACGTAAGGCTTCGACGCATTTGAGGGAGTTGATTTTGAAATTTCCGCATACGAAGAAGAACGAGACCGAAAAATTGTTCAATAGGAAAAACTGTGGGTAGAGGCTTATGCTCCGAACAGCTCTCAAGGGGCAGAAACAAAGCGATGAGGGCAGTGGCGGGTTCGCGTGATGCCGGAGCTCGACACAATGGGAATAAATCGTCCTCGGATAAGCTCGTTTGTGCGTGAAATAACAACAAGAGAAAAAAAAAGAGAAAAAGGAGAGAACTGGATGAGAGAGAAAATTTTTTCAATAAGCCCGAGTTCCCTGTGGAAGGAAAAGCATATGGCGGCAGGTGAATGAACAAACGGCACAAAATGAAAGGACGAAGAAGGGTTTTTTCTCTTTTAATTTGAGGTCGCAATTACAAAGTGTTATAAGACTTCTGATGAAGGGTTAGAGGGGCGGGGAAGGCGAACAAAAGGCCAAATGCTGCTTTTTTTTTTAGAGAAAGAAGAAGAAATGGGGTCTCATCTGAATGTGTAACCTCTTCATGAATAGGATTTATCTGGTGCAGACCGCAAGTCCGGTGGGTTTTCGTCCCACACGGGTTCGAAGAAACTTTCCTTTGGAATCTGTAAGGTAATGTTTTACAGCAAGGGCAGATGAGGAGTGGTTTAGGTAAAATGCTGTGTTGCAGGTAGGAAAGTTTCAATTTGGCGCCCCACAGTAGGACTGTAATCCAGTAAAAACAGCTGTACAGACCGAGGATTATAGATTATATGGGGATTTGTAAATCCTATGCGCAATAAAAATATTATTATTATCATTTAATAATGATTAACAGGACGTTTCCATTTGTTTTCCGAACGTCACGAGCGTCACGTCACGGTGGGGTTTGTGAGCGTCACATCACGATCGAGCGTCACATCACGATCGAGCGTCACTTCATGGCACAAGAAATTTGGCATGTCCCCTCCTTAGGGCTTACACTTTGAGCACCATAGGGCCAGGATCAGCTGAGTGGCTCCTGAAGCTGATTTCTATGCTATTCACTTTATGAAGCTGTAATTTGGTAAGTGGCCTCCTTAGGACTTTAACTTGACGCTGCCCAGGCCCCGAATCAGCTGAGTGGCTCCTAAAGCTAATTTCTATGCTATTCACTTTATGAAGCTGTAATTTGGTAAGTGGCCTCCTTAGGACCTTAACTTGACGCTGCCCAGGCCCCGGATCAGCTGAGTGGCTCCTAAAGCTAATTTCTATGCTATTCACTTTATGAAGCTGTAATTTGGTAAGTGGCCTCCTTAGGACCTTAACTTGACGCTGCCCAGGCCCCGGATCAGCTGAGTGGCTCCTAAAGCTAATTTCTGCGCTATTCACTCTACGAAGCTGTAATTTGGTGTGTGGGCTCCTTAGGACTTTAACTTGACGCTGCCCAGGCCCCGGATCAGCTGAGTGGCTCCTAAAGCTAATTTCTACGCTATTCACTCTACGAAGCTGTAATTTGGTGTGTGGGCTCCTTAGGACTTTAACTTGACGCTGCCCAGGCCCCGGATCAGCTGAGTGGCTCCTAAAGCTAATTTCTACGCTATTCACTCTACGAAGCTGTAATTTGGTGTGTGGCCTCCTTAGGACTTTAACTTGACGCTGCCCAGGCCCCGGATCAGCTGAGTGGCACCTAAAGCTAATTTCTACGCTATTCACTCTACGAAGCTGTAATTTGGTGTGTGGGCTCCTTAGGACTTTAACTTGACGCTGCCCAGGCCCCGGATCAGCTGAGTGGCTCCTAAAGCTAATTTCTACGCTATTCACTCTACGAAGCTGTAATTTGGTGTGTGGCCTCCTTAGGACTTTAACTTGACGCTGCCCAGGCCCCGGATCAGCTGAGTGGCACCTAAAGCTAATTTCTACGCTATCACTCTACGAAGCTTTAATTTGGTGTGTGGGCTCCTTAGGACTTTAACTTGACGCTGCCCAGGCCCCGGATCAGCTGAGTGGCTCCTAAAGCTAATTTCTACGCTATTCACTCTACGAAGCTGTAATTTGGTGTGTGGGCTCCTTAGGACTTTAACTTGACGCTGCCCAGGCCCCGGATCAGCTGAGTGGCTCCTAAAGCTAATTTCTACGCTATTCACTCTACGAAGCTGTAATTTGGTGTGTGGCCTCCTTAGGACTTCAACTTGACACTCCCCAGGCCCCGGATCAGCTGAGTGGCACCTAAAGCTAATTTCTATGATATTCACTCTATGATGCTGTAATTTGGTATGTAGGCTCCTTAGGACTTTAACTTGACGCTGCCCAGGCCCCGGATCAGCTGAGTGGCACCTAAAGCTAATTTCTATGATATTCACTCTATGATGCTGTAATTTGGTAAGTAGCCTCCTTAGGGAATTTTGGCGAAACAAACGTTACCTAATCTTTATTAAATGATCTAACTGTAGAACCGTAGGTCTATACCGTCCGTTATTATTATTATTATTAGAAACATATATCCCTACTCCTGTAGGTAACTCTGTACATCGTCACTGACTATACCTAATGGAGAATTTTCGTCAACAAAAATTATTTTTTGAAAAAAAAAAAAAATCATAACTTTCAGAAAAGTAGTAGTTTGAAGCCCGTTTCCAAAAATAAGCAATATTTTTTAAATGAGGATGATTTAAAGTAAAAATGCGGTAAGAAATGAAGTAGCAAGTCTATTGACATCTGACTGGCTGTTGGCGCAAGGATGCGGAGCTAAGCTTCGGAGCCGAAGGTTCTCAATGCTGGCAACAACCCAACAGTAGAAATCGCGAACCTTCCTGGAAACCTTCAAGAACCTTTGCTGCGACTTTTTGTGAACCTCCCCTCATTTTGATTTGGATGGAACGTCTTTTAAATTTTATTTATAAAAAATTTGTTGCTCCATCCATTTATTGCCGTTCTGTAAATCGTTCAAATAGTTCACTAGCGCTCTATGCGGGTTTTGAGTTGAACTACCTACTTGGCGATTTACCTGATTTCTAGCAGGAACTCAGACATTCAAATTTCACCCTCGTTTTCTGCCACTGTGTGGCCAATATGTGTTAATTTCCGTTATTGAGCAGAATTTGGCAAAAAAAGGAGAATTTTTAAGCCACAAAATAAATTGCCCGAACTTTTTTTGTCATTTGGATACGGCTTCGAAAGCGACGCGTTGTCGGTATCTAACTTCCTAGCGCCACCTAATACAAAACATCGCCTTCAAATTTTGGTCAAGAGGTCGAGAAGGGATGACTTTGGTGGCATAAGATGTTGAGATAAATCGAGTGCTTTCCAACGAGAAGTAGGTAAACTGTTTTCGTCTGATGAAAACTAACGGAGTTACCCTTCCCTAGCTGCAGACAGGTAGGTGCGAGAAAACTATTAGAATAACTGCGTAAAGGCCATATCAGACTAAACAGTTTTTCTGCATTCTCCGCATTTTCGAACTTTAAACTAACGACAGAAGAGGAATAAAATTTCCAGTCGTGCAGCATGGCTGTAAGAGCAAATTTTCAACGAAATATTCGTGCTATTGTGTAGAATGATGATATCAACTATATGCATGTCTCACTCATTTTGGTTTATTATTCTATGAATAATACACCTATGTATTCGCCCAGCAAAAATTTTTTATAACACCCCCTCAAAATTTTTTTCTTTTCCGTTTCAAGGTGCGTAGATTCCAAAAATGCAATGTCCGTCCGCCGTCCGCCGTCCGCTGTATCACGTGTACCGGCCTCATTTTCGGTCTAAAAAATTCGTTCTTTCGCACACATGCTCCATTTGGGCCCTAGTTGTGTCCCGAAACTTTTCCCAGGGGTGTTATGAGTGAAAATGTGTATACAAATAAGTACTTTGTGTTTTAGTAACATGTTAGTAAAATGAGCTTTTGAAGTACTTATCGTTTTCCATGTTTTTGGGGACGATAAGACCGAATATGAAGTCGATTTTGACCAAGGAGTGGAAAATTGAGGTTGTACCAGATGTTCAGCTCCCAAAATTGATTTTTTATGAGTCAAAAACCTGGGAAATCGTCTGAAATAACCATCAATTTGGATAATAACACTGGAAAAAGTGTCAACACGTGGATCAAGACGATTAAATGGCACAACCAATGATCAAAGATAATTTGAAAAAAAAAGGAGCGCACCTAATTCAAGTTTTGGGGGCCAAAATTGGTGGAAACCACCAGAACAACATAAAAGCAACAATAAATGAACAGCCAGCATTTCTGTAGGTATGTCCAGTAGAATAATAAACCCATGTGACAAGGACTTTGCAGTGTTTTTTCACTCATGAAAACTAATCTGTCGACAAAAATCCAATATTCAGGCTATCTAAGACAACATGCATACGTATAATGAGTAGGCGTAATATCTAACCTCAGTCAAATTATATCAAAATGGTTTTAATTCAAATCGGACCGTAAGTTTCATCGGAGCATGCGCTTTCTGAGGGAAGAACCATTATCTAGACCATTGAATACTCGTTACGACCTGCAATTTTGTAAAGGTGGCTCCATTATGAACTTGTAATTATTGAAATCAACAACTTTCCTCTGGGCATGAAGTTAAATTTTTGTCTGCCAACAATCAAATTTTTGTCTGAGAACAATAATTTGAAAAATGTAATTTCGACAACTATCTCCTGAATTCCTAGGTAGTGGGATTTTAGGAAAGGGCTATAGGTAAACAATGGTCTCCTAACGTTGTCAACTACAATCAATCAATCAATACAATAAATTTATTGTATAAGCCACGTAGTTTGGAGATGGTTTAAGAGAAAAAATACGAATGTTACAAAAGTGATCTAAATTACGAGCCAAAGCGAGCAATCCACGGGATATACTGCAAGACCGAGTGCTTGGAATAATTTATTGCATTTTGAGTGTATTTCAGCCTAACGAGCTCCAGTGCCAACTGCAGACCCAGATCCCTTTGACCAGCATCTGGGGGCCACTCGAACTAACCTGAACCACTGAATAGTGATTTTTATTGGCTTTTCACGGAAGTATACAGCCATATACATAAAGATGTGCCTTAAGGCGCGCGCTTTTACAAAACTATGAACAGAGTTTGAGATAATTTCTTATAAACTATTTCATAGAATACAATAAAATATAATACAATACAATGTAATATTGTAATTAAATTTTGAGATCTATGCTCCTAATAAAGTTAATAATTGCTGTGAGTACTGAGTCGTTCTTGAGAGAAGATATAAAAGACATTATTGAATAAGGTTCAAACCTTATTACCTTGTGAATTTCGCTTAACATTTTTGATCGTTCTACTACATATAAATTACAGTTCCAAAATACATGTTTATAGTATCAACATCCTGACCACATATACATCTATTGTCGTCTACAATTTTTTGACGGTATAAGCTACTATTAAGAGATGAATGGTTAGAACGAATTCTATTTATGCTACATATTGCTTTTCGAGTAAATCAAAATCGTGGAACAAGGTTTTTTGAATCACAATAAAAATTTTTGAAATAAAAAGATCCTTTTTCTTGATCTATTGATACCGAATAAACATTATTCTCCACATAACATTTTTTCCTAATATTGAAAAACAAATCTGAAACTGGGATTGGATCGTTTAGCAAGACCCCGCTTTTCGCAGCTAATTTTGCGTTCCAAGGAAGAACCAAGGAAGAAGTGAAGTGAAGTGCCATCTGTTGGCAGGTGGGCTCAACCAACTCGCGGCTTGCCCCGCCCACGACTTGCCGCCTCGTTCAAAATAAATAGCAGGCCGCAAAACCCGACACAATTCTCGTGAAAACGCTGGCAAAGTCTTTTTTACACTGGTTTATTATTAATTCTATTGGGCATTTCCCTGCAGAAGTTTTTGCTGTTCATTTATTGTTTCTTTCATGTGCAATAATTGAAAAAGCTATTTTTGATGGTTTCCACCAATTTGGGCCCCCAAAAAATCGAATAAGGCTCCTATTTTTGACAAATTATCTTAGATCATTGGTAGCGCCATTCAACTGTCTTGATTCACGTGTTGATACTACTTCTAGTGTTATTAATTTTGTGTTAATTTATTGTGATTTCAGACAATTTCCCAGGTTTTTGACTCATAAAAATTAAAATTTGGGAGCTGAACCTTCGTTGCAACCCCAATTCTTCACCCTTTGGTCAAAATCAACTTCATATTCGGTCATCTCGCCCTAAACAACATGGAAAACGATACCTCGCAAGCTCATGTTCACTAAAACCTTTAAAAAACCCCTATTTTCACACCATTTCTTCACCCATAACACCCCTGGATGGATTTCGATCGGGCTACCGAGAGCTTTGGAGCACAATTAGGATTCAAATGGAGCCGGTGTGCGAAAGAACGAATTTTTTTAACCGAAAATAAAGACACGCCATGAAACACGCCATTCAATTCATCATTAGTCAAAATGAATCCCCACCCTTGAACTCAGCGTCAAAAATTATGTGGAAGACAATAAATATCTAAATTGCCTAGCCATGATTTGGTCGACTAGGTAGGCAGAGATTGGTAGAAGTAGTGGCAGCGAGTGATAGTGGTGGTGGTGTAGCACGTTAAAACACGCGATTTCCTTGAGAAACCCAAGTTTTTCTTGGATTCAATCGCAATTATTTTCTCCACCCCAACCAGAATGAGTAATGTCTCCACAGTAAATTTAAACATGACCATACTGTTGAAAAGCTGTAATCCTGAGAAAGTTTTTCATCTTGCGGGCAAGTGGAATTTGGAACTTGTGTGCTTTGAAATTTTTCATACTTTCTGACATTCGCCGAATTTCGATTTTCAAGTGAAGATTTCAGGAGTTCAAACCACGCAAAAATTCTTCAAATTAGCTTATAAATTATAAGTTTAAAAAAAAACTGTGTTAATGGCCAGTTTTATGTGGAAAAACGTGATTTACGGGGGAAAACCCGGATTAAAAACGCTGGAAACTATTACAAAACGGTTTATTATTTACCTCCTTAGCTGCCCCTTCTGCGTAGATTCTTCCCCCCCCCCCCCCACCAAGGAAAGCCCTAAATCGAGTACTGGAATTACAGTTTCACAAAATTGTGGAGGATTCAATAATTGAATAATAATTATTTGTTGTTATTCATGAAGCATAACGTTTGTTCAAGTCGCAAAAGTGCCAAAAGAGCCATAATTCTTCAAATGAAATAATATCACAGAACAACCAACTTGACTTCATACAGCCATCCGTGACTATAATCAGGTGCTCCCTAGCAATCATATTTGGACTGCATTTATACCTTTGATTCACGATCATGTTGACGAAGCTTTTCGGTACAAACGAACGGCTGGTCGTACAATGCTCCAGGTGGTCTCAAAAAATTCTTTAGTTCGAGATCAATATAAAAACGTTTAAAAAAAACCATACCCTTCTACTGAAAGTGTTCGAGTTACGGCGTTCTGAAAACTTCAACACCCTGTTTTTCACCCCTTAGAGATGAATGAAAGTAACGCCGAGCTTCGCGGACCAACTAGACCCCAAATGGGGCCCACAAACCAATTTCACTAATTTTGGTTCATGGTAACTAAATAAAGTGCTAAGTACGGCGTACGGCGGATGGATAGAAATTTTCTTATTCCATTTTCGGATTCTACGAACCTTGAAACGTAAACTACCAAATTTTAAGGGGGGGGGGGGGCTTAACTTTTTTTTTTCATGTTCGGTTCCAAAGGTTCATTACCTATCGAAAATAATAAACTAAAAATATTGCGTGGAAAGTGGTATTGACTGGCATGAAACGTGGGGGGAAATGGCGCCAGTGAATTTCGGCCGGGTCCTTGACAGTCCACCCAAAGAATTAAGGGTAAATGTCCCGGGTTTAGTTCCAAGAACCGCCACCACGTTGTGCTTCAAAATGAGCCAATCCAATATTCGGTTTATCTCTTGAACGGGTCAACCGATTTTCAATCTGTAAAATGTTCTGTAATCGTTATAAACAACCACAAATGCGGTCACAGATGCCGTTCGATCTAATGATCCGATTTTCAATCTGAAAACGGATTTGGATTCTTCGATTTTTTTGCTACAAAAGTATTAGTTGCTTTTTTCAAAAAAATTGAAATTGAGTAAAACAATCTCGGGAACTCCATGAAAAAAAAATTTTAAATTCAAAACTGAATGTCCGCACTTGTGGTTGTTTATAACGATTACAGAACATTTTACAGATTGAAAATCGGTTGACCCGTTCAAGAGATAAACCGAATATTGGATTGCCCCCGACGGTGCAGCCATCTATTGAAAATATTTCTTACTAAAATCCGTGACATTTACCCTTAAATAGAGGTCGGAGCAATGGTTCAGTCTTCGTACGCGCAAATATGAATTTCCTGACTCTGATTGTAACCGGCCAAATTTTGACGTTCCTCTGAGACATTCCCCGTTTGATTGACTGTTTGTTTTGACTTTGGTAGACGATGATAATTTCGACGTTACCAATTGATATAAACTGACTCACTGCCCTGGCGGTGGAAACAATGGGAAACGCTTGGATCGCTCACGTCAGCGGAAGGGAGACGATTTGTGGCCTCAACGAGGAAGCAAACATCACAATATCCAACAGAGTCGGCTCCCTGCTGGGAGCTGATGGTTGTGGAAACCCCTCCCCCGCCGCAACAAATCAATTCGATTATTCCTATCGAGAGTCGAAAGGGAGAAAAAAACACATTTAGTTTCGGGTTTATTTTCCCCTTTACAGCGAAATCTCTAAATCTCTCTGTGTTCCCCTTCGCAGTTGTAATGCGACCGGATCAAGTTTGAAGTGGTGCTCGTGTCTGGGAGGAGATTCCCTAATGAAATCAAAGCGTTTCCTATTAGTCGAATGGCGTTTGTGGTGAATGCGACCGCCGCGGGGGTCCCCCCTTCTGTATTACATTACTTTCTAATGAAATCAGCGGGTTTTACAGGCCGTTATTATCGCGCAGGGACTTCGCAAACTCCCAAAATAGATCGATTTGTCAAAGACAGCGGTTGTTTGGTTTGACAAAATCGAACGCGCTAAGATCCAGGAGTACCAATTATTTTCATGCCCTCGCTTGCGGTGGTACACAGGATTTACGAATGCGGCCAACGGGACATTTGCCCAGAGCACGAGTATTCGAAGGAGGGAGAATTTGAGCGCAAAAATAAAGAACATTTTTTTGAACCATTTGAACCTACTTAATGTTATTTTAGTGTCTTACTTTGTCCTAATGTACCTATTCCTATTAGTGTATGTACCTACAACAATTTATCTATTATTAAGGGTGTTGTAGAGTTTAAAATAAATAAAAGCAGGTAAATATGAATGTGATTTCGAAAACAATTATTTAAAAAAAATTGAACCTAAACCGATTGGCACTGGCGTACTACAGGGCAGTGTACTTGGCCCACATCTGTACCTACTCTACACCAGCGATCTACTTGAAATTGAAGACAACACAGCAGCCACCTTCGCAGATAATACTGCAGTGCTAGCAGTTTGGGAAAATATCAGTTTATATTAATAAGTGCTAGCAGTGTTATCAATATATTAATAATAAGTTGTGCAACTTGGTGTAATAAAAGTAAACCAAAGGAAAAAAAAATGTAAAAAAATATTAAGAAAACGCTGCAAATCGTTACCTTTATTATTTACCTGAGTATAGATGCCCCTTCTGCGTAGATCGCTGTTTTTGTGGTACCTACCCTCGTGCTTCCCTAGGAAAGCCCTAAATCGAGTACTGGGATTACAGTTTCATAAAAATGCGCAGGATTCAATAATTCAATCATTAATTATTTTTTATTATTCATGAAGCATACCTTTTGTTCAAGTTGTAAAAGTGCCAAAAGAGCCATAATTCTTCAAATGAAATAATATCGCAGAACAACTAACTCGACCTCATATACAGCCATCCTTGATTATAATCAGGTGCTCCCTAGCAATGATATCTGGGCCGGATTCATACCGTTTGATTCACGATCATGTTGACGAAGCTTTTCGGTGCTAACGAACGGCTGGTCGTACAATGCTCCGGGTGGTCTCAAAAAATTCTTAACTCGAGATCAATTTAAAAAAGTTTAAAAAACCATACTCTTCTATTGAATGTTTCCGATCTACGGGCGTTCCGAAAATTTCAACACCTTATTTTCCCCTTAGAGGTGACTGACAGTAACGCCGAGCTTCGCGGACCGAACTAGACTCCAAACAGGACCTACAAACCAAATTTCATTAATTTTGGTTTCATAAATTACGGCGGACGGACAGAAATTTTGGTTTACTTATTATTTTCAATAATAAACCTTTGGTATCGAGCATGAAAAAAAAATAAAAAAATAAATAATAACCACCCCCGTCAATATGCGATGGTTTTCGTTTCAAGATATGTAGAATCCGAAAATGGAACTAAAAAATTTTCTGTCCGAAACCTACGACCAGCCGTTCGTTTGCACCGCAGCTTCGTCAACATGATCGTGAATCAAAAGGTATAAATCCCGCCCAAATATCATAGCTAGGGAGCACCTGATTATAATCAAGGATGGCTGTATGAAGTAGAGTTGGTTGTTCTGTGATATTACTTCATTTGAAGAATTATGGCTGTTTTGGATTTTGTTGACAGGTACTTTTGCAACTTGAATAATGTTATGCTTCATGAATAACTACAAATAATTAATTTTGAATTATTCAATCCCGCGCATTTTTATGAAACTGTAATTCCCGGGCCGGCTCCAGTACTCCATTTAGGGCTTTCCTGGGGGGGAGCTCGAGGGTATTGACCACAGAAAACAGCGATCTACGCAGAAGGGGCTTCTATACTGGTAAATAGTAAAGCATTGTATAATCATTTGCAGTGTTTTTGAAAATTCCATTTCGGGTTCTACTTACCGTGAAGTGGAAACCATCAAATTTTTTGGTATGGTGGGTGGAGAGGGGGGGGGGGGGGGTTCAATGCTCGATTCCAAAGGTTCATTATTGAGAATAATAAATCAAAAATTCTAGTCATGTAGCATGGCTTATGTAGCGAATTTTCAAAGAAATGTTTTGGGAAATTAAGAATTTAAACTGATAGTCATTCCTTAATAAAGTATGTGAATGTGAATGTGAATGAACATGTGAACATGGCTATATGGGCGGCTGCGGCCCGATACGATTGGGCACTCGTTGATACCAGAGTGGCTGCCGTGCAGAGAAATTATGTCAAAAAAATCATTTTTGGGTCTTTTGAACCTAAAAATTATGATTTTGATCACTGGATGCAGACTGGACGTGCTCAGCCGTCCTCCCTTTATCGATTCAGCGACCAAAAAAACATGGTAAACGACACACCTCGCATGCCTACATAAAAAATATGCAATTTTCCGGGATTTCCGACTAAATTTTGTAAATTTGGTAGGCTGGGTGGGCCTAATCGGGCTGGGACTAGTTGCAATCGATTCAGCTCCCCCAAAAAACAGGTTTGACAACACCCCACACGCCTATGTCGCTTAAATTTGTTTTGTTTTGTTTTTGTTGACCAAAAATTTGTAGATTTGGACCGCTGCGCATAGCGCGCTCGGGC
Organism: Leptopterna dolabrata; assembly: GCA_954871275.1. Taxonomy (NCBI): domain Eukaryota; kingdom Metazoa; phylum Arthropoda; class Insecta; order Hemiptera; family Miridae; genus Leptopterna; species Leptopterna dolabrata. The sequence continues at coordinate 18,134,892 of OX940982.1, read as the reverse complement.
TGTGTAACGAACTCATCATTACTCTTGTGGATAAGGGTTTTTCTGCGCAAGAACGAATTTTTCACCGTGAAAATTAAGGGAACTATCGAGCGGAAGGACACATAATATAAGTATTATTTATAGCATTCGCACTTTGAATTAAACCTTTCACGAATTGAATTAAACTTTTCGCCAAATGAATGAAATTTTAAGCAAATTGAACTAAACTTTCCGCAAGTCGAATTAAACCTTTCGCAATTTGAATTAAACCTTGGGCAACACTTTTTTTTTTTTAAACACAGAATGTTCAACAACATTTATTTTAAGCCAGTCGTTGAAGAACACAAACACTTATAATAGACAAATAAAGGCTAATAAACAAATAAAGTTCCACTAACGAATATTTCTTGGACAGTTACACGATAAAGAACATGGAGGCCCTCCTTACTTTTTTATCTTTTCACCTTTGTAGGTTTAATTCAAACTGTGAAAAGTTTAATTCAAATTGCGTATAGTTTAATTCAATTCGCGAAAGGTTTAATTCAAATTGCGAATACTATAAATATATTATAGTATTTACGAAAAATTTAAGATATCCGATGCATATAATGGATTTTAAGGGTTTTCCGGTGCTCTGGGAGCATCTGTGAAATTTTGGAGCGAGCCAAATAGCTAATTTTTTTTTTTTAAATTCTCAAAAAAGTTGGTGTATGCTGGAGTTGAGTATTTCTTGTAGGTTGCGAGCGTCGTTAGGCTGAGATGGGACTTGCTGAATTGGATAAACATAAAAAAAGTCTTCTTCGTATGTGAAAAGGGGGTCGTGATGTTGCGGACTCCGCCTTTGTCCTGTCTCGTGAGTGGGGCTGAACCTCCCTCCGCGCGGTCCACCCCGGCACCACCGCGTGGACCACCTCACCGTGGAGCGACGGTTGTGTGCCGTGGTGGGGGGGGGGGGACGGTTTTGCATTCCAAATTGCCCCTTCAAAGTCCACGGAATTACTCTCCCTCCGCCTCCTTCGCCGTTCCCTCGATTTAAATTCAGGCGCACCGCCTGCCCTCCAATTGCCCCGGCTCAGTCTTCTGATTGTAATTGCCCTTGACTGATCAAACGTGATGATGATGAAGATGGAGCTCTACACCCCCCTCCCCACTCACCACTCCTCCCCTCGCCCTCCTCCCACACCGCTCGTCTCTTCTCCGTTACCGTTCCCCCCCATTTCACGGGACTACTCGACCGAGTTTGCTTTGATTGTCCCCACCCACCACCCACCCACCCTCCGCCCCCACCCACCCGCCCTCCACCCACCTCCCACCCCCTCCAGTGGAATTAACACCTTATTGTCGTCGACGACGGGTCGGTTCACTTCCCTAATAAGACGCCTCCCTTCCAAGTCGGACGGCGTCAGAAGAGTCGAAGGGGACGTTTCACGAATTTATCATGAAGTATCTAAATCGCGATAGTATTTCTTATTTTAGATTACAAAAATTAACCCGTTTAAATTTGTGTACAACTCACACAGCTCATTTCAACCAACCACGACCACTTTAGCGAATTTTCAAAGAATATGTAGCTATTTAGCTCGTTCGAAAATTTCAGAGATGCTCCCTGAGAATCGGAAACCCCTCCAAAATCCTCATGCATTTCATGCATTGGATACTTAAATGATATATTTTCACTTTTTCGTGTTTATATATGTATATGTATATCATTCCCAATGGATTTCGACATTTTCCAAATGGATTTCGACATTTTCCAAATGGATTTCGACATTTCCAAAAGGATTTAGACATTTTCCAAATGGATTTCGACATTTTCCGAATAGGTTTGGACGTTACGTGAGTCGGAGAAGAAATCAACAACAAACAACCATGGCACTCTGTAATAATACTCCCACGTCATTGTGGTGGTTCCTCCCGAATCGCTACATAAGCTGCTGCTATGTAATAGTAAGCGATTTACCCAAATAAAGGACGAGAACGTTGAGCAGGACAGCGCCAAGAGGAAAGTTACCATAGGGGATTTTCCCAACCGCCATCGCTCCTTAACGGTCGTAACGGCCGATTGTGGACTCGACGATCCGACTCTTGCGCCACACCGCACCGCCGCAGTCATTAATACCTAGCGGAGATACAAAAAACGCTGCAAAGTCCTTGTCACAGGGGTTTATTATTCTACTGGACACACGTACAGACATGTTGGCTGTTCATTTATTGTTTCTTTCTTGTGTAATAATTGAAATAGTTATTTTTGATGGTTTCCATCAATTTTGGCCCCCAAAAACACGAATTAGGCTAGGTTTTTTTTTTTAAACAGATTATCTATGATAATTGATAGTACCATTTATTTGTATTGATTCACTTGTTGATACTGCTTCTAGTGTTATTATACAAATTTATGGTGATTTCAGACAATTTCCCAGGTTTTCGACTCATAAAAAATGAATTTCGGGAGCTGAACCTTCGTTAGCCTCAATTCTTCACTCTTCGGTCAAAATCAACCAAATATTCTCGTCCCAAAAAACAAGGAAAACGATACCTCAAAAGCTCATTTTACTAAAACACACAAAAAAACCTATTTGTGTACGCATTTTCACTCATAACACCCCTGGGTATATTCCGATCGGGCTGCAAAGTTTCGGGACACAACTAGGGCCCAAATGGAGCATGTGTGCGAAAGAACGAATTTTTTAGACCGAAAATGAAGCCGGTATGCATAATAAGGCGTACGGCGGATGGACTTTGCATTTTCTGAATCTACGCACCTTGTAACGTAAAAGAAAAAAAAAATCTTGAGGGGGTGTTATAAAATTTTTGCTGAGCGATTACACTGGTGTATTATTCACAGAATAATAAACCAAAAGGTGCAGTATTAAGAGTTATTGAAAGCATTGTCGGTTGAAAGGGGGGGGGGGGGCTGTAGTACCACGGGTTTAGGTGTTGAAGAAGGAGCTGATGGTAGGGTTGCCAACTTCAGTAACCTGAATTTCACTCCCTGGGGGTAGCTAACGTGAAAGGAGTGAGGTGGGTACTCAACGTGAGTAAAAAAACGCTGCAAAGTCCTTGTCATATGGGTTTATTATTCTACTGGACATACCTACAGAAATGTTGGCTGTTCATTTTTATTGTTTCTTTAATGTGCAATAATTGACACAACACTATTTTTGACGGTTTCCACCAATTTTGGCCCCCAAAAACACGACTTACTTTTTTTTCCAAATTATCTTTGATCAGTGCCATTTAACTGTCTTGATTCATATGCTGACACTTTTTCTAGTGTTATTATACAAACTGATCGTGATTTCAGACAATTTCCCAGGTTTTTGACTCGTAAAAAAGAATTTTGGGAGCTGAACCTTCGTTTCAACTTCAATTCCTCACTCTTCGGTCAAAATCGACTTCATATTCGGTCTTCTCGCCCTAAAAAACGTGGAAAAAGATACCTCAAGAGCTCATTGTACTAAAATACCAAAAAACCCTATTTTTACTCATTTTTCACACATAACACCTCTGGATATACTCCGATCGGGCTGCAAAGTTTCGGACACAACTAGGGCCCAAATGGCTCCTGTGGGCGAAAGAATGAATTTTTTGGGCCAGAAATGATGTAGTCGGGCATTGCGTTTTTGGAATCTAAGCATTTTGAGACGTAAAAGAAAAAATTTTGAGGGGGTTTTATGAAACATTTTTGCCGAGCGAATACATAGGTGTATTATTCGCAGAATAATAAACCAAAATTGCATTGCACTGACAAAAAGTCATTGAACTGACAAGCACATGGAAGGAATAGAAGAGCGTCGGTACTCCGTCTTCTCCATGCACCATCTACCGCGTTCATTACTTGTGTCCTTTCTCGCGTAGCCACACAGTAATTGCAATAAATAATGAGTGAAAGTGACTCCGATGCTTCGTCGGAATTGGAAACTGGAAGAACAAGAATTAGAAGAAACATTCGAAGAAACCGGGTTGTAAGTAGCAGTCATTCCGTGGAGGAAAACTTCGAAGTCGAACATTCACCGCAAAGGAGGGGCAGAAGACAGGAAAAGTACAACAAGTTTTCTGAAGATAAAAAGAAACCCCTACACGACGATGGATTCTCAATAAAAGAGGCATCAAGGAAATGTTCGATGAATTTCTTGACAGCTAGAAATACTGTAGCAAAATCAAAAACGCTGCTAAGTCCTTGTCACATGGGTTTATTATATTCTACTGGACATACCTACAGAAATGTTGGCTGTTCATTTATTGTTTATTTCAGGTGAAATAATTGAAATAGCTGTTTCTGATGGTTTCCACCATTTTTCGCCTCTAAAACACGAGTTAGGTAAGCTCCTTTTTTTCAATTTATCTTTGATCATTGTTAGTGCCATTTAATCGTCTTGGTCAACGTGTTGATACTACTTACAGTGTTATTCTACAAATTGATGGTGATTTCAGACGATTTCCCAGGTTTTTGACTAATAAAAAACGCTGCAAAGTCCTTGTCACATGGGTTTATTATTCTATTAGACATACCTACAGAGATGTTGGCTGTTTATTTATTGTTTCTTTCATATAAAATAATTGAAATAGCTATTTCTGGTGGTTTCCACCAATTTTGGCCCCCAAAACACGAATAAGGTACGCTCCCTTTTGGTTTATTATTCTGTGAATAATACACCTATGTATTCGCTCAGCAAAAAATTTGTATAACACCCCCTCAAAATTTTTTCTTTTCCGTTTCAAGGTGCGTAGATTCCAAAAATGCAATGTCCGTCCGCCGTCCGCCGTACGCCGTATCACGTGTACAGGCTTCATTTTCGGTCTAAAAAAAGTCGTTCTTTCGCACACATGCTCCATTTGGGCCCTAGTTGTGTCCCGAAACTTTTCAGCCCGATCGGAATATACCCAGGGGTGTTAGGAGTGAAAATGTGTATAAAAATAGGTACTTTTTGCGTTTTAACAACATGTTAGTAACATGAGCTTTTGAGGTATCTTTTTCCATGTTTTTGAGGACGAGAAGACCGAATATGAAGTCGATTTTGACCAAAGACGCGGAAATTGAGGTTTTGCCAAAGGTTCAGCTCCCAAAATTGGTATTTTATGAGTCAAAAATCTGGAAAACTGTCTGAAATCACCATCAATGTGTACAATAACATTGGAAAAAGTGTAAACAGGTGAATCAAGACCATTAAATGCCACTACCAATGATCAAAGATGATCTTAAAAAAAAAAAAAAAAAAACGTACCTATTTCATGTTTTGGGGGCCAAAATTGGTGGAAATCATCAGAAATAGCTATTTCAATCATTCCACATGAAAGAAACAATACATTTAACAGCCAACAAAAATCTCTAGAACTCCAATAGAATAATAAACCCATGTGACAAGGACTTTGCAGCGTTTTGGTTTATTATTCTGTGAATAATACACCTATGTATTCGCTCAGCAAAAAATTTTTATAACACCCCCTCAAACTTTTTTCTTTTCCGTTTCAAGGTGCGTAGATTCCAAAAATGCAATGTCCGTCCGCCGTCCGCCGTACGCCGTATCACGTGTACAGGCTTCATTTTAGATCTAAAAAATTCGTTCTTTCGCACACATGCTCCATTTGGGCCCTAGTTGTGTCCCGAAACTTTTCAGCCCGATCGGAATATACCCAGGGGTGTTATGAGTGAAAATGTGTGTAAAAATAGGTACTTTTCACGTTTTAGCAAGATTTTGGTAACATGAGCTTCTGAGATATCGTTTTCTATGTTTTTGGGGACGAGAAGACCGAATCTGAAGTCGATTTTGACCAAAGAGTGGAAAATTGAGTTCTACCAAATGTTCAGCTCCCAGAATTGATTTTTTATGAGTGAAAAACCTGGGAAATCGTCTGAAATCACCATCAGTTTGTATAATAACACTGGAAAAAGTGTCAAGACGTGGTTCAGGACGATTAAATGGCACTACCAATGATCAAAGATAGTATAAAAAAAAAGAAAAAAAAGAGCGTACCTAATTTGTGTTTTGGGGGCCAAAATTAATGGAAACCATCAGAAGTAGCTATTTCGATTATTACGCATGAAAGAAACAATTAATGAACAGCCAACCTTTCTGTAGGTATGTCAAATAGAATAATAAACCCATGTGACAAGGACTTTGCAGCGTTTTTGTAATGGACACCGCCAGAATTCATCGTTCGGAACAAGTTCAAAATTTGACACGTTCGTCTCAAATGAACTTGTTTCTCCCTCCATACTCCCCCATGCTCAACCTGGTTGCAAATCCATTTTCCAAAATAAAATCGATTGTTCGAGGCATCTTGAGCGAACGTCGTGAACATCTGTTAGAGGAAGTGATTTCAAGGTGTGTTCATGGAATTACATCATCCGATTGCAGTAGCTATGTGATGAAAACGTTCCTCCTCCTGCCAACGCTGGACGACCTCTTCATTGAAAACTGAGTCAAAAACTCAATTCAAAATTCATACGCTTGATATTCATTTATGAAATTTTTTATGTTGAGTAGTTTTGTGAAACATTTTTGTCGTTGGTACTACCTCCTGTTTTGTAACGTAAATGTATCTAAATTTGTAATGTACGTACCGTAGTTTTGAGATAGCCAATTTTTCGCGAATAAATGGCCCGTCATGCTCAAACAGAAAACAGTGATCTACGCAGAAGGGGGATCAGTCAATTAAATTCGATTACGCGTTAGCATTGACGCGTTTTACGTCGATGACGCGTTAGTGTGAACCCGCCTTTAAGCTGGGTTCATACTGACGCGTAATCGACGTAAAACGCGAAAAACTCAAACGTAATTATTGAACTTCATTGGCTCACCAGGTTTACGCTCTTTACGTCCGACGACTTTTGAATCAGAGTGTCCAGTATGAAAAAATCCAGATATTTACGCGCTTTACGGATCTGCGCGTGGGATTCTGCGCAGTCGGAAGCTGGAGCACAGGCTATATCTCGACGATTATGCTGTTTACGTTCGTAACTAGCGTTGTAAATGGGAAAGGTTTGACGTTTTTACGCGCTTTTACGCGTTTTACGTTGACTGCGCGTGAATCTATTCACATTTACGGTATTTAAGCGCTTAATCGTCGAGATATAGCCTGTGCTGCAGCCTCCGACTGCGCAGAATACCACGAGCAGATCCGTAAAGCGCGTAAATATCTAGATTTTGGTTTATTATTCTGTGAATAATACACCTATGTATTCGCTCAGCAAAAAATTTTTAAAGCACACCCTCAAATTTTTTCCTTTTTCGTTTCAAGGTGCGTAGATTCCAAAAATGCAATGTTCGTCCGCCGTATGAAGTGAACCGGCTTCATTTTCGGTCTAAAAAATTCGTTCTTTCGCACACAGGCTCCATTTGGGCCCTAGTTGTGTCCAACTTTTCGGCCCTATATTCAGCCTTTCAGCCTATTCCTATTTAGGTACTTTTTTTGTTTTAGTAGCATGTATCGAGGTATCGTTTTCCATGTTTTTGGGGGCGAGAAGACCGAATGTGAAGTCGATTTGGACCAAAGAGTGGAAAATTGAGGTTAAGCTCCCAAAATTGATTTTTTATGAGTCAAAAACATGGGAAATCGTCTGAAATCACCATCAATTTGTAGAATAACACTAGAAAAAGTATGAACACGTGGATCAAGACGATTAAATGGTACTATCAATGATCAAAGATAATTTGAAAAAAAGGAGCGTACCTAATTCGTGTTTTGGGGGCCAAAATTGGTGGAAACCACCAGAAATAGCCATTTCAATTATTTTACATGAATGAAACAATAAATGAACGGCCAACATTTCTGTAGGTATGTCCAATAGAATAATAAACCCATGTGACAAGGACTTCGCAGCGTTTTTTGATCTGTGACACTGGTTAAAGTCGTCGCGCGTAAAGAGCGTATACCTGATGAGCCAATGAAATTCAATTACGCGTTTAAGTTTTGCGCGTCTTACGTCGATTTTGCGTCACTGTGAACCCAGCTTCAGACATACGAAAACGACAAGCAGACAACTAAGAGCTGCATTCGTCACAAGTTTCGTGACATTTAGACATTTTGGGAGTTCGTTTCGAGCAAGTGAATCATACGAAATCTTGTTCCTAGCCAAAACAACCTATCTATGGTAAAACGAAGACCCTCATCAAGGTTGGCTTCAAAATGTAAATTCGTCAACAGCCCCAACGCGGTCATCATTATCTGAAGACATCGATTTGAAACAGTGCAAATTTCATTACCTCCATCGACCAGGAGCCTACTCATCGGATCCATTCGTAATCAGGTCTCCCAAGACAAGAAAATCGAATTACAACAATAACCGTACTCTATGTTTAATGACACACCAACCCCATCGTCATCGATAACATGTAATGCGTAGGTGCACCATCCCGGAGCCACCTTTTTTCCTTCCGTAATTACCCCATAAAACCCCCCCTCGTGAATTATCTCGCGGATAAAACCTTATCCGAAGGTTAAACCGAGTAAAAAACTATATTTTGCCCCCTCCCCCTTCACCACAATAAATAGATCTGTACAAGATCGCTCTTAATCACTGGGTTTTGGTCGGGGTCTTTTTTACTCGAAACGATTCCGAACCACTCAATAAACAAACGACGGCAATTATCCCAAAACGGGGTTCCGTTGAGACCAGTCAAGTGACAATTAAAAGTTGACAAGGTAAACCCCGTTACGCTACTGGTTGTTATTGTTGGAATAATTTAAGGGTAGTAGATGAATAATTTTCACGAGTTTTGCTTAGAATTCGCCTTTTGGGGTTCGAGACGTAAATTTTATGTAAGTAATCTGCCGAAAGTTACACTGCTTTTTTGTGTATTTGTCTTTCACGTTATTCTGCAAAGAAAATATAATCAATTAATCCTTGCCACTGAGTGTTAATCAATGTTTCACAAGAACCAATAGTTATAAACATTGTACCGAGATGAGAAATAGGAAATTCTGTAGTTTTACTATCTATGCCGCGAATTAGGCGGCTTCTTCTACACCTTTCATGAGGTTAATAATTTTATTCGATGAACAGGGGGATGTGGGTATAGAGTCGTAAGTTCCTTTCCTTCTATTTTATATATATATCACATTATATCAAAAATAATTTTATATTATATCACCAAACGAAATGTTACCTACATCATTATATAAATTATCTAAATGAAAACAGAAAAACACTTTTTAAAACACGTTTTAAAACGGACTACAAATTATATGAAAAAATTTCTATTAGTTATAAAAAGAAGAACGTAGGGCGCACGCGATAGATCATAGAAAGGGGTGTAGGGGAGCAGCCATTTTTATGGCTACGAGAAATTATTTTATACTTTTTAGTCCATTCTAAAAATGTTGTTTTTAAAAACGTCTTCGTTCGTGATGAGCAAAGCTGGGAATGTGAGTAAAACCACTAATCAGCGGAAAAATGCTCCTGTATATATGAGCACCCTGATTATTATATGCGTTTGAGTGTTGGAGATCCAGTTTTAGAGATCCACGACATGGGATACCATCATCTGTCTACCCTTCAGGGACTTAGGCGAGGGCCATACCACCTCCACCGCACCAAAACTCTGGCTTATTGCGCGGATACCCTTCGGGATACGTACCTACGGTAAAAATAAGGAGGAGTTCGTGAATTTTCGCAAAGAAGCCATGGTACATTAGTGAGTCTGTCTGGAGAATCTCGATGCTTCTACAGAGCTTAACTCTGTATTTACTTTGATACTGTCCCTTTTGCCCTCTCAAAAAGGCGAGTAAATCACACGAAGGGTGTATTAGACATCAATAGGAGGCGCCAATGACACACACACGTGTCCGCCCCCGAGTCATCCACACGTGGCCGACACGTGTACTCGTTACTAGCCTATATATATTGATTAATTACCTTCTTCCCCGGGTCAAGAGAGAGCGCAGCGTCCACAGACAGTTCCCCACACTCCTCGAGAAACAGCAACGTCGAGAAAAAATCCAAAATTTGCCGAAATGTTTGTAATTAACAAACCTGAAAGACGAGCAATTTTTGAGGAAAAAAAGATAGTCAAGTTTGTATTTTTGTGCTAAAAAATCGGCAAAACTGAAATTCGTGCAAAATCACCAAAACTGCATGTGATGTACCTGAAACGTTAAGAGATGATAACACAAAACAGAGGTAGGTATTCATGGTTCAAGATGTTTGAAATTCTAGTTTATTGAATAGTTACTGTAGGTACTGTACCTAGGTGGGTACTTCAAAAATTAACTCGAACGTTCATTCTGCAAGACTAGAATTTGAAAACGCCCACTCTTATTTTTAACCTTTCCACCGCCTCAGGGTTATGAAATGTTTCTGGGATCATCTTTGCATGCCGAATTTTCAAATTCTACCTTTATTCTTGAAAAGGCAAAACCCACGTAAGTTATCGGACGGATTTTTCGTTCAGCTTTTAGAATCAGTGCACCTAGGAAGTGTGAACAACCATTTTGGGTGGTTTCAACCTTTTCTTGCTCAATATACGAAGTTTCACCTGGAAATAATAAACACAAATGCCTCTTTTACTCCTTTCCTTCTTCATTGTTATTCGAATTCCAAAGCGAGTTTTGTATTTTGTATTCAAGTCATTAAACACTTTATTTTTGGTAGCCCGTAAATTTCTAACTGTCAACGGCACGGAGTCGTAATTGTCCGTTTCTAGCGGAAAAAAAGGGTTGAGATACCGATCTCGAAAAGTAGGGTTGGAAAATTTCAACGGTCCTATCCGCCCTAAGAAATTCGAGAAGGGAGCAGTTTTGAAAAGGTATTGAGAAAAGGGATTTTTGTTCTAATTATAAATTTATGAGGTGTCGCGCAAGACATAGAAGTCAGGAAGCGGAGTAGGCGTGGTTTTTCGAGCTCTTCACAAAAAGGTGTATTGGGAGTTCTAAAGCCCGTTTTCTAGAAGGCAAAAGAAGAATCCGAAGGGCTGCGAAGTTGAAGCTGCGATGGTGAAACCGAACAAAAAAGTCAAAAGCAGTTGCTGAGTTCAGAGTCGAAAGCGCGGAAGGGGTGAGAAATCCCGACAATGAAAGTGGGCAGGGACTTCACCCTTGTGGTTCCCCGCAGCGGTATTTACCACCTTCAGTTGCCCCCTGCGAATTGTTTACGGGTACAGAGTAAATCGGCTGTAAAAAGACTATCCCGGACAGGACAATGCACACAAAAAAGTCATTCACAATGATTTAATTGAAAATAACCGATAAAAGACATTGTGGCTTCCGAGAGGCGGTTGCCGTCAATCATTTTCGTCGTGCGCGTAATGAACACTTTCAGGGGGCAATCAAATGGGGGGAGGGGGGTTATTATAGTAGAATTTCGTATTATATTTGCGAGGATTCCCTGGTGAGCTGTGCCGTTTGGTGTGTCAAACAAAAGGGGATTTCGCGAGCCGGTGGAGAAGACGGACATCCAGGGCACGCGCCTTTCTTTGGACGTTGAGCGGTCCGAAGCCTCACATTGTCCTCGAGCACCAGCTTGATTCTATTGTACGGAAGAACCTTCTTTGATGGTGTTGGGATAGCGACGCAGTTAACGCAATCTACGGTCACTTCTCGATAACATAATTATTTGCAACAAGTTGTGCCGCTCTCTTTGCTCGCTCAGACAAGTAAAAATCCCGTTTTTCGGGTTTCAGCCCTCATTGAAAAGAAAAGTAGGGGAAAAAATTGCAAACGGTTCAAGTGGGTATTACACTAGGCGTTTTCCCCGCGCGTCTTCCCCGCCACAGCTAAAACGCGCGAGAAAAGCTGTGTGACAGCTCCAAAAACGCGCGTTCTCTTCATTTCAAGCCTCGCCAGGGATCCCCAGGTGAATGGGACGAAACCCATTTTTTGCGCGTCTTCTGTTGGCAAGGACAGCGTAATAACTCGTCTCAACTTCCCTCGCGTTTTCAACTTGGCACATGAGCTGGTCTCAACGTCATTTTTGTGTGAATCAGAGAAACCCTAGGCGCATGCCTTTATGTATTCATTTTTCAAAGCGTTGAAGATAATTTCACGCGTTTCTGCAATAATCTTCGAAAGGCTGGGTTGCGAAATAGCTACACTGTACTTGAGATTGTTGTCTGACATGTGGCTAGAAAGCCAAGTGTTGCAGACGGCTTTGCATCTGGTATAGTGACGTCCCCATCTTGATGTCCTGTTTTTTCAGAGCAGGGTTCATTAGGTCAAGTAGGTGTTTGTAGGTAACGTCGTCCATTCTCAGATAATTTTTGAAGTCCAAATCCCTGAGCAATTTCAGACGGGAGAATCTGCTTCATTTCTTTAACCGCTTCTTCATCCAGTATGTTCTTGGCCGCCTGTGTCTCTTCATTTCCTGATTTTTTTTCTTAAAAAAATAAATAAATAAATAAAACAAACGGCTCATACACGAAGCCTAGTGAAGCAGGCCTCCATGTTGAGGGACAAACGGACACAGAAGACTGGAGCAACGCAACGTGTCCGCCGGGTAAGCCCTGTAGAGTGATAAGTCGAAGTTTAGGACGTTTTCCCGCGCGTCTTGCCATGCGTTTTCAAAGACGTGGCAGACGGGTGGGAAAACGCCAGGTGTAATACTCACTCAGATTTTTGGCCGTGATGACCATCAGTCAGCTGTGGAATCAATTTTGGAGTAGAATCACACGAGTTGGATGGGAGGTGGAAGGGGGTAAGCAACTATTTCGAACATTTTAAACTGTGATAATAATTGTTGACCGTTAAATGAACGAATAGAACTTGAACAGTGATTGCTTTGAACTTGAGCAAACTGGACTGAATAAGGTAAGCTGTAGATCACAATCAACATCATCACCTATCACCGATCACAATCTCATGTCAGCCCAAATCACCAGTGGATGGAACTTGCAAGAGCTCAAGGCAACAGGGGAGAACTGCGATTTTTGTCTATTATTTTCAATAAAACGTTTGGAATCGAGCATGAAAAAATAAAACTTTAACCCCCCCCCCCCCCTCCCTCCACCAAAAAAATTTGACGGTTCGCATTTCTAGGGTACTTGGAATCCGAAAACGGAATTTAAAAAAATTTCTGCACGTCCGCCATACGCCGTAATTAGCACTTTCCTCAATTAGGTACCATGAACCAAAAATAATGAATTGGTTTGTAGGTCGCATTTGGGGACTGGTTGATCAGCGAAGCTGAGGTTAATGTTATTCATCTCAAAGGTGTGCCAATTAGGGGTTGCAAATTTGAGTTCTTTCGATTTTCAATAAAAGGGTATGCTTCTTTTGACTTTTTGAAATTTATTATGAACTTTAGGACTTTTTTAGACCACCCGGGGCATTGTTCGTTCAGCCGTTTGTTCTCAGGCCCTGAAATTTGAATCGAAAAGCTCCGTCAACACGAGTGTGAATCATACTGCACACATAACTCCAGCCCAGATATCATTGCAAGGGGACAGGTGATAATAATCACGCATGTCTTGAAATCTAATTTTTGTTCAGTGCTAATTATAATTTCATTTGAAGAAGGATGGTCATTATGCATTTTTTAAGTAGGTCTGTACCTCCTTTTTTTACCTGTTCCTTGATAGCTACAAATTTGTTATTCACGCCCAAACGCATCATCTCAATTAGGTGAAAATTCGTCGAGTGTTCTACTTAGGTTCAGCAACCATCAGAATTCGTGGCGCGGAAATGTAGGTTTACAAGATATGGGGGCGGTGGAAAAATGCTTATTTGTGTATAATTGGCGAACGTTATATAGCTTAGGTACTTACTCGACTCTGGTGGCATTTTTCTCGTGTGTGTGCGTCTGCGTACGTGGGTGGGTAGGACTCCACCGCAAAAAGACTATCCTAATAAATCGAAGTCGCACGCTAATAGGAATTCATTGATCCACGGAGAAATAATTGGCAATAATTGCATTAATTGTTTTGTAATAATTTGCAGCGTTATTGTCGGATATTACAGTACCGGAATGAAGTTTTGCATTCACCCTATATTATATTATGTATATATATGGATGGACGTAACAATATCAACTTCCCAGACAGACTCAGTCGTTACTGAGACTCAAGACGAGGTGAAAGTGCTCAGACAACAAGAGCGTACAATAATTATAATTAGAGAGTATCCAACTACCGAGGAACATATGCCGCCACAATGTGCCAGTAGCCTTCGTTCACGTCAGACAAACAATACGGTCTCATCTGTCTCTTGAACCCCAAACCATATGGAAGGAATGAAAAGGAAGGCGGGAAATCACCCAGAAGGTATCGAGGAGCTGCGGTGAGGAAAAGGCCCAGACCTACCTCATCAGTTGGCTAATTGTTGGTCGAGGGACCACCGGTTTCGTTGAAAACATCTTGAGAAAAAGGGTTTTTAACTCAGGCACGTTACGAGTGAATTTTTACCGTAATATAATGAGCGGAAGCTTCGCAGTAACGAAACTAACGATTATAATGCTATAGAAGGGACAAAACGGAACAAGGTCCATTCGGTGAAACAAATAACGTGAAGTTGGTATAGAAAAAACGCAAATTATCCAAGTCAGTAGGTAAGAGAAAAAAAAAAGATCGTTAAGGAGAGTAGATGAATACAGAGGCGTTTGAGGTGGCTCATCAAGGGAACAATAGTCGAATTAATGCGTTCGCTGACAGGATTAGGTCCTTAGCGAGTTGATGAGAGCAAAAAATCGTTTGGGAGAGCTGGTGGTACTGATGGGATTGTCTGCTACCGGAAAAAGGTGAGTTTTGTCAGGTTTGTAGCAATTAACTAGCCTCAATTTGACGCTGCGTAAACCGAACCTTTTTTTAAACTCAAGTGTCTGACCGGAACAGCCGTGAAAAGTGGCACTTACGAATTTCTGATGGCAGCCGAAATTCGCGCTGGGGTTTAGATATGGCTTGTGAAGTTTTCTACCCTCCAGTGCCAAAATCGGTTAGACCATCCAAGAAATGTTCAGAAATCATCAAAAGTCATCAGTACGATGTAAATTTAATTGAAAGTGTGTAATCTCAGACATTTTTCCGGGCAAAAACGAATTCTAATATTTTAACGTTCCTCTATTTAGCTTCAATTGCCTAATTAATTTGATTTTGCAACGGCTAGAAATTATTTTTTAGTTGGTGTAAAGGAAGAATGGAAAATTAGAAATAATAACGAAACAACACAAGAAACAAGAAAATGGAAGAAAGAAGGAGATACAAGGAAATGGACTAGATAAATAAAAGGAAAATTAAGTCGGTGAGGAGTACAATGTCTTGAATATCTCCTCTTGATTCGAATAAATAATCATATAAATAGCGATAGATAAGTAGGGACACGACGGAGGGATGCTGATTTGGTGTCTTCGTAGTCTTCAGCTGTTAGTGAGGTAAACATCCCTCTCCCAGTAGGGATCTTAAGGATATTAATGTTTTATTTTGAAGATTTAGTTCAACATATAATTAACGAGTTTAATTCGACCATTCACTTATTGGTTACTTTCGCAGCTAGTACTTACTGTTGAAGTTACAGGACATTGCGTGGTAAGAAAAAGGATAAAAGTTATGTCTTCCACCGAGATGAGATGAAGATTGATTTCGTACAAAGAACAACTTCGTTTTACCGAAAGGTGTGGAAAAGTTTCGATTCATCAAACTCAGGTTTACAAGGGCGCATGTGTTATGCCTCATTTCCTGTGTCATCGCTCACGTCAACCTTCCCGTGATTACCCAACCACGAGAATAGGAACGCCGAGTAAAAAACCCAGCAGAGAGAATGAACTGTTTAGAACATGATTAATAAGTCACATAATTTACGATGGGAGATTTCAAGTTGGGCTGCCTTATACTGTCGGTATATTCCTTTAGTTCCACCCGATGAGTGTTGGGGGCCTAATTCTGTTAAATAACGGAAATTGACACTCACTGACCGCATCATGAGGTGTTTTTATCAAAAAGTCTAGGCACAAAATGAGTGGGAAATTTGAATTTTCTGAGTTCCCTCTAGAAATGATGTTTCACGTAAATTGCCGAGTAGTTCAACTCATGTCTCGCTTAGAGCGCTAATACATCACTTTAAACAATGCGTAGAACCGCAACAAATGGATGGATGGAACCGCAAGTTTATAAATAAATTCAAAAAACACGTCCTCAAAATAAAACCAAGGGAAAGGTCTTGGCAAAGGCTCTTGAAGGTTGCCAAGAAGGTTTGCTATTTCTAATGTTGCCTTGTTGGCAGCAATAGATCTGATGCGTTTTTTTTTTACCACATTTTTACTTTTAACCACCCTCATTTAAAAAATAGCGCTAATTTTTGAAAACGGTCTGCAAACTACCATTTTTTTTGAGGAGTTACAACGATTGAAAAACAAAACAAAAAAGAAAATTTCCCCCTAGTCCCGTTTTTTGTCCATTTGTCCCGTACTTCGTGATACTGCAAAATAGAACAGACGATTATTTGTTCGAGGTATCCGCATTCTCAATAACCTTTCATTTGCCATAAATTGCGTCTAATATGAGGAATGAGGTCTGCCTCGGTGCACATTCTGAAATTCCAATGACAGAAAGTAGAGTGATACTGCAAAAAATGTTCCATTTGGCTAGAGCATTCCATCGGCTACGTCGAGATGACTTCCTTCTTCATAAATGAAACAGTAGTGGACTGATCTGGGCTAAGATCCTGAGACGTAAAGGGATATAAAATTATTATTAATGAGTTGGAGATGGATAAACCTGTCTCTCATAAGAGCAGCACAGTCAAGCTGTCATTTTAGTGTCTTTTTCTGAAATCTTTGTTATATTTCGGATTATTATTTTCAATACCACCTTCGGAATCGAGCATGCGAAATCCCCCCCCCCCCGCCCCAAATGTTGACGGTTTTCGTTTCAAAGTACGTAGACTGTAATTCGAAATGGAATTAAAAAAATTGCTGTCCGTCAGCCGTACTTATTTGTTTTCTTAGTTAGCCATGAACCAAAATTAATGACATTTTGTTTGTAGGACCCGTTTGGGGTCTAGTTGGTTCGTGAAGCTCTGTAATCTATTTAGGGATGAAAAATAGGGGCGGAATGTTTCAGAACGCCGTAGCTCGAAAACTTTCAATAGAAGGGTATGTTTTCTTGACGATTTCAAACTGATTTCACTCTTGAGGATTTTTTAAGACCACCCGGAGCATTGTACGTCCAGCCGTTCGTTGACAATAATACCCTCAAATTTGCACCGAAAAGGTTCGCTACCATGATTGTGAATGATACTGTGTGTATCCAGCCCACATATCATTGCTAGGGAACACATGATTAGACTCACGCTTGACCGAATAAAAATTGAGTTGGTTGTTCCGCGATATATTTCATTTGAAGGTTGATGGTTATTTTGGATTCTGTTGTTTGGTACTTTTTCAACTTGAACAAACATCAACCATTTGTAAACGTCAACTCAAAAATAATTGTCGAAAATGGGATTTTCACGTAACCCCCCTATTTTTGATGGTCAAATCTAAATTCCAAAATTCGACCCAGAAGGGGTTGAAATTGTTAGGGATGAAATCTGGGAATTGCTTAATTTTGAGGAAAAACATCTCAACTCCGTGTTTTTTTAGTAAAAACATCTCAACGCCTCGATTGAAACACCCTAGCTTGCGAGTTTTGTTATTTATTTGTTGAGGAAAAACGACTCAACTAGCTGAAAACGCCGTTGAGTCGTTTTGCCTCCAAATCGTTGGCATCAGGATCTGGGTCTAAACCGTTGGACTCAAAGGGGATTTGAGTTGTTTTTACTCCACAAACATTTCAAAAATCAAACATATGAATAATCGATATTCGACTCAACTGCAATAAATCGATTGAAAAAACGTGTGTTTGGAGTATTTTTTGACAGCTATCGATCAAGTTGAACATGATTGGACATTCGGGAAAAAAGGGGGTTGCGGGAATGCCCTGTAGTGAACCTATAGCGAGTTTTCGTTGGAAAACTTCGAAGCTGATTTCTGAAAACTCAATAATTTTGAGTTGAGTCGTTCTTCCTTCACACGGCAGTTGAATCCTCCGCATATTTATGAACCTGTAATTACCCGGCTTCAGTACTCGATTAGAGCTTTCCTGGGGCTTTTGTGCACTAGAGTAGGTATTTACCACAGAAAACAGCGATGTACGCAGAATGGTTATCTATACATGTAAATAATAAACCGTTGTGCAATAATTTGCAGCGGTTTCAATATTAGCTGCGATTTTTCTAGTCACAACTTGATGTGTTCGGAAATCCTAAAAATAATCATGAAATAATATTATCGCAAATCCATGTTCCAAATGTCTCGATTTGTTGAGTTATATTTCCATTCCACTTATCAACTCATTATGTTATCAGTAAATATGAGATTTAAAGTTAGAAGTTGAATTTGAGGAAGCAAATTATCTATTTGAATTCTGAATATTCTAAGTGGGAAAAGGAATTTCGAAATCTCATCTCAAAATAAAATGAACAATCAGAAACACCTGATTCTGGTAGCGTACTAAGTCCAATCCAAACCGTATTTCTAACATGCTTTAATGGCGGCTTCAACGTTCTCAACAGCCGAAACAATAAACCAAACTGTAATTTTCGTTGAAGATAAGCTGAAAGAATTAAAAGCGCTTCGGTTTTTTATTGATAATATTCCTTTTGAAACGTAAAACCACCCTTTCACAGCGACAAAAAATGAAGAAGTACAGTTGTTTCGTGATCTCTAGAATGGCGTTCGAAAATAGACATCTCTGTTTACTGCCACTTAGCTAATACCAGTTCTAAAGGGATTCGATATTGTGGCGAACGGTTTGAACTCTGAAATTATCGGAGGAAACCACTACCCGGGTTGCAGAAGTTTTTCCATGCCTGCTCTTATAAGTGGTTGGAGCCAAACAACGTGGTATCAAAAGTAACTGCGTGTTTTATCAGATATAAACGCTAATATAAAGGTATGTCTATTGAAGGTTTATGTTGGATCCTTTCTCTGAGATAAATCGAAAAGATTTCTCCTTAACAAAGGGTTTGAAATGGAGGAAATGAAGTAAGAACGGGATACGGGACTTCACGACGTAGGTACCACCTGCCTGCTGAAGGAGTATGAATGTGTCTACCGTACTTCTCAAAGACTTGCGCGATCCGATAAATAATTTCCTCGGCCCGGATTTTCGTTGATAATTTGAAGAGACCTTTCAGTCAGCCTTGAGTCTGAACAGTCCACAATCATGAGTAATTTTAACCGGCTTTTAAAATACTCGCATCAAAAGAATTAAGGGATCACTGAATGAACTGATCACGGTTTTTAAATTGTAAACCACCTCCAAATGGTGATGATGGGAGTAAGCAGCAGGGGATGAAACGCTCAATTCCTCCTCGCCAAACCTTCGCAAGCCCATCATTACCAAACAAAGTGAATTTAGACTCATCTGAGAACATTACTCCAGTGTCTCAGCTGCCACCTCCTATGCTCTCGAGCAAATTCGACTCAATTCAATTCAATTTTTTTATTCAACAAATACTTTATACAACAAATATAATGATTTTTAGAGAGTCTATATTATACATAATACAAGTTCTAAACTTATGTTGGTTTATGCGCCTAAGGTCAATGACCCATCCATGATCGTCTCTCCCACCGCTATTTATTACTGCGTATGTACGTATCAGCAGTTTCAAAGCACAAAGTAAGTGTTTGGAGAATGAGTTACATTGATCAAGAACTAACAGTATTTACAGGTTATTCCTAAGTAGTTAGTAAATACACTTAATTTATATTCAATACAAAAAACAAAACAAAACAAAACAATCTTGACGGTTATTTATCAGGGGTCGGGAGCAAGTTGGCAGAAAGGGGATACCCAAGACGACTTCTTGAAGACAGAATGGTTCCATCTCATATACCCTATCAGCACAGGCCACTGCCTCCGTCTGACCGAGTCCCCCTGGTCACCACATTCTTTTTTGGAGCTCAAAAGATGAATGGGATTCTGAGGGAACTGCAGCCTATATTAGCTTCGAATCCAGAGACTCGCGATGTGTTTGGGGAAATGCCTCGAGTGGCCTTCCGGCAGGGGAAGAATCTTGGTGAAATCTTGTCGCACCGGCACCCACGATCACAGCCCCAAGATTTAAGGGAACCAGGCCTACACCCCTGTCAACGGCCGAGGTGTAAGCTGTGTGAAATTTTCGTTGAAGACCGTCAATTCACATCGGCAAACACCTCACATTCTTACAGGTGCCAAGGCTCAGCAGAATGCCAATCAGCAAAGTGCGTCTATCAGCTCACCTGTAAGAAGTGCACCGATGAGAGAGCGTTCTATGTTGGCAAGACGGAGACATCACTCAACCTGAGGATGAACAACCACAGAGCGTCTGTTCACCAACCCCAACGACGGCCCGTAAAGTTGCATGCTAGGTCACACAGTGCAACGTTCAATGAGTGCTTTGAAGTGAAGGTGTTGAAGAAGATGCCCGACTCAGCAAATGGCAGGTTGCTCCAGCAGTCGGAGCGCGCCCACCGATGGGTACTTCATTCTAACCAACCTCCTGGCCTCAACATAAATGATTGAGGGACAATCGCCATGATACAAGTGTCAAGGATTCAATTTGGAAGCGATGCTTTCATACATCACAAAAAATTGTTTTTCCTTCTACCGTTTGACAAAGATTTCTTCTCTTCTATGAGAAAGAGTGATAGATTGATATTTCGAAGAATAATATAATATGTACTATTATATACATATTACGTAGGTTAGTACCTAACCCCGTACTCGTTACTAGGTACCTATCTAAATCACGAGTTAAATGTTGCTAAAATAATTGTGTCTATATGTCAAACAGTAACTGAAATGTCAATCAGAAACGCAAATAATAATGAAGTTGTGAAGGGAAATTTTTGTGGAGTGAAAAAAGTTGCAAACGTACCTACCAAAAAACTCCAGCCCCTTCTACGTAGATGGTATAATGAACAGTTGTATAATAACTTACCGTTGTGTAATAATTTACCGTTGTGTAATAATTTACCATTGTGCAATAATTTACCCATCAATGATACTTCAACGTTTGTTCAAGTTTCACTACCTATCAACAAACTCCAAAAGAACCATCATTTTTCAAATGAAATAATATCACAGAACAACCAACTCGACTTCATACTCCGCGATTATAATCAGGTAGCCCCTAGCAATGATTTTATCTCGGGCCAATTCCCGATTGTTAGCGCGTCCCTGGTGACGAAATTTGGACTAAATGTATACAATTTCATTCGCCCTGCTGTCGAAAATGCCTGTCGGTGCAAACTTCTGATGGGCCTTACTGTGAACGAACGGCTGGACGTACGACGCTCCGGATGGTCTTAAAAAACTCGTAAGTTCAAGAACTATTCAAAACCGTAAAAATATTCACGTAAAAAAAGGTATACTTAGGCGTTCTGAAAATTTCATCCCCTATTTTGAACCCCTTAGAGATGACTGAAAGTAACGTCGAGCTTCGAGGACCAACTAGACCCCGAACGGAACCTATAACCCGAATTTCATCAATTTTGTTTCATGGTAACTAAGAAGAGTGGTTTGTACGGCGTACGGCGGACAGACAGAAATATTTTTATTGCATTTTCGGATTCTACATACCTTGAAACTGGTTTACTGGGGGGGGTAAGAATTTTTTTAGTTTTTTTCATGCTCGATTCCAATGGTTCGTTATTGAAAATAATAAGCCAAAAGCTGTAGGACTCACGAGCAGATGGAATTTCTCTTGAATACTGAGAGGACTTTTGAGGAAAATGATCAGATTTCATTCTGTTTTAGCTCGCGTAAGCTTGATATCGCTGGTCGTTCTCGGTGTTTGAGATAAAACAAAAACGCTGCAAAGTCCTTGTTACATGGGTTTATTATTCTATTATTTTATTGGTCTACAGAAATGCCGGCTGTTTATTTATTGTTTCTTTCATGTAAATTAATTGAAATGGCTATTTCTGGTGGTTTCCACCAATTTTGGCCCCCAAAACATGAAATAGGTACGCTTTTTTTTCTTTTTTTTTTTAAGATCATCGGCTAATTTATTACTTTTTTCATTCTTCTACTTACTCAAGTCTTATATTACGATTATTCCTATGCTTCTGATGAATGGGTAGACTATCTTCTATATGTTCCTAGTTGTGATATAGTTCCATGTTTTGCTTCGAGTATTCATCTCTTACCAATGTTGTGCATTCCTTTATCTCAACTTGTACTTAGTCGAAGTACTTTTAATAAAAATAAATCGAAATCTCTGTAGTTTTCTTCCTAACTAATGACCTAATGGGATGTTTATCAAATTCGGTGATACCAGTGTACTTCTGTGGAATAATTGGTGACTGAAGAAATACCTAATCGAAAGTTTGAAGTTCGTTGTTAGGTAGGTACCTAACTAATTTTGCTGCATTCAGTTTCCTCAAGGGTCAATAATCTGATAAAACGGCTGAAATCACCGGAAACGTCTACAAAAAAAAGGTAGCATAAACTGTGAATTCAGCCAGAAAAGTACAATTTCAACAATCGAAGATAATTTTTCAAAATTAGGAGTCTTCGAGTGGGCCAAAATTGGCAAAAACCAACAATAAATTGCTAGGCCAGTTCTTGGAACACCCACCGTAATCGTAAAATTAGGTAGGTAAGTGGCACTAAGTTTTTCAATTGGGATATTCAACCGAACACCGACGCACGAAATAAATCTATAGGCAGCAATTTTGTATGTCCATTACAATTTTTTGTTAACCCCTCTGGTTATTTGTGCCAGTAGAATTTGCGGCGTTTATCGTTATGGTAGGAAACTTGATTCAGGGACATACTTACCTACAAGTGCTCACTATAAGATCAGTCGTTGAAGGATATGGTGATTGAAATACAAAAGCTTGGGTAGTTATGTAAACAATACTATAATAAATGAATTCAAGACGCTAGTAGAGATGCCAATCTGTCCCTAACAGAACGGCCAGTGTAGTACTACGTAGAATGCTGAGAAGTGGGTAGGTAGGGTGCCAGAGATATACGGACGGGAGCAAAAAAAATCTGTAACCAGAAAGCAGTATCACATTCGGGACACACACACCGCACAGACATTGTTTGGATATCAAATAAGTTTGACAAAACACTCATTGTCAACATATCAAAAACACCAGCGCTGGATTTTGTTACGGATTATTTGGACCTGAGTCACACGGATACTGAAAAACGGAATCCAAACGGTTAGTACACAGCTCAATAACGGAACAAGGATCAAAACGGACCTCACTCACCCCTAAATGCTAATATCAGATAAGTGCACCACATTTATATTGGTAATTTGTTCGAGCATCTGATTGCGTTTTCTTTCTTCGGTAATTTTACGGACTTGGTCCTCCAAAATGTGCCTTTACTCAGATATATGCTCCAAAGAATTTTATCTCGGATTTACGTATTTTGTTATCACAAATCTACGGACTTTTCTTATTACGGATCTACGGACTTTTTCACAAGTCTACGGACTTTTCTTATTACGGATCTACGGACTTTTTCACAAATCTACGGACTTTTCTTATCACGAATCTACGGACTTTTTCACAAATCTACGGACTTTTCTTATCACAAAATTTACGGATTTGAGATTGCAAATCGTCAGTTCAACACAAAGTTAGGGATGTGGTAATTTAAAGAAATTACTCATTTCGAAAGGAGCTGTTATGTACCCCTCACGGTACCTACAGACATCGAAAATTTTATAGCAGAGGAACTGACAGCGGAGAGGCACGTTTCGGGCCCTTGCAGATATTTTGAGTTAACAATGATAAGGCTTTTCCGGATCGGAAAAACTCTCCCTGGTGACTGACGGAATACGTGCGGCCTTTCTGCGACGGTTACATAAATATCAACGGACCGTTCTTTACCTCCAGGAAGTTCAAACTGCCCAACGGATCTTCCCATTGAGTCGCGGCCCTTGGGGGCCTATTGATTATATAGGCCCCACTTTTGGATACGTGCTTTATGATTATTCCCGGGCCCGAACATTTAACAACGTTCCACCATTGGGAGCTACGTACCGGGTACCCTAGTCAGATATGACTTTGACGCCAGGAGTAACAAAAATATCGGATGGAACGGAGGTGCACCGGAACCGACCACTCACGAAGTATCCATGTACCACAAAGAATGCATTCTCTTATCGTGATTCATTAATCGTTAGGCGGAACAGAACCGGAAGCCTGTGCACTAAAAGGCCGTGGTCGATCTTTCCTGACTCGGGCTAGTGGCATCACCACTATCGCGCGAACTCGTGCGCACACCCACCTTCAGGGCCAAGGATGGTGTACGACTTCGCCCGGATGCGGATGGCGCTAGGAGACAGAAAGCATAAATTTCATCCGAAGGAATTTAGGTACCATATTCCAATCGGATATCGGACGGAACATAAATAAAAACGCACGGTTTACGCTCTCGATTATGAAATCGATCGGATTTTGTTCACAGGAGAGCTCTACCGGACATTACCGGAACCTGTGAACAGAGCGTTTCAGTCACCCCCTAATCAACACCTTGGTGATGAAACCAGAAAATCCCTCTGAACCTTTATTTGCCATAAAAACCAGTCGGAAACGTTCGAGTAAGTACGTAGTCAGTATTTTGTGAGCAAAACAGTCAGTTTTCGGAGCGACACCTAGCACAGGGGGAAATATAAAAGAAAAAAAAATTCAATCCAAAATCGGACCGAAAAATGAACACAGCGAAGGTCCGCCATTTTTCGCGGAGCGTCGATTGCAACCACGATGGCGTTCTCGACAAGGACCAATCTCAAGAAGGAGCCTAGACAATACTCCGGGAGAGAAACCAAATCATTGTTAACATATTTATCACTGCGACCAAGAATTACTTTTGGGCACTTATACGCATCTCGATCATTAATTTGCTATAGAAACTTAGTTCAGAAGACGTCTAACGATATCGTGCCAGAACATTGGTTTCAAAAGCGAGGTGAGCGAGGTTTTGTTCGATAGGTTTTATAACGAATATTACTGAATCAGATAGACTTACATATTTGGTGAAGTCAATAACAAACGAGTGTTCTTGATATACGGAATCCTTGTATTTCGGAGAGACAAAACGGAATATGAATTTGTATGATTGCACAGAAAACGTATTACGCTGAAAAGGCTGTGTAGCAGAAGGCGGAGCAGAACAGAGTGAGTCGACTGCCTTTCAAGAACAAAAGAATTGGACGATGTGCCAACTTGATCACATGCGGAACTACTTGTTTTCGAACATTCGGAATTATACATATTACATGAAGGAGTATAATTATACTGAGTAATTATATGATTATCTAGTTATTATACATCGGATTATTTTGATTATATGTGTTGATATTCAACAAAGAGTCTAGTTCATGGAGGATTGACCAAAGAGTCTATTTCATTAAGGAACAACACAATTAGTTGTATGTCGGGTATGCTATAGGAGCGCTACTGTACATTGGAGGTCTTGCCGAGAAGACTACTTTTTAATATAGGGTTATTAGAATGAACACACAGAACGAATAACGACGAACGACGGTGCGATGAGAAATGATTTGATTGGCTTAAACGGGCGAGCGGTAGTGGGGGGCGAGCAGTCAGAAAGGAGTACATCGGAAAATCCGCGGACTGATCTGACGGTCTTGGAACTGTCTTCGAACCGCCAGAAAAACACCGCGAACAGCATCCTATGGATGCTATACAGTCCGAGACGAGTCCGCAAGACCACCGCGAACGCCAAATGATGGATCTGACGGTTTGAAGACAGTCAGATGGCCACCGCGAACGAACCTCATAGCTACCACTTTTCGTAAAAGTATATAATTTTTTCGTGGTTTTAGCCATTTTTACCGAATTTTGGCTGTTATATAGTCAAATTTGACCTACTGGTTTTTGAGAAAAATATTTTTATCATCGAAACGGTCCCTCTTTCTGTCGTGAATCACCATCCCACACAAAGTCAGGTGAATTAATATTAATTTTAGCCTTTAATTCCAATTTTTGAACCCAAAAAGTCCAAATTTGAGAGTGTACAAAAAACAACTGAAACGTTCTTCTCCAGTCTTTACTCATCTTTTCATACCACTTTCAGTGATTTTATATCAATTGTTCGCAATTTTTAGCCGTTTTTACCGAATTTTGACCCCCTAAAAACTCAAATTTGACCACCTCATAATTTTTGAAAATTGCTCATCTTCGATCTCATCCTTTTGTTAGGCAATACGAACATTTTGGCGAAATTTGGAATTTTTATCATGTACCCAAGGACAGGTATCGTCTGGAATGACAATACATAATATATACCTACATATAAATACCTCCATGAAGGAATGAATTCAGGGTGCTCTGAAACGGATGTTGAACAATTTCAAAAATTCATGTTCGAAAAATTTTGGACTCATTGCAAATAGCTTTATATTCTCTGAAAATTCGCTAAAAGTGGTGGTGTCTGTCACTTCAAAAAAGAACTACGAAACATTACTTTTGGGCACTTATACGCATCTCGATCATTAATTTGCTATAGAAACTTAGTTCAGAAGACGTCTAACGATATCGTGCCAGAACATTGGTTTCAAAAGCGAGGTGAGCGAGGTTTTGTTCGATAGGTTTTATAACGAATATTACTGAATCAGATAGACTTACATATTTGGTGAAGTCAATAACAAACGAGTGTTCTTGATATACGGAATCCTTGTATTTCGGAGAGACAAAACGGAATATGAATTTGTATGATTGCACAGAAAACGTATTACGCTGAAAAGGCTGTGTAGCAGAAGGCGGAGCAGAACAGAGTGAGTCGACTGCCTTTCAAGAACAAAAGAATTGGACGATGTGCCAACTTGATCACATGCGGAACTACTTGTTTTCGAACATTCGGAATTATACATATTACATGAAGGAGTATAATTATACTGAGTAATTATATGATTATCTAGTTATTATACATCGGATTATTTTGATTATATGTGTTGATATTCAACAAAGAGTCTAGTTCATGGAGGATTGACCAAAGAGTCTATTTCATTAAGGAACAACACAATTAGTTGTATGTCGGGTATGCTATAGGAGCGCTACTGTACATTGGAGGTCTTGCCGAGAAGACTACTTTTTAATACTCCCTCCTCTTCGAGGAAAGACAGTCGAGATATCGAAAATGTAAGAAGTGAAACAACAGTTTTTGCAACGGACAATATGACAAACATTAATTTTTATGAATTTGAACATTGATCAGTGGTATACCATAAATTTCCTAAATTGAACAGCAATTTTAACTTGAACGGTATCTGACGTATTGTATTGACATTGTTTCTTAATTACACACAAGGAGAAACAAGGTTTAGATTACAGATTTTAGATTCACTAGTCAAAAACTGAATTTCCAAAGCTAGCAAGTGCAAGTTGCGTAAGCATAACAGATTCATTTAAAAAATTTTGATTTTGGTCAATACGGATTATAAGTTCGAATAATGGAAATTTTACGGATGTCGGATATTGGAGTTGTCGGAGAAATCGGAAGTATCTGAGAGTCTCAGAGAAGTTGCGGGAGTCTGAGATTCACGGAGGAGTCGGAGAGTCATGGAGCAGTCGGAGTGGTGAGTCGATGGGGAAGTTACACCCATGGCTCCTTTGCTCCTGAAAGTGCAGAGAAAGAACAACAATTTAATTACGAAAGGTTAGTTGTTCACGGAATCTGAGAAACTTTTCCAAAGGCAGCGCCTTGGTAAAGATGTCTGCCAACTGATCCTCAGTCGGCACCCAGACAATTTGTAACTTATTCTTTTTGTAATTCTCGTGCACGTAGTGCATGCACAGCTTCACGATGTGCTTCAGAGTTCTGGAATCATTAATCATTGTAGCTGATACTGCTGGAGCACAATTACATTTCAGAGTCGGAATCAACATCGTACCTGTCAAAAATTCACACAAACTTCG
This sequence comes from Leptopterna dolabrata, assembly GCA_954871275.1. Taxonomy (NCBI): domain Eukaryota; kingdom Metazoa; phylum Arthropoda; class Insecta; order Hemiptera; family Miridae; genus Leptopterna; species Leptopterna dolabrata. The sequence goes on along the minus strand of OX940982.1, from coordinate 18,107,054 downwards.
AATATTGGTTAGTTCTTTGCAGGTATCGGACATAGCTATATATTCAGCTTCACAAGTTGACAGAGCAACATGAGACTGCTTTTTCGATCTCCAAGCAACTACGTCTCCAAAACATTTTATCAAGTGACCAGTGGTTAAACGACCATTGGCTTCACTGGCTCCAAGGGACGCATCAGAATATGCAGTGAGATCCTCGGAATTTCCTGAAATCAGAATACAATAATCGGAAGTACCTTTCAGATACTTCAGAATTTTCATAACATAGATAAGCATTAGAACAAAGATTGAGCCATGATGTCACTTGAACAAGCATGACTGAAACGGATAGGCCTCAAACCCCAGGTTAAAGACTTCATTAAATTTCTTATACCAGAGGTTGGGTGACAATTTGAGACCATATAATGATCTCTTCTGACAACAGACAAATGGGTCATTTGGGTCTTATTCCAGCTTAGTTAATTCAACAAGACCTTCCGGAATTTCCATGTAGACTGCCTTTTAAAGAGTGCCATGCAGAAAAGCAGTAGTTACATCCAATCGAAATAAGTGCAATTTATATTTATTGACTACGGACAGAAATAAGCGGACGTCACCTAGCCTGGCGACCAGAGCTAACATTTCGGAAATCAGATACTCATTGGTATCTGCGAACCCTTTTATCACTAGCCTATTCTTGTAGCGGATTGACCCATCAGATTTTCGCTTTTTCTTATGAACCCATCTAGACTTGATAACTCTAGTCCTAGGAGGCAAACTCGATTGTGATACGAGTTCCCAGGTGTTCATGTCAATCAAGGATTCAAGTTCCTCCCGGATAGCTCCCTCCCAAAAGTCTTTATCGGAAGAAGCCATAGCTTCCTTGTATGTAGAGGGTTCAGAATCCCTGTCTTGACTTTTCTGGAGAACAACAATATTTTCAGAATTTCTAGATTCATTGTTTTGTTTTGGGTCATCACCAGATCGGAAATTTGCCGGTATTTCCAATATCAAAAATTTGAATTTTTAATGTCAATAGAATCTTGGCTAGTCACAGGTGTGTCGTTACAGACCATAGGAGGACAGGATTCGGAATGCTCCCTAGGCTCCCTCCCAGATGAACCAGGATGCGTTTCCACATCACTCCCTCCCAGCCGAAGACCGACCCGAGAGGAAGTGCAAGGCTGTCCATGGAAAGCAGCCAGGGTAGCACCAAGTGTGGGCCGTTTGGCCCCGGACATACCACATAGCAGAAAATTAACGGAATCGGAATGGTGGGCGATCGGAAAGTCAACCCACCAGAGCCTCTCGCGGAAATATCCCGATTTGATGACAACACCCGTGTCAGCCTAAATAACATCGACCTTATCTTTTGAAAAAGAAGAACAGTGATGCCAGCCCGTGCAATTTTCCGAACAGAAAACAAACTGTGGGACAAACAGAATACAGAAATCAAATACAGAAAACAAATACCTGCACAATACAGAAAGTAAATTGTGGGGCAATACAGGGCACCCAGAATCCACAGCAGCTGTAAAGCATCTAGAGGTTTCAGTAAAATTTCGCATTACCTGAACTTCCGGGGTTTTCACTTAGAAGGTTGAGAGAACTCGCATGTTGAGCTTCCTCAGGGCCCATGGCAACCCACACATCAGAATCGTCCTCGGACACGGCGAGGGAAGGCTGGACCACGGAGAAGACAGCACCGGAATGCTGCCTGAAAAACCGCTCAAGGAGCCTAGCTTGCCCAGCGGGCATCTTATACAGACGTGGACCCGGAATAGAGCGACTAGTCCCAGCATATTTGGGACTTTGTTTCGGTTTCGGAAGTTGTGAATACCTACGGTTCGGAACGGAACCAGAGGGAACAGATGACTGACCAAACTTCGGAAGAAAACCAGAGGGAGGCGTTTTTTTTTTCGGAAGGAGGGTTCGTCAACACACTCGGATACTTAAATTGATCAGCATCTTTTAGCTTCGCCACAGGTGTAAAGCGGACAGAATCAATTTTACGTACTCTATAGGGGTTTCCCTCATTTCCGGACAACTGGACATTTAAAAATCGAGGGTCCCGGGAAGTAGATAGAACACTTCCATCAACTTCCATCGGAATAGCGGAAACTGTTGGCAACGGATTAGAGGGGTTTGCCAACATAGGCTCAATGGGAGCCACAGGGGTTGGAGGATTCTGAACATGACCAGCTAAGGCATTGATTTTGTTGTCCAGTTCGGATAATTTTAGAGAGAACTTTTCAAAGCTTACCTCCACGGAATGTTTGAAAGTCTCAAGGTACCTTGCTAGGACCTCATCGGATGTCCTGGCGGCTTGGAGTCGCAACTCTTCCACGGAAGGGTTCGCGGTTCGGGCGGATGAGTCTGGTATCGGAAGCGGAATATTACCGCCAGGTTGCCCCGGAACTGCGTCTGGCATCTGGTCGGCGATCCTCTCGCGGGCCAGATCTTCAAGATCATCGCAATGGAGAATTCGTCGTCGGAGTGGCCACTCATGACGGAGACAGAATATCTGAGATATACGGACGGGAGCAAAAAAAATCTGTAACCAGAAAGCAGTATCACATTCGGGACACACACACCGCACAGACATTGTTTGGATATCAAATAAGTTTGACAAAACACTCATTGTCAACATATCAAAAACACCAGCGCTGGATTTTGTTACGGATTATTTGGACCTGAGTCACACGGATACTGAAAAACGGAATCCAAACGGTTAGTACACAGCTCAATAACGGAACAAGGATCAAAACGGACCTCACTCACCCCTAAATGCTAATATCAGATAAGTGCACCACATTTATATTGGTAATTTGTTCGAGCATCTGATTGCGTTTTCTTTCTTCGGTAATTTTACGGACTTGGTCCTCCAAAATGTGCCTTTACTCAGATATATGCTCCAAAGAATTTTATCTCGGATTTACGTATTTTGTTATCACAAATCTACGGACTTTTCTTATTACGGATCTACGGACTTTTTCACAAGTCTACGGACTTTTCTTATTACGGATCTACGGACTTTTTCACAAATCTACGGACTTTTCTTATCACGAATCTACGGACTTTTTCACAAATCTACGGACTTTTCTTATCACAAAATTTACGGATTTGAGATTGCAAATCGTCAGTTCAACACAAAGTTAGGGATGTGGTAATTTAAAGAAATTACTCATTTCGAAAGGAGCTGTTATGTACCCCTCACGGTACCTACAGACATCGAAAATTTTATAGCAGAGGAACTGACAGCGGAGAGGCACGTTTCGGGCCCTTGCAGATATTTTGAGTTAACAATGATAAGGCTTTTCCGGATCGGAAAAACTCTCCCTGGTGACTGACGGAATACGTGCGGCCTTTCTGCGACGGTTACATAAATATCAACGGACCGTTCTTTACCTCCAGGAAGTTCAAACTGCCCAACGGATCTTCCCATTGAGTCGCGGCCCTTGGGGGCCTATTGATTATATAGGCCCCACTTTTGGATACGTGCTTTATGATTATTCCCGGGCCCGAACATTTAACAACGTTCCACCATTGGGAGCTACGTACCGGGTACCCTAGTCAGATATGACTTTGACGCCAGGAGTAACAAAAATATCGGATGGAACGGAGGTGCACCGGAACCGACCACTCACGAAGTATCCATGTACCACAAAGAATGCATTCTCTTATCGTGATTCATTAATCGTTAGGCGGAACAGAACCGGAAGCCTGTGCACTAAAAGGCCGTGGTCGATCTTTCCTGACTCGGGCTAGTGGCATCACCACTATCGCGCGAACTCGTGCGCACACCCACCTTCAGGGCCAAGGATGGTGTACGACTTCGCCCGGATGCGGATGGCGCTAGGAGACAGAAAGCATAAATTTCATCCGAAGGAATTTAGGTACCATATTCCAATCGGATATCGGACGGAACATAAATAAAAACGCACGGTTTACGCTCTCGATTATGAAATCGATCGGATTTTGTTCACAGGAGAGCTCTACCGGACATTACCGGAACCTGTGAACAGAGCGTTTCAGTCACCCCCTAATCAACACCTTGGTGATGAAACCAGAAAATCCCTCTGAACCTTTATTTGCCATAAAAACCAGTCGGAAACGTTCGAGTAAGTACGTAGTCAGTATTTTGTGAGCAAAACAGTCAGTTTTCGGAGCGACACCTAGCACAGGGGGAAATATAAAAGAAAAAAAAATTCAATCCAAAATCGGACCGAAAAATGAACACAGCGAAGGTCCGCCATTTTTCGCGGAGCGTCGATTGCAACCACGATGGCGTTCTCGACAAGGACCAATCTCAAGAAGGAGCCTAGACAATACTCCGGGAGAGAAACCAAATCATTGTTAACATATTTATCACTGCGACCAAGAATTACTTTTGGGCACTTATACGCATCTCGATCATTAATTTGCTATAGAAACTTAGTTCAGAAGACGTCTAACGATATCGTGCCAGAACATTGGTTTCAAAAGCGAGGTGAGCGAGGTTTTGTTCGATAGGTTTTATAACGAATATTACTGAATCAGATAGACTTACATATTTGGTGAAGTCAATAACAAACGAGTGTTCTTGATATACGGAATCCTTGTATTTCGGAGAGACAAAACGGAATATGAATTTGTATGATTGCACAGAAAACGTATTACGCTGAAAAGGCTGTGTAGCAGAAGGCGGAGCAGAACAGAGTGAGTCGACTGCCTTTCAAGAACAAAAGAATTGGACGATGTGCCAACTTGATCACATGCGGAACTACTTGTTTTCGAACATTCGGAATTATACATATTACATGAAGGAGTATAATTATACTGAGTAATTATATGATTATCTAGTTATTATACATCGGATTATTTTGATTATATGTGTTGATATTCAACAAAGAGTCTAGTTCATGGAGGATTGACCAAAGAGTCTATTTCATTAAGGAACAACACAATTAGTTGTATGTCGGGTATGCTATAGGAGCGCTACTGTACATTGGAGGTCTTGCCGAGAAGACTACTTTTTAATATAGGGTTATTAGAATGAACACACAGAACGAATAACGACGAACGACGGTGCGATGAGAAATGATTTGATTGGCTTAAACGGGCGAGCGGTAGTGGGGGGCGAGCAGTCAGAAAGGAGTACATCGGAAAATCCGCGGACTGATCTGACGGTCTTGGAACTGTCTTCGAACCGCCAGAAAAACACCGCGAACAGCATCCTATGGATGCTATACAGTCCGAGACGAGTCCGCAAGACCACCGCGAACGCCAAATGATGGATCTGACGGTTTGAAGACAGTCAGATGGCCACCGCGAACGAACCTCATAGCTACCACTTTTCGTAAAAGTATATAATTTTTTCGTGGTTTTAGCCATTTTTACCGAATTTTGGCTGTTATATAGTCAAATTTGACCTACTGGTTTTTGAGAAAAATATTTTTATCATCGAAACGGTCCCTCTTTCTGTCGTGAATCACCATCCCACACAAAGTCAGGTGAATTAATATTAATTTTAGCCTTTAATTCCAATTTTTGAACCCAAAAAGTCCAAATTTGAGAGTGTACAAAAAACAACTGAAACGTTCTTCTCCAGTCTTTACTCATCTTTTCATACCACTTTCAGTGATTTTATATCAATTGTTCGCAATTTTTAGCCGTTTTTACCGAATTTTGACCCCCTAAAAACTCAAATTTGACCACCTCATAATTTTTGAAAATTGCTCATCTTCGATCTCATCCTTTTGTTAGGCAATACGAACATTTTGGCGAAATTTGGAATTTTTATCATGTACCCAAGGACAGGTATCGTCTGGAATGACAATACATAATATATACCTACATATAAATACCTCCATGAAGGAATGAATTCAGTGTGCTCTGAAACGGATGTTGAACAATTTCAAAAATTCATGTTCGAAAAATTTTGGACTCATTGCAAATAGCTTTATATTCTCTGAAAATTCGCTAAAAGTGGTGGTGTCTGTCACTTCAAAAAAGAACTACGAAACATACATAACTATAAGAGAAAACTACCCAGGCTTGGCATGCGGCTTTAAACATTTCATCTCACTAGTATCCATAGTTCAAAATCGGTCATGGAAGAGCTGTCTTATCGACTTCGGAATAATCCTATTTACGTCAAAGGCAAAACAAATTAGTTGTCTACGGTTTCTGGCGTGTCTCCGCTAGGCACATTTCACTCATCAGAACGTTAGTGTGGTTATCGATTTCTGGTAACATGATGTAGCAACTAAAAACACTTATTACACCGTTAGCTAGGGAATCGCAAACTGTTGAAAGATGGCGGATGTTTATTGTTTAGAAGGTATTTTATCAGACGGCAAATTTATCTAAAGTAAATCATTTAAAATCACCTAGCACGAACTGCTAATTTTTTACAATGAAAGACAGTTACGCTTCTCGGAGTTTCTGCAACTCTATACCCAGAAACTTAACGAGCCGCTAGGTAGTATATATTTATGGCCATTAAAAAAACTTGTCCCGCTTTGTGAATTGTCCGTGTTCTCAGTGGACATGCAATGGTCATAGTCTGCTCATGAACACAGCTATTAAGTAAATGTGACCAAATTACTCCTAGGAATCGGTTGACACGGGATCGCGTGTAGATGAGGTTGGATAATTCTCTTAATTCCGCTGTGTACGACGTATTGTTCCCTAGTCCTAACCGTTGGTTAGAGGACGCATGACCTGGAAAAAAAGTTGATTCCGCTTTGTGAAGGCTGATATTTGAAACGGAGGGAGACGCAGTGTATGGGAAACCCCGATGTATTTACGAAAAATGGAGGCCTGATGTTCAGCTCTGTCGAACTTGAGTGTGGACCTGCAGCTCATGGCGTGGATAACTGGCAGAGACCCCATGAGAAAGAAAAATATACAATTAGGTTGGTAAGTTAGAGAAATTTATTGATGTGAAGTGACAAAACCTGCGGGGCAGTTGACGTGAATATCTAGATTATATCAATCTTGAATCGTGCCTCAAACATGTCTAGAAACATACCTATACCGACAAATTTTTTTCAAGATGAAAAATGTAATTCTTCGGTCGACTCCAAAGTTTCAGAATGATCATAACACCAGAATACGCTCTATATAATGCATATTATACTATTTATGTATATACACTGCAGATATGAGTAGACTAAAAGGTAATAATTTAATGCTGACAGGTCAGTTTGAACCCTTTTTATCCGAATTCAGAAAAACTGCTGGCGTTGGCATAGAAAAGTGAGGGTAAGTGTCCATAAAAAGTATTTGAAAAATCTTAGACAAACTCACAAACATATATTTTCAAAATTAATTTGTTGCCATAAATCTATTGATCGCACTAAAAAGCATTACTGAATTGCTGAATTTCGCTGCTGCTTATCAGTTTCTAAGTATGGTTTTAATGAATCTTATTCCTCAATGAGGTTTGAAATCCCTCCTAACTACCCTCGGCAGCAACATGAAAAATGCACGCTGTGGGTCCCCCACGAAATCGGTCTGTCAACATTCGGCCTGGTCTGAAGCCGCTACATTATGCATCTTCTTATTATAGCGAAAAACTATGACCGCCTGGAAACACGAATATCTCATCAATACAAGCGCGACTTACTCACAGGGATCACGCACCAACGATCATGCGAATCTCCTGAAGGAGACACCAAAATCAACACACTTGAGTAAACTTTCATCAATATACCAGGGAGAAACATAATTCCGCTAACGCTATGAACTTTAGTTCTGCAGAGAGTCTCATTATATTTAAATAGCTGGTTATTACTGTCTAAGGACTTATATATATTTACTTTCAGTTCCACCTACCAGAACTTCGGTACAACCGCGTAAATTATTACTACCTAAGAATAAAATATTTTGGTTTTATTTAGTACTATATTTACCCACTGAGAGAAATACAGAAAGGTGGTCCTTGCCACTATTCAAGTGGCCTTCCTAAATGACAGTGGATGCTACCCAAGTTTCATATACCTTGATCTCTTCTTTCGCTTCTTTGGTCTTCTTTTGACCGCTCTTCTTTTTGGTTTGTTGGCCTCGCAGGTTTGGTGGATTGGGACAGCTGGTTCCTTGTGTTGTCGTTGGAAGCGTACAAGTGGTTTTGTAGAATGCGAATTGCTCAGGTAAGACTTTTAACCAAGTAAGAGTCACTTGAACTTAAGCGCTGGATGAACTCGACATTCTTGAACCCTTTCCGATGCAGACTGGATGTTCCATTTGGCTCAAGAGATGAGCCGTATCGAGTTCTGCTAGATCTTGTCCTTACCTCAAAATTACCAAAATGGAAATGGGACGTTCCTCCTTAAGACGGCCGAATAGGTGTCTTTCTCAGTTCAGTGAAGCAAAAGGTTCATCAAATATTTACTTTGGATATCAATATTGTTCAGTGATCCACAAAAAGGAGCTTTTCATGTCTTCTCCACTCTTTTTCATGAGCCAACTTATAGAAACTTCTGTTTTTTTTTTTTTTTTGGTGAACCGGTAGTGTCGATGTCATCCCATTTAGCGGACACTTAGCCCTTAAATCTTCCTTTTATGTCAAGAACCTTCTGCCTCGCCCCCCTCCCTGTCACATGCCTCATCTGTTTCCACTGAAAACGGAAGAATGACTCGAATGTCATCCCCTTGTGCTCTACAGGGAGGGACATATGTTTAGCCCCATTGTCGGGAGGGTCGGAAAAATGTTTAACAGTCCCTTCACACTATTAAAGGACATAATGGGGCGCGGGGAGTGTCGACGAAAAAAAAACCAACACAGAATGTATCGATGTAGGGATAGTTCATTCAGTCGCAGGGTTTGTGATGATTCACGAACAAGCGTTTAAAAGGATCATCTTGGGAATTGGGGGGGAATGCGGTTTTTGAGGGGATCTGTTGAAATCTGTGGGGCCTTAGCATATTTCATGGGAGGTGTCAAAATCCGCAGACTTCTGGAGCTGGCTTGCGCCAAGATGGATCGGGCTGGCTCTTGGGTTAGCCGACCTCAACCAGTCTGCCGACGACAATGGGGGAGGTCGATGAAAAGGTCGATCTGGGGATGCCCCAGGGATCTGTAGCCGGGCCGATGTTTTAACTGGACAACAATACTGACGACAATGGGGCTCAGATACCCTCCCCGCTCTTCACGGCACTGGACATGCAATCTTTTGTCCGTTTGAGACCACACATAACACAGGACCTTCTGTATGTGCGTATTATGTTTTTATGAATTGTGGGTTGGAACACAGGGGGATGAATAAACACGTTTTTTGCCCCAACGAGACAATTTTTTCCTCCCTAAAATCTCAGGATCCCCAAGAGGGGCCTACAATGTATGTAAAGGGGGGGGTCCGACACCTACTACAAGTTTCAAATTTGAAGATCGCTTATACAAAAACCATTTCTTGCAATTTCCTCTGTAGGTTAAAATAATTTCAACCCCTAATCAAAATGTCATTAAAACGATTCGAGGGGCCCATACACTCAACAAGTTTGATCGAGAATGGGCGAATTTTTTTGGGTTTGATGGTATCGAATCATCAGTGTTCAGTTTCTAAGGGAAAATGAGTGCCTCGTTAAAAATGCGATGTTAAAAATCGTTTTAACATAGGTCAAATTTATGAAACAAATCAATTTAATCTTATTTATATTTATTGTTGAGTTATAATATTATGATCAGATCGACTTACAAATTGGAAGAAATCTCGAAACTTGAATATCGCTCTCTGCTTTAGTTCTTTATTCTTGACAGTAGGTATTCGAATCAAAGTAATCAATCGGCAGAAAGGTTATAACACAGACATAATATTATTACGTCGTTGTGCGAGGTTTACGTAACACCATTGTTCAATATTTAAGATCAATACCAAGTAGTTTTACGATGAATATAGAACCGTACCCCACCCTTCCACTCAATACGCCATCAACAACATTGCACGACATGACCCTGGATATACGATGCAAAATATTAATCTAAAACACTTTACGAAACCGCCTTTATTCCGTAAGCATACTTTGTGCCTTGCAACTAACCTCATCAAGCCATCGTAGTAGAAATCTTCATCTTTCTCCCTCAGATAGCTTTCGATCCGCGTTTTCAATTCGTCAAAACTAAGGTTTCTTTCAGTCAAAACAAATTTTTTGAGAGCGCGAAAAAGGTGGTAGTCCGTCGGTGACAAGTCCGGGCTGTACGGAGGATGTTTCAATTCTTGTAAACCGAATTCGTTCAAAACGGAATTAACGGTTTTCGATTTGTGCGCCGAGAAATTATCGTGGAGGAGTAAATCCTTAGCTGGGGCCAATTCGCGGATCCGTTTCAAAGCTCCGATCATTTTCCGAATCGATTGTGCGTAATCGAACTGATTGATCGATCTTCTGTAGGGGAAATACTCGGTCGAAAGGACACCTTCGCAGTCCCAAAATGTAGACATGACTGAGAAAGATGGAATCATTTCTCCACTGAAAATCACATAATTTATGAACTTCGTTAGCATTCGCAGTCTCGCAACAATATAACCAACCGATTGCCCCCGAGTGGGAACTGATCACTTATAATGTATACTTGATTGCAATTATACTAGTTACATAAAGATAGGTTCATGTCATGGTGAGGGGGACCTATACAGCCCACCTTCTTGGAACTCGTAATTGTTTTACTCACCAGGAGCACCTGTTGCTGCTGTGATAAATAACAATTTCGTCCCCAGTTATAATTCTGCGAATAACTGCGTCCTCCTTCCCAGAGCACAGATCCAGAAAAGCCCTCGACGCTTCCATACGCCGTTTTCTGTCAAACCCCGCCAACCTTTTCATGCAGTGAACAAGTAAATCCATAGCTCTGACCGATTATGCTGTTATCCTAAATAAACCAAGCTCAAATTACGGGTAATAATTAGTGCAAATTGTGAAGGATTTTTCTTCTAAAAACGAGCTAACTGAAGATTCAACTAGACCCAGTTCTACGTGTATTCTTCCCTGATTCTATCGCCATTTAACGACACAAAGTTGTAACTAAGGTTGCGAAGTTGAAAAATCACACAGCTTGAATTATTGAGCTAGTTTTAATGAAGGTTAAACGCCCCAAACCTACAACCATTTTATTCTTTAAAAAAATGTTAAAAATGAACAAATTTAAAAAATGTATTGCTCTCACGTATGTAGTTGTTTATTGCATAAAATAACCATCTAACTTTTGTTGATTTTACGGAACTTATTTCAACTGTGAGGTCTCAATAAATAATAGATCGCAGTAGCAATGAGAATTCACTCAGTAGCTATAAATAATTTGCCGAACATTAGCTGATGCACACGTAGATAACCAGTACCAAAACGTTGAGTATATTATGCTTATTTTTTCAGGTATCACCTAGTTAAGCAGATCTTGTAAATAGAATTTCGCTGCATAGGTAAACTGCTACACCCTCACGAAATGTTTTATGTAATTTCAAACGACAGGATGAGTTAAAGGAGCCGTTTTCGAAAGGTAGCAAAAAGTGGAGGAATATTGAGTTTCTGTTGGTCAAAACGTCTCAAATACTAGTTAAATGATCACCAAAAAGTTGGGTAAAAAAAATGAACGCAATTGGTTAACCTATACTGACTCAAAAATTGGTAAAAATCAACGTAAATGGTTACGATGATGGTTCCTCTTTACAGGGAATACCCATAGGTACCCACCTACCTACTTCAATATCCAAAGGAAGAAAAAATAAATAAAATTTGATATAAATAATCAAAATGTCATAAATATACGAATTAGATCCCATGGAATACTATTAGCTTTCTCTGTAGGCAGGACGTCCTTATAGCTACCAGGGGTTCGGATTTATCATTTTTAAAATAATATATCTACACCTATATATTTGAGCAGTGAAAATCTGTGTTGCACCCCTTCAAAATTTTTTCTTTTACGTTTCAAGGTGCGTAGATTCCAAAAATGCAATGTCCGACCGCCGTACGCCGTATCATCCATATATCTTACCTTTATTTTCGGGTTAAAAAGATTCGTTCTTTCACAACCAGGCCCCATTCGGGCCCTAGTTGTGCCCCGAAACTTTGCAGCCCGATCGGAATATACCCAGGAGTGCTGTGAGTGTAAAATGGATGTAAAAATAGGGTTTTTTGGTAACGTGAGCTTGTGAGGTATCGTTTTCCATGTCTTTTTTTAGGGCGAGGAGACCGAATATGAAGTCGATGATGACCAACGAGCAAAGAATTGGGGTTCCAACAAAGTTTCAGCCTTAAATTTACCTTAAATTTTAGTTTAAAATCGTCGTTCTTTCGCACACAGGCTCCATCTGGGCCCTAGTTGTGCTCCGAACCTCGGCAGCCCGATCGGAATACACCCAGAAAAACGCTGCAAAGTCCTTGTCACATGGGTTTATTATTCTATTGGAGTTCTAGAGATTTTTGTTGGCTGTTGAATGTATTGTTTCTTTCATGTGGAATGATTGAAATAGCTATTTCTGATGATTTCCACCAATTTTGGCCCCCAAAACATGAAATAGGTACGCTTTTTTTTTTTTTTTTTTTTTAAGATCATCATTGATCATTGGTAGTGGCATTTAATGGTCTTGATTCACCTGTTTACACTTTTTCCAATGTTATTGTACACATTGATGGTGATTTCAGACAGTTTTCCAGGTTTTTGACTCATAAAAAACCAATTTTGGGAGCTGAACCTTTGGTAAAACCTCAATTTCCGCGTCTTTGGTCAAAATCGACTTCATATTCGGTCTTCTCGTCCTCAAAAACATGGAAAAAGATACCTCAAAAGCTCATGTTACTAACATGTTGTTAAAACGCAAAAAGTACCTATTTTTATACACATTTTCACTCATAACACCCCTGGGTATATTCCGATCGGGCTGAAAAGTTTCGGGACACAACTAGGGCCCAAATGGAGCATGTGTGCGAAAGAACGACTTTTTTAGACCGAAAATGAAGCCTGTACACGTGATACGGCGTACGGCGTACGGCGGACGGCGTACGGCGGACGGCGGACGGACATTGCATTTTTGGAATCTACGCACCTTGAAACGGAAAAGAAAAAATTTTGAGGGGGTGTTATAAAAATTTTTTGCTGAGCGAATACATAGGTGTATTATTCACAGAATAATAAACCAAAATGGGTGTACGATAGGGTTTTTAGAGGTTTTTTTGTAAAGTTTTGTTGAGGTTTTAGTGAAATGAGATTGTTGAGGTTTTCCCTGTTCTAAATTCTTCTCGGGCATTGTACGACCAGCCGTTCGTTTGCACCGAAAAGCTTCGTCAACATGATCGTGAATGAAACGGTATACATCCAGCCCAGACATCACTGCTAGGGAACACCTGATTATAATCATGCACGGCTGTATGAAATCGAGTTGGTGTTCCGCGATATTATTTCATTTGAAGAATGATGGTTATTTTGGATTTTGTTGATAGATATTTGTAACTTGAACAAATTTATGCTACATGAATAGTTCAACAAATAATTATTATTAATGATAGAATTCTTGATCCACCGCTTTTATTATGAAATGTCATTCCTCGGCCGGCTCTAATACTAGATTTTGGACTTCCATGGGGTGAGCTCGAGGTTAGGTATTGACCACAGAAAACAGTGATCTACACAGAAGGGGCATCTATACAGGTAAATAATAAACCGTTGTGTAATAATTGGCAGCGTTTTTACCATACGGTGCTAAAGTGGCAGTTTTCCGTATCTACCTACCTCGACGAGGTTTTACACCGCTCGAAAATTGTGAAACCAGTATGTTTCACACTGGATCCTCACTAGATTCTACTCCGATTCCATTTAATTTCACGCCTACCAAAAATGGAAGGTGGGCGCGGCCCCGAAAGGGCAGAGAGCGGACACATGCAATTTGCCCATTAGTTTGAAAACTCCGTTTCGTGAGGGCTCTCGCTTCGTTTTTTTTTTTTTTTTTTTTTGAAGCGCCGCCTTGCGATCCCAAGAACAATTTCACGGGCAGTTTTTGATGGAGAGGACGTCGAAAATGTTGAAATATAATTACTGTCGCAAATTATAGAATTTTTGCAGATAGAATTGATTTTTCCGTACGCCATTTTGGTTGCTGAACATTATAGAAGTAGGTACGAAGGAATAATCAGGTTCTGTTTGGTTCCGAGAAACCCGTGTACGATAGGGACGATGTGCTGGGGACGATTCCTTCGTGCCCATATGCTATAATGCATTTTTGACGACAAACTATGAAGTCAATTGTAAGCTGATTCCTGTGATTCCTTTTCTCCTATCTGTTCTACAGGCCAATCATTAGCCTCCTATGTCGTTCGATTTCCGGAAAATGGCCCAGGAATTCAGCAATGAAGATTCCCATTTTATCATAGTGTTTACTAGTTTGTGCTTTCACACTCTTTGTCATTGATGTGGAAAAGTGAAACAACCTACAACCAAATTTTCGACTGAGTCCTAACAAATGTCATAGGTTTGGAGAATTTGGCGTTCATCGATTCGAAATTTGATGATCTACCGCCATCCGTCTTAACTCGATTGGCTGACAAAGGACCCCGCACTTTTTCAATGTAGAAGTGGTTTGAAAGGAAGCCCCGTGCCAAATTCTGGCTCGATCTAGTGAGTCTCCTGAACAAAAGTCTCAATGGGCACAAAAAAATCTACCGTCAGGATTTTGAGCTATGGCCAGATTAAGCGCTTCAAGTTCGACTTTTTAAACACCTTCAATTGCTTATATCTCTCTAGGGATGCATTTTAGAGAAAAAAGTGCAAGAGTAAAATCGTCTTAAAATCGTCCAAACAACTCGATATCATACTTGTTTTAAGTCAAAAAAGTTTCTTCATTTCTGGCCAATAAGTCCCCGTGTGCTTATGTACCGTCTATAAGAAAATATAAGAAACGTTAAGAAACATTTTTAAACTGTACCCCCAATAAACTGTACCTACTTCCCGATTTTTTAGTATAGCATGTATCGCCGATCCCGCTCCTGCTCAGTCAAGTAAAAATGTTGTTCGCCACACCCACTTTGGGTCCAGTCCCCAGACCCCCTTTTCACAATCGATTCGATTCAATCTGTCATCTCGATACGAGATGCTTCTTCGTCTTCTGATTTGTTTTTGTTGTTTCCTGAATTATATTCGCTTTCACTGTTGAGTCAGTTGTCAGTTCTTAATTGTTTGCGTCAAATTGTGCTGCTTTTCTATTCAAGTAGGTACCGGCCGTCGGGTCATTGTTTTGTTATAAGTATTTTAGGTTACTATATTTTTGTAACAGATGAATTCGGTGGCTAATTTGCAGGAGAAATTGTGGACTTTTCGTACGACGATAGAGTGTTGATTGAAAGAGATAAGCTTTGCTGAATATCACTCAATCAGTAAAAAACGCTGCGAAGTCCTTGTCACGTGGGTTTATTATTCTATTGGACATACCTACAGAAATTTTGGCTGTTCATTTATTGTTTCTTTCATGTGAAATAATAAATAAAATAGCTATTTCTGATGGTTTTCACCAATTCTGGCCCCCAAAACACGAATTAGGTACCTACGCTCCTTTTTTTTTTCAAATTATCCGTGATCATTGGCAGTACCATTTAATCGTCTCGATCCACGTGTTCATACTTTTCTAGTGTTATTATACAAATTGATGGTGATTTTACACGATCAGGTTTTTGACTCATAAAAAAATCAATTTTGGGAGCTGAACATTTGGTAGAACCTCAATTTTCCACTCTTTGGTCAGAATCGACTTCATATTCGGTCTTCTCATCCACAAAAACATGGAAAACGATACCTCAAAAGCTCATGTTACTAACATGTTACTAAAACACAAAAAGTACCTATTTTTATACATTTTCACTCATAACACCCCTGGGTATATTCCGATCGGGCTGCAAAGTTTCGGGACACAACTAGGGCCCAAATGGAGCATGTGTGCGAAATAACGAATTTTTTAGACCGAAAATGAGGCCGTTACACGTGATACGGCGAACGGCGGACGGCGTACAGCGGATGGCGGACGGACATTGCATTTTTGGAATCTACGCCCCTTGAAACGAAAAAGAAATTTTTTGCTGAGCGAATACATAGGTGTATTATTCACAGAATAATAAACCAAAATAAGGGAAGGGTGTTGTTGCCTTGGGGCATTTTGTAGACAAATCTGTTGGTTTTGCGTTCTGGTTTGGTGCCCCACCATTTTCAGAGACCATGCATCGCTACTGCTAGAATCTTATTTCGGTCCATTGTGGCGGGACAGGATTGTCAGTCAACAGAGTAGCCTTTTCCCGCCCATCTCTTCCAGGTTTGGATCAACCCCCCCTCAGCCCTCACCATCGTCCTCCACCGCCCAAAGGGATGTGCGTCCTGCGGCGTCATAGCAACGCCTTCCCCACCACAGCGGTCCGCCTCCACCATTTTATAACTGCGGGCCCACCTCACACTCCTCCTCGCCACCATCCTCACCACCGCTTTTCTATCGATACAGTCCTCCCCACATCTCCAGGTGAGGCTCCTTCAACAGGCTAAAGTTGGATCAGTAACAACATTACAATCGCTGAAATGATGAGGAGTTGTAACTTATTTAAAGTAAACTGTCAATGTTCGGCGGGTCATTCTATTCCGAACTGCTGTTTTCGTCTTCAATGGTGCAGCACGGCGGAGTCGGACCTGGTTCACTTCGAGATTTCTGTTGGCCCTCAAGGTTTGGACGGGCTACAGTAGCTCCAGTATAAAATCGATGAATCAGTAAATGTGGAAAACGGGGATAAGTAAACAGCTGTGGAAACGAGAAAATAACGGTGGAAACGAGATTTGGAATAGGGTAGGTACTTATGTACACACCCAAACCTCTGTCACGACACACATGAATGGCAGACGACTCGGTAAACAGGTTGTCCAAGATTTAATCCCCCAAAATTCATGGACCAATTCTAAAACTAATTTCCGACAAAAAGTGCCTCATAGAGTTTTTTGTAATCCGCTCTTTTTCCCGACTTTAAGATTTTCGTTTTAAGATTTTTGTTTTCCTTGCTCGGCCTTGTCTCACTAAAACGACCATAGTTTCATGTGGGAGGGGGGGGGGGGATTCAAATTTCAGGTTACCGTTGGCAAGACCGTTAATTTTCGTATCTCCCTGATGCCAAACCAAAATTTCTTGAGCGGATTTGGTGAATGACAAATTAGGTCAAACATAAAATGTCGTCATTCAGTTACACAATTTTTTGAAAATTTCGATGACATTTTCGAACATGAGTTTTCCTTAAAAGTAACATCTACCTTTCATCAGCTTTCCGGCGGTAAATCAATTTCATTTTTGCAGTTGAATTAAGGGGAGGAAATCGAGGTTTTTTCATGAAAAATGATCCTTCACGAGCTAATGAGTTAGGGGTTGACTTCTACGCAATTTTTCACGCTGAATCTAATGGTGACACTCACGAGCCTCTCCGACTAAAAAAACAAGGGGGTTTCCCGATCTTTTGAGACGATGCCTATCAAAACGGAGGTCTGCAGTACCTACGCCTCATTGTATTGTCACTGAACCTAAGTATAGGACCCTCGACATATTCCCAAACTTTCATCTAATTTGGATGAAAGTTTGGCCATGAACAACAAAATTGCAGCACCCTTTAAACGAATAGGGTAAAAAAGTACCAATAAACGAATAGGTAAAAAAGTAGGTATCAAATAGGTAGCTAGCAAATAAGCAAGTAGGTATTTTGGATTCCGTTGATAGGCATATATACTTTTGTTTACTATTTTTTGTTGATAAGTACAAGTTTGTTGTTCACGGCCAAACGAATCATCCAAAATAGGTTGATAATAATTATGTCGAGGGTATATGTACAGTATTTATGTACTTAGGTTCAGCGACCATCAGAATTTCAAAAACAACCGGGTGGTGGGGTTTGTGGGGCCGAAATGGCACATTACTGGAGATGGGGACGGTGAAAAAATGCATAGCTATGTACCTATTTATGAAACTTCAATTGCCCGGTAGGCTCCGGTACGACTTTTCGAGCTTTCCCATGATAAGCACGACGGGAGTTTTAGAAAACAGCAGAAGGGATAAACAGGAAAATAATAAAGCGTTGTGTAATAATTTGCAGCGTTTTTATCGTTATCCTCACTTTGATGTCAATAGTCACACTCTACGTCAACTGATACGTGTATACGAATCATCCCAGAGATGGCCGAAAAACAATCTCAGGTATGATTTATACCGTTTGACACGATCATGCTGACGAAGCTTTTCGGTGCAAACGAACGGCTGGTCGTACAATTCTCCGGGTGGTCTCAAAAAATTCTGTACTTCAAAGATAAATTTAAAAACGTTAAAAAAAAAAATGCTGCGAAGTCCTTGTTACGTGGGTTTATTATTCTATTCGACATACCTAAAGAAATTTTAGCGGTTCATTTATTGTTTCTTTAATGAGCAATAATTGAAATAGCAATTTCTGATGGGTTCCACCAATTTTGGCCCTCCAAAACACGAATTAAGCTCGGCCTTTTTTTTAAACAGATTATCTTTGAACATTGGTAGTGCCATTTAACTATCTTGATTCACCTGCTAATGCTACTTCTAGTTTTATTATACAAATTAATGGTGATTTCAGACAATAAAAAATAAATTTCGGGAGCTTAACCTTCGTTACAACCCCAATTCTTCACTCTTCGGTCAAAATCGACTTAATATTCGGTCTTCTCGCCCTAAAAAACATGGAAAACTATACCTCACAAGCTCATGTTCACTAAAGCCTTAAAAATCCCTCCAAAAACCCCTATTTATACACCCATTTTTTCTCCCATAACACCCCTGGGGGTGTTCCGATCGGGCTGCCAATCTTCGGAGCACAAAACGTGTTCCCAAATGGGGACCCTAACTGTGTGCGGAAGAACGACGATTTTAGACCAATATTTAACGGAAATTTAAGGCTGAAACTTCGTTACAACCTCAATTTTCCGCTGTTTGTCAAAATCGACTTCACATTCGGTACCTATATTATTCATAGAATAATAAACCAAAACCATACCCTTCTACTGAAAGTTTTCGAGCCACGGCGTTCTGAAAATGTCAACCCCTATTTTTCACCCCTTAGAGATGACTGACAGTAACGCCCTGTTCGCGGACCATCTAGACCCCAAACGGGACCTACAAACCAAATTTCATTAATTGTGGTTCATGGTACCTAACTAAGAAAAGTGCGGATTACGGCGTACGGCGGACAGACAGAAATTTTTTATTGCATTTTCGGATTTTACGTATCTTGAAACGTACCTAAGCCATCAAATTTTGAGGAGGGGGGGGGGGGGGTTATTTATTTTTTTTCATGCTCGATTCCAACGGTTTCATCATTGAAAATAATAAACCAAAACGGGCTTTCACAAAGAATCTTTGAATGTACATTATTTAAAAATATATATATATAGATAGATGACTGTACAAAGCTCTACATCTTTCTCTTTTTCACAAGAAGAAAGTTGAAAAATGACAACAGTGTGATGGGTAGCATATAAGTAACGAACCCTTTAGGTGGGTATACCGATAGTTGGTATCATCACCAAAGCCATTCCCTGCCCCTGGCTGTCCTCAAACCCCTCAGAGGCAGATGGGACCAACCAAAGCTGTCATTACCAGCCAACTGCGATACACCCCCCCCCCCCCCCCCCACCGTACCATCTAACGTAACATTACGACCTCGAATTAATTCCTTTTTTCGTCTTTTCCCTTAGCCCGTCTTCAATATTATTGTTCCGACCTCCATTTACGTCTTCCTAAATGCTTTTTGTTCGAAACGATTTCGATAAATGAAACGAGACGAATGATGAAGGTTGGTAGTACGCATACTTTGGTTGAATGAATCCTAACTGCATCGCAAAACCGCTACAATAGCCTTTCACCTGACCACTTTACCCCACAATTTCACTGCAATTATGAAGGGAAATCTGCTCAGATTTTTTAATTAGGTATGTTGGTAACTACTCTAAGGTCTACGGTAGGTAGGTACTTGCTCAGTGTTTGAAACTCAATAATTCACTGAGTACCTATAGGTACTCTGTAGGCATTAGACGTTGGCAAATGTGTCGCTGAGTACAATTTACCTCCTCGTATTTTTATATTATTCTCACTATATAGGTATACCTACCTGGGAATGACGCCAAACTGCCCTGGAAGGCATGCGCTGATGAAAGGAGCGAGGAATTACGACTCTGGAATCCAGGAAACTGTGGTGGATCGTTGGACGACGCTTAGTCCTATCAGTTAATTTATCCTTCACAGTCACGTCCTAAAGCATGTGTGGACATACGGGTGTCATCTTCGGGGCTTTGCAGCCAAAAGTAATTTTGAAATGATACAAATATGTGAGAACAATGTACTCAGGAAAGTTGTCAACGCACCCTATTACGTTCCACCGAGCAATGGGTCAAACCGAAATACGCCAATCTGGGACAGCCCATCAGCAGAGGCTGCCAAAGGCATATCAGTGAAGAGGTCGGCTCAGCGTTGATCACCGTCGTAAGTGCTATCATATTGGTGAACAGTTTACGGAGATTAATAGAAAAACCATGATGATCTAATCCAAACTGCCCACATTCGCAAGTCTTGTGAATGTATTTTACCTAGAACACTAAGAAAGAAAAATCACATTTATCAATTCAGTTAGTCGGATGTATACTAGATTGTAATGTGCGAAATTATTTTCAATTAAAAAGAAAAACGGCACGCTAAGAGTGCGTATGTTTGCAGTTTAGCGCGAAACTTGCATGCATGGAACATGACCAAATTGTTCAAAGCGTTACGAAGCTTTGTCACAAAACTTCTCACGAATCTCGCGAACTTCACAAAGGTTTTCTTTTACAGCCAATTCGTGGCTACAGAAATATAATTCCGTTAGTTTTCATCATACGACTATATTGTCTACTCGTCGGAATAAAAGCTGTCAATTTATCTCGCAACATCTCGTTGTTCCTAGATGCCTATTATAGTTAAACGTTGTTGTTGCTAAACTCAAAATGAAATACGAGTAGGTATAAATAGAAACCAACATTCATTAAAAATCTGATGTTGAGAGTAGGTACTCTCTGGTGCAACCTCCGATGTCTTGTATTATTGTATACGTTACACGGGAATCAAGCAAGTAAAAATCTTTTGATATCTACTTTTAGCTCCCCCGACTCAGTAACATCATATGAAAAAATGTCATGTAGCTGGTATTGTTAAGGTAGGTACTACTTAGCTACCAACTGCCCTGGTAATTCGACCCGATAATTACCCATATACACCGGTAGGGACTCCCAGAAACTCCACCCCAGGAAACATAAAAAACTTTGGATCGAAAAGAGCAAGGCAGCGTCACCCGAAGAATGGTTCCGGTCGACCCTGTAATCTCCATAATACGCGGCAGATACCACTGACATTACTATGAGTTTTATTGAGGTTGGTATACCTAACACGAGCTGGAGTCGTCATCCATCTGATAAGCAGAGGCAGATAGACAGTTGTCTTCGGGCCGTCAGTGTTCCGTGAGTGTGCGGTGAGAGTTGTTCAGTTTTATTCAGTGGCCATTTGGCCAACATCAAACAACATTAGGCTGCAGCAGTAAGCAAGTTTGGCACTAATGAGCTTTTGGGAACCAGGATATTTCAACACATCGAAGTCCCAGTGGTATGAAGACCCTTTATAATAGACCATCAAACGATTTTTGCTGTTACTCGATAAGGTAAGTTGCATACATACAGAGGTTCATAAGATTTTGATTCCGTCAGATCCAACTTCCATTGCAAATGTCCACTATAAGCTCTCCGGCGACTCTTTATACTATAAGTAGTAAGTAGCAGTAAGTTCAGTCACACATTTCACTTCTGTAATTATGATCTTATACAGCTAAGCTAATATAATAAATATGAGTTATTTTGATACACGATACCATATGACGCAGAGATTGATACCTATAAGTACGTTACGTCAGACCTCTCTTACACCGTCCCTACTTTCGTCTCATCGTCATCCATCGTTACATTTTAGTAAAACTATCAGCAAATCTATATTTTTGTACACATTTGAATTTGACAGGGGCAATCATAATGATGCAGGTACGCCAGCGTCAGTGTGAGACCACTGAGTGAGTTCACAGTTTTCTTCAATCAGCAGCGAGAGTTATATTAAAACCACTGAATAGACACAAACAGTTGATGGCCAGTATTAAAAAGGTTTACGAATAAACAAACAGAATTTGGAAAACCAAACCTGGAAGCATAGCATCATCAAACCTTCACAGACCTCTGATTCGATACAGTGAACTTGCAGGCGAGAAATAATAGAGTGAAAACATAATAAGGGCAGCTGCAACCCTTTTTGGCCAGCCAACAAATCAGATTTCAGGGACCAACTGTTAGTAGGCCCTCAAGGGGTGAGTTAGACACGCCTTACGCCGATCCCTTCCCGTGTCGAATCCGGTCCATTTTTCTGGTCTTTTAGTTTGTTTGGTTTAACCCTAATAGGATCGTTTCGCTACTCGAAAGATTTGTGCAGTTGGCACGGAGATTAGGCACGGCCGTTGATTTAAGTGCGGTAACAGGAATGAACAGCCACGTGACAGATTGCGCTGTGGTGGGTGTGGGGTGTCATCCAGGGATATAGGTACAGCTTGTGAGACACGATGAATTATAATATACAGTTTATAGGGAACGAGTTTTAGAAGGCCCGTCAATATTATAAAAAACGCTGCAAATTATTACACAACGGTTTATTATTTACCTGTATAGATGCTCCTTCTGCATAGACAACTGTTTTCTGTGGTCAATACCTACCCTCGTGCTCTCCCCCAGGGAAGCCCTAAGTCGAGTACTCCAGCCTGCAGGGGAATTACAGTTTCATAAAAATGCGTGGGGTTCAATAATTCAATCAATAATATTATTAATTTGTTGTTATTCATGAAGCATAACGGTTGTTCAAGTTAAAAAGTACCTATCAACAGAATCCAAAAGATTTTTCAGGTGAAATTATATCACAGAGCAACCAACTCGACTTCATACACCCATCCGTGATTATAATCAGGTTTCCCTAGCAATGATATTTATCTGGGCCGGATTTATACCGTTTGATTCACGCTCAAGTTGGCGAAGGTTTTCGGTGCAAACGAACGGCTGGTCGTACAATGCTCCGGGTGGTCTCAACAAATTCTTTAGTTCGAGATAATTTTAAAAACGTTAAAAAAACCGTAACGTTCTACTGAAAGTTGTCGAGTTACGGCGTTCCGAAAATGTCATCCCCTTCGAGACTAATGACAGCGACGCCGAGTTTCGCCGACCAACTAGACCCAAAATGGGACCTACAAACCAAATTTCATTAATTTTGGTTCATGTATACTAAGGAAAGTTCGAAATAGGGTAATGGTTGGTGGATAGAATTTTTTGGTTTATTATTCTGTGAATAATACACCTATGTATTCGCTCAGCAAAAAAATTGTATACCTAACACCCCCTCAAAATTTTTTCTTTTACGTTTGAAGGAGTGTAGATTCCAAAACGCTGCAAATTCCTTATCACATGGGTTTATTATTCTATTGGACATACCTACAGGAATGCTGGCTGTTCATTATTATTGTTTCTTTCGTGTGCAATAATTGAAATACCTATTTCTGATGGTTTCCACCAATTTTGGCACTGATTACTTTTTTTTCAAATACTCTTTGATCATTTATAGTGCCATTTAATCGTCTTGATTCATCTGTTGACACTTTTTTCTAGTGTTATTATACAAACTGATGGTTAATTTAGACAATTTCCCGGGTTTTTGACTAATAAAACGTCAACGCGAGCCGAACCTACGTTACAACCCCAATTCTTCACTCTTTGGTCAAAATCGACTTCATATTCGGTCTTCTCGCCCTAAAACACAAGGAAAAAGAAACTTCAAAAGCTCATTTTACTAAAACACCAAACAAAAAAATTTTTTACACCCATTTTTCGCCCATAACACCCCTGGGTACATTCCGACGGGCTGCAAAGTTTCGGGACACAACTACGGCCAAAATGGCGCCTGTGTGCGAAAGAACGAATTTTTTTGACCGAAAATGAAGTAGTTATGCATGATACGGCGGACGGCGTACGGCGTACGGTGGACGGTAGACGGACATTGCGTTTTTGGAATCTACGCACCTTGAAACGTGAAAGAAAAAATTTTGAGGAGGTGTTATAAAAATTGTTTGCTGAGCTAATACATAGGTGTTTTATTCACAGAATAATAAACCAAAATGCAATATCCGTCCGCCGTACGCCGCGGCGTCCGCCGTATCATGCATAACTACATCATTTTCGATCTAAAAAATTCTTCCTTTCGCACACAGGCTCCATTTAGGCCCTAATTGTGTCCCGAAACTTTTCAGCCTGATCGGAATTTAACCGGGGGTGTTGTGGGTGAAAAATGGGTGTAAAAATAGAGTTTTTTGGTGTTTTAGCATAATGAGCTTTTGAGGCATCTTTTTCCATGTTTTTTAGGGGGAGAAGACCGAATATGAAGTTGATTTTGACCAAATAGAAGAATTGAGGTTGTAACGAAGGTTAAGCTCCCGAAATTCATTTTTTATGAGTCAAAAACCTGGGAAATTGTCTGAAATCACCATAAATGTGTATAATAACACTAGAAGTAGTATTAGCAGGTGAATCTCAGACAGATGGCACTATCAATGATCAAAGATAATCTGTTTAAAAACAAATAAAAATAAAAAAGGAGCCTAGGTCTGTTCTTGGGGGCCAAAATTGGTGGAAACCGAATAAAATAACTATTTCAGTTACTGCGCATGAAAGAAACAATGAACAGCAACATTTCTGTAGGTATGTCCGATAGACTAATAAACTCAAGTGACGAAGACTTTGCTGCGTTTTTGGAATCTGCGCTCCTCGAAACGTAAAACAACAAATTTTGAAGGGGTGTTAAAAAAAAATTTTACTGAGCGAATACGTATTACTCACTGAATAATAAACCAAAAGCGCGGGGCCCCACTGTCACCAGCCTTGGCCGCGATAATGCCAGTAGCTGTTGCGTCCAAAAAAGGGGTTGACCACAGCATTTGTTGCCCAACCGATTAAACCACAAATTTTTTTTTTCAATTTTAATTGGCACTAATTGAAAATCCTAAACCGATCCGCGCATTTTCTCATGTTAATCATCCAATCCTCAATCCTTCTCATATATTAATCTTCCTGCAATCTACCAACCAAATTCCGAAATTCAGGCCCACTGGATATTCCCATACAATTAAGGCCAAATGAAACAAAACCAGGAGATCAAGGGTTTTTGTTCCAAAACGTTGTGCTGCGAAAACTGCTAATAGTCCCGTCGAACTGATATTTCCAACTTGATGATGAAATGGAAGAAACAAGCCCGGAGCAACGAACTTTCACGCCCTTTATACGGCTAATAACTGTGCGAACATCCTCCCGCCATCCGCAGAGCTAGGTACCCTTGGGCTGCACTCAAATCCACAATTACACGTCTGCGGAGTCCGTTTAACCGTTTTGCTGAGCTAATTCCCCAGAGGGCCGACTTTAATTAAAAGCTCCGTAGGAGGGAGATCCAGTTATTTTTCTGTCACACAGCGCGGAAAAATGTCATAATTCCTTGGTCGGGACCCCCTTTCCCACAGCCCTCAGTGGATTTAGCATCCTCTATCCTACAAGGTGATTCAAGTGGGTCAAAAACATATGCTCCGTAATAGCTACATGGAAGGCTTTGGTAGAAAAGCTCATCAAATTATTTACTAATAAATTTTTGTTGCATATAATGATCAGCAGGTATTGCCTGCCGACAAATTTATTAGTGAGGCTTCATGAATGTATCAGTTTCTTGCTTCGAAGCATACATACGCATTACGCACATAATTATAATAAATTGGCATCTTTTGTGCTAGGACACTTAAGAGCACTCAACAATAATATTGTACATACTGTTGGTTAGAACAATCGATGAAGGATTTTATTTATATTAGATATTTGTATAATCATACTGTTCATGTATTATAGTGGTGATTGATATTGATTGTTGGTCGAACAAAGATGGTAGATAGATACCTTAGCTGAACAGGAACAGGAATTCCAACTCGAACTTTGGCTATTTGGCGAAAGAAATATTTTTGGACTTCGATTATAACGAAATCAAATGGATTTCTAGAGGTTGCTTTCTTGGTTTCTCGTCCTACATGTACATACGCACCTAATTTTGGCTGTATAGGCGAAATTTGGTAGTAAACCCTTTACCAGCATGTAAGGGCAGTAAGCACTTTTTCAGTGCGCGAGGGTAGGAAACCTTTCATCAGTAAGTAAAAATACTGATTTTGAGCAAAATCAGCTGAAGGGCCAAGATCTGGGCACCACATTGCAGGTACCACCAAAAACGCCTGGTGGAGACAAATATTTGGGATCTGAATCAGCTACACTTCTGTGGTTCTTAAGGAGTTTCCCCGAATTCCTTGGGTTCGGCCATTTCAAATGAGCCATCATATAGTGGCAAATTGGTTCTCCATTTGTCGCACAATTTCGAGAAAGAAACACGTTTTAGTATATTCATAAGTACTAACATCATTGAAACCCTCTTTGAGAAAGCCACTAATGGGCTAAGGAGCTATACAATAGATAATTCCCCACTTACGGAAAATAATAAATTAGGTAGGTAAATATACGACAGAGAGATAAAGCTCACCAAGTATCTCGTACCTACCAACAATAAAACACTAGTAAATCTAAGTCTAATGTACAAAAAATATACCACAATTCAAATGTTAACAATCTTAAATTTTGATAGATTTCGTCATGCCCATCCATGTCACTTTTCAAATCTACGACTTATTTTATCTCTAGCCTGTGATTTTCCGATCCCAATGGCAACATGGAATCAAGCTTCCTCGTACGTATGGATTATTATGGTAAGCACGCAGCTACATTAGGTACCTTAAGGTGACTTATTTTTCTCCGCATCCTTCGCTGTACAATTGGATCCTACTATCGAAGCCATTAAAGGCCCCAAATTAAGGTACCTATCAGACTCAGAGACAGCAGGGGCAAAACAAAGGATAATAAATTAGGTACTCAACAGAAATAAATTCGTGAAAAGTTTCTGAGCTTCGATGAATTTTACATAATATATATGGAAGCTCAGTGAAGAAGAACCATCATCTGTTTGACCAAATTTGGTCTGGTGGGTCGATCTCCAAAGAAGCTATAAACTCCGAATCGCATTAACTTATTGCGATGGAATTTTCGGGAAGTAAATATTCGATCTGACCCAAGAGCCATTGCTATAATGGCTACCACGTGGCGTACAAGGAACCCATGTCCCATACATGGCAGATTCCTTACTGGATTCCAATTAACGATGCGTGATTTCCACGGTCAGGCTCTAGCAGTCTCCTAGTTCGGCTGACGTATAGTTGCAGTAGCTCCACCACACTTCCATTGTCCGAGGGGTAATGTGGCGTTCATTGTTTGTCTAACAGCACAGCCATCGGCTCCTTTTGCTCCTGTTGTGGCGGCGAGCCCTAAACAGTTCCTGACACCTGGACCATCTCTGTTATAAAAGATACAGTTATAGAAGAATCTTTCTTCTTCTTTCCTCAAACCACGTCACTTGCACCTTCGTTTCCTCAATTCTTCTCTTCCTTCAGAGACCCGACCACTGAGGACGGCAGCCTTCCGCAATTTCCTTTCATCCTGTTTCCTTTTCCGATACCGACAAAAGAGAAGACTTAACTTGCGAAAGACCGACGAAAGTTGCATACAATGGAGGCGAACTCATTCAAACCCTCCATTGAATGTTACTGTTGAGATGTCTTATTTACATCAGATTGTCTTGAAAGAACTAAAACATTGTACTATAATATTATACTATAGGTAGCAGTTATTACCTAATTGAGGTTAATAAATGTTTGGAAATATTATACCACTAGTGCTTTCATTTATTTCTACTGAAATTCTCCAAATTTGCATCTCTAACTGAAAGATGAATGATCCGTTTTAGTGCCAAATGTAAGCTGGCTTCCTGAGTGCATAGCAAAAATAAAAATTTGAATTTTTCAAAGATAAGGATAGGTCGTAATAATTATCATTTAGGTAGCAGAGAATCAAATGATCGGTATTTTGATCAAAAATCCCTGAAGGGTTAATACATATAATATAAAACGGCTGACGGCGTTGCGTGGTGCGAACTCAAGTGGACAAGAGGCCAAAGTACATGAAATTATGCATACCTACAATATGTTTAAGGAAGTGAAAAACTATGATTATTTTCATAGTTAACGCGTGGTGCAAACTCAAATCTCATAAAATTTTAAATTTCGGTTAAACCGGAGAGTAACGCCTAAAAATGCCGGGAACTGGTTTCGACCGTATAGGCTCTCCAGTCCAATAACAGAAATTGAAGAATTGATATTGAAATGCAGGAGTAGGTATGTGGGTTGAAAAATATCCAAGATCGAACATTTCTAAAACACAAATTCAACCGTAGTCGGTTCTGTTACTGTATAGACGGTCGAGACGTAGACTCGCCTCCTGCTCAACGACCAACCGGTTTCCCGAGCACACAATAGACTCGGATCCCAACCCTTTGGGGTGTTGGTGCCAGGCGGTCATAATTCTTTGCGACGAAGGCCTACTACACAATAAAATACACTATAAATTAATTACAGCTCCCCAGATCCTTCCCATGATACGGGTTCCGACTATTGTCCCAAATAGTCGGAGGGGTGTCACCACTTCGTCACCCCTGGGTCTTCTTTTTCCACGCTGTGACCGCCGATCCCTACCCAAACGTGATTAATACTGGGAATCGAATTGACTCCATCGATCATTAGCTGAGAAGGTTAAAACTATTCGGAAGGGCGGATGTAAATCACAATTTTGTGCTAAAAACATGGCTACGATAAGGTGCCATACTAGTGACCTCGGCTTTTCCAGCACTGATTGTCTACAAGGTATAATGAACCATTCGAACCACAAGGCCTCAAAATTTGATGATTTACGTCTCGAAAAGTACTAAAATACGTAAAATTGGGAAACCGAATAAAACGAAACCGTCGTGACACCAAAAACTATACAGAGAATCCCGATAGCCAGTAGATTTAACCCTTGAAATTTCAATTCATAAGACCCATTTGAAGGGTTGTTTTTCATGAAACAGACACAAACCGTAACGAAAATGCCGGCAGGTCAACAATGTGCGGCTATAGAGGGCGGTTAAGTATTAAATTCGACGTGAAAAGTATTGATTACGTTATCCAGAAATATTCGAAAGAATAGATGTAGGTAAATAATTTGAAAGATCCGAGAGTCTGGGTGACAACAAAAGTTCAGAACGTCATCACTCTTTCATATTTACAGAACTGTCCACTCAAAATCGCAAAATAAAATACCCATACGCAACTTTGGATCCGTATAATTATGTTCAAACTGAATATAGGCGAATTCAATAATTCCTTGTGACTACAGGTTTTTTACGTATACATGCGCAAACCAACGAATTGAGATTTTCAGACGATTTACAGATGATAGGTCAAATTATCAGCACTGCGTAATAAATATTTTATAGGGAAAAGGGTGACTGTTATGAACAAATAGGTTATGGGCTATGGTTATGGGTTATGGGGGTTATGGGCTCTTACTGATATAATATCATAGCAACAATGCCGTTAGGTACCATCTCGTTTAGAGAGGAACGGACCCAGAGACCTCATCTCAACGTATATCGCTTCGTATAGAAATAGCTAGGACTCCGATAGTCTTATCAACTTCAAAACATTATTTTAGTATTTCTTATAAGTGCTATTGTTGCATTATTGCTTTTTCTCTCTCTCTTTTCAGTTTTAAATGTTAACGTTCTTCGAGGAAACTCGAACAACTGTGCGAGTTGGCCGGAGAAAGCTTCGATTCTACTCTGAGCTTTCTTAAAGCTGAAATCAGAGAGTTCTTCGAGTAGACTCGAAGATTTCAAAGAGTAAGCTCGAAGATTTCATAGAGTAGGTTCGAAGATTTTTTGGTAAGATTTCTTAGAGTAAACTCTGACATCGAGGAACTCTAACAAAACATCAAAAGACAAGTCGAGGGTTTGCAACCAGATATTTTTTATATTTCTTCGAGTGTACTCAAAGGAAGCCATCACTCGAAGAAATGAAACTGGAAGAAATCGAATTCGAAGAACACATTATTTTCTTCGTGTCTTATCAGCTCGAAGAAAGCTTCGAGTTAGCTTATGAATACTTTTTAAAGCTAACTCGATGAAATTTCTTCGAGTATTTGCCGCTAACATTTTTTAGTATATATATATGTATTGCAACGAACCTAACAGCCTAGGTACGTAAATTAATAGCGGAAGACTCTCGAATTAACTTTTTCCCACGAGCGAAAGAACGAAGTTGCCCAATTTCACCATTACTCCCTTCAAAAAGACGTAAAGGCTCGAAAATGCTGGTCCGGTTGCGTTCATAAAAACCCCTTCAGAAATTATTCATCGGAATCGACGGTGAAATTGCTTATTGTAGTAGTGTGAGAAAAACTGACGCTTAAAAAAGGGTTATGTCCAACTATTAATTTTTCAATGCATCATCGTTCTGTACACGAAAGGGAGTTGTGGCTGGTTTTAATAGGTCGAAACAACTGTTAATTCGATTATATCGTCCGTGACGGGGCGGGAACAGCCATTTATCACAATGGCAGCGAATAAAATTACAAAAACATATTATAATAACCTTAAGAGTTTTGTAGGTATATATGCGTTGCTCGTGGATTCTTCAGAGCGTACCTAGTAGACGGGTTGTGTTGTAATTGACACGACCATAAAATGCGAATAAGAAATGACCTGTTCATCTTTTGGACCGTTGATCGTTGATGCGAGGATTATCTATTTCTTTGATTAGCTGACTGATTAATCGATTCCTCAGTATTCAACACAATAACTCACAGACTCGAACAATAACTGATCTGCTACTATCTTTCCAAAATTGTTTGCTGCTCATAAAAAAAGATATAGCTGGCTCCCGTTCATGGCCTCAACTAGTCGCGCCAATTCTGGAATAGTCATGATTTAGTACTCATGATTGGACTACTTGGGCTCGAGGAAAGATAATCAAACTCTCGAGTTTCCAATTTCGCCCAACGGTACCTACCAATTCACAACTCACAACTCAAATAACTGACTAGGATTGGACAGCTGCGCTCAAAGCAGCAAACTGTCTTGGATTTGCCGTTTGGTCTGCCCGCAGTGTTCAGACTTTCCAATTGAAGGATTTGCTAGCTGAAACTAATGTGTGTAATGTAATGTGTAAAACTAAATGTGTAGCTGTCTAGGATTTCAGCCAAATGAACAAAATTTTGCCGACTGACTTGGATTAGCCACACTGAACTCAAATTTTCCTACTGACAGTCTTTGTTATGGCTGGATGTGTGTGTGTGCGTGCGTGCGTACGTGCGTGCGTGCGCGTGTGCGTGTGTATATGGATTAATAGCTCTCTCCATCTGGGTTTCATGACTTCTACCTGCATTCCTTTGAATGAGCTACTATAATACCTACAGATTTCTTATACTAATGCACGTGTGTTTCACATGTTTCTGTCAAGTTCATCTCATTAATACTCCTCAACCTCCTATAGTAATAATTTACAATTTTGGAGTCGTTTTCGTTACGCAGTATTCAACATTTACGTCAGAACCCAGTGAAAGTCACTTTTTGTCAACCGACTGAATCCTTGTTGGCATCAACACCAATTTCCGACTCCTGCAGCCTCGCGGGTGAGTTGGCGGCAATACGTCTCGTTACAGGGCATTCACTTCCTGTCAGTGGATCGACCCTATTTAGGATAACGCAACCCCCCCTCACCATCACCCTATTCATTCAGCGTGGGAGTTCGTACCCTTGTGATCCGTGACCCTTTCTGGGGTTCCCGAAGTATAATTAGAGCAATCTTCCAAGATTAAAGGATTCGTCTCTTTCCCCCTCCTGATAGAACGACAAGAGCGACCAATCAAGTCAAAACTGGATGGAGCAGATTGAAAACATTTCATCATGTTGGAATTTGAAACAACACTAGTGAGAATGATTGTTTCCAAATTAGACTAGTCTAACAGTACCTATTTTGGAACACTAATGGATCTACAGATATTTTTCGTTGATGCATCTTTTCCCCTATATCAATGTTCAAAGATTCATTGACTCACTGACTATCCATGAGCGACACTTTTAACATTTCTGCGGTTGCCCAAAAGGCCATCCCTAAAATTGTCACCCTTCGAGAAAATGAATGTAACCCCCCCCCCCCCCCCCAGGGTAAAATTTAGCTTCCCTTTGTTCTCTCCCCTAAAATAAATTTCTTGGAGCTTTATTTCCTAATTACGCAATAAAAAGGTATAGAGTAAGATCATAATCATTGTCTACTTAAATCTTCCTTTCTCCTACAATAGCACCTAATTTAAAAATTTATTTGATTAGGGCAATTTAAGGAGAGAGACCCACTCCGAGCAGAGTCGAAGTAAAAAATAATATTACTCACATTGAATAGGTAGGTACCTAAATTAATCCTGAATTAGTACGATTCACCAAATCTCTCTTGGCACTGGTGAACTTTATGGTACCCTAAGATCCACTAGAAGCCAGAACCTCTTCTTCCCAGAGAATCACAGGACGAACAATTGCTCGACTGCCGACTGCCAGGATGCAGAGGTCCCCAAATTCCGTTGCACATTGGATTGACATTCAGGCAGCTACTCTTGCTCAAATCAAGTCGAAATTTCATGTTGTGTGAAACCGTGCTGTCTTCTTTTTTATTTATTTCTTTACTGACTCATCTCACATTATGTACAATATTTATTAGGCATCAAATGTATTTTCCAGTGATTTTTTCGTATAAGCTAATCTTTTGGTAGATAGTTTCCTGACCTACTGTTTAATTTCAATAATTTGGCAGGTTATACTCTTTATTTAGAAAAGGGAACATATTCTCGTTATAATAAATAAATAAATAAATAATCAGAAAGCAATTCTCTACTTTGCTCAAACATTTAGTTATATTGTCACATTATACTTGAGTCTTTGGACCAACCGCGGTCCCGGGATAGGAGCCAGAGCGTCTAATTTGCATTACTGTTGTTCCGATTAAAGTTCGTTATTCTTGAATTTTCAGCAAATTTGATTAAGAATGCTGCCGTGTAAATTAGTAGAGTTAATAATGGAAAGTGGGTGGGGATTGGATTGTTGAAGGTAGCTCTGGATGATTAGGGAGGTATGTCTGTTTAGGAGTTGTCTGACTGTTCTACTAAGGTTTTTTATTTTAATGTTTTTTGTCTAAAATTTATTATTTAGGTTGTTTTACATCATGTAATGTTTTAACAAAAATTGGGGGCTAATTATGATCATAGCAAGAAATGGTTAACTGCTACCTACCTATTCTAAATGGTACCTAACTAATGTGTAGAGGTTTTCTAAAATTGTCATCAATTTTTTTCTTAGATGGGTTCAATAAATATATCGCTAGAGAATAGGGATACAGCACGTGCGAAAATGGGCAGAGCACTTCAGCCTGCAATTCCTCCACAAATCTGTAAGAAATTAGGTGGGTAGTTGTTGAAACCTAGGGGATGACGATGGTTTCTCGATAGAACGAAAAAAGGGTACCCATTGTGCTCCTGTGATTGGTATTGTTTGGTTCACTATAACTCGATTCTGGTCTACCGCAGGTAAACCGTTTGACGGAATTCCTACCTGCTGAGCCGGTGAATCAGTAGACGTCAACTTGACGCCCTAGAGGTGTTGACTAACGTCAACGTTCACACCTCCTCCTGTCATAGCTAAACAATACCGTCTTACACATCGAAAAAGTGGACGACCATTGTCTTTCCAATTTGCTTTTCCCTTTTGTAGATGTCCTTACTCTGCAGATACCTGCCTCAATCGGTTCTTTATTTTTTGACCTTATATTATGGCTGACAACCGATCGAATTCATCTTTTCTTGATTTTGGTTCCCGCTGTGAGGGATGTTAACCCTCTGGAGTGCAATGAAAATGATCAAGTCACCTCCCAGAAGGTTAAGTTTGTTGCGGCGTTCACCCTTCAACAGCGCCCAACGATCTACCACCCATTGTGAGCACTGTAGGAAATCTCACGCCTTTCAAACAAAACAAAACAAAAAAAACCGCTTGGCGAGCACGCGCTCTACCTTCCCGGGCCACCCATAAATTTCTGGAAAACATTTCCTTCAATATTCTTTTTAGAGAATCTTCAACCAAGTGAAGCTTGCAACTGATAAAATCAATAAATAAAATTGCAGAGTCCAAAATTGTACCTGAATGAATTTTCTAAAAACTATCAAGCTGTAAAAATACGTTCTGGAGTATTCTGAATCCATCTCTAGAATTTATCAATTTCGTTATTGGTAATATTATATTCTCTGATGCAAAATGTGTGTTTTTTTTTGTTTTTTTTTTCAGATGGCAATAGCTGGTCAGCTCAATGGAAGAAATCCAAAAGAAAGGACCTCGAGTTTTCAGAACTAACTATAATAGATGATATGAGTTTTTTGTTTTTGTTGAAAATTGAAAAGTCGAGTGTCAAAAAAAACTAAAATTCAGGTAATAGAGTAAAATTTTTAGTTTTTTCAATATGAGGTGAAAAATTAGATGAGTAAAAGGTTCCTAAAATCTTCGGAAATCAGTACCTAGGTACTTAAGTAATGATGGATCCAGACAAATAAAAACTGGCGAAGGATGTAACTTCGTAAATCAAAAACCAGTAAAATATACAAGCCTAACACAAATTACTGAATATTTGGGGGTAAAAATCGTTGAAAGGTCATAAGATTGTCTAAATATTGATTTTCATGGTTAAATTCGTTGAACATTTTAACCTGTACCTAATCGGTTGAAGAGTGGTACTTAGGTATAGTTCATTCTACGAAAATTCGCTGTATTGTTAGTAGGTACCTACTAACAATAGTGTAATGTTCCTCGCGTTGATTTAAGGTACAGGTTGAGAAGACATAAGTCCCGCACATAGAACGTTACATTAATTTTATTGGGTTACTAGATGGATAACACAATGCTATAAAGGAGAGTGAATCGCGTACAAGGTGCTACGGCAGACTGAACCGGAGGGCGATGTCCTGAGGGGAGTTCGGAAAAACTGAGTCGAGCTGACCAAAGCAGTTTCGTCGAACTGGCTCGTAACAATAGGTACCTATCCTAAATTACTGATTTTCGTTATCAATGGAGATACCTATTATAGAACGTCGACGTATGGAACTGCTATCATGCTTTTTCGGAGATATAAACGTTTTTGCATAATCGTAATAACCTGAATTTTCCTCTCTATCATGGCTGAATGAAATAGAATAATAAGTGCATTATTTTCATAGTAATTAGGTACATCATTTTCATAGGTAGTTCATTTTCGCTGGACTATCTTCGACGCAAATGAAACTCCATTTTAACTGAGGAAAACTGTGTTCAAGGTGGACAGTTTAAGTCCGGAAAAGGGTTAAAGTTGTATAAAAATGTTTAATTCAATCAACCGAAATGCTCTTGTTGGTTTCGTGTCCTACATATTTCCAGTTTAGAAGTGAATATGCAAGAAATCGATTGCTTATAACTGGATAACAGCTTTCTTACATAATAACCTCCCCCTCGAACCCCCCTTCAGTCCTCATGGCCTTCTAAATACTTGAAAGGCGACCACAAAAACTGTCTTTCCCCACTATTCCAGTTTTTTCTCCTCTTTATTTGGAAACCTAATAACAGTGGTAAAATACCTCTTTCCTTTATGGTATTCCATCAGTATTCACCATGTCTCCGCCTACCAGTGAGTTGATGCCCATGTTCAACCAGCTCTCTTACTGCAATTTCTTTCATTATTGGCCAATTCAATTCACTTTTCCCCAAAGGATGCTTCCGAATGCATCGTTGCAACAAGCTAATACGGAAAACACAGCACACAGAAAACCGAATACTACGGCTCTACTAAGATCAATATTCACGACAAAATGACAAAGGCACTATACAGTGGTACAAGTAAGAACCTGTTCGAGGTAATGCGCCTTGTGGGTATAGGTACATTTATTATCCTCTGTGCTCTTGGTACGGTATATCCTCTGAGATTCCCTATATCCTATAGTATCACGTCGATTCCAGTAGTTACTTCGGGAAGGGTTTCATTAAGTTCCACCGATGTAGCAAAGGATACCTACTCTCAAATACCTCCTCCACTTAGTGAGAAAAGAAGTCATAAGACGGGTTTTAGAATAACAAAGGACGATGTCACAGTAAACCTCGCCTAAGGTCCTCTCTGTGACGTGAGTCTCGCTGTTCAAAGAAATAAAGAAAGAAAAATCACTCCGCAAATCT
Source organism: Leptopterna dolabrata (assembly GCA_954871275.1). Taxonomy (NCBI): domain Eukaryota; kingdom Metazoa; phylum Arthropoda; class Insecta; order Hemiptera; family Miridae; genus Leptopterna; species Leptopterna dolabrata. The sequence goes on along the minus strand of OX940982.1, from coordinate 18,070,740 downwards.
TTCTAATGATAGAGTACCTACCTGAACAGCTAACGATATATATATATATTGTAACTCGAAAACTGTAACCCAAGGGTTCGTTGAATTGTCAATGGCACCACCTACGTGGAACAGTTTCCAACTTAAGTAGGTACTCTCAAACTGTCCAGTTCTGGCCGAATATGATGGCGAATGTCCAGTGCATATCCACCCAATCCAATATCTACTAGAACTGCAAAGTATTCTGTAAAATAATGTGCCTACGAATATGGAGGGCCCAAAGGCAAACCGTACATCTAAATACAAGTATTTCTACGTAGCTACAATTCATATCTGCTTGCTTGGGGTTGCTTTCGTTCTGTTCCATTGTGTACCCAATTGTTTCTTTACCTGGATGACGCAAGAGACCCAACCAAACCACACAAAAAAACGGTGGATTCCTTTCGAATTACAGCATTACTGTGAATTAAAGAGCCGAAAATTGTCTTCTAACCCCACAAACATCGGTCGCACATAGCTCCAGGCGGTCAAACTGTTAAAGAGTTGTTCCTATGAGAATATAAAAATCGTGCCGTGATTAACGAAAATATTCCCGTCGCGTCGGCGTCATCCTCCTTCAAAAGTTGCCGATCCATTACGATCAATTTCGTGTTGGGTTTGGTTCGGTACGAAGAATTATCTGGATGGCCAATATCGCCTGAAGGGTTACCTAGTAGTGTTTCTCAGGTACATGCCAGCACTGAGGTAATAGTCGTACCACTTATTTACCGGAGATGAAGATCAGTTGAGTCATTCGTGTGAGTTGCTCAAAGGAGAAAGATTTGATCCATGGATTACTTGGCCTGGCCTGGATTTCGTATCGTCGTGCCTTGACAAATCAATCAAAATAAGAAATTTAAGCGACAACTCGCGATTTTGAAACCCTACCTTCACTAGTTTGTAGTTACTTTATAACAACTACTGTGGCTTCTGTTAATCCCATGTTCCATCAGTTATTGCACCAAGCCTTTTTTATCTCTGCGGTTTCAAGCTGAGATTATATTATCCCATTAGCATTCCTGTTGGATTCGAACAAACAGTAAAAATTTGAAGACTACGTCTTTCCTCTTTCCGTTCATATTATATAGCATCTCTACCTTTTTTATTACCTATATTTTTCTTCATTCCTATCAAATGGCGCCAGGGTTCAAATTAAACGCAATTTAACTCTGGTTTGAGTTCAAAGTCATGTTCGAAGGATACGGCCAATCAAGGATAAATTTACGCGGTTTTTCTGCTGTTGCGACGACAGTTTTATTAAACGACTTGAGTAAAATTATCATAAAGCGCTACAATATGCGTGGAATAGATAGGTAATGGAACTGTGGATAGACAGTTATTGCGTGAACAGTGTAGGTATCGATATGCGATATGCCTACTAGCAGAGCAGACAAACAATCACATTCCAATCCCTTACCCCCCGTAGGGATCGACTCTTCACTGATCTCCAACAGAATAATGTCTTGGTCATATTTTTGAAACCCCCGTTTCTCTCTATTAGACTCATCTTCAGACGTCTAACCCCCCCCCCCCCCCCTACTCCACACACAAACACACACAACACCAGTTTGTATAGGTATGTACTGGAATGTACACTGATATGAGTACATACTCAAAGATTCTACATGATCTGTCGATAAAGGTTAGATACCTACGCATCCGTTTTTACATGAGCAAAAAGAAACATTCCGTTCCACCCGGTGTGCAGCGTTGTAAATTTCCTAATGAATCCACGCTCCATCTCATGAAAAAACCAAGTGGACTAATTCTTGGACGATACATAGATCGTCGAACTATAAAGCTAAATAAATAACTTAATGATACACTCCAGTGTGCATAGACCGTTAAATAACAGAGGTACAACCACCACTGGTTTGTCTTATTGTATCGATAGGTAATGGAACTGTGGATAGACAGTTATTGCGTGAACAGTGTAGGTATCGATATGCGATATGCCTACTAGCAGAGCAGACAAACAATCACATTCCAATCCCCTACCCCCCGTAGGGATCGACTCTTCACTGATCTCCAACAGAATAATGTCTTGGTCATATTTTTGAAACCCCCGTTTCTCTCTATTAGACTCATCTTCAGACGTCTAACCCCCCCCCCCCCCCCCCTACTCCACACACAAACACACACAACACCAGTTTGTATAGGTATGTACTGGAATGTACACTGATATGAGTACATACTCAAAGATTCTACATGATCTGTCGATAAAGGTTAGATACCTACGCATCCGTTTTTACATGAGCAAAAAGAAACATTCCGTTCCACCCGGTGTGCAGCGTTGTAAATTTCCTAATGAATCCACGCTCCATCTCATGAAAAAACCAAGTGGACTAATTCTTGGACGATACATAGATCGTCGAACTATAAAGCTAAATAAATAACTTAATGATACACTCCAGTGTGCATAGACCGTTAAATAACAGAGGTACAACCACCACTGGTTTGTCTTATTGTATCCACTTTCAATGAGGAACATCTTTGTATTCAGTTTCACAGAGGACGTCAACTCGTTCATCCTGAGGAAGGATGTTTTCAATTTTTCCCATGAGAGAGCCAACAGGAAAAGTGAAAAATTACGGAGAAAAATTCAATAATTCAAGGGCGGAAGAGGAGAGACAATGGGAAGAAATTATAGAGCTCTGCAACATGTCATGATACAAACGTCCTTTCCCGGTTTAAACTGAACCAATTACCGGGGCCCAAAGAGGTTCGTACGCGGGGTAATGATAGGTCAGTAATGTTGAAAACAAAATACATCCGTGGTTGTCGAACTACGCTATTAATTGGCTGCACGCACAAAAGTCTTGGCCATTTCGATGACTCCTTCACGATTGTGAGGAATTAATGAGGGAAACGATTTTTTCTTTAGGAGCTTTATAAAATTGAGTTGGTTGTTCCGTAATATTATTTCATTTTAACTTCTATAACTTGAACAAATTTGTATCCTCGAACGAATTCGAATTTCCTCAATTCGAATCCGATTTTGATGCAATTTTCAGGGATCATGCGGGTTGGGCCCCAGATGGTCCCCTATATCAATTATTACAGAACGAGTGGATCATTGGTGGCATTTACTCGTTTAGGGCTTTCCTGGGTGAAGCGCGAGGGTATTGTTATTGACCACAGAAAACAGTGATCTACTCGTACGCAGAAGGGGCATCTATGCAGGAAAATAATAACCGTTGTGTATAAAATTGCAGCGTTTTCAAGATGAAGTGGTGGTAATATGGAACCCCTTAATATCTTGGCGCTATGTGATAATGAGTTAACAGTATCTGCTTCAATCTGTAGCTGGGGAGCGCTAAAGTGCAGGGTATGTAGGTGAGTAGGTGATTGGTTCAATTATCACCGTGTGTTCATGTAGATTTTTGTTTTGTTTTGTTGATCGATTCTTTAAACTTTGAAAGGGTAAGTTCAAACTGTTATTTTTGTACAGTTATCAAAAAATTGGTAGGTTTCCGCACTATACTTCGGTTAAATGGATGTATCCTGGTAGCGATGTTCATCCATGGCTGGTTTTATGTCTCCCAGTTTTTGTTTAGGGACATGCCAAATCTAAGATGGTGATATTTGATATATGGAACCCCATAAGTGCTGGTAAATAGGAACCGGGTTCTGATGCAACCTATTCGCGATGCCATATTTTCAGAAGTGCGAAGTGGTGAACTGTGGGCACAGTGCCTGGTTTGTTCATTCATGGATGTGCTGGGGCGGACAGTGCCTATGTTAGTGATTTTTGCCAGTAAAATACCCACGTTTTATTTTGTACTTCTTTTCTCTTAATAAAATTAATTTTTGACTCAACTATTGTTCTATTTCATTTTCCTAGTAAAAAAAAATCAAAATCTAGTTCAAAAGAACAAATTAATACATTTAAAAAACGCTGCAAATCCCTGCACAACGGTTTATTATTTTGTATAGAATACCCTCCTGTTACAGATCACAGCTCTATGTATAGATAACCCTTCTATTTAATATGATATGTACTATTCTATTATATACATATTATGTAGATCGCAGACCCTCCGTAGGTTAGTACCTAACCCCGTACTCGTTACTAGGTACCTACTTAAATCACGAGTTAAATGTTGCTAAAATAATTCTGCCGATGACAAACAGTACTTAACAAAAAGAAATGCACATAATGAAGTTCTGAAAAGAAATTGTTGATGAGGAGTGAAATAGATAACCCGTTTATATAATATAATATGTACTATTCTATACATATTATGTAGATCGCAGACCCTCCGTAGGTTAGTACCTAACCCCGTACTCGTTACTAGGTACCTACCTAAATCACGAGTTAAATGTTGCTAAAATAATTCTGCCGATGACAAACAGTACCTAACAAAATGAAACACACATAATGAAGTTCTGAAAAGAAATTGTTGATGAGGAGTGAAAAAAGTTGCAAAAGTACCTACCAACAAACTCCAGCCCCTTCTACGTAGATGGTATAATGAACCGTTGTGTAATAATTTACCGTTGAGTAATGATTTACCGTAGTAATAATTTACCCATCAATAATACTTCAACGTTTGTTCAAGTTTCACTACCTACCAACAAACTCCAAAAGAGCCATCATTTTTCAAATGAAATAATATCACAGAACAACCAACTCGACTTCATACTCCGCCAATATAATCAGGTGATCCCTACCAATGATTGGCCGTATTCACAAATTCCTATTGTGGGCGCGTCTCTGGTTACGAGATTTGGTTTGAATTGTATACAATTTCATTCACACTGGAGTCGAAAATGCCTGTCGGTGCAAACTTCGGGGCTTTACTGTGAACGAACGGCTGGACGTACGACGCTCCGGATGGTCTTAAAAAACTCGCAAGTTCAAGAACTATCTAAAACCGTAAAAATATTTACGTAAAAAAATTGTATAGGCGTTTTGAAAATTTCAACCCCTATTTTGAACCCCTTAGAGATGACTCACAGTAACGTCGAGCTTCGAGGACCAACTAGACGCCGAACGGAACCTATAACCCGAATTTCATCAATTTTTTTTCATGGTAACTAAGAAAAGTGGCCCGTACGGCGTACGGCGTACGGCGTACGGCGGACAGACAGAAATATTTTTATTGCAGTTTTGGATTCTACATACCTTGAAACGTAAACCATCAAATTTTGAGGGGGGGTAAGAATTTTTTTTTTCATGCTCGATTCCAATGGTTCATTATTGAAAATAATAAACCAAAAACTAAGGGGTTCCACAGTGAGTACCTCCACTTCAAGTCAGAGGCACCACTTTCAGTTTTTTCATAAAATTAAATGTTACTCATTTGGTGGGTGGAACGCAAATTTTAAATTGGTAGTGTATGACTAATAAAATTCATGAAGCAAGTGTTTACCATAGAGGTCAATAGAAATGTTTGAAATTCCTAGCACTGGTAAATCAGAGACAAATTGGGGTTCTATATTTCCTTCCTCTACACAGGAGTGAATAGAAATTGAGCCTCGAAAATGAAAATTGTTCAGAATCTCTACACTGGTTGCATAGATGCATAAACACCATACATACTATTTTTGGCTAAAATATATATAATATATATATATAATATATATATATATATAATATGGTACCAGATTGGCTGAACCCCATAAACTATGGCTGTGTGCGATGTCCAGTGCTTGCTTGAAAACTCCGGTAGGGGTTCCTCTCATGCCTTAAATGTTAGTTACACGTTATTTGCACAATCGGTACTGAGTAAAGTAGCTAATATAACATACGATAGTTCCTCTTAGTCTTGTCTCTTGAATCTGTATGTTAGGAATTCTTGAAAAACGTGTTAGAATGTAGTAGGAGTTGAAAAACACGGTTAGTCGCATCGGAATGAGTCAATGACGAAAGCTCATCGATCACGGCTTATTTTCGAATTAGCGCATTTTGCCTTATTGGCACAGCCTGTGGTTAGAGGGCTCTGGCAGCAACCGACTAGTTGCCATCGCTCGGGAGTAGTTGTCTTTATCAGATCAGCACCAGACCAGAAAAGAAACCCCACCCGACAAATTAATAAGGCGGTCTCTACCGAGGAAAACGATTTCCAACAAAACCCTCCCATCCAAAGATAAGGAACACCGATCATACAGAAGAGATGCTCGCAAGGTAGTCATCACTGCCGCATGATTCGAAAAGGTATCGTGCGAAAGGAGGGGTATTACTGATGGGGGAGGGGGGAGTGGTCAAAAGTTGGGAAATAATGAGGGGCGGTATCTTTGGTAAAGGGGTATAATATGGAAAACAGTGGGTGGGGAGTTGTCGAAATTGACCCAGTTAGTTAAGGTAATAGCGACTCCATCCCTTCTTCATGTTCCTGGATCATAATTACGGCTGCATTGTTGGTTCGCGTGAGGGGCATTCGAGGGTGGAAGGGGTAATTTTGTGCTCACGAGGGAGCCCAAGTTTCCACGGTGAAGGCACATGAAGATTTGGCTGTCGTGCAGTACGGTCGGCCATTTTATTGCCTTTCACCATCTCATGAACAAGATTTTGCGAAAGGTCAAGGAACGAAACATTTCATTATTTTAATCGCCTGTAATGGTAATGTAATGAATTTGTCCTGTCGACCCTTCCAAATGAAGTTGAGCTTTTGAACCACGGGATTCAATGTGATTGCTTAGCTCTGATAGTGTTACCCTTAAAACTATTGCTACCTAATTTATAATAAACTCTTTAAGTTTAAATAATTGTTTAGCTATTCTACAACACCTATCTACTTGAACGTGTACTCTCATACAGTGTGAGTACACATACGCTCACTCTCATCCGAGGGGAACATGTATACCTACTCATATTGAGGACGTTCTGATTTAGAAAGAAATTCAATGGCTAAACAGTGGCGTTTTTATTTATTTGTTTATTTTATTTTGATTTATTATTTTCAGTAATGAATCTTTGGAATCGGACATGAAAAAAATTGTTTAACGCCCCCTAAAATTTGATGGTTTCCGTTCCAAGGAATCCGAAAATGGAATTTAAAAAAATTCTGTCCGTCGGCCAAATAGGTAGTTAGGTAGTAGGTAGGTGGTACCTACCTACCTATACTACGATTCTGGGTGGACGACATTATTTATGGGCTTATAGGAAATTTCGCGGTGATTCCGATATACCCGTGTTGCTATACCTAAGTTAGCTCCTTGAAAAAACCTCGAAAAACCACGTTTTTCAACACATTTTCCTACTTTTGGTTTATTATTTTCAATAATGAACCATTGGAATCGAGCATGAAAAAAAAATTCTTACCCCTCCTCAAAATTTGATGGTTTACGTTTCAAGGTATTTTCAACTAATATGAATTCGAAACCTTTTTTTTTTCAGCGTAAAAGTTGTATACAAAATTGATTTTTGCGTCGATTAGTTACCAGGGAAAGCAAACTACATCGTAAAATAAGGAAGTTATCGAATTTCAAATTTTTCCATTATGGAAAATTCCGCGTGTTGTCATATTACAATTCAAACTTGATATTCAATCGAGTACCTTAAAGAAGGAAACTTTTAGATCATCAAATTTTGCGTTGCTTAACCGCCAAATTTTTCAAAATACTAAAAAAAATAGGGAGTTACTGGTTCAGAATTTTGGTCTGGCACCTTTTTTCCATTTTCACACTACACAGATTCCTCTCAACGGACCGCAACCTCTCGCTAACTCGCTTATACAGGGTGTCCCAGTTTTTTCTGGAGAAACTCGAAATCGATTCTACTCTTCATTTGGAACAAAAAATGCTCAGTAGAAATTTTTCGAAAAGTTCTTCGTTTTAATGATATCCGACAATTTGTGTTTTTTTAACTTTTCATTACCTTACCATATAGAAACGCTAATAAATTCGAAAATATTGAGACTACAACAAATCCAATTATACCATTTGAAAGAACGTTAAATTTCCTGTAAGATTCTTCTGTTTTTAATGGTCAGAATTACTTGAAATGTTGGCCAATATCTGTTGGAACATTTGAAAATTCCAAAATTTAAAATTGTGAAAAAGATTGCACGTTCTACTGAGGTTACAAAAAAATACCTACAACTTGTCAAATATCACAAAAACTTCTTCATATATAATAAATAGGTTTTACACTGATATACTTAGATTTAAAAATAACGTTGTACTAGAGATAAAAAATGATAATTTAACGTTAGAAAACATGAGCAGAGGTGAATTTGGGACGCTTCCTTGACTGGTTGAATAAAAATAATGCTGGAATATGAAGGATGGAAGTTTTATTATACGAGGTCTAATTAATTCCCCTCCCCCCCAGATTCACCTTTGCTCATGTATTCAAACTTTCAATTATAATTTTTTAACTCTACTACAACTTTATTTTTAAATCTAATTATATCAATGTAAAGCCTATAAGATGAAGAAGTTTTTGTGAAATTTGACAAGTTGTAGGTATTTTTTGTAAACTCTGTAGAACGTACAATCTTTTTCACAATATAAAATTTTGAAATTTTCAAATGTTCCAACTGATATTGACCAACATTTTAAGTTACTCAGACTATTGAAAACAGAAGAATCTTACAGAAAATTTAACGTTCTTTCAAACGGTGTAGTTGGATTTGTTGTGGTCTCAATATTTTCGAATTTATTAGCGTTTTTATGTGGTAAGGTAAATGAAAAGTTGGAAAAACACAAATTGTCGGATATCTTTAAAACGGAGAACTTTTCGAAAAATTTCTACTGAGCATTTTTTGATCCAAATGAAGAGTAGAATCAATTCCGCGAGTTTCTCAAGAAGGAATTGGGACACCCTGTATATAGGTATGTGTTGTGTTACTAAAATTGTTCACAGAAAAATCAATGTCATCGTTCGCTGGTTTCCGCGTATGGTTAGTATTCGCAATTTTCCCGTCAAATATCTCAAGAAATCAAAATCTCTCAAAAAATACTTGAAATAGATTTTTTCGAAGGTTCCTTCTCCCCAGGTTTATTTGTCTCTATGTAGTTCCGACGTAGGCAAAGTGCCCTCTCAAGTCAGTTATTCATTTGAGAGTTTTGTGTTGTTAGATACCTACGTGTTGTGTACCTATTGATTGAATTATAGCAGAGTTGTTCTTGGATATACTCGTATATTTTTTGTTTATTTTGTCCATTACATTTCATTCTGTTCTATAGGTACTTGTAGGTACTCTATACTTCGAAACCAACACGAAAGGAGTACATCATGAATGGATTAAGTTATGGAATGAAGCGGATAAACTATTATTTCCTATAGCTTGTTCAGAAAGTGAAAGAATCTATGTGAATTATCCTATGTAGGTACATAGATCTTACGTACATATAGACGTCATATGTATATCTATACATATAAAACATAATATAATAAATATATAGGTATAGGTGATGAAACGATTGACTCGATCAGCTTTTGTCCTTCTGTTTATCTGTTCCGCGATAACGACATCAAATTTGGATCGTATATAATTTCTTTATAAATATAATCGTATATATATTTTCGTACTTATATTTTCGTATATAACCCTTATAATTTCCTGTATAATTTTTGACCAGTAGGTATAATTTGTTCTGTTTTTAAATAAAACTTGTTGGAAATCATAATTTTTAAACTTTTGTCATTGAACCCACCAGTATGTGTGTGCAAGTAAAATCCCGGGGGTCCCCAAATCAGGCTCGCCTGCGCCCCATCACAATCGTAGTTACGCCTAAATATGTCGATGGTTTCAATTATATATATAGAGAACGGAGATACAATTGGCTGACTCCTCCACCCATCCCTTACTATCCCTCAGTAATTTTGATCAAACGAATTTGATAACGATTCAAGTTGAACGAAAATCAATAAAGGAGCTGAATAACGGTTTCCCTGGTCAGTGCCCTTCTGAATCATTGGTCACTGAATCATTGACGAGGGCCGGCTTAGAACCGTTCTCATCAAACATCGAAGTCAATCGTGAAGAATCCATCAGAAATTCCGAAGTTTTAAAAATTTCAACCCACGTAAAAAAAAAGAGAGGCCAAGGCGCCGCATCAATAACATAGTAAGAAAGGGGAAATCGCCGGTCATGCTTCTAAGGGATACTAGACAATTATTAGGGATTACAACTGGCTCATATTAAGTCTTCAGATACTGAATGGTGAATAAATTATTATGCGATATGATGATTACGCAGTAAGATCGTAATTACGTCTGTTTATTGTTCAGAATCGTGTAAGTTCACAATTCATTTCTGGTTCAAACAATTAGAACACGATAGAAATTTTGTGAATCTCAAAGAAATGAGTGGGCTTGACCTTCATTTCAGAAGGTGAAGCAATTATTACAATATCAGGTGTCAAAAGATGTAGTGTGTAGTACTGCATGACTGTGGTCTCATGAAGCTACAAGCTCAACTTGGAGAATCGTCCTGCTGATAGTACTGAACGACTAATGGGTCCATCATAAAAGATCAACGATATTGTTGGCTCAGCCATAATATATAACGGATGGAATGTGTGTAACGGATCCATGGATAAAGTATTCAACATAAACATACCGAGACCAAAGACCAGAGATGTCTGGTTAATTTCTTATCTGTGGCTCCTTGTCCTGCCGGACAACGTTCTGTTTTTTTTCTTCTCAACAATGCGTTACTCCTTTTTTCGAGTTTGTAGTTGCTCATAGAAGATACTTTGGGGAGGTCGGCCATGTTGTCGGCGGAAACGCATTAGCCAAAGTGGTTCCGGCGGAAGCGGCTCCCCGCGACCTGCAGCACCACCATAGCTTTCCCAGTCAACTTCTCAGAACGCTTTTGTATCGCCTGTTTAGGTATTTACTATCTAACTACCTTACAAAACTACGTACAACCATTACGTAACCTCGTCATGGTTACTGGAATCTAAAAAGTCCCTGTCAACAGTATATTTATGAGCAAAGAATTTGGCAATGCGGTATTCCAGGTTAGTGTTGTTCATCTAAACTTTTCACTGAAAATAGAGAAAAGGTGCAAATATAGTCCAAATAATTCGTTTGACTTTAATGTAGGTACTACTTCGTTTTCACTTTAATGTTCGTTTGACTTTGATGTAGGTACCTACCTACTAAGTACTTCATTTTCAACCATGCATGTTTGACTTTCATTTACGTTTGACTTTAATGTAGGGTTGGCTTTACTTATGAAAGTTTGACTTGCACTTAATTTTTTAAGTTTGTACTTTACTTATGCAGGTTTGTTCTTTATTTGTACTTTACTTATGTACGATTGACTTTAATGCAGTACTACTTCAATTCAATTCAATTTTTTATTCAGCAAATAATACTTTATACAACAAATATAATGATTTCTAAAGAGTCTATATACATAATACAAGTTCTAAACTTATGTTGGTTTATGAGCCTAAGGTCAATGACCCGTCCAGGCTCGTCTCTTCCACTGCTATTTATTACTGCGTATGTATGTACCAGCAGTTTCATTGACAAAACCCACCGTAATTGTTTGGAGAATGAGTTACATTGATCGAGAACCAACAGTATTTACAGGCTATTCCTAAGTAATAAATTTCATAAATCATTAAAATTCATTTTCAACAAATTCAGGACTTTTGTACATAATGCACATTTACTACAATGCATATAAACCAAACCATACAAGGCAAATTCACGAGATGTTAAGGCCAAAATTTCTGCTCTATGAATAGGGAAAATGGCACCTCGGCAAATGTGGTCAAAATACCAACCTCCTACGAAAAACGCTACAAAATCCTTGTCAATGGGTTTCTTATTCTATTGGACATACCTACAGAAATGTTGGCTGCTTATTTATTGTTTCTTTCATGTGCACTAATTTAAAAAGCTATTTTTTATGGTTTCCACCAAGTTTGGCCCCTAAAAACACGAATTAGGCTCCTATTTTTGAGAAATTATCTTTGATAATTGATAGTGCTATTTAATTTTCGATTCACCAGCTAATACTACTTCTAGTGTTATTACAAGAATTTATGGTGATTTCAGGCTACACAAATTTTTCACCCATAACACCCTTGGGTATATTTCGATCGGGCTGCAAAGTTTCGGGACACAACTAGGGCCCAAACGGAGCCTGTGTGCGAAAGAACGAATTTTTTAGACCGAAAATAAAGTAGATATGGATACGGCGTACGTCGGACGGACATTGCATTTTTTGAATCTACGCAACTTGAAACGGGAAAGAATTTTTTTTTTTTTTTTTTTGCTGAGCGAATACGTTAGGTGTACTATTTACAGAATAATAAACCAAAAGAGGGGCCGGGACCACAGAAATCGAGAATATATAGTGTATAAGTGTAAAATGTATTATTAATTAGGTATTGGAAACTACGTTTTAGACCCTGTTTCATTTTCTAACATCAAGAATATATAACATGCATAGCAATAAATATGTATGTACATTCAATTTTCCACTTCTTTAGATAAATAAGAAGTGATTGTTTTCTGTTGAGCATCATGTCTCACTGTTGTTTGGAGGTCCCGGTATGGAAGGGAGGCCAAGCGAATTTGGTTGCGAAATTCAACCGCTCTATACAGATCAGGGTCTTCATCAATGGCTAGGTTGATGGCTTCTTCTAAATTTGTGAGCAAGTTGTTAACCATCTATACATGACATTCCCTCCCAATGGCAACGTTACAGCTGCTTCTATCGCTTCTGTTATTACTATAACCATGTATTCGTAAGCCCGTTTTGAGGCATTTCTCGTGGGGATTTCTCGTGTCTCTGAGGCTCTACAATTCGGTAAAATCCACCCCCACAAAAAAGCGGAGGGAGGGGGGTTGGCAACTTATCGTGGCCAAAAATTCAGATGCAACTTTTCTGCTCCTCACGGCAGTATACCTACATGGTCTCCACAATAACCTCATTTTGGTCGTGAATCGCTTCCTCAAAATGAACCGAAACTTCATGCTTTGGCCAACCGGAGGGATAATGAAACTTGATACATCGAGTTTTACAGGTCACGCCCACAAATCGGCCCACTTATTTAGCAAATCGCTATTATATCTCCGGCAAAAGGTAAACTCGAGCGGATTCTTCGAGCCCCCCCCCCCCCCCCCCCACGCTACGAATTTAATAGAGTTAATAATCCAAAATAACCCGTATCATCGGACCAAATCCCTCTCACGGCGATTCCGAAAGCAATTTTTGAATAAAACGGCTGGCGAGTTTATTAGCCTCGGACGGCCGATACCATCGTTTTATTTGCTTCTCAAACGGCTCCGCCGCCATCCTGCCTTCAACCCTAATTGGAGGAGAATTTGAATAATGGGGCACCGATTATCGGGAAGGGCCCCGAGGACTCATTACGCCTTTTGGCACGAAAACGAACACGAAAAAAATAAAAAGACGTCAAAGAAAGAAGGGAGAAAAAAAAGAGGAAAAACAGCGAAAATGGAAGTTAATAATCCCGAAAATAGTCAGACGTAATGGAAAGTGGGGTTGTGTCGTACAAAAACGCCATTTTTCCTGTTCAACGTTTTAACCTTTTTTGGAGGTTTAGTGGTTGTGGTGGGGGGGGGGGGGGGAGTTTTTCATGGGGTGTTGGGAAATGGTTTTAATTGTGAAATGGGGGAGGGGGGATGGGCGTGGTCTGCCCAATGGGAGAACCGCTCGTGTCTGATCGCTCGTGTAAACGAGTCCCGATCACGCTACGGCCGCGAGAGTGATGGAAACATTTACCTCTGGGTACCTGGCCCAAGAGAGGGCAAGGAATTTGGAGTAGGTACATAATCAAAGCACACTGAAGCGTCACTATAATGGATCTATGGTCCATAATGGACCATAATGGTCTATAATGGATTTTTACACGTCATAGAATCCTATTTTGTCGGTAACGACCGACTAAAAAATAATTAGAAACGGTAATTGTAGACATCTCAATTTTTGAGAGTACAGCATTTTTAGTTTTTCTGAAACATGATTGTAAGTTCTGGCATAAAATAAAACCTCAAAGCAAGGAAATTTTATTTTGTTCTTGTGTTAGTATTATGTTCCTTACAACAAGGCTCTACATACTGTAAAACGTATACAAAACGTTCTACTGCACAGACGGTATACCTATTAGGGATTGCAACCCCGGTATTGGAAGAGTTCTCTAATAAATTAAAAATTTCGCTCTAAAGTCTGGAATTTTCCGTCTGTATTTGTCGATTTGCTCATATATGACGTAATATAATATTACGTCACTTAGTCAGTAGGTACGTGCTTGGAGCGTACGGACTCCGCCACGTGAACTGTTGGAAAAATGCAATAAGTTCAGACATACCGTGAATGCCAATGTCCATGTGAATCACAGTCTTGAAGGTGTAGTAGGTGCCGTCTATAATTATAGTACTAGAACCATATTGCAGAGATGAGCAAAAATTAGTGACATAATAGTTTAGTTAGAATGTAGTGATGCAAGGGCAACGACTTATCTACTAAATAATTGCGTTGTTCAACTGAATCTTTCGAGTATTGAAGTTTTAGTAGACAAAAAATAACAACTAAAAATTAATTGATGCCACTGTTAACTAGTGGAAGTCGAATAACAACTAACATAGATAACGGCATATTTTCATAAGTAGATAGGTAGGTATAACGAATTGGGATGTTCACGACCGCAGTCAAAATAAATCAGTTTACCTTCTCAGGCCATATAATATTCGATTAATTTTTATTGCTCGTTAATTTCAATACCTTTGGTGTTCAAAATACTACTGGTATAGCAGGCGCAACTGCCTTCTCGATTTCACGCGAAATTCTTCAAATTCGCGTGTGACACATAAACGTGTAATCTGTCGCGACCCATTTTCCTCTGAATTTGCAGGCTGCATCAGTAACAGGAGGCCGAACGACAACTGCCGGATGTTGGGGGTTGGGCTGAGGGAAACAGCAGGCAGCGAGAGGCTTAACGTACCAACAACAATGAGCTCTACTCATGGAACCCTCCACCAGCGCCACCACAATATCACCTCCTACCTAACTGCTTATGTACCTACATATTATTACCAGCTGACATTTTAGCAACTTTCCATTTCTGTATAAGAAGATGGCGAGAAAGCAAGCATTTGTAGATATTGTGTTAGATATATTTGGGGGATTTTAAACTGGGTAGTGGATATTTTCTAGGATAGATCGGCAGAGAGGATTTCTTCAATTAACAGTCTGGGCCATTGGGGAAATTCAGAAGCGACGTTCTCCGTATTAACAAGGTTTGAACGATAATCTAAATATATAGAACATTTTGAGACTATTGGACCAGATTAAAGAAAGATGGTTTGTTTGGACCATCGGGTTGTGGGTTATGGCGGTTCGACGCTTTTCACGTTTGTGCATTAGCAGTCTCTACTAGTTATCCGAATGCAACGAAATTCATGTGGAACCCACTAGGACCTACCCCCGAACTACCACCAAAGTTTGAGCCAATTTGGACCATTGGGTCGTGAGTTATGGTGGTTCGCAGAAATGCGTGTGCACGCACACACTCAACTACCAAAAGGAGCTGAAATTTAGTTTTTTTCAATTGATTCGCGTCCAGCGAGTCAAAAATCGGGAAATTCGCTCCCCCCCCCCCCCCCAGAACAATGAAAAGTTTCTAAAATGTGTAAAAACTAAACCAAAAGACCTCGGCCACTCTTGAGGAGCCGAAATACAGGGATCATGTCAGCATGCTTTTTCTTATTCAGGTATAATATCCCTTGCGTTAGGCAAGTTCATATTTCTTACTGCGGCTAACTTGCTGTTGGAATAAAGAGTTGACATTATTGGGACCCATCTGTACAATAATATTGTCCAGACAGGGAGAACGATTTTTATTGGGATTTTGGAAATTTGTCAAGTCTACATTATTATTTGATCTTGTGCTGGCTTTCTCTATTATTTGAAATTAGATTTTTAATACGTAAGTATTTTACATACATTGGACCCATCTTTACTACGTCTTGTGCTGATGTGAAAGCGGTTGTTGTTCAGGCTGACCACTACCGCTCCAGCTGCGTTAGTTGAGCTGCGTGCGTCATTTTACTTTCTTTGATTGTTCCTGATTTTTCAAAAGCGTAATACATGCTTATGATGAATGAATGTCCTTAGTGATTTCGGAATTTTGAAACTAAATTGCATAGGGGTTGTGAATAGTAGGAATAAGTTGTAGCAATTTTTTGAAAAATAAAATTGGCTTACGAAATACGGATACAATAGGCAGGTAGATATACAAAGTAAATTATAAAATTAAATTATGTAGGTAATAAACAAATAAAATATTCTTAAAAATAAAAATAGTGGTAAATTAAATTGTTCGAACCATACGCCAGGTAACGGGTCGTATGAAACGTAGGTAAGTGTTCTCACAAGAATGAAAATAAAATCAATCAGTACGTATTAGTTCCGCCATTTATCGGGTGAGTATGAAACGGAAATATCTAGCAATTTAAAAGAGATAATTATTTTAGTCTTTCGTCCGCCAAGGCACGGGTCGTATGAAACGGATGTTTGAAAATCATTAAAAGAAATAGTTTCTCTTTCACCAGTTACGGGTGGTAACCATGTCCATGGAAAATCACCCGTAACCTGATAGGAACCTGATGAGTAACCGTGCCAGTCTCACGGTGACTCAAAACGACGATTTTGTGGTCTGAACAAGACACGCTGAGGGTCGAGGGAAGATCGGCCACAGGACACTTCAACGACCACCGGAACTAAATCCTTGATTAATCAGTTTTGACGGTGGGCGTGCAAAAGTGAGGGGGCTATTGGTGTTAGTTATGATAAGCAGTTGTGTTGGTCCCTCGACAGTTTTAAAGGTCCTTCGGGAGACCATCGCCTCCCCGATGATCGTCTCTGGAGGGAGTAAATCATTCGAGGCGTTTCGGTGATAGGAGGGGGGGGGGGTCTGAATTTGCTATCGTGTTACTGCTGAAGTCATCTGTGTTAATAAGAAACGTCACCGTATACGAAGTTACTTCTTAGTTGAGTGCCAATCTCTCTGTCAACCTTCATGTGAAGAGTAAAAAGAAGAACAACACAAACATCAAGGAGGAATCTGCAAAAAAAGTTTGTTTTTTTTCTTACAACATCAATATCCTATCATTCTCTTCCGCTTGTTAGGTGCTTTCCTCAGCTACCCATTAAAACCCCATGAGATGGGATGGTCATGCGCGAAGCCGTAAAACCAGCTTAGCAATACCTGGTGGTTATTTATAATTATTGTGCGGCAGGGATTCGATTTGCCTACTTCACCTTTTTATTCAATTCCACTCAAACCGGACTTCTAATATTCCCTTGCGACCTGCGATAGTTATGAAGTGTGCCAGGATTCTATATAATAAGCACTCTCTTTTGAGCACCAGATGTAAAGAATAAATTAATTACCGACTATAATGCCAGTAAAGCATATACCTAATCATTTTAATTCGTTAATAAGTCATACATTAACGCAGTACCTATAGGTATATGTCCATGGGGAACACGTGTTGAACCCATTTCACACAAAAATTGGCAAATTTGTGTCCGTATATAACTAGGAAGGTAACTCCTGTACAAGTTTACGGCTTTAGCAGTTATGAGTTCACTCATTCGGCCATCGAAAATTTCTACAGAAACTCATGTCCCACTCATGCTGCTAGGCGTTGGAAAGCGGATAGGCGCGACGGGAGTACAAGGGTAGGGTAATTTTTCGAAGTAGTCATTCCACCCCACCGGCCATCTTAGACTGCCGCGTAATCGACCAATGAGTTTATAGATACTCGTGCCCCCCCCCCCCCCCCTCCAACCTATTTTCTTCTTCTTATTCGTTCCTTCAAATTAAGAATATTTCGAAAATATTAACTTTTCAGGGCTCGCCCGCGGGATATCTGAATATGATCGGCCTTCCCATCGCCCCAGGCCACTAACAATCACTGGGTTTCGAATGCCATAGTTATGAAACTCTTCTACACATCTCTATAATTTTTACCCCTCCTCGCCCCACCTCTTCGCCCTTCCTTCTTTTTTTTCTCTGTTTCTTTTCAAAAGCAATTCTCCAGATAACATGAATATTAATTTCGATGCTCCACAGTCCCGACTCATCGATTAGACCTACGATTTTCTTTTTGCCGGTATCACCATTAAACAACCCGTTTCTGCCCCCAGTCGTCGTACCTACCTCTGTTTTGTAAATTCTTTCCGTATACTTACATCCATTATAAAGCAATGTCCTGTCAGGTCGCGCCCAGATGTTTGTAAGTGGTCAATTGGATATATAGAAAGTGCGCAGCTTATTGGAGGTTGGTTAGATTTAAGATGGCACATCACCTCGACATTTCAGTTGCTGTTAGTTTTATTAAACTTCTGAATAGGATGTTGGTGTTCATACGATGAACACTTATTTTACTTAACTCGATACGGATAAATTCCTAACATGGAATACCTACGTACGTACCAAGGAGGCAAAATCAGGAAAACCAGACCACCATAAGAAACAAAATTATGAAAAAATGATGCCCAAATTTTAGGACAAGCTTGGGCATTATGTAGTTACACAGGGAACTTTGGGCCTTATCGTAAATCTGTAGTGCTCCAATTAATCAATGCTACTTTGAAAGCTACAATCCTGGTTTTGCGACCTATGATGAATTAATGTAATGCTGAGCTTCGAGGACCTAAAACCCTAATGCAGGTACTTACAAAAATGTTTAACCAACAAATGTTGGGAATTTCCTCCTCGCTTGGTGCATTATTGAGAATAATAACCTTATAGAGTTGATGTAAGACTTTATGACCAACTACGTAAGCTTCCTAGACTTTTATAAATACCTTTTCCGTGATTAATATCCCTAAAAATGTGACAAGGAGGGAGGATTTATTATTTTGGCTTTTCCGAATCAGCCCCACTGCGCGACGCGTTGAGAGCATGGGATGTCTAAAATATACCTATGAACAAAAACTAAAAATACATGTTACGTCTGTTTTTAGGGAGGTCCTATAGGTATATCTAATTTTCTTTTATATAGGTCCTCCTCATTCTACTTCATTGGCGCCTATTCATTTTCAACTCATCACTCGAAATTTTTGTTTTCAGGCCGCTCAAATTAATGACTTTATCGACGAATTTCCAAGTAGCCGATCAGACCATCAGGCTTCCAAACTTCTATGACATGCGATCCGACAACGTACGATCAACAATTCATCGTGCGTGAAGGGAAATGATCTCATTTCGAACTGTGGTCACGCCACCATTGGTCAACTCTGATGAAAATGAGGGGCTGAAAAAAACCCGAATATTATTAATTAATGAGAATACGAACCATTTTCGAAAAAAAGCCAACGGTGTGGGAGGTGGTCTTCTCGAATTATCCTCCATTAGATGCTCGCATGTTCATCACCAGACTTCCGTGTGCGTTCACAAATCCGAAAATTGGAGGTTAGATCCCTGACTATAGCGCAGTTTAGTTCTATATTATGTAGTTACACATGGAACTTGGTATTACAGGTTATTTCGCTAGTAAAAACCCCCAGCGATGAAGAAAGCTCAATCATTCATTTTACTTTCCGAGTAAAACATTCCGTGACTTGTACGACTTCAAAGAGTGTGACATTAATATCTTGGAAAGTATAAATTACTATTTCTTAGCCTTTTCATTTTGGAATACGCCCATAAATATGTAGGTATGCAGAACTTCGTAAGACGTCAAACGTATCCAAATTGCAGCTGGGAATCAGGCTTCTGTCCAAATATTTTGATCGATAATGCGTGTGAGGAAGATAGAAGCTTACGAGGAATATGTCATCAGGAAATGAATCCAGATATTAGGTATAATACAATCACCGATATTCAAGTGGTCAGGTGGCAGCATTATTGGCATCAGTGTCGAGGGCGACCATTGGGATCGTAGGAAAGAGTGGAGTATGACCTAGAGTGACCATAATATTCGCGGTGAAAATTGATTTTCAAATAGGTATCTTTCTATCCTTACCTGTAGCACTTATCAATGGAATGAAATAGTCGATATGTCAAGATGAGTGTTATGATCTGTGATGACCATTCATTGCATGAAACGGGATGTTAGAGTTCATAATAACAGCTACAGCACTTACAGTCAAGGTAGCTAGAAATGCTCGATTTCATCAGAGAACGCACTAGATTGCCTATGGCATTTTGAAAACATTAAACCCTCCACCAATAATAGACTGAAAGTTGGAACGATTCCGTTGTCTACGTCAAGTTTTACGATATATGCGTTTTTCACGACTGCAGTTCAAAGGTACCTCTGCCTCAAACCAAAACCTCGAAAGCCGTCATTATTGACAAATTAAAACCACACGTCGCTCAACTTGTGGGGTAAGGGATGGAGCGCTCGTAAAAATCCAAAAACTAGCTCGGGAATGGAGCGCGGCCCCGGCAAAAAGACCAATTTCGAGTTATGGGGAGTTGCCAAGTATCATTAGCCGTCGGTGGCCAGCTACTGCGGAAACATCTTGGAACTGAAAAAAGGATAGGTTACTCAAGACAATCTCAATTTCATCCTATATATGTTTATTGCCGCCGTTAAGATAGAAGAAACCTCATTTCCAATCTCGCATTACATGTAATTAAAAATATTAAACGTACGCTATTATTTCTCCTGTTTTATGGGCACAAATCATGAAGTTGATTCAAGGTGGGAATGTGGCTTGTTTGAGGTATACTAGATGTGATTTCCTGGACACATTGGAACACCCTGTAACACTGAAAATGATCTATGTACCTACTCCTAGTATAATAGTAACCAACCCAATCACTGTTCTGGGGTTCACAATATCTGCTACACTGTACACCTCCCAAGTGAATGAATAAATATAGCAATGAACAGATAAGTTAGGAGGTTCCTGAGGTTCGGTTAGTGAAAAACGATTTTCTTTACGCCAACGTTTCGTTGAATTTATTCAACATCTTCAAGGCTTAGAGGTTATGATGGTGATGAACTGATGATGATTATGATTATGATGAACGTTGATGGTGATGATGAAATCTAAGCAATTTGCTGATGACAATAATTTCCTGTTTCAATGTATTCGCATGTTTCAGAGCGCAATATTATTGTCAGCAAATTGCTTATATTTCATCATCGCCATCAACTTCTGTTCATCATAATCATAATCATCATCATAATCTCTAAGCCCTGAAGATATTGAATAAATTCAACGAAACGTTGGCGTAAAGAAAATCTTTTTCGCCTCACGAACCTCCTAACTTACTTATTTATTCCACCGTTCAAGAACCTCATCATAGTGCAATGAACAGAGCCATTTACAATCATACTTATTTGATTCGTCATGGTTCTCATTCTCAACCAAAGAGGTTATAGAAAAATGGAATCCCCAAAAACAACACTGCTGTAAACGTTTACCCGACAACAAAACCTCTTCAGCGCAAAAAGGATTTATATACCCATTTTGCCTGCCGAAATAGCAAGTTGGATGTGCATATAGAAACCTGTTCCTTCCCCCTGCCGGGGCAAAAAGCTGCCCGCCAAGCAGCGTTCAAGGAAAATTAAGGTTTTTTGGGAAGGAACAAGTTTCTATACACATATCCAACAGAGGGGGTAGGAGCAGGTTTAGAATATGCATCCAACTTGCTACTTCGGCGGGCAAAATGGATCAATCCTTTTTGCGGCTGAGGAGTTTTTTTGGCGGATAAATGTTCACAACAGGGTTGTGGGAGGGGGAGGGGAATATCTCATATTTTTGCATTGATGAAGTAAACATTTTTTCCCAGTGGGTACCCAAAACTTTTTTCAGTAAGTACCTACTTACTCAGTAACTACCTACTAAGTACCTACTTATTGTTAGTACCTACTCAATATCTTCTACCTACGCAGTAATACCTACTTAGTATCTACTCAGTACTACCTACTCAACACTACCTATTTAATACCTACTTTCACCAGGCCCTCCTTAGTTTTTTAGCGGGTAAATGTTTACAACAGGGTTTTTGTTGTGGAGGGGGGGGGGGGGGGGGGGTGTTACATCTTTTTGCATTGATGATGAAGTAAACTACCAGTACTACCTAAACATTTTTTCTCAGTACCAACCTACTTATACCGAATAATGTCAAATGGGAGAAGAAGAAGAAGAAGAAATAGGTAGTAGTAGAACACGTGAAAAATAGAGATTTTCAAACTTCCATAACCCCGGCGCCTGACGGTACCGATGGTTGAAATTTGGTACACATCCTCAGGGGCCCCTCAGAAATGGGTGTACGAAAAATCAATACCGGAGACGCCCTCAGAGGATCGAGTTACGGGGGGGGGGGGGGGACACCTACTTGTGTCGTCGTGTAGGTAAACAGTGTCTTATTGTTCGCTGTAGGTACGAGTAGATATGGAGGTTTTCGGTTTTCTTGGCGGGCTTTTTGAAAGAACAAAAGGCACAACATTTCCTGGCGACGATCAAAAATTCAGAATTCGATTCGTAATTCGAACTGGGAATTGTTGTTGATGCTTGATTTTAACACAGAATGTGTTTTAGCCATGGACTAACTAGCCAAAAAAGCTAACGAAATTTCGTAACGAAATCTGGGACGACAACATGGATACCGATGATACGGAACTAAGGATGCTATTCACACTACGAAGCTGTAATTTGGTATGTGGGCACCTTAGGACTTTAACTTGACGCTGCCCAGGCCCCGGATCAGCTGAGTTGCTCCTAAAGCTAATTTCTATGATATTCACTCTACGAAGCTGTAATTTGGTATGTGGGCTCCTTAGGACTTTAACTTGACGCTGCCCAGGCCCCGGATCAGCTGAGTGGCTCTTAAGGCTAATTTCTATGCTATTCACTCTATGAAGCTGTAATTTGGTATGTGGGCACCTTAGGACTTTAACTTGACGCTGCCCAGGCCCCGGATCAGCTGAGTTGCTCCTAAAGCTAATTTCTATGATAGTCACTCTACGAAGCTGTAATTTGGTAAGTGGGCTAAAACACATTCTGTGTTTCTATAATTTCGTCCGAAGTATGTAAATAGAGGTAACCGGGGGTCCAGGGGGCTTGCCCCCTGGCGAGGCGCGGAGCGCCGAGTTTTTTTTTTTTTTTTTCCTCAATGATGAGAGGTCTTCCATCATTTCCTTTTTTAATCTATCTGTATCACTGCTATGTACCTTCCTGCAACAATGATTTCTTAATACGTAGGGTAAATATCTATGACTGTGAGTACCAACCAACTCAAAACCCGAAATCAACTCTATCCACTAAGTAATAGTACTAGCGGTGCAACATCTACAATACTCGTATAATATACGTATACAACACTATAATGAGCAATAATGCAGTGAAATTGAGAAGGAAAAAAATTGATTTGTTCATTGAAACAATCTAGCTATACCTGGGTTGATGTGATATAGAGAAAAGGGTGTATACCGACGTGTGATAGCAAAAAGAGGTTGCAGTAATAAATTATTAGGTACTCATTCATTAAAAGGAAGGCGAGACACGCGAGGGGCACAATTTTTTCAAACTATTTGCTTTTGGAATCTCACAAACAAATCCACTTTCCTAAGACTGGACGAGGCCGAATGTTTGTTTTTCACTTTTCGTCCAAATACCCAACGTTTCAGTTTGCTTATAAAAGTTTATTCTTCACCTCGTGTTTGCTCTTGAAATGACTCAACTTGGTGAGTGTTGAGATTCGTAATTATAGAAGAAAAGTTGTTCGACTCTTTCAATAATACAAGGATATGTATGGATGGAAATCATTACTGGACAGTTTTTTCCCTCAATTTTTCATAGCATTGGTGAAGTTAGCAAATGGGTCATGGAAAAATTAATTATTTACATAAGTTTAAATTTCACGTTACCTATTTCATGTTGCAGCACTCGCTCGATGATTCATTTTCAACATCAACCATTGGTTCATTTTTTTTTAAATCAGTCACGTTCCTCTATAGGTACCAATTTTGTAAATTCTACGGGATTTATCAAATTTTAGGCAATTTAAAAATACTGCTTTCAGAGAAACTTCTTGGCAATTGAAATAGTCTTATTTCTGCCTCGTATCTACTTAGTATTGCCGATTTTTGGGCGTTTTTTGCTTGATTTTGTGGATTTTTAGTGGTTTTGGACCTTTGAAAATTTAAATTTTACCCACTTTTCCGAGAAAAAATATATTTGACTATTGAAACAGTAATAGTTTATCTCGAACCACTATCCCGTACCACTATATTTCATTTTCTATAAAAATTTACGATTTTTAGCCATTTATACCGATTTTTGACCCATAAAAACTTCAACCGGACCCGCTTATTGTTTTTGGAAACTACACACCTTTGATAACACTCATCCTTTCGTTTGAGATACATACAGTTCAGTGGAATTTGTAATTTTTCTAACAAAATCTTTCGAACATAAATACTTACTAGGTATGCATTTTTGTTAAACTTTATGGTCGGTTCGAGCTTGCCTCAAAACGGATTTGTAGGTGACAAAAAAAAGCATATAGGTACCTACTTAACTACTTTTCTAAAATGCTGGAACCGTTGCAACGAAATTTCAAAACGCTGCAAATTATTACGCACCGGTTTACTATTTACCTGCCTGTATAGATGCCCCCTCTGCGTAGATCACTGTTTTCTGTGGTCATTCTACCCTCGTGTATCCCCCAGGAAAGCCATAAGTCGAGTACTGGAGACGGCCAGGCAATTACAGTTTCATAATAGGGATATTTGCAATGGATTCAAGAATTCTATCATAAGTTATTTGTTTGTTATTCATGAAGCTAACTTTTATTCAAGTTATCTATACCTATGTACCTAACAAACGTACCTACCTATCAACAAAACCCAACATAACCATCATTTTCCAAATCACGGAACAACCTACTCGATTTCATACAGCCATGCGTGATTATAATCAGCTGTTCCCTAGCAATGGTATCTGGGTTGGATGGATGTATACCGTATCATTAACGATCATGTTGGAAGGTTTTTTGGTACAACCTTCGTAAGGCCTTAACTGTGAACGGACGGCTGGACAAATATGCTCCGGGTGGTTTCAAAAAACTCCGGGATTTTGGTTAATTGTAAGTAAGGAAATGCGAAGTACAGCGTACGGTCAGACATTTTTCAATTCCATTTTCGAATTCTATGTATCTTGAAACGGAAACAATCAAAATTTGAAAGGGGGTTAATTTTCTTCAAATTCATGTTTGTTTTTGTCTTACTAATGACAATAATAAACCAAAATTTGCTAAACAACGACTTGAGGAAAAAATTAGCCAATTTCAGGTCCATGCGCACATAGTCCTCCTTTTCCACTTCACTGAATGCCTCATTTTCCACCCTACCACTTCCAAAGGCTCCTTGGGACAAAACCCCTAGCACGGGTCATATTAGGGTAATGAGCTATGAGGGTATTTTGGTTCCCCGTCCAGCCCCACACCTTCTGTTCCATTCCTCGTGAAAGCTGTACTACCCCAACAAAACCCGACATTGTTGGAGGATTTTTTTTTTTTTTTGTCATTCAATTTACAAACATTTTTTCCGCTCGGGTTCGGTTAATTTGGTACGGCTTCGACCCTAAATAGGACCGGAACAGGGTTATTTTTTAAAACTTCAAAAGGGCCCCTAAAGAGGCCTCGGGGACACGGGGGCCCCGCCCCCACGAACCCCAGGACCATTCAGGGGCGCGTGCTCTATTGTCGTCAACAGGGGCGTGGTCGAGTTCTTTTTGCGATTTTTCACTCTTAGTTATCCCCCCCCCCCATAGTCAACCCTGTTTTTGTCCATAGTTTGTATTGAATGAAGTATTTCGATAATCACTAGTTTGGTCGAAGGGTGCGGGACAGTTCGGTCCGCCCACGCAGCTGGTGGGCCACTCGGCGACAAACTTTGTCCCTTGTTCCCCACCAGGACGCACATCATCTGAACCATTATATTTTCGTAACATCCGCGAACTATCTGATCCCAAAAGTGGGTTAATAACCGCAGAATATATGATAGGTAGGTACCATATCTACTACATGTTTCAGACGAGTATAAGTGCGGGTAACCTGTATACGTGTACAAGATTCCGGTCACTACGAACATTATTAAACATTTCAGGTTTCGAGGTAAAAAGGCTCGGTTAGATAAATAACAATGAATAATAAGCTAACAATCTCTGTTTTGGTAGTTTTCAGCGAATTTTCAAAGAAAACGAAGCAATTGCAATGGGTCCAAAATTTTCAGAACATGAATTTTTGAAATTTGTTTATAGCAACGTTATCCTGAATCGTTGATCAACCTGAATATCCCGAGATTTTAACAAAAATTTATATTTATGCATATAATCGTATATATATATCAGCCATTTTCAAAAATCCTAAGGGGGTCATGTTTGAGTTTTTAGGGGTCAAAAGTCGGTAAAAACTGCTGCAATCGCGAACAGTTGATATAAAATTACTTGAAGTGGTATGGATGGGTGAGTAAAGTCAGGAAATTACCATTTCAGTTGTTTTTCATACAGAATAGGGGTCAGATTTGGATTTTTTGGGGTCATAAATTGGTATTAAGGGCTAAAATCAATATTAATTCACCTGGCGTTGTGTGTGATGGTGATTCACGACGGAGGGACTATTTCGATGATGTATTTTTCTCAATAAACAGCGGGGTCAAATTATACTTTAAATAGGGGTCAAAATCGGTGAGAACGGCTAAAATCACGAAAAAAATTATCTAATTTTACGAAAAGAGGTAGGTATAGGTGTGGTTTCTCGCTATAACATCATTTTGCACAATACCACGAATATTTCTTTGAAAATTCGCTCTTATAGCCATGCTGCATGACAGGAACTTCTTTCTTTTTTTAACCTACTTTTTTCTCAATAACATTTTCATGATGTTAATAAAATTTCCTTGACTTATTACACACTCGAATTTCTACAAACTTCGTCGATCCAATGGCTCTAACATCACTCTGGTGAGGTTAAAGAAGTGACATTTTCAAGTAGGTATGTTAGCTTCCCCTTTTTCGGTATTCGGTCACAAAAAAACTCGCTTACACTGAACTTAATAATAGCAGCAACTGTGATTCCGCTGAATCCGTCGCCGGTTAAACCGAATTTTCTGTGAAAATTGGACTGACAGAACCAAGTAGGCCTTATCTGTGTGTATTTTGCCTGATAATATGGCAGGGATTTCCGTTTAATCCGGCGAGGAAAACGCAGGGGGTCGATGACCGACAGGGTATTGTGTACAAAAAGTTGCATGGGGAGAACCAAGATGCTTGATGCTACCGAAGCGAACGAATGGATAAACAATGAAGTTAGATGCATGCATTTTCTCCTGAAAGTGTGTACAATTCCGACGAGAATGGTCTTTACCTACTGTAAACTATTGCATGCGGTCTTTAAAAGAAGGAAAAAACGCTGCAAAGTCCTTGTCACATGGGGTTTATTATTCTACAGAAATGTTGGCTGTACATTTATTGTTTGTTTCAAGTGAAATAATTGAAATAGCTATTTCTGATGGTTTCCACCAATTTTGGCCCCCAAAACACAAATTAGGTAGGTACGATCTTTTTTTTTTTTTTTTAAATTAACTTTGATCATTGGTAGTGCCATTTAATCGTCTTGATCCACGTGTTGACACTTTTTCTAGTGTTATTCTACAAACTGATGGTGATTTCAGACGATTTCGCAGGTTTTTGACTCATACAAAATCAATTTTGGGAGCTGAACATCTGGTACAACCTCAATTTTCCACTCCTTGGCCAAAATCGACCTCATATTCGATCTTCTTGTCCCCAAAAACATGGAAAACGATACCTCAAAAGCTCATGTTACCAACATGTTGCTATAACGCAAAAAGTACCTATTTTTACACACATTTTCACTCACAACACCCCTGGGTATATTCCGATCGGGCTGAAAAGTTTCGGGACACAACTAGGGCCCAAATAGAGCATGTGTGCGAAATAACGACTTTTTTAGACCGAAAATGAAGCCTGTACACGTGATACGGCGGACGGCGTACGGCGGACGGCGGACGGACATTGCATTTTTTGAATCTACGCACCTTGAAACGGAAAAGAAAAAAGTTTGAGGGGGGGTTATAAAAATTTTTTGCTGAGCGATTACATAGGTGTATTATTCAGAGAATAATAAACCAAAATTAAAGAACGAATTGCGGTTCTCTTAGCTTGCAACATGAGTGAGATGATCGAAAAGAAACCGCTCCAGTCCTAAGGAAGAACAACAACATACCAGAATAAAAAAATTGCCTGTGGCTGTGGGTCACTACAGCTCAACTCAATGGATGTCATCATGTTACACTATTCCGACGAAATACGTATGTACCTACTTACAGTTCCGAGAATTTCTAAACTTTGAGCGAATTTTTATTTTTGCCATTGAATTTCGTTTTTTTGTTTAATACATTTTTCACTTAATCCGTTCAAATCGTGCATGGTCCGATGGGAACGGATTATGCATGGTCCGATGGGAACGGATTAAGCGGCAATCACTATATATTTTATCTATATATTTTTAAATCCGCAAGCTATTATATTATAGTAGACTACAGTACGACCCATAGTACTCACCCACCATATCGCCTGAATGTGCTGGGTTAGGAAAGTGCTACCTTTCACCACATGATGTTTTAAAGTTTCAGTTCGGTGATGGAGGAGTTTTATATAATTTTTTTAATTACACAGTTCTGAAAGGACAAAATTCGTCATTTTGACTAAAAGGGAAAAAACTAAATAACTAAATAACTAAATAATTAAAGGGAAAACCTCAGTGCACCTGGGAAAAACCTCTATATGAGATGAACTTACTAACTCTATGAACTTTCTAACGGAAGTAGCCTAGCGACTTTCCCCGTAAACTTTCTTGTAACCACGGTTGACTTTATGTGGAACTCTCAGCGAATTTTTTAAAGAAAACTCGCTATTTTAGTGAGTCTAAAAATGGTTAGCACAGTGGTCGCCGGTTGACCACACTTTGGGCCGAACGAAAATGGCTGGATCAAGCGTGAGTAGGTGACCGTCGCAGGGATCTCCGTAAAATATTTATGGACTTGATCATATCCTTTCAAAATACTGACAAGCCGAAAGACTAATAAACGTGTTCATACAAAGAAGATTATCCGAGAACCATCATTCTGTTCTAATTTGCATAAATTTTCTAAATACGAGAAAAGACAATATTGCAATGAGTTAATGTATGTAGGACTAAATTTTTGAATGCAAATCTGTTTCAGAGCGCCGCTTTCTCGTATCGTTCGGGGCCACTAAGGAAAATCTATAATTACTGATGTTCCATCGCGTAGACCTCCAAAATTCCAAGTCGTTAGACCCAACGTGAAATGTTTTGGCATTATGCGCATCCTGGAGGCACCCGAGTACCTATTTCATCAAGTTCCTACAATATTTGTGGACACCCATCGCACTAGTAAATAAACTACCTACTCTATTAGGCAGGTACTACCTAATACTACCTACTACCTAACTACCTACTATCACATAATAATTTTTCAATTCATTATTCCACAGGCAGTTTATTCTTAGTAGTTTTTCTTTCTCATATTATTTTCACCGGAATGTAGTCTGCATGAGAGTAGATTCCCTCTTTCTAAACGTACAACTCATTTCAGCCTCACAAAGAGAAAATTTGAGGCAGCTCAATAGAGTGACCTATACGAGTCATAAAAATTTACTCGGATGTTTGGATTTCGGGCCTATTTTTGGAGTCTGCTCATTTTTTTACGATTTCCAGAGGCGATTAGGAGTGCATATTGAGGGTTCGAAAATGTTAGGTCACCATATAACATTTTTCATGAAAAGGGTCTCTCCAGTTCCCATTATATTAATAACAATTATTACAATTATGTATGTTTGTATCTCAGGAGGTAACTGAATTGTTTCTCAAGTGGTTTATAGACAGTCACACGTTTTATTTTCAGTGAAAAGAATTAAAATGAAATGGAGTCCATCTAAAAGTACAAGAACCCGAGTATGTGGACAATACGCAATAGAATCTCTACCTACTTCCTTTAGGAGGTAAGGCGTACGTTCCCTTCCTCAACCTACCGCCAGATGAACGATACTTATCTCGTGTTGGTGTATTACTACGAGTATCTTGCATGTGTGTGTGTGTAAATGGTGGTAGACAATTAGTTCTACTCGGGTACTTCCCAATGAGGAGTGAATTCGTAATGGCAAAGTAGTTTCTTAATAAGATTCGACTATCAAGGAAAGGTACGGTGTGTGTGTGTGTATGTGTGTGTTACCTTGTGTGTGTATGTGTGTGCGGACCAATTAAGGTTTTCCTTTGGCCAGGACGAACCTCAGGTTCGCCGTTCCGTGTGAAAAGGTTATCAGAACAGAACTCAGGAATGGTTCATATTTTCTGTGTTTGTAGCCATCAGTCGAACCCGTGCGATTTTTACCGCCAATAATTAGCGACTTCTAGTAGAGAGACTGGAGCGTTGAGATGTTCGCTGAGGCTGGAGAATGAATTTCCTTTGGCCGGCGTTATCTAACCGGGCTGGGCTCATTATTCAGTGGATGGACGTAAAATCAGTACTCAACAGCGGTGATTTACTCAGATATCCTAAATGTGCGCGTCATATATAATTGCTGTAATGGGGAGGGTTGACCAAGACATAGTCAGCGCAAAGAAACTGCAAGCCCAACAAATACAATACACAGCAATACGGGAAGGTATATCACATGTTTTACAGGCATTCATCTTTGAGTTCACTAATTCTGGAGCAAATTTTAGAAGAAATAATCCGTGAGACGCCTTCGATTCGTCAGATGGGAACTGTGGGTGTTGCGGCGTAGAAGGGCTCAATGCGCATGTCCAAACCATATCCCCATTTTACAATAAAATTCTCGCGGGACCTTTTCGGTACCTACCTCACTTGGACACTTGATGAATTTGAGCCAAATCTATTGATTTAAACCAGAATATTTGTTTGCAAGGTGAGGGGACTAGATAAAGTGGTTCTTGGTTGAGAACCGAAGTTAGAGAGTACCTGGTAAGGATTTCACGCTTACGCATGCACTGCCGAAATTAATACAATCATGACAAAACCCATTTGGGACATCCTAGGATCCAAATTGCAGTTCATCATGGAGGAAAGTGTGCTTTAGCAATGATCTTGCGACACAATGAGGCAAGAAAGGAACCGAAATGATATTTAGAAAGGAATGAAACGGAAACCACGAGTGAAAATTTTCATTTCGAAGACGAAAATATAATGTATTTCTTTTCAAACGTTATTACTATTACATACTCGTACATGCAATACTCATCTAAATGGTAGACTCAGAACCAACATAACAGTATTTTACATGCTAATTTAAAACCAACATAATCTAGATTTAGTATAGGTAATCCATTTCTCAACCGCAGTCATCAAGTGGTTTCAACATAATCTCTACCTCTGAAAATGAAGATATTGAAACAAGGGATTTAGAATGGACGACATCTGAGCTTGAACCAAATAGCTGTTCTTAAGGAAAATTTCCTGATTTATGTTTTTCAACGTTTTGAGCATAAAAGGTTTCATCATATTGTTTGAGGAACTCATCTTTTAAATATTTCATATGGAAATCATAAAAATTACGCGTACCAAAGTGGGGCAAATTACAACATCGATCGCCCTACGGCCGTGTCGCATGCGTAAATCATAACTTTAACTCGTGTATCTATGTAATTTCTACATGTAAAGGACTCTTGCATGGACGGTGGAAAGAGCCGCGGAGAATGCATATCTCATGATCTGACGCCTTTACCGAAAAAAGGTTTAGTTATGAATGACCAACCGTGAAAAAAAGCTTGGAAAAATACTAGGTACCTACCTTGAGCCCCGCGGTTACAAATGACCTACAATTTGCGATGTTGCCGAAGTAATGGGGAAGGTGTTAGGTAGCGGGGCGGATGATATATTCATCAGAGCAGGTGGCAATTGTTGACACCCAGGACCTCTTCAAATATTGATTCGATTCTGGTTGCCGTCGAAGCCACTTGACTTCTTTTATAAAGGTATCTTTCCTACACATCACACACTGGCCATGGCGATGTTCTTATTGGAAATACCGTAAAATTCATCGGCTTTTTTTAATGAAAAAAAGAAAAAATTAACAAAAAGCCGACTTCATAAAAAGCTGTATGAAACTAAAAAGTAAAGAATAATGTTTATGCTGAACAAACGTAATTTCTTCAAAGCCAATACAACAAAATTTGTCAAGTTGGTGCCAAATTTCAACTACAACCAAGCGACAATACAATAAATTATGAAGGCTGTGTGCGGGGTTTTTAGTTAAAATTTGGTGCCAACTTCAACAATTTTGTTGTATTGGCTTTCAATAAATTACGTTTGTTCAGCATAGAAATCATTCTTTACTTTAAAATTTTATGTACGGCTTTTTTTGAAGTACCTAGAGTTTTGTTTAATTTTGGTTTATTATTTTCAGTAATAAACCTTTGGAATCGAGAATGATAAAAAAAAAGAAGTTGAACTCCCCTCAAAATTTGATAGTTTCCGTTTCAAGGTATGTAGAATCCGAAAATGCAATACAAAACGCTGCAAATTATTACACAACATTTTATTATTTACCTGTATAGATGCCCCTTCTGCGTAGATCACTGTTTTCTGTGGTCAATACCCTCGAGCTCCACCCAGGAAAGCCTGGAGTCATGGAGTACTGAAGCCGAAACGGGAAATAAAGTTTCATACAAATGCGGGAATCAATAATACAGTCATTAATTATTTGCAGTTATTCATGAAGCATAAGGTAAATAATAAACCGTAGTGTAATAATTTACCTGTACAGATGCCCCTTCTGCGTGTATAGTACTCGTACAATAAATGTGTAATTTAATGTAATAATTTGACGTTGTGTAATAATTTACCGTTGTGTAATAATTTGCCCAATAATACTTCAACGTTTGTTCAAGTTACAAAAGTACCTCCCAACAAAATCCAAAAGAGCCATCATTTTTCAAATGAAATAATATCAAGAACAACCAACTCGACTTCATACAGCCATCCGTGATTATAATCAGGTGCTCCCTAGCAATGATTATCTCGGGCCAATTCTCAATTATTGCCGCGTCCCTAGCAATGATATCTTGGCTGAATGTATACAATTTTATTCACCCTCCTGTTGAAGAAGCCTGTCGGTGCGAACTTCTGGGCCTTACTGTGAACGAACGGCTGGACGTACAATGCTCCGGGTGGTCTCAAAAAATTCGTTGGTTCAAGATCAATTTAAAAACGTTAAACAATCGAGATAACGGCGTCCTGGAGATTTCATCCCCCTATTTTTCACCCCCTAGGGATGACTGACATTAACGCCGAGCTTCGAGGACCAACTAGACCCCAAATTGGACCTATAAACCGAATTTTGTAAATTTTGGTTCATGGTAACTAAGAAAAGTAGGAAGTGCGGCGTACGGCGGACCGAAAGAAATGTTTTTATTGCATTTTCGGATTCTACATACCTTGAAACGGAAACCATCAAATTTTGAGGGGGGGTTAGATTTTTTTTCCCATGCTCGATTCCAGTTCATTATTGAAAATAATAAACCAAGATTTCTGTCCGTCCGCCGCACTTTTCTTAGTTACCATGAATCAAAATTAATGAAATTTGGGTTGTAGGTTCCGCTTGGGGTCTAGTTGGTCCGCGAAGCTCGGCGTTACTGTCAGTCATCTCAAAGGTGTGAAAAATAGGGGTTGAAATCTCCAAGACGCCGTTACCTCGATTTTTAAAAATTTTTTTAAATAGTTCTCGAACTTGGGAGTTTTTTGAGACCACCTGGAGCATTGTACGTTCTCAGTAAGGCCCAGAAGTTTGAACCGACAGGCTTCGTCAACAGGAGGGTGAATAAAATTGTATATCATTGCTAGTGACGACGGGAATTGGCCCCAGATAATCATCGCTAGGGAGCACCTGATTATATTCACGGAGTATGAAGTCGAGTTGGTGGATCTGTGATATTATTTCATTTGAAAAATGAAATAATATCTCTTTGGATTTTGTTGATAGGTACTTTTGTAACTTGAATAAACGTTATGTTCCATGAATAACAACAGTCATGAAATGTAATTCCCGGCTGGCTCAATACTCGATTTAGGGCATCTATTAAATTAAATCCTAATAATTAATAATAATAATTAATCTAATAAATTATTATTTATTGAATTATTACACAACGGTTATTATTTGTAAATTATTACACAACGGTTTATTACTGTGTAAATCACTACACAACGGTTTATTATACTATGTACGCAGGAGGGGCATCTAATTATGATTCAATTTATGAAAGGTATTTCAAATTATGAAAGGTGGTTCAAATTATCAAAGGTGTTTCAAATTATGAATGGTGTTTCAAATTATGAAAGGTGTTTATGAAAATTTTCTAATAAATTTTTTTATTAGGTAGATACATCTAACTACCTAAGTACACTTTTCTACGCAAACGCCAATAGTGACCCATTACTAGCTCAGCAGTACACCTACCTCACGCTATCAAGTACTGATACAACTATTACATACATAATAATATATCCACGGTCTTTTGCAGGCTATTTTCTGTCGTCAAATCCTGCTAGTACAGGCCAGTACTACTTTGTTAATTGAAAAACTAGTGTAGGACCACTGGGGAATGATCAAAATCGGTCCAGTGGTTTCGGAATAATCGATGAACGAACGTAAATATAAAAAAATAAAAACATTGGGCCGAATCATCCGGAATCTTTTTTCTGAAGTCAGTTAAAAATTGGCAAAAACACGTTTTAACGAATTTCTGAAGAGAATAATCAGGTATATGCTATGGCGATGGGTTCAAAATTTTTAGTCTACGTGAAGTTTTGTAGTTTGTTTCAATACCAAACCGTTTAGAGCACTGATTCCATCCGCCTTACATCCATACGTCTTTTACATACGACTCCCGTCTCGCAGTGCGTCGTCTAGAGAGAAGAAATAACTAATAATCATATACCACACAACTATGAGAGAGCAGATGTCTGGATGGGATTTCCGGAGGCGCCTCCTTGTCCTCTGCACAGGAAGGTTCGTATCTAGTAACATCTTTTGTCCTGGCCAGTGGTATCCTGAGGACAGACACTGTGGGGCGCCCCTGGATCCAGGAGGAAATATCCATTGTCGCGATAAGAAAGTGGAGAGGCAAACCACAATAATCCCCGTTCGGGAATAATATAATACGAACCTTCCCTACCTATACATGTTCCTGGATGCATGTTCACCTGGAGTCCGGATGGGTGCTCTCGAAAAACACCTTCCTTTTTAGGGTCACATTTCTTGATCAAGACAGTTTGTCAAACTTACTTGATGAATTAAGTTTGACAAGCAAATCGTGTATCGGCAAATTTGGCGAATTTTATGGAGTAATTGTTTATATAGCAAATTGTTTCCATTCATGTGCGTGGAATGTTCAACGAGGCAGACTTCATTTATGGGGTGAGAGAGGGTCAATAAAGCCTGCATAAAAGTGGCTAAATAAGAAAAAAATCATGTATTTACCCGAAGACGTTAGTGACGACACAATAACACCCCATGATTATCCATTACATTAGACCTCCTTGACGAGTCCGGGTTGAGCATGATGCAACAATGGCCCATAATTAATCAAAATGGAATACAGAGGGCAGGATTTTGTGAGGCAAAGGCCACACCCCGTTCTTTTCTTTTTATTACCTATCTATCTTTTTTCTTTCCTCATGAATTTGAGTTGATGAAGAGTTAGGGAAGGCGTGTGGATCAAGAGAAGGGCAAGGAGGAAGATTGGTTATCGAAATAATGGAGGTGTAAAGAGGTGGAGCAATTAGGCAGTTCAAGCGCAGCGTGTTCGGGATGGATATGGGAGCCGATGTTGGCAGGGTACGACTCGCAAGGGTTCCTGGGCAACGCTGGGGCCATTACGCCTCGGCCTTATCGCGTCCGCCTTATCAGATAAGTGCATAATTGGAGGCTGATCGTTGGATGGAAACATGGCCGGCATCCCAGGCCTGGTTGGGCGGCGGAGTCAGGGCGATAAATTCGATAAGTGCTCCTCATATACGGGATCCGGGTCTGTAGGAGACGATACTGAACGATTTCACCCGTGGATTGCCTAAATAACTAGTACTTACCTACTGAACAAATAGTAAATATGCGCAGACGTTGCTATAAGTCCGATAGCAACCCCGTACAACATACTGGCTCAAACTCGCTCGAACGGGAAAAATGTAGATTCACTGTTTTAAAACCCCTCTGCCCTTTCTTACAACGAACCCAGATATTTTCGTTTGCTGGGAACTTAGTTCAAAACATCTATTAGTAGTAGCGATAGTGAATAAGTAAAGTACTGTCCTGGTGTGATGCTGGTCGATGAGAGGTTCCCGGGGCAATGCTTTGAAAGGATGTTGGCTGAATTTTAAAACTAGCTTAAGTTACAAAATGTTCTGGTGATTTGTATAACCAGAAAGCGCGACGCAGTTGGACACTAAGTACCTACCTACCTTTTTTCTTCCTCCAAAATATGGAATTTTCAGAAACTGAAGAAATGCGTCATTGTTGTTTTATTAGAAAACGTAATTTTGTAATTTATTATTTAATTAAACAAACACAGAATAACAACTATGGCACACATGCCATTATTGAGACTCGAATTTAAACGCATAGTTCTGTGTATAAGATCGATGTTTGATGTTGGCGGTCATCAAGACAAAAATCGGAAATCGTCTGGACGTCGAATTTGATGTAAGATGTTCACTCTCAACATTGCAGCCCGATATCAAGAATCTGATGTTCACTCAAATGAGCTGATACCATCCATCACACTAGTTTTCGTAGGTACGTCTGTCGTTCTTATTTTGTGAAACAAATTCAGAAGTTTATTTTTATTAATAAATTTTGTTTGTATATATAAGATGAAATTCAGTAAAAACTATACAAATTACTAGGCAACGATATTTTCTCCTATTTGTTAACACAAATACCTAGGTTTGGGAATTTTTGAAGGGGGGCGCCAAGATGCCTCGATACTCGCAAGGGGGGCGCGACCCAAAACAATTTGAAAACCACTGCCATAAGATAAACGTTATAATATTATTATGTTTCCGTAATGATAGTTTTCTTCTGCATAGCATGATCATGTTTAGAAAAACTTATTTAAGAATCATCGGTAACATGACAGAGATTCTTCATGTTTTTCTGTATAGGTATAAACCATCTGTCCAGCTCATTCTGTTTAGTACGCAGTATTCATAGAATGCCTGTCTATATTTATACAAAACAATAGCTTTTTTGTTTTGACGAAGCATAGCTAAATTACTATTCATTTATAAGTATTAGGTAGCTAGGTATCAGTGATCGTATCAGTCAGTTATAGTTAAAATATGTATTCTTATTATCAGCGCGTTCGATTTTATTGCTGTCTGTGAAAGTGTTAGTGTCTCCTCCGTCAAAGTTCATCTAACTACGATGACACATCGCCCAGCAAACGTTCATCCCATCAGTCTTGTCCGCGCTCTCGTCAGTTGCCCATCCTTTTTCCCCTAGGTTCAACCTTTTCCCATCCGCAAAAAACCCGGGAAGTCAAACAAATTAATAAGAACAAGCATTTTAATTACGACTGGCTGATTCTATTTTTAGATACCAGTCTATTGAGGATGTTGGTCCAAAACAGTCCTAAACTGAGCTCGAACGTATCTAGGTACGATTTGAATTTTTGAATGGGTAGTCAAGCTTGATCGTGGGGTCAAGTTTGATCATTTCTTACTTCAGTCGTAAATGAGATTTGATAGGGCTTAGTCAAAACATCTGAATGGATGGCCCTTGAAAATGTCATTAAAAATAGTCGAACGAAACGATGGCGTTACGGATTTCATGTTACCATATGCCCCGGCGACGAACCCCCGTCTTCAGATCGTTCAAACGTGCCCGTCATCGACGGCTCTCTCATTATCGACTCAAAATGCGAGAGGAAATTTTAATTTTGGAAGACATTAAACTTTTTTTGTTCCTGCATGAGTACAAGGTTTCCCTAGGTACCTTCTGATGCCCTCTATAGCGAAAAAGCTAAGGCTGTTTATAGAACGGGGAAAGTACACGTTAACTAAGTAGGTGTGTAACCTCTCTCCCCACTTAATGATTCAAGGAAATTATCGAGGAATGTCTGGGCAATCGCATGGAGACGCACCCCCGTTTTTAGTTCCTTCGTATCCCGCCCCAGTCATCGACGACACGAACGTCGCATCTCCCTCATTACTGGCAAACGTTAGTTGAACCACCTTTTATCGACTCCATATCTAAAACGTTCCCCACCCCCTCATTCGGTCCCTATAAACTATAGCTAAGGCCATTTTATCTGTGGCACCCTGACGTTTACTGAAAACGCATAGCTACAGGCCCCGTTCTACAAGGCAGCTTTTCCTTCAATAACCCTTCACTCGTCCTGTTGTTGAATTACTGTTATCCGTATTTCGCGAAAATTACTG
The DNA here is from genome assembly GCA_954871275.1 of Leptopterna dolabrata. Lineage (NCBI taxonomy): Eukaryota > Metazoa > Arthropoda > Insecta > Hemiptera > Miridae > Leptopterna > Leptopterna dolabrata. Next base: position 18,032,309 of record OX940982.1, on the reverse strand, counting down.
GTTTTCTCTGCTGGGTCCTCAGGAGTAACAAAACTGAAGAAAAAAAAGGCCAAGGCGGTATAACGAGCTTGTTTATCCACACACGACTCCGCTCTACTTTCCTATAACCTTTCATCAAATGGTTCTCCGCGAGTAGTGGAAAACGCATGACTGCTAGAGAAGTAGGTACATGGCATTTTTGTATACGGGGAAATTCATATCCGTCACGCTATGAGAATTGGAGAAATGAAGAAAAGAGAAGGAGCGAAGGTACTGAATGATAGATCCGAAAAACCGCACGACATCGCACTTGCAGCAATTCAACGTTTGTTCGAGGGAATATAAAAATAATATAGTAGACGGAGTTCTTCTATTCAGGTTCCGGTGGTGTTTTGAAATTATAGAGTAACCTAAGTAGTGTCCACGACAATAGAAAACTAGAATAAGTAGTAGGTACCTACATACTTACCTACACTATTTGTTTTCAACAGTGTCTGGCGCACAAAATCTAGATGGAATGGAATAAATATTAGTGAATACCTAAGTGGAAATGAATTTTGAATAAAGCACAGCCGACCGCGTGATGATAGCTTACTTGAAAATGAGAACAATAACTTAAATCTCGGTTATACAAAATATTGTATCAAGCTAAATGGGAGTTGTTGAAGATTTGAGACGGAAAATAAACGCGACAAATTTTTGCACATCTGTTATTATTTACCTGTAGGTATAGATCACTGTTTTCTGTGGTCTACACCTCCTTACTCGTGCTTCCCCCAGGAAAGCCCTAAACCGAGTGCTGGAGCCGGCCAGGCAATTACAGTAAATATGCGGTGGATTCAAGGATTAGGTATATTATTAATTACTAATTGTTGTTATTTATGAAGCATAAGCTTTGTTCAAGTTAAAACAAATAGGTGCACCTATCGCAACGAAATCCAGAAAAGAATCATCATTCTTCAGATTAAATAATATCACGGAACAACCAACTCGATTTCATGCAGCCATCCGTGATTATAGTCAGGTGATCCCTACCAATAATATCTGGGCTGGATGTACACCGTTTCATTCACGATCATGTTGACGAAGCTTTTCGAAGCAAACTTCAGGGCCGTACTGTGAACGAACGGCTGGACGCAGTATACCTACATTACTCAATTCAACCTCGATTTTTCACCCCTTATCAAGCGAGGCGGTAGCCGAGCGATGCCAAGCATGAACCCGCGCCCGGCTGCCCCAGAGCCTAATATAACTGTGCGACGAATCGGGCCAACTTTGGCCCCCTCCTGGGCCTTCCCCGTTATTTCTATATTTTATTCGCGCGTATATATTTTGTGGGGCAAACACCCTGAGTCGCCTGACACCAAATTCGAAGCGGTAGGTGTTTCGAAAACCTGCGAAAAATAGGGCTCAAAATACGTGTTTGGTGACTTTCTTCCCATTTTTTTTTCCCACCCATTCTTTGTCACGCCACTTCAACCCTTTTACCTCGACCGATGTTTATGAAATTTGGTATGTAGATCAGGTTTGGTGAAGTGCCTTTTGGGAGTTTTAACCGTTTTCGCGGAAGCAAAGGGGGGGTTCCGGGGGATGGGGGCTTGTTTGTTCCACCCATTCTTTGTCACGCCACTTATATACCCTCTTCCCTAGACCGATCTTTATGAAATTTAGTACCGATCCAAATCATGTTAATAATGCGTGAAGTGATTTTGGGTGTTTCCATCAAAACGAAAATTAAAAACTGTAACGCCGAAGTGACATGGCGAATAACGGGAGGTCTACCCTTTCCAATGTGAAGTGTCAAGCATTTTTAGCATTGCTTGTGTGAGAATATCGTCGTTGCACCACATTCATTCAGGCTTCGGATATTGTTGCGCCACATTGAGCCACATTGATTTCAGCTTCGAAACTTACTTGCGACCTTTCAAAATTTGTGATATCTCCTAAAAAAAAACACTCCCTGTAAAAAAAGATGCCAAGCTACAAAAGGTGTGATATCCAGGTTGTGCCAAGCACTGTGCCTAATAATCTTCCGTCCACATCCGACAGTTCATTTTCGACGTTAATTTTGAGGTATAGACTAGACTTAGCTAACAGGGTGAGGAGTGAGTTAATCTTTAGGAAGTGTGCTGCTTGGCCGGTCTAGTTACTGATCTATTCAGTTCCTACACGAAGGATTCGAAGCCATCAAAATTAATGATTCAAATTCTACGTGCCTACTAATCTTCCGTCCACATCCGACAGTTCATTTTCGACGTTAATTTTGAGGTATAGACTAGACTTAGCTAACAGGGTGAGGAGTGAGTTAATCTTTAGGAAGTGTGCTGCTTGGCCGGTCTAGTTACTGATCTATTCAGTTCCTACACGAAGGATTCGAAGCCATCAAAATTAATGATTCAAATTCTACGTGCCTACTAATCTTCCGTCCACATCCGACAGTTCATTTTCGACGTTAATTTTGAGGTGAGGAGTGAGTTAATCTTTAGGAAGTGTGCCGCTTGTCTGTCTACGACGTATCAGGCACATAGCATGTGAATCATTAATTTTGATGGCTTCGAATCCTTCGTGTAGGAACTGAATAGATCAGTAACTAGACCGGCCAAGCAGCACACTTCCTAAAGATTAACTCACTCCTCACCCTGTTAGCTAAGTCTAGTCTATACCTCAAAATTAACGTCGAAAATGAACTGTCTGATGTGGACGGAAGATTATTAGGCACAGTGCTTGGCACAACCTGGATATCACACCTTTTGTAGCTTGGCATCTTTTTTTACAGGGAGTGTTTTTTTTAGGAGATTAGAGATGACTGACAGCAACGCCAAGCTTCTCGGGCCAACTAGTCACCAACTAGGACTTGTAAACCGAATTCCATTAATTTTAGTCCATAGTACCTAACTGAGGAAAGTGCGAAGTACGGCGGATGGACAGAAATTTTTGGTTTATTGTTTTCAATAATGAACCTTTGGAATCGTGCATGAAGAAAAAAAGAAAAAAAATAATACCCCCCTGTGATGAATTTAGAATTTTCATCACGGCGGTGTGGAAATAAGGTGAGTGAGTGAATTTAGGTTAGGAAGGAAAAGTCGCAGGCGGCTGTAGTCAACCGAACATCTACGACTTTAGGAGGAGAGAGAGGTGGGTGAGGGAATTTCACCTAGGCGGCTGTAGTCAACCGTTCATCTAGGTGAAGGAGAGGAAAGGAGAGGTCCCTTGTCTAGGCGGCTGTATTCAACCGATCATCTAGACAAGGAGGAAGAGGAGAGGAGGTGAAATTCCCAGGCGGCTGTAGTCAACCGATCATCTGGGAGGTAAGGTAAGAGAGAGAAGAGAGAGCTGGTTAGAGGAAGTGTCGAATGAAGCTTGAGCGCCAGGATCCGGGGTTTTATAGTACTTGGGGGCCTCTCCCTCCAGCTCCTTGCAGGGAGCTGGTAGTGGGGCCCCAGGTTGAGTAACCCTGGGTTCTGTCGCCTGTCCCCACTCATATCTTTATTTACGGAGCTTTAGTTTGGCGTTTGAATGTTGGTGAGAACTTAATAATATAGGAGTGTTCCCGGGAGGGACTCACGACAGAGGTCCCCCCAGTTTGAACCAAGATTGGTGGAGCTGAAGGCGCAAGGTGACAGGAGCTGAGGGCTACGGCAAACAAAAGGTGGAGCTGAAGGCGTAAGGTGACAGGAGCTGAGGGCTACGGCAAACAAAGGTGGTGCTGAAGGCGTAAGGTGACAGGGGCTGAAGGCCGACGCAAACAGGCAGTCGGGCTGAAGGCCAGTCTTAAAGCTAGAGGGCTTAAGAGTATGTAAGTAGATAGGAAGTATGGTATATAGAAGGTAAGTACATGGTAAACCTAGAGTAAGTAGATGGTAAGTAGAGTAGAAGATAGAGTATAAGACATGGTAAGTATAAGACATGGTAAGTATAAGATGGTAAGTAGAGTATAAGACATAAATATTGGGTGATGATGAGTCGACATATATAAACATTTCGCATTTATAAATGTGATCAATGTGTGTAAGTATTTACAATGATGAGGATGGAGTATGCACAAAGGATGAATGAGTATTTACAATTGATGGATGAGTATTTACAGATGATGGATGAGTATGTACAGAAGATGAAGGGGTATTTACAGAAGATACAGAGGTATGTACAAAAGTTGAGGGGTGTGGAAAAATTTGGTCAACATGTGGGAGGCGGTCGTGCGGGTCCGCCGTTTCCTGGGTGTGGATAGGATGTGGCGAGTGGTTGTGTGTGTGTGTGTGTGAGTGTAGTGTGTTGGGGGCAGTCGCCGGCGGTCGTCGTGGTGAGGCGGCCACGGTGGGGCCTCGAGTTTCGGTACAGAGCGAGTGGTTTGATGAGACACCAGCACTGTCCCGGAATCTCAAGGCCCCGCCGTGATTGCTCATAGCGGGGCGGGGGACTTGGCCGCCGGGACGAGGGGGGTGTGGGGACGCTCCCTCCGTCCGTTCCGTCGCCCGGGCCGTTTCGTCCCGGCGGGAACTATTGGGGATATCCCCGACGATGGAGGGGAGGGAGGGGGGTCGAAGATGGAAAATTGGGGGGGAATTAAAATGGGGGGCTTTGAAATTGTAGGTTGAGCGGGGGGTGGTGGGTTTTTGGATGGTATGGGGGGGTTTGGAATTTGAATGGGTGGTATGGAAATTTGAACGGGGGGGGTTGAAATTTGAACGGGGGGCGGGGGAGGCATGAGTTCCGCAAGGCGGAACTCGTGAAGGATGGAATCCATCAGGGGGTCGGTTGGGGTGTAGGGAGGGTGTACCCCCGTGGCTTGTGCTACGCGAAATTCGCGTAGAATTCGCCACTGGGGGTACTTCCACCGTCGGGGCCGGGGAGGTAACCCGGAGATCCGTGGCGGAGAAAAATAAAGCGGTGTGGTAGGCCCGGGCGAAGGGGGTAGGGGGGAAAGGGGGTCCGGGACAAAAACGTCCCGGAGAATCGCCGCCATTTCCGGATCCGAGTCGAAATCCGGAAACGACGGAGGTGACGGGTGTTGCGGGAAGAGGTGATGTTGCATCGTGAACGGACGGTGGGAGACTGATACTGTTAGGTGTTGGGGTTAGCACAGGTGCGGGTTTGCACCTGGCTAACGGGACTGTATGTGGTTTGCCGTCAATTAACAGGGTCGCGGTGGTATGTGTTGTGCGGATGACTTGAAAGGGCCCGGCGTAAAGTGGTTGGAAAGTTTTATGGATGCCGGGCTCTTTCAGGTACATGTGTGTTGTGGTGAAAAATCGTTTGGGATAAGTGGTGTCGTTTGTCGGTGTTGTTGAGTGTAGTGGTTCCCTGTTAATTGACGGTGTGTGGTGTGGAGTGAAAATGTCGGCCGGTAAACGTAGTGGGTCTTTAAAGGCGTTCTGTGCGGGGCTAGTTTGGTCTGAAGGACGGGCGGATGTTCGAAGGCTGAGTAAAATGTAGGGGAGAGATTTTGTCCAGGAAGGGGAATTTGCTGATGTAGAAATGGCCTGCTTCAGGACCGAGTGCCACCGCTCTATTTTCCCGTTGGATTGGGGATGGTAAGGGGTAGTGTGGATTTTTTGGATCCCGAGGGAGCGTAACAATTCGGAGAAGTGGGCCGATTCAAACTGCCTCCCTTGATCGACCGTGACTGTCCGCGGACAACCGTAACGGCTAACCCATTGAGAGAGGAAAGCCGTTGCGACGGCGTCCGCGGTGATGGTGGAGAGGGGGATGCACTCCACCCAGTTGGTGGCACGATCGATCATCGTGAGGCAGTATTTCTTCCCCTCGGACGGGGGAAGGGGGCCCACTAGATCCAAATGTACATGCTCCCACGGGAGGGAGTCGGGGATTGGTTGAGGAGGGACATGCGGGTGGGCCGAGACTTTGAAACGCTGGCACTTCTGGCACCCCAGAACCCAGTTACGAATATCCGTATTCATATGGGGCCAGAAGTACCGCGTCTTGATGAGGTCCCGGCTTGCCCGAATGCCAGGATGGTGAAGGGAATGGTAGTGGAGGAACAACTGCCTCCTCAACCCCGGTGGGACGTAAGGGCGCGGTGAATCGGCCGTTACGTCGCACCAGAGGTCGAGGGGAGGCAGCTGTTCCAACTTGGATGCGGAAATAAGGTTGGAGAGGGCGGGGTCAGAGGTTGGATCTTGTTTTGACTTGATGGATTGAGGGGAAGGGAATGGCAGCAACTCCGCCACCGGCGCGGGGGTAGGGGTGGGTCGGGAGAGCGCGTCCGCCACGCAGTTGTCGGCCCCCGGCAGATATCGGATATCGGACGTGAACTGTCCGATAAACTCGAGCTGCCGGAGGCGACGCGGGGAGGCGGACTTGCGATTTTGAAGGAGGGCGTGGGTCAGGGGCTTGTGATCTGTAATGACAGAGAACTGCCTGCCCTCCATGAAGTCACGAAAGTGCTTTATGGCTTCGTGGATGGCGAGGAGTTCTCTGTCGAAGGTAGAGTAATTTTTTTGGGTGGGGGATAAAGTTTTCGAAAAGAAGCCAATGGGTTGGGGGGTGGCGCCGGTGTGCTGTTGGAGCACTGCCCCGATGGCCCAATCGGACGCATCGGTAGTGATGGAAAGGGGAGCGTGAGGGTCGGGGTGGGCCAATAGAGCGGCGTCTACTAGGTCCTGTTTGCAAATTTTGAAGGAGGCGGAAAGTTGGGGGGTCCAGGTGATGGGGCGGTTATCATTTTTTTTGGAGGGTTGGGGGATGGCGTGTATGAGTGGTTGTTGATGTTGAGCGGCGTGTTTTATGTGTCTACGGTAAAAATTGAGCATACCCAGGAAGCGGCGGAGCTCGGTGACCGTGCGGGGTTGCGGGAAGTCAATAATTGCGTGGACCTTGTCTGGGAGGGGTGTGATGCCGTCCGAGGATACTTGGTGGCCGAGGCAGCGGACGGAGGGTTGGCCGAGGACACATTTGTCTGTGTTGACGAGGAGGCCTTCGGTGGAAAAGATGTCAAGGACTTGCTGTAGGTGGGCGAGGTGTTCTTCCTGTGTCTTGGAGGCGATCAGGATATCGTCGAGGAAGCAAAATACGAACGGTAGGCCTCGCAAGATACTGTCCATATACCGCTGCCAAGTTTGCGCCGCGTTCCTTAACCCGAAGCCCATCTTCACATATTCAAATAAACCGAACGGGGTAATTATGGCGGTTTTCGGGACGTCGGGGGGGTGGATGTTGATGTGATGGAACGCTCGCGAAATATCAAGGGTGGAAAAGATAGTGGCGCCATGGAGATGTGACGAAAAGTCACGCAGGTGGGGGACATTATAGAGGTCCGGTGTGGTTTTAGAGTTAAGCCGCCGGTAGTCCCCGCAGGGGCGGATATCCCCATTGGGCTTCTGCACGATGTGGAGCGGAGAAGCCCAAGGGGATTTTGAGGGGCGGACGATACCGTCGGCAATGAGTTTGTCGAAGTGTTGGCGGGTTTTTGACAACTGAAGGGGATGTAGGCGGCGGGCTTTTGCGGTGATGGGTGGTCCTGTGGTCTCTATGTGGTGCTGGACAGTGGAGATGTGTGCAGAGGGGCGGCGCTGGGGACGGTAGTTGAGGAGGAGGCGTTCAAACTGTGTTGGGGGGTGGTTGATGGCGTGTATGAATCCGGGTATGGGTGTTTTGGTGGCGGGGTCAATCAGGCGCGCGTTCCGGACGTCGACCTGGAGACCGAAATAGGCAAGAAAATCGGCCCCCAGGATCGCCTTCTCCACGTCCGCCACGGTAAATTCCCACTCGTACGCGAGCCCGCTCATATAAACTGAGGAGCGGTACGTCCCGTACGAGGGGATGGTGGTACCGTTGGCGGCGTAGAGAAGCTGCCGGTAGCAGCGCGCCTGACGACGGAGGATGTTGTTGGGAAATATCGACAGCGCCGCCCCCGTGTCCACCAGGAAAGGAACATTGGTTTTCCTGCAGCGCAGGAAAAGTCGTTGGTGGGTCGGGAGGGCGTTGGGTTTGATTGCGGAGGTAGGGACGTGTGTCGGCGTTGGCTGGTCCGCCGCGAAGGAGACGCGGGGCGGATTCTTGCCGTTCCGGAGGGGGGGAACGGTGGGGTCTGCAGGGGGTTTGGCCAGTTTGGTAGGAGGTGGCTTCGCTACGTTCCGGGGAGGGGGAACGGTAGCGGCCGGTTGAGTGGTGGGCGGAGGGGGTTGCGCCCTGGAGGCGGGCGGGGAGGTGCCGTTCCGAGGTGGGGGAACGGTAGCGGCGGCGTGAGTGGCGGCCGGAAGGTTGGTCGCCCTGGAGGCGGGCGGGGAGGGTCCGTTTCGGTGGTGGTGGGGTGAGGGTTTCGGCGGCGCTGTAGGCGCGGCCGGGAGATTGGCAGCCGTGGCGGCGGCGTAGGAGGGGTAGCGCGGCTTGGTGGTGGTGGCTGTGTGAATGCGGGCGGGGGGGGTATGTCCATGGTCCCCCCCGTGTTGGCGAGGAGGGGGGCCCGCCGGATTTACCGGCGGGCGTCTGCGTTTCCCTGCTTAGGGGCGAAGGAGCAGGGGGGTTGGCACTTGCGGGCCTCCCCACCGAAGTTTACATGATAGAAACAACGGTGGGGGGGGTCCGCAGGGAGGTAGTCGGTCCTGGTGGGGCGTCTCGTAGTGGAGGGGGGTGCGGTCGTTGGGGACTTTCCTCTACGTAGCTCACGGGTAGGTGAGGTGCGTCGCTCCGGCGAGCGCTGGCGTCGGCGGTCGGCGGAGGGGTAGTGCCGGCGATCCCTGGAAGTGGGTCTGCGTCCGTCGAGGGAGGGGGTCCGGTTGCGATCCCGGGAGGCGGTGCGGTCGCGCAGAGGTGGTGGATGACGGGGTGCGTGTACTTCGCCGACGCTGGCGGCTGCGGCCAAGTCGTGGACGGTGTCCGCGAGTCGCAGAAGGGGCTCATCGGGACCGTCGAGGTGGCTGGCGAGGGCCATCTGGATGGGGTGGGGTAGAGCGCGCAACCAGAAAGTACGTGCGACGTCGGCCGTCATAATGTCGTGCAGCTGGTGCCGCAGCCGTCGGTAGAGGTGGGACGGCTTCTGGTCGCCGAGGTGTTGAGGTTGGGAGAGGGCGGCGACTCGGGCGATTTTCGACGGCTGGTAGGTGTTGATGAGGCGGCTGCGGAGGTCGTCGTACGCAGCGGCGGCGTCGGGGGAGATGTCGGAGGTCTGCAGTAGGATCTCGTAGGGCAGTAACGAAATGATCCGGGAGTATCTAGTTTTCTGGCTGCGGATGTTGGCGGCCGAAAACGCTGCGTCCACTTGAAAAAACCAAAGGGCCGGGTCGTGCGTGTAGAAGGGGGGCAGCGATAGAGGGAACGCTGCGGATGCCGTCATGACGTCGGCGGCGTGTGCGGCCGCAGCGGCGGCGGCGGAGGCGGCTGATGTTGCAGAGGTTGGTGGTGAGAGTGTGGAGAAAGGGTTGTCGGCCAATGCGTCGGATGTCGCAGCGGCGGGCGGCTGCAGCGTGGCTGGTCGCAGGAGCGGCGGCGTCGGTGAGTTCGGGTCCATTTCTGTAACTAAAATTCAAAAATTTGACGTGGTTTTGAATTTTTAAATTCGCAATCGGCGGGAGCGGCGGTGCGTTGAGTTGAGAGTTGAGCGGTGAGGTTTGGGCCAAGAATTGCGAATTTACACTGACTGGTTGAAATTTGAATTTAAAATTTGGGACACCGAACTATTTGACTGGGGCGACACATGAGGTGGGAAGGTGGGAAGGAAGAAGGTTGAGTGAACGTCGGGTTCACCACTGTGATGAATTTAGAATTTTCATCACGGCGGTGTGGAAATAAGGTGAGTGAGTGAATTTAGGTTAGGAAGGAAAAGTCGCAGGCGGCTGTAGTCAACCGAACATCTACGACTTTAGGAGGAGAGAGAGGTGGGTGAGGGAATTTCACCTAGGCGGCTGTAGTCAACCGTTCATCTAGGTGAAGGAGAGGAAAGGAGAGGTCCCTTGTCTAGGCGGCTGTATTCAACCGATCATCTAGACAAGGAGGAAGAGGAGAGGAGGTGAAATTCCCAGGCGGCTGTAGTCAACCGATCATCTGGGAGGTAAGGTAAGAGAGAGAAGAGAGAGCTGGTTAGAGGAAGTGTCGAATGAAGCTTGAGCGCCAGGATCCGGGGTTTTATAGTACTTGGGGGCCTCTCCCTCCAGCTCCTTGCAGGGAGCTGGTAGTGGGGCCCCAGGTTGAGTAACCCTGGGTTCTGTCGCCTGTCCCCACTCATATCTTTATTTACGGAGCTTTAGTTTGGCGTTTGAATGTTGGTGAGAACTTAATAATATAGGAGTGTTCCCGGGAGGGACTCACGACACCCCCATCAAAATTTGAGTTTCCGTTTCAAGGTACGCAGAATCCGAAAATGGAACTTTTCGTCCGCTGTACACCGTTCACTTTCCTTAGTTGCCATGAACCAAAATTAATGAAACTTGGTTTGTAGGTTTCATTTGGGATCTATGTTGGTCCGCGAAGCTCGGCGTTACTGTCAGTAATTTCTAAGGGATGAAAAATACGGGGCTGGAATTTCTCGAAGCCGTAGCTCAAAACCTTTCTATAGAAGGGTATGGTTTTTTTAATGTTTAAATTGATCTCAAACTTGAGAATTTTTTGAGACCATTCGGAGCATTTTAAGTCCAGCCGTTCGTTTGCACCAAAAAACTTCGTCAACATGATTGTAAATGAACCGGTATACATCCAGCCCAGATATCATTGCTGGCGAACACCTGTACGGATTATAATCGCGCATGGCTGTTGTATGAAACCGAGTTGGTGGTTCCGACATATAATTTCATTTGACGAATGATGGTTTGATGATTGCTATTTTGGATTGTATTGATGGGTACCTACTTTATGCTTCATGAACAAAAAAAAGCTAACGATAGAATTCTTGAATCCACCAATTATTTATGAAATGTGATTGCCCGGCTGGTTCCAGTACTCGATTTAGAGCTCTCTTGTGGGAAGCAGGAGGGAGAGTGGGTATAAATGACCACACAAAACAGTGATCTACGCAAAAGGGGCATCTATACAGGTAAAATAATTTGCAGCCTTTTATTCCATTTAAGGATTCTACGCAGTACCTTAAAACGGAAGGAGGGGGTGAAAATTTTTTTTTTTTTTTCAAGCTCGATTTCGAAGGTCCATTATTGAAAATAACAAACCAAAAATGCAACCATTCAAACATATTATTACTTATTATGAGTCATTCCTAGAAGGTGGTTCTGCTCCACGTAGGATGGTCCTGTTAGGCTGATGAATAACTAACTGTGGCGTACAGACACGTGTCAACATTTGATGATATTGACCACCAAACATCCGCCAGCAGAATTAGTGTGCACTCATGTGTCTAACTCATATAATTATTCTTATCTATACCATTATGGAGAGTCAGACTCATGGTCCACATTTATATACATTTCGTATAGTTCAGACTGTAACCTATTCTCCCTATGTGAAGTGTAGTTTGACGATGGTCTTTTAAAATGTTGGCATCCTAATTCCAGCAAGCCAAGAAAACAATGGAAAACATTTGTCTTAAAAAATGATGGTATCCAAACTTTCAAACTTTGAACAATTCTTCAAAAACCGAAACACTAGGATAGAAGGGCTTAGGTAATTTTTCGTACTCGACGCAAAATTCAGTTTCCTTCCCGTTCGCCAAAAGGCTGGTCTTGTTTGATTTGAGCGTACCTTTGAAGTTTTTTTTTGTTGAACAATGCACAAGAGCAAAAATGGGGTGGTGGGGGGGGTGTTTTTTTGTTGGTTTTTGTCTGATACATGTTCAGGGACCCAAATCATTTGGTACGTCATTTGTGATCAGCACGACATTTCCAACAAGACATCGAAGTAGATGCTGACATTCTATCTGGTGGTAGGATTGGAAATTAGAAGTCGCGAAGTATTAGAAATCTTTTCAAATATATCGGCACCCTAAAATTTATTAATCCAGACTCCCAGCGAAGCCAAGTACCTGGTCCATAGATTACTAGATGCTCACTAACGTTCAGGACGCGCTTCTCGTGCGAGGAAACATCGGGCCTCGTCCTATGTCGTCGCTCGACTCGTAGGCCGAAAACTCGGTAACCGAGGAGAACTTCCGATGTCCAACCCTTCAATTTGCTCCGGAGTTTAACTCCCTATAAACCCTCCACAGTCGGGACCCACAACGTGTAATTTCACGCGGAGAAAATAAAAAAATTAGCCATCTACTCGAAATAATTAATTCTGACGAGAAAACAATTATGAACCTGTGGACGGGGACCTGAAGGGCTGGTAATAGCGGAGTTTTGTAGCGGAATTTTCCGCAGTTGGATGAACATGTTAGGCAGTTCAAACAATAATAATTACACGGGTGTGGACGTCGGCGAGAAGGCTTTGTACTCGCTTAGAGGGTTAAGACGTTGACCGGAGTTTCAACATGAGTTGTGCGACCCGAATGTTACCTATGCTGCACAATAGGAAAAATACACTGCCAAGGTGATAGCACAGGAGCTTCCTCGTCACAATCAGAGTGACCCATTATAAAATAGAACAGACTCGGAAGCAAAATAACATAACATTACATTACATTACATAACATTACATAACGTTTAAATATACATATTACATAACATTACATTACATAACATAACATTACATAACATTACATGAAATATACATATTATACATAACATGACTTCCATAATACATTACGTCCATTATACATAACTAGCCTGACCGCTCGCTTCGCTCGCTATCCGAGATTCGCTGTACGCAGTATCGTGGAACCAACAAACGACGGAAAAATCCCATAGCCTACCGGGTATTTGTGCCCAATTTTATCAAAATCCGTCAAGCCATTCAGGAGTTGACCATGGTCGACCATATTTCCGCTATGGTCAGGGAATTAAAAATGCGCCTACGTTCAACTTGGGAGGCTACCGGATATTGGTGCCAAATTTGGTCGATATCCGTTGAGTAATTCGGGATTCGACCATGGAGGGGCCCATGGATGCGCTATGGTAGACCGCGGGAGTAGTCCGAAGGGTCGATCGTAGATAGAATTTCACGTAGATTACGAATACGCGATAAAAAATAGGGGTTACCATTTCAATTAACGAAGTTGACCATGGTCGACCATAGTTCCGCTATGGTGAGGGAATTAAAAATGCGACGTTGCACAACTTGGGAGCCTACTGGATATTCGTGCCAAATTTGGTCGATATCCGTCAAGCCATTCAGGAGTTGACCATGGTCGACCATAGTTCCGCTATGGTCAGGGAATTAAAAATGCGACGTCGCACAACTTGGGAGCCTACTGGATATTCGTACCAAATTTGGTCGATATCCGTTGAGCAATTCGGGATTCGACCATGGAGGGGCCCATGGATGCGCTATGGTCGACCGCGGGGGTAGTCCGAAGGGTCGATCGTAGATAGAATTTCACGTAGATTACGAATACGCGATAAAAAATAGGGGTTACCATTTCAATTAACGAAGTTGACCATGGTCGACCATAGTTCCGCTATGGTCAGGGAATTAAAAATGCGACGTTGCACAACTTGGGAGCCTACTGGATATTCGTGCCGAATTTGGTCGATATCCGTGGAGCAATTCGGGATTCGACCATGGAGGGGCCCATGGATGCGCTATGGTCGACCGCGGGGGTAGTCCGAAGGGTCGACCGTAGATAGAATTTCACATAGATTACGAATACGCGATAAAAAATAGGGGTTACCATTTCAATTAACGAAGTTGACCATGGTCGACCATAGTTCCGCTATGGTCAGGGAATTAAAAATGCGACGTTGCACAACTTGGGAGCCTACTGGATATTCGTGCCAAATTTGGTCGATATCCGTCGAGCCATTCAGGAGTTGACCATGGTCGACCATAGTTCCGCTATGGTCAGGGAATTGAAAATGCGACGTTGCACAACTTGGTAGCCTACTGGATATTCGTGCCAAATTTGGTCGATATCCGTCGAGCCGTTTGGCCGTGCATAGAAGGACAGACAGACAGACAGAGCGCATGCGCAGGGCGAACCGCTGGCTCTATCATGTTGAAATTTATATGGGACCTCAATGGGCCCTACCCGCTTAATCTCTGAGAATTACATTGAAATTGGGTGAAATCTTTGGTTACTACGGCTGTAACAAGGAAATTGAATCTATTTCACGCCAGCGCATGCGCAGAGCGCACCGAGGGTCCGATCATGCTGAAATTCATACTGGAACTCACTAGGCCTTGTCCAAACAACCCTTGAAAATTTGAGCGAAATTGAATCAAAATTGTGAAAGTTATGCGTGTTTGTTGAATTTAACGTTAGCGCATGCGCAGGGCGTACCGCTGGATCAATCATGTTGAAATTTGTATGGGACCTCAAGGGGCCTTATCCGCACCATCCCTCAAAATTTGAGCTGAATCAATTCAAAATCGTGGAAGTTATGGCTGTAACAAGGAAATGCGGACAGACTCACAGACTCACAGACTCACAGACTCACAGACCGACAGACACGGAACCAAATTTGTTCAGTAGGCTTTGAAACGCAAAATGCAAGTGGAAATTTTGATTTCTGAAGACAAAAATTTTTTGGCTCACGAAAGTGAACACAAGGCTTCCGCTGCTTCGCAGACTCGGAAGCAAAATGAAGGTAGGTACATGAATATCCGGTCTAAACGAAATTCAAAAAGTTCTCTTCATCTAATTCAAGCCTTCAGAACTAATTAACATTAGGAATGAAGAACACTGTGACTTATCGAATAAAAACTTTGAAATCATTGCTTCTCTAGTCTCTTCTTCAAAAATGTGTTTAACAAAATTAAATGATATAATATGGTAAAGCAAATCATACAAAATACATCGGATTTCATGTTTGCTTTGGCCGTTTTACATCTAAGGGCAAGAAAGTATACAGTTAGAAATGGTTGAGAGCTAATACATAAATATAGCTCCAAGGATGGTACATGTTCTTGCCCCGGAGCTAAGATATTGAGGATTCTCCCTCCAAACTACGTAGGTACCCCACACTTAGTAATCAGATCTCCCTCTGAAAGTACTTACCTACCTACTTATTTAAACGGTCATTTTTATACTCTGGCCATAGTAAAAGACCCCCGGAACGAAAGACTCTGCTTTTATCGGGTTCGAGAGCCAACCCTTGTCGAAAACCCTTTCGGAAAAGACGAAAACGATCTTCCAAATTAAAAAAATTCCGGGAAGGCACAGCGAGCGGTACACCCTGTAATTCTTGGTGGGGTAAACATTCCGAAATTACCCACAGAGAGTGCACCACCGGATTTGGCCTGGGGCGGGTCTGCTCGTGCCGAGGCGGAGTGAGATTGGGAAATGGTTGATATTTTGAAAACGCTATCGAGAATAATATCACCGATTCGAAAATCTAAGTGTGGCTAGGGTTAGGGTAGGTACTCAAGGCAACACCCTGCGGTATGATGTGGGCCACTCAATTACCCCCACAGAGTAACCAAACTCCCTACACCCTATCATAAGGTCAAGGAGAGTGGGGGATACTCGACTTCATGAGCCATGTAACCAGTAGAGAGCACTGAGATTTTAATTTATTATTGTTAATAGTGTACCTTTGTTTATTGATGTACCTATTTGAAATCTAGGAAGATATGCAAATCAAACCCCCACCTCAACCTTTTAAATTTGGTTGAGGATATATGACGGTACAGTACCTACCAACGACTAAAAAGCTATATGCCGGTACAGTACAAACGACTAAAAAGCTATAATGCTAAATGCCTACTTAAAAAGACAGGATCAGCACACACAAATTAGGCGTACAGGAGCGGATAGGAAAGCAGTCTTCCTCGCGTGTGAGGCTACGAAAAGAACCGATACATCTCCTGCTGAATCGTTTTCACCGAACACGTCCCCTCCCGCTTCTTCAGTACCCTGTAAATACGTTTTCAATTCCATCGTGTCAAAAGTATCGTCACCAACAAGTTTTTTAAGCAGGTTACGAATTCTTTTTGTCGAGAGATCTTTGTCAAATTTATCACGAAATAGGTACTAATCTCACTCACCTTGCAGTTTCCTGGCAACTTCCTCTTCTTGGCAGCAAAGCTGCACCGTCGTTGAAGAAAATTCCGTTCGGCTGATTTCATGGTTATGCTGTAGGTTTACATCAGTTATCTTTACTCGATTTGTCTTTGCATGTTTATAACACGAAACCTTTGCTGATGGGCAACCAATGTAATTGTAATACAATTTGGTTCGCTTCCCTGTGCTTCGTGAAGGTCGGTTGTATCCATGCCAGCGCAGTAACGTCACTTGACGTGCATTGTTGGTGGCAACAACTAGCGGTTGATAATTCTCGGCACAAAACTTCCTGAAAGCACCTAAAAAGTACTCGTAGCATTCAAATATTTCGCCAGTTTCAATCGTCCTGTCAACCGCACAAACAGATTCTCCACACGACTCGTCACTTTCCATCGCTGTCACTATCTCGCAAATTACTGACCATAATATCGCCAGGCACAAAAATGAATCCGTTCGGCAGATAAAATGATGAAAATATAGAAAGACAACATCATGAGTTAGTTCAAAGAATCGTTGAGTTACCTTTCAAAAAATCGTTGAAAGGTAAAAAACAGAAAAAATAACTGATTATTTTTTTCAAAAAAATTATAGTAAGTACGTACCATATAATTTCAAAGTTTATGTATGTTCTAATGCTTACCTAATAATTCCTATTACAGTGAAATGAGTTGCAATAACGTCTTAATTACTTAATGGTTTATTCATGACAACGATGAAATTAATACCTGTGTAGGTTCTTTTGAACGAAAAACAACGAAAAATGAATTTTTCACAGGAACCTCAGATCAACACAGGCCTCGGTCCCAACCAAAATGGTTCTTCTGTAAGTTGGGAACCTACTAACCTCGAACGGAGGCGCGATCCCTGGCTATAGTTCGAAAATACTTTCAAAGAGAGCAGCACCATCCAGTAACCTCCACTCAGAAGAAATAACCTCTATAACTTACAACCTTCCACTTCCCTACAGGCTAGAGGCTACGCGACTGTTTCTATTCTGTCCCGATCCCGAACTCTCTTTTTCGTACAATTTTGTATTTTGATTTAGTTTTCTGCGTGAAAAGTGTGGAATTTTGTTCCTTCGACAGTCTCACGATTTCTCGTGTACAACTTTCTTATTCTCAACAAGGTAATTCGCATTTGATCCCGTTTCCAACTTACTTTCTGCTGTCAAATGTTTGCTAACCGGCCCACATGTTTGTTCTAGTAAATTTAGTCCACGTTCTTAACTTTTAATTTGAATCTGTTGATTATACCTAGTTGTTTTACAGAGTTGATTATAATTGTTTGAGTTTGGGAATATAGACGATTAATCAATTACTGCTGTGGACTTCCTGCCGGCATTCGTTGATCTTGATGTAGGTTACGTTACAACACAACGTCCATACGTAAAGGCTTGACTACCTACTTACGTATCATGTTGGTATAGGTGTTACGAGTTATTTGAGTGGGTCGATTCCAACGGCCGCTTACCTAGTTACCAGGTACCTATCAACCAGGTCATGGATCAACTTTTACGGGATCGGTGGTAGTGTCCCCTGACTTCTATTTTTAGTAATAGTAGGAGTAGTACACCTATTTATCTTACTCCCGCCTAATCCTTCAACCTACGTACGTTAGTTGTCAGTAATTGAACCTGCTTAGTTCCAACTAATCCCCGATCTATGATCGAAGTAAAGAATTTCTAATGTTACCTTTAACAAAGGTCATCGGTGATCAAGGGCTGTTCGAGAAAAGGGGATGCCCAGATTAGCTGATTTATGATTCTAGCACCTTGATGTGATGCTTGGTGAGGTCCCTGGATGACGGGGGTCTTTGAAATAATAATCTGTACTAACTATTAAATAAGGCGGATTTGAGTGTTCCGTGGAGAATGGGGTCGTAGGAGACGGCGGTGAGCTCTAAATCCCTCTAATTTAATTCTCATGAACCCTATCCAAGAGCTAAGTACATGAAAAATGTTGACTGGTTTAATTTACGCCTTGGATTGTTGTGCAGAGTTAATGAATGTGCAGCAAGGAAATATGTTGAAGGCGCTTTAAGGCAAATGGGCTAATATCAATTTCATACGTTATTTCCTATTGTAACCATCGTCTGAGCGCAAAAGTACTTTTCCTCGACACGTGAATAACTACAATAGTAATTTATTACTACTGCCCGGGAACATCGGAATTTTTGGTTTATTATTTTCATTACTGAACCTTTGGAATCGAGCATGAACCCCCCCCCCCCCCCCCCCTCAACATATGATGGTTTACGTTTTAAGGTATGTAGAATCCGAAAATGCAATACAAATATTTCTGTCTGTCCTCCGTACACCGTACTGAGCACGTTTCCTAGTTACCATGAAAAAGAATTGATGAAATTCGGGTTATAGGTTCCCTTCGGGGTCTAGTTGGTCCTCGAAGCTCGGCGTTACTGTCACTATCTTTAAGGGGTTAAAAATAGGGGTTGAGATTTTCAGAACGCCGTAGCTTGAAAACTTTCGACAGAAGGGTATGGTTTTTTTACGTTATTAAAATTGTCTTGAGCTAAACAATTTTTTGAGACCACCCGGAGCATTGTACGTCCAGCCGTTCGTGTGCACCAAAAAGCTTCGTCAACACGATCGTAAATCAAACTGTATAAATCCGATCCGGATGTCAGCACTTGATTATAATCAATTAAGTATGGCTGTTATTTTATTTTATTTTTTTTTAAATAATTTATTCAACTTTTAGTAATAATTATGTTACTTTACAGTTTTGTTTATTTAAGAAGTAATTTTTACTTAGGTACTACGGAACATGTGTGAGGGTGGTTGTCCAGTGACAGTCCCTCTCAATTAGTGGTTCAATCAACTTAGGTAACAATAAGGATTAGGTTAACAAAGATGAGTAGTATATTTATGGAGTAGTGGGAACACCGTTAGACTAGGTTTTGGTTTATAGGTACTATTCGAGTAGGTCGACTGTCCTTTTGGTTTATTATTCTGTGAATAATACACCTATGTATTCGCTCAGCAAAAAATTTTTATAACACCCCCTCAAACTTTTTTCTTTTCCGTTTCAAGGTGCGTAGATTCCAAAAATGCAATGTCCGTCCACCGTACGCCGTCCGCCGTATCACGTGTACCGGCTTCATTTTCGGTCTAAAAAATTCGTTCTTTCGCACACATGCTCCATTTGGGCCCTAGTTGTGTCCCGAAACTTTTCAGCCCGATCGGAATAAGCCCAGGGGTGTTATGAGTGAAAATGTGTATAAAAATAGGTACTTTTGTGTTTTAGTAACATGTTGGTAAAATGAGCTTTTGAGGTATCGTTTTTCATGTTTTTGGGGACGAAAAGACCGAATATGAAGTCGATTTTGACCAAAAAGTGGAAAATTGAGGTTCTAGCAGATGTTCAGCTCCCGAAATTGATTTTTTATGAGTCAAAAACCTGGGAAATCGTCTGAAATCACCATCAGTCTGTATAATAACACTGGAAAAACTTTCAACACGTGGATCAAGACGATTAAATGGCACTACCAATGATCAAAGATAGTTTAAAAAATAAAAAAAGGAGCGTACTTACCTAATTTAGGGGCCAAAATTTATGGAAACCATCAAAAATAGCTATTTCGATTATTACGCATGAAAGAAACAATAAATGAACAGCCAACATTTCTGTAGGTACGTCCAATAGAATAATAAACCCATGTGACAAGGACATTGCAGCGTTTTTGTTTTTAAGCGCCTGGTTGACTGTTGTCGTTCCCATGATGCTAAGAGACTCTCAAATGCAGTTGACTGGTGGGTGGTGATGTTGTTGAGCATATTTGCCATTGTTGCCCTAATTACATCTTCCACCTTGGCATATCTAGATACCGGTGTATGACAGAGTTTCGGAGCATTTGTTATAATACGCAGTACTCTATTTTGCTGTGTTTGGACTTGCTTGATCTGGGTTTTGCTTGCCAGGCCCCAAACTGAACAACTATACTGCCAGATCGGACGAATTAGGGTCTTTTGTAGTTCATTGTAAGTGGTGATGTGCTGCCCAGAAGCGGTTTCAGCAGGTTTATGCGAGATCGTAGTCTTTTAACGAGATTCCCAATGTGGTGGTTAAAAGTGAGTATCGCACCTGCTTGTCCTGGGATATTTTTTGGTAGGGTTTATCTGGTAGTTCCTCTTCAGGGTGAATGTTGTAGTACATGATTTTATTGCGATTCGCCACTGCTGAGTCCAGTCTTGAATTTGTTCAATATGAAGCTGGAGGTTGGTCGATGAAATGGTGCCTGAGGGGCCACGGGCAAGTATCGCATGGTCATCTGCAAACACAGCTGAGCTAGTATTTTGGGAAGTTGGTATATCACTCACAAAGATGAGGTATAGTATTGGACCCCACACACTTCCATGTGGCACCGATGCTTTTATTCTTCTGCTAGGGGATTGTGCATAATCACACTTGACATGAAACGATCTATTAGTAATAAGGGATTGGATTATGCAGAAGTGTCGTATCAGTTAGTAGTGGTTTTAGCTTGAAGATTAGGCCTGGGTGCCATACCTTATCGAAAGCTTTTTCTGTGTCCAGCCATAAGGCTTGGCGTACTTCTTGATTCTCGTAGGTGTTAGGAATTTGTTGGCATGAGTGGGAGGGCCGTAATCCGAACTGAAAATCAGGTATGACTGGTGCGAGAAACGGAAGAAGTTTGGGTAGCATGAGTCTCACGAATATTTTGGAAAAAATCGAGAGAAGACTTATGGGTCGATAGCCCGAAGGATTGTTTTTGGATTTCTGCGGTTTTGGTATCATGATAACTTCCGCATGTTTCCAGCGAGAAGGGAACGTAGTTCGGAAGATGGCGTTGAAGATCTGGGTTAGTAGGACGAGAGTTTTTCGAGGAAACTTTTAGGAGTGGCTGGGTGATACAGTCAGGACCTGGAGATTTTTTGGTAGGTGACCTTGCTATGGCGTTTTTCACTTGATTTGGAGTGAAATAGTCCTTGGAAGGACTCAGCGCTAAAGGTTCAGTGACCACTTCTTCGATATGGTTGTGGAAATCTGGCAGATGTTGTTAGGTACTTCTGAAACTTGAACAAACGTTGAAGTATTATTGATGGGTAAATTATTACACAGTGGTAAATTATTACACAACGGTAAATTATTACACAATGGTAAATTATTACACAACGGTTCATCTACCAAGAAGGGGCTGGATTTTGTTGATCGATACTTTTGCAACTTGAACAACCGTTGAACACAGAAAACATGATCTACGCAGAAGGGGCATCTATTTCACTCCACATCAACAATTTTCCTTCAGAACTTCATTATTTGCGTTTCTTTTTGCCATTTTAGTTACTGTTTGTCATCGACAGAATTATTTTAGCAGCATTTAACTCGTGATTTAGGTAGGTACCTAGTAACGAGTGCGGGGTTAGGTACTAACCTACTGAGGGTATGCGATCTACATAATATGTATAGAATAGTATTATATTATAATATATAGACGGGTTATCTATACAGAGAGCTGTGATCTGTAACAGAAGGGTATTCTGTACAAAATAATAACCGTTGTGCAGGGATTTGCAGCGTTTTTATGACTGAAACGCATGAGCGTTAGGAGATATTTATAATATTATTATTATACTAATAAAAACACTTTATTGTACTTAAGACTTGGTGGTCCATAATACTTACAGCGAATAACATGAGTATAGACCTGGTAAGATATTTGACTAAGTAAAATAAGAGGAAAATAGCGGGTGAATATTTCTGTAAGTAAAAAGGTACAACAAGGAAAGGTATTTGCAATAACTGGGGGAGGGAATGAGGGTACGCTCTAGTCCGTTTGTTGAAGGTGCTTCAATAATATTGACTTTTGAATCTGCTGAGTGTGGGAAGACTACTGAGGTGGAGGGGTGCCTTTCCACATTGTTGCCGCTGTTAGACCAAAGGAATTGGCAAAAAACTTGGTTCGATGCCGAACCATAAGGAGAGCGTTCGATCTCTGGGACTCCGCTTTGAGGAGGTTGGATAAATAATGTAGTGGGGGGGGGGGGGGATACCTTTGAGAATAAAGAGTGGGTGACGGAGTTTGTAATAATTTATTAAATTTAGAAAGAAAAGTTTGAACTTGTTCACTGGATGTCTGGCCTTAGTGTTGGAAATGTATCAAGGCATGCGTTGTGGGCAACTGAGCTTACCTATTCATGTTAGAAAAAGATAAAGAAAGGGCAAATTTCGAATCACAATATAGAAAATGGGGGTTAATTAGGGCTGTCACTAGTTTTTGGTTTATTATTTTCAATAATGAACCTTTGGAATCGAGCATGAAAAAAAAATTTAACCCCCCTCAAAATTTGATGGCTTCCGCTTCAAGATATGTAGAAAAATGCAATAAAAAAACTTCTGTCCGTACACGGTACTTCGCACTTTTCTTAGTTACCATGAACGAAAATTGACGAAATTCGGTTTGGGGTCTAGTTGGTCCTCGAAGCTCGGCGTTAATGTCAGTCATCCCTAAGGGGTGAAAATAGGGGTTGAAATCTCCAGGACGCCGTTATCTCGAATTTTTTTGCAGTTTTAAATAGTTCTCGAACTTGGGAGTTTTCAAGTCCACCCGGAGCATTGTACGCCCAGCCGTTCGTTCACAGTAAGGCCCAGAAGTTTGCACCGACAGACTTTTTCAACAGCGGGGTGAATGAAATTGTATACATTTAGCCCTAATATCATCACTAAGGACGCGCTAACAATCGAGAATTGGCCCGAGATCATCATTGCTAGGGAACACCTTATTATATTCACGGAGTGTGAAGTCGAGCTGGTTGTTCTGTGATATTATTTCATTTGAAAAATGAAATAATATCACTCTTTTGGAGTTTGTTGATAGGTAGTGAAACTTGAACAATCGTTGAAGTATTATTGATGGGTAAATTATTACACAATGGTAAATTATTACACAACGGCAAATTATTCCATAACCGTTCATTATACCATCTACCTAGAAAGAACTGGAGTTTGTTGGTAGGTACGTTTGCAACTTTTTTCACTCCACATCAACAATTTCCCTTAAGAACTTCATTATTTGCGTTTCTTTTTGCCATTTTAGTTACTGCTTGTCATCGACGGAGCCTTTGTGTTATATGCCCTACCATGCGGAATTATTTTGTGACCCACCCATATCCCAATTTGGTGGTTCCTCGCCCATCCCCTGCACTCGGTTCAGAACTATTAACTCCCGCCCTAATGCCAGTAATCTCCTCAGGTGGTCGGTCATCACAATCGACCTATCATCGACGTTTTTCACTCTCGACGTCCCCCGTCACGTCTGACGACACCATAGAATTCGCGCGTTTTCCTTCGACCACATCCCCTTCTGATGGTCGGAAGATATCGTTCCTTGTCGATTTCGCCACCGCTCGAAGATCCGATTAGTATCATGTTCTGCTCTGTCGCTGTCATTTATTACTGTAATCCCCTTCATCGGGACACCCCATAAAGATTTGGCGATACCGCATACCGCTCTGAGGTTTTTAGGCGTGACAGACTCGCTGAATCCGTTCGCGAATCGATTATTCTCAAATACCACCCAGTCCCGCCCAGTTCCTGTATGCGGCTTGAACTAAAAGTGAATTTTCGAAGTAACCCACATGATGATATGAACTAACCTTCAACCTATTACGCTAATTTCTTCGTTTCTAACCATTGAAATCCAGATTTGAGTAGTTCGGTAATTTTTTTTAACTGTTCATTATGTTTTGTTGTTCAAAAACGTTGGCTCTTGTTAACCTTCTTTCTCTATTTTTAGTGATTTTTTCGCAATTAATCATTTTAGAGAAATTTGAAAGTTTTCTTCCAACGACAGCTCTATTCGAACATTTTTGTAGCGAATGACGTGAGATTACTATCCTGGTTTTGATTATTTTCAACTATGAACTTTTCGTAGAATTTGACCATGATTAGGTAACCTACCCATTTACATTTTTAGGCCCACGGAAAACCATAAAACACATAGGCCTTTCACTTGAATTCAAAGATGAACATAGACCTTTTACTTGGATCTGTGCATGAATTACCAGTAAATGCAATGAAATATTCAACAGGCCCATTCATGAGCGACGTTTCAAGGGCCTAAGTGCATATTTTTGAAACCTAATAAGAATGAGTTGAATATAATTGTAGGCATAACTGGATTAGGATGAAAATCGGGGACTTATTGCAGCGTATTTAGACAACTTTGAAACTTGAAGTTGTTTGTTCGTTTTCGACACATCTTGGTGTTCAGAAATGAGGGATCATAAGTTTTAACATGGACATGTTTTTGGGTTGCCGGACAATCCGAAATTTGCGACACCAAAAAATGTAACGCTGTAATTCCCCAGAAGCCAATTTCTTTCCTGTTTCGAAATGGAGCTTCTGTAGGAATGCTAAGAATGACGATGGGGGGGGGGGGGGGCCTTCCCACATCAGCTAAGTGAGCCCTGAGTCTGATTTCTTTCCTGTTTGAACTACTAGGCTGAAATTCGAAATGGAGCCTCTGCAGGACTGCTGAGTAAGAATGACGAGATGAGGACTTTTCCATATCAGCTGATTTCTATCCTATTTGACCTAAGAGGCTGAAATTCGAAATTGATTCTCTGTAGGACTGCTGAGTAAGAATGACGAGATGAGGACTTTTCCATATCAGCTGATTTCTATCCTATTTGACCTACGAGACTGAAATTCGAAATTGATTCTCTGTAGGACTGCTCAATAAGTGACGAGGACCCTCCCTAATCAGCTAAGTGAGCCCAGGAGCTAATTTCTTTCCTACTTGACCTACGAAGCTGAAATTACAATGCGGTCTCTGTAGGAGGAAGGACGAGTTTTCTCATCTTATCCTTCTTTTTCATTGAACTGAAAGTCGCCACTCCTTCTTTTGACCGGAGTGAGTCGGGTGTCCATTTCATTAGTAACAGTGCCTCTCTAGATTTGTATAATCATTATACAGATATTTAGTAGATGTGCGAACCAAAATGACCAACATGATTCATTGTTTTTCCGTGTAGCGGAGATTTTGGTTTATTATTTTCAATAAGGACCTTTGGAATCGACCTTGAAAAAAAGTCATTATTCGTAGAATACGAATAACGAATACAAATATTTCCGTACGTCCGTCGTACGCCGTCCGCGGCTTTTTCCTAGTTCCCGTGAACCAAATTCACGAAATTTGGTATATGGGTCCCGATCGGGCTCAAGTTGGTCCTCGAAGCTCGGCGTTACTGTCACTCAACTCAGGGTTGAAAATAGGGGTTGATTTTGAGGATTGAGTGTTTTCGCATTTTTAAAAAGTTTGATTTTTTTCTTAATTTATTGAGACCATCCGAAGCATTCTACGATGTTGCCATAAAATTTGCCTAGAAGACCAGTGTGTATGCAAGCAACAAGCTGCGTTGAGAGCGCACATCACTGAGCTTTTGGACAGGTTGGCGCTGTAGCGCAGTGTTAGTCGAAGTAACGGACTGGAACGCCAAAGTCCCCGAGATCGAAACCCAACCGAAACTGAATATTTTCACTCTACATCAACATTTTCCCTTCAGAACTTCATTTGTGTTCATTTTGCCATTTTAGCTACTGTTTGTCATTTATAGGATGTTTAGCAACACACAACATTTAGGTTACCTTGTAGCTGCGAAGAGTCTACTATCTGCATATACAGAAGGGTTATGTATACAGAGAGCTGTGATCTGTAACAGAAGGGTGTTCTATGCAGAGAAGGTGGTATGTAACAGAAGGGTGTTCTATACAAAATAATAAACCTATACAAAATAATAAACCTAATACCGAAACTAGTCTACCTATTCAGGTTCAAATAATACATTCCCCTTGAATGGCAAGCCAAAAAGCTTGTCATTCAAGTTTGTTGTCCAATATAGTGTCATTCAAGGTGTCAAATATAGTTGGAGAGCTACACTGGGACAGTTTCGTAGGTCGTCCTTCGTAAATCATTCTTCTTCATGAAGGGTGGTGACTGGGTCAGGACGTGGTGTTCAGCAGAAGTTTGTCGGCATCTCCGTCGATGATCAAAAGGACTGCTAAAGACTGCAGCGATCACGAATTCACATTAGATATGTAGGTGAGGTGATAGCTAGATTCACTCGTTGGATAATGACCATAATATGATCACGATTTCGCAAAACGAATTTCCAAAAATGGGAAAAAGACATTGTCTGAGAAACTGGCGAGTAAGGTAAGATGGGAATCCGTTTTTGGCGGCAATAGTCGGAATCGTGTGGACGCCCTTCTCACCTCCGTTACGGGAGCCCGAGGGGGCCACCGGCGCCCCAACGATGTACGGACAGCAAGAGAGAGGTTATAAGGGGGGAAAATGATTCGGATCATTATACATCCCCATCGTCAAGAGATAGAATCAAATCAAGAGTTACCTTTAGACGATGGAAAGAGAGGAAAACACAAAGAAGGTTTTTTCGAAGGCGGCAATCATAGTGATTACCCTCCCGCCCTCGTGGGTATCGAGTGAGATTGGAAGGAAATTATCCGTCACAAAGATAGTGGCGGGGTGCAGTGGTGACCAATCAGACCTGATGGCATCTACACCCGACTGTAACAACCGCTGAATCGTTCGAGTAAAAAAAGGAACATTCCGAGTGGGGTGTAAACCGAAGCTCGATACTTGGTCATGCCTACTCTGCGGTTCAGTAATTCAATTTTACGGTGTCTCAGTTTTATTCGTTGACGTTAACCCACCTCGATTCTCGTATTCGTAAATTTTCCACGTTGAATCAAAGTGTGACGTTCCTAGACTAAGGAAAAACTTGGATGCTCGTGATGGCTTAAAAATCGGCATTCTTGCTAAATATGTAGGCTTTGGTTATCAAGATCGCTTTTATACCGTGAAAAAATATTTAAAAAAAGCAGTTGATTGAATTTATTGTAGGGATGTCCGATTCTCCAAAATGAGTCGATTTAAATCGAATCGATTTTTTAGAAAAGTATCGAAAAGAATCGCGATAATTTTTTTCAAAAAGAATCGATACATATCTGAGAATCGATTCTTTTTTCTCAAAACTCAATCTAGTCGGAGTAGAAAGTGAAGAAACAATATTAGATACATTATGAAACCTGAATTCCAGTAACTACTTATACTCGTACATCCAATTGCTACCCAGCTTCAGCACATTAAATAGAAATAGGTTGGTAGATATTATGAGAAAAACAACAAGTATTATTGTAAAAAAGGATCTGGTCTACAGAGCAATGGAACACAAAAATATTTGTCCAGAGCAGAAAAGTATCGGTTTCCGATTCTCGAAAATGAGAATCGTATCGGCCGATTCTTAAAATGAAAAAAATAATCTAAAAATATCGATTATTTTTTCAAAAAGAATCGATTCTTCCAAGAATCGATTCTTTTTGAGCATCCCTAATTTATTGACACTTTGGTGTGATAGAACCCCGTAGAAGGAAGCCCAGAAGGGCTTTAGCATTATTTAAATAATCAAGCTTGGCTAGCACTCATTTGATGTAATTTAAGATATTAACTTTTGTCTAAGATCCTAAACTTCTTTTGGCAGGTGCTTGATCAGTCCTCAGGATGCCTCCCAAGAAGGTGGAAGAGCCGGAAAAGAAGCCCCTGATCGGTCGAGTCGGAACAAACTTGAAAGTCGGCATCGTCGGTCTCCCAAACGTCGGTAAATCCACCTTCTTCAACATCCTGACGAAGAGCCAGGCAGCGGCCGAGAACTTCCCTTTTTGTACGATAGACCCGAATGAAAATAAGTATTCCATTTACTTCATTACGTATTGCAGCCATTTTAATGACGTACTGGCAATGAAATTGAAATATCGAACAGTGATGTGTTAGTTAACAACCAACATCAGTTACGTTAGTTTGCCTAACTTTGGTTGTTTGCTGCAGGCACGTAGGGTACCAGTTCCTGACGCTAGGTTCGACTACCTGTGTGAATACTACAAACCGGCGAGGTGAGATGGTGTTGTTTTAGTATTCCTCCAAATGGTAGATATTACGGATAGCCTCCCTATAATAATGTAATATATATTTGGGGACAAAATGGGGTTTATTGTTGCTAGATGCTGGAGAACCCTTCGCTCTGGTGAGCCCACCAGGGATTGAACCAATAACAGGTAGAAAATGTTAGGATATCGTAGTCGATGGAATGTGAATATACAAGTACTGCCCTTCTGCAAAGTGGCGGATACCACCGAAACTGCACTTGGCTGAAAACAGTTTGAGCATGCAGTAGTCTTACTGAGCACAGCTCAGCTGGGCTGATCTTGTGACGAATAAAATCTACCAAATCGGATTCCCATGTTCTGCAACCTATGTCTGATCTATAAATCGACAACCAACATCCCAACAAAGGTGTGTGGATTGTTGAGTTCGTTGGTTCTTGTACATTCTCGCCCTTTGAATTTCGATATGCAAATCTTTTCTACTATTCATTGGTCATTTCCTAGTAGGCTTCCGAAATGATGGTGCAAAATTCATCTTGGAGTAGAAAGTGTAAAATACCAACCCTTGCTCTTTCAGTTACAGAACTTGGCCCTAACTTGTTCATCTCATTTTCAGCAAAGTCCCAGCGTTTTTGAACGTGACGGATATCGCAGGGCTTGTAAAAGGAGCTTCAGAGGGTCAGGGGCTCGGTAACGCCTTCCTCTCCCACATCAGGGCTTGTGATGCTCTCTTTCATATGTGCCGTAAGCCAATAATTATTGTCCTCTTCAGTCACAATTTCATTCGCCCTATTTCATGAACAAGTTGAGTAAAACTCTGCCAGGTTTGGATAATAGCTTCTTCACATTCGCGGGAGTTATTCGGGCTTCAAAAGTACACGTACGGAATGAGGATGTTTTCCACCCATTTTGCTAATAGTGCATTATATGAAACGCTTATGTAGATAGGTATATAGTAGTTGAGGCAGGGTCGTCAATAGCAGCAGAAGCTGCCAATTTTTTGAAACTTGACCCTGTCTCAACTGCTGTATACCTATCGACATAAACATTTTATACAAGGTAATTGGTAGCAAAACCGATGGGCAAATATCAAAAATAGATGGGATAAATGAACCTCATCTCTTGAGCGATTATGATAACAGTGTCAACTTTAGTAACCAAAATGAGTCTCGAACGCATTGTTCAAATCTGGATCTCCATGTAGTGTGCTCGCTGCGAAGGAATACCTAGCTTACAAAAACTGAGTCTATATGGTTTTCTAAGAATGTAAGTAGGTACTTATAGACGCAGTGTAGTCTTGGCTGTGGTTTCGAGATAAAGCGAGTGCGGGTCTGATGCACTCGTCTGCGGGTCCCTGTGGCTTATGACCGCATTACCTTGACGATGGTCAGGCCTTGGCGATGTCGTGGGAAACTTGTAGATGATGGAGGGGTTGTGAGTAAATATCGAATATCGACGTTTTTTCGTTGTATTTAAATTATTTACCAATTAAACCATTCCTATGAAACCTTGTACAAATTTTTGAAGGAAATTTTATATTGCAGTGAGTCCAAAATTTTGTTTACCTACATGAATTTTGGAAATTGTTTATTTTATTTTCCATTTCAGAGCATTTTGGATCATATCCTACAGTGTGGCTCTCTATGTGTGTCCTTCTAGAGGTATTCAGTCTCTGATAGAGTGTCCAGAGGAGCCCAAAGGTGACGCAATCTTAACTCAGTCGGGATCATCTGACCTTTAATTCGTTCGACCCGAATAAGTGGCAATCTCAGATGCCCTACGAACGACTAGGGTTACCAGACATACTCTTTTTATAGTATACATACTCTTTTTTAGGTCCTTTCCTCTATACTCCTGTTTTTTTCTTACCAGAGCCTAATACTCTTTTTTTTCAATGGACAGTGAAGAAAACTTGAAAAAAAAGTAAAGATTACCTACCTATATCCTTCTGCTGAATACCTTGATCAAACTTAGAATCGCCTGTTCTTCCCCCACCACCACCTTCCCATTTATGGCCACGTAAAGGTCCCTCTCTACAGCCAACAGCCATAAGATAAGAAGAGTGAGATGCTGGAAGTTGCTCTTGCTATCAGTTTAATTTTTTGAAATCTCGTCTCTTTGTCCTCGACCTCGCTCCTAGGTGGTTGTAGTCAAGCGTTGGGGCCAAAGCCACCAAGAGGGAAATGCAAATTTAATGTCGCGATTTTCAAGACTGGTTTTTGTAGGTACTACGCAATATCAATATTGATGAAACTATTATTTCCCTAAGTCTTCCGTAAAATGGAACTGAAATAGAAAGGTATAACTCATAGGTACTACTGAAGAAAGCAATAAATAACTATTGTGGTACCTATCTACCTTTTTTTTATGGGTAACTGCCTGAAAATAAGTTGTATGTAGAAACTACCCAGTATTAGGGTATATTCTGACATTCGGATGGTTATACTCTTTTTTTTTTCGAGGGAGATCTGTTAACCCTACGAACGACAAAATATAAATTCATCTCTGCTATCGTGGTATGGGTACTAGGAAGTACCTACTAATGTGCTGCACCTTAGCGAACGTCTATTACGGATTTCCTTAGGGAAAAGCGTAATGTTTTTACTGTCATAGCAATTTTTCATCTTGCACACAGGAGCGTTTGACGACGATGATGTAACTCACGTGGAAGGCGAAGTCGACCCAATCAGAGACTTGGAGATCATTTCTGAAGAGCTCCGCCTCAAGGATCAGGAAATCCTCACGACCACCATCGACAAACTGGAAAGGACCGTCGGTCGAGGAGGGGACAAGAAGCTCAAACCCGAATATGTGAGTTAGCAACAGCCATGATTAGTAAATTACCTTTCTTTTTTTCCTAAGGTACCTGCTTTGCAAAAAATGCGTTGGTACATTACAGATTGATTTATTTTCTCCGTCGTTTCAGGATGCTCTTCAGAAGTTCAAGACGGTTCTCATTGATGAAAAACATCACTTGAGGTTTGGAGACTGGAGCGCCATAGAAGTACGTTGATGTCTGCTTTAATTCTTTACCTCTTAACATTATTTGATACCAACCCTGCACTTGGGTGCGTCAGTAAAAACTTATTTATTCTTTATACATATATATTCTTATATAGTATATATTTATGGTATACTAGTAGGAAAACCTGTTGTACTAAATGCAACGGGCTCTCGAGCTGTAGGCATCGAAAAAAAGCCACGAAAAATCCGCACTTGATAATGGCAGTTTGACGAATTTCTCATTTCATATGTTTATGTCTGTGTGTCAGCTAATGCTCAGTGCTATTATGCTGACAGTGAATCTCATCCCTTCCCAAGAACCCGGTCGCGAAATCTACTCTGCTTTTAACAAAGCATCACCACAGCCACTCCAATCTCAAGATTGGTCGCACATTTTCACGATCTTATTATGAATCACATGATATGGTAAGAAACATGAGGGCAACCACGCAGTTATTCTGACGATGAAATCACGATGCTCGAATAAATCCTGAACGGCATGTTCCACAAAATTCGTTTTAATACGGTTGAAAATGCCGTGAAAACTTCCTCGGATCGAGTGATGGCCTATAACCTGGCCCGGAACTCACTGATCACAATGAGACCACCCTCCGTTCAGCCTTTTGGCCTCGATGCCGGTACCTATACACAGACTTGCGAATTAAATAACGGGAAGAGGATTCTCATGTCTATTTTATATGTTGGAATTCTCAAAATGTCCCCTTTATCCGTTGGAAAGCTTGTACTTATAACTTATGTATGTGTCCATCAACCTCAAATTTTCCTTTGTTTCAGATTGAATTCCTCAATAAGTATATGTTCATCACCACGAAACCCGCCTTGTATCTTGTTAATTTGTCGGAAAAAGATTACATCCGGAAGAAGAATAAGTGGTGGGTATTTTTCATAACATCCTAGTATGTACATACATAAACATACTCATGTGTTTCGGGTAATTTTGACATTTCTGTGGCTATTGGAGCCTTTAATACCATGGATCTCTATGTTGATTGAATCCTCACGTATGTATTGCACTGGTCTATTATTTGGTTCTTCAGTATTTGAGCTAAGGTAGGCAAGACACCAAAGAGGTACATCTAAAGCTTTGCCGAAATGGAATGCTGTGGGATCTCACTGAATGCTGTGGGCTGCTGGTCACTGGAGAAATCCTGTATACCACTAGTTGTATGCAGATTGGTAATCTTGAAACTCTCGGCGGGTCTTGTGAGAAGATTTGCATACTACCTCCTAAAGGTTCTCACACACCATGCGGGAACAGGACAGGAAACAGCTGTGGGACACGGGTCGAATTTTTTCGCTTCTTTGTATTTTAATAGAGATAAACACACTAGTTGGGACATGGCGGTCACGGCATGGGGTAGGCACAGGACAGGTTACGCCACAATCGCTCTCGAAGCGAAAAACGGCGGTGCATGGCATGGGACGTTTCCTCTCCACGTTCACCCTTGCTTGAAAGGAGGGGAGCGTGGTGAGTGGCGGGGGAAAGAGATTTGCAGAACGTCTTGCCTAGTTTGGGTGTAGGCGCAGGACGGGACAGCAGCAGCCAGCCGACAGCCCACGGCTTTTCCTGTCCTGTCCCCACATAGTGTGTGAGAACCTTTAGCCCTTTAAGCCGAAGGAAGAATGAGCTATGAAAACAAGTGAGAGGTTGGTATATTAAATCTAAAGGGTTGTTTTCGCTGCATGAAATCCCTACTTTCAGAGCAATCTAGCGGAACTGCATGGACCCTTCTTTATTATATTAATTTGGGTGTTTCCGAACTGACTCCCAGAGGGCATCTGCAAGCCCGACTGTCTCTCGGATGAATTTGTGTAGTGGATATCCTTGCTTTTGTTTCGCTGTATATGTTTCTATCATTTTTGTCATCACACAATGTCTGGCCTTGGCTGATGGGCTTCACCACTGTCAATTGAGTTTAATTTGGCATATGTCTCCATTTGTATTTGGAGTGGGGCATCAACAGATAATTCGATATTCGGATGAGGACGATTGAATTCCTTGTTATACCAGGCATTGAACGGTTCGCAGGCATTGGTAGTGAAATTCATTCAGTTGAATTGGGCGCCCAAATTGGTGGAGGGTACAATACACCTACTGGAATGTACCTCGGCCTCCTTCGAAGTTTGTCCAACACCCATTCACAAAACGTGTCGCCAACGTCTTATCAGTCCGTGCTGCTTATCGTTCACCTTTCAACACTGTCTGTTGACAACAGATCGGTTTTTGCGGGAGTCAGTAAGGACAAGCTAAGTTTCAGATCTCGTCGAGGCTGACGTCCTGTGGTAATCAGTTGGGTTGCATCACGCTCAGTCACTTTTGATTCTATGGGAGTCGGTTGGGTAACGCCCATTAATTTTGTGTAGGGTATTCGAACCATGCCAACTCAGAACCTGGAAAACCCCAAATTCGGGATTCATTTGTGAATCAGTAATGTTAGAACCCTGAGAGTTCCAAGTAAACGAAAACGCTGCAAAGTCCTTGTCACATGGGTTTATTATTCTACTGGACATTCGTACAGAAATTTTGGCTGTTCATTTATTGGTTCTTTCATGTGCAATTATTGAAATGGCTATTTTTGATGGTTTCCACCAGTTTTGGCCTCCAAAAAGACGAATTAGGCTCGGCTTTTCCTTTCAACAGATTATTTTTGATCATTGATAGTGCATTTAATTGTTTTGATTCACCTGTTGATACTACTTCTAGTGTTATTATACAGATGTATGGTGATTTCAGACAATTTCCCATATTTTTACTCATAAAAAATGAATTTCGGGAGGTTAACCTTCGTTACAATCTCAACTCTTCGCTCTTCGGTCAACATCAACCAAATATTCGGTCTTCTCACCCTAAAAACATGGAAAACGATACCTCACAAGCTCATGTTCACTATAACCTCAAAAATCCCTCGAAACCCCCTATTTTTACACTAATTTTTCGCCCATATCATCCCTGGGTGTATGCCAATAGGGCTGCTGTGTTTCGTAGCACAACTAGGACCCAAATGGGGACCCGTACTGTGTGCGGAAAAACAACGATTTTAGACCAAAATTTAACGTAAGGCTGAAACTTCCTTAGAATCTCAATTTTTCCACTTTTTGGTCAAAATCGACTTCATATTCGGTCTTCTCGTCCCAAAAACATGAAAAACAATACCTCAAAAGCTCATGTTACTAAAACACAAAAAGTACCTATTGCTTCCGAGTCTGCGAAGCAGCGGAAGCCTTGTGTTCACTTTCGTGAGCCAAAAAATTTTTGTCTTCAGAAATCAAAATTTCCACTTGCATTTTGCGTTTCAAAGCCTACTGAACAAATTTGGTTCCGTGTCTGTGGGTCTGTGAGTCTGTCTGTCCGCATTTCCTTGTTACAGCCATAACTTCCACGATTTTGAATTGATTCAGCTCATATTTTGATGGATGGTGCGGATAAGGCCCCTTGAGGTCCCATACAAATTTCAACATGATTGATCCAGCGGTACGCCCTGCGCATGCGCTAACGTTAGATTCAACAAACACGCATAACTTTCACAATTTTGATTCAATTTCGCTCAAATTTTCAAGGGTTGTTTGGACAAGGCCTAGTGAGTTCCAGTATGAATTTCAGCATGATCGGACCCTCGGTGCGCTCTGCGCATGCGCTGGCGTTAAATAGATTCAATTTCCTTGTTACAGCCGTAGTAACCAAAGATTGCACCCAATTTCAATGTAATTCTCAGGGATTAAGCGGGTAGGGCCCATTGAGGTCCCATATAAATTTCAACATGATAGAGCCAGCGGTTCGCCCTGCGCATGCGCTAACGTGAAATTCTTCAAACACACATAACTTTCGCAATTATGTATAATGGACGTAATGTTATGTAATATGTATATTTCATGTAATGTTATGTAATGTAATGTTATGTAATATGTATATTTCACGTTATGTAATGTAATGTAATGTATAATGGGTCACTCTGATTGTGACGAGGAAGCTCCTGTGCCATCACCTTGGCAGTGTATTTTTATATCCATTTTCACTCATAACACCCCTAGGTATATTCCGATCTGGCTGCAAAGTTTCAGGACACAACTAGGGCCCAAATGGAGCATGTGTGCGAAAGATCGAATTTTTTAGACCGAAAATGAAGCCGGTACACGTGATACGGCGGACGGACATTGCATTTTTGGAAGCTGCGCTCCTTGGAACGTAAAAGAAAAAATTTTGAGGGGGTGTTATAAAAATGTTTTGCTGAGCGATTACATAGGTGTATTATTCACAGAATAATAAACCAAAAACAGCAACCAAAGAAATTTGAAACAGAATAGAGAATCCTTCCATGACTTCGCTGTATCGACCCAGGCATATATATTATTATGTCTAGTTCTACGCACTCCCGCTAGATTGCTCTAAAAGTAGGGGATATTTTCCTGCATGCCAGTTTACACTGATTGTGAGTGAAACTTCCTTCTCCCTCCTTCCATGACCATAAATTCCGGATGAATCCGTTGTCACTAGCTAGTAGTGACACTAGTGACGATGGATTCCTCCGGAAGGTGTGGTAATGTTACTTCTACTACTAGCGGAAATAACCCTTTAGATTTTACCAGACACAGTCAGGCTAAGGTAACGCTAACTAGATCACATAATAAAAGCTAGTGATGACGGATTCTTCCGAAGGTATGTTAATTGTAAAGCGAGAGTTGATGCGCGATGTTGATTTGTGCGCTTGTAACTTGAAAGACAGAGGTGGCAATGCAAGAAAGAGATGTTGATTGAAATTCCAAATATGTTAGTTTCACTTATCGTCAGCCTGCAACTCTAAAAACGTGGTTGGCGTATCTGGGAGTTTCCTCATTCTGGTTTTGTCGAATTGTAAAATTCTGCACCACCATTAATGAACTTTGGATTTATGTTTCCTATTGGATCTTTGCAGGCTCCCAAAGATAAAAGAGTGGATCGATAAGAATGACCCTGGTGCCATCCTCATACCTTTTTCTGGAGCTTTTGAGAACAAACTGGCTGACATGGAGCCTCCTGAAAAAGCCAAGTTTTTGGAAGACAACAAAATCACCAGGTACCTTCATACCTTTCTTAAAGAATATTCTAGGGTTCCTGATGATTAATTTTTTGGCACTGGTTTTGCACTGATTCGTTCACATACGCCAGAATGGTGGTAGATTTTCCCTACTGCTGTAGTAGTCCTGTGAGACCACATTTCGTGAGTTTAATAATTTGTTATTTTCGTTAATATTTTCAGTGCCCTGGACAAAATTATCGTGCAAGGGTACAAGGCACTCCAACTTCAGTACTTCTTCACGTCTGGACCAGACGAAGTAAAAGCTTGGACTATCCAGGTATTTACCTTCTAAATTCATTCTTTATTACTTACAGAGATATCGTGGATACCCCCAGTGTAGCTTTGTGCGTACTTTGGGTGAACTTTGCGACATAATTTCAGCGGTCCTGGTCTAATTTCAGCGAATTTACCAATTAATAGGTGAATTTTTCAAATAAACAAGTGGGGGGGGGGGAGAGAGAGAACTAAAGTTTTTCCGTTTTGTAAATCTTTAGTTCTGCCCCCAAGCCCAAACGTGGCTCCTGGGCATTATTTCAGCCAGTAACCAAGGGTGGTAACGTTAGTACTACCGAGGAAGGTTAATTGAGGGACAGTGGATTTTAGGTTTAAAAGTATGTTGTGAGACCGCAATAATCTCTGACCAGTGGACAGCGTATAGCGGATACATGTAGGAGGAGTTCACGATCTTCACTCACACATATTTGATTTTTTATGGAGAAGAAACGTCCACATGAGTAAAGCCCATTTTGGCGTATTGTCAGGCAATTTCAACTCCGTACAATCCTCAGTTAATTAATCAGCGTACCGTGCCATAAGTAAAGTTCTGCTTTGGTCAGTTCTAGTGTGTTCTGTTTGTTTTTTCCTGAAACGTACGTGGGGGCAGAACTAAAGTTTTACATAAGGGGAAAACTAGTTCTGCCCCCCTTTTTTTAAGTGAAAATTTCGCTTGATTACAAAACCAGTTAGAAATGGACTTGATGAGCAGAAAGCCTAATGTCTACAGTTTCCGAGACACTCCTTATTAGCGAATTTTCGAAGAAAAGGAAGCTATTGTTCTCGGTTCAAAATTTTTAAAACTCGAATTTCCGAAAGATTTTTATACCAAAATCCGTTTCAGACCATCCTGAATTCACTGCCGAAAGACACCAAAAATTATATGTATATATATATATATATATTTATATATATATATTTATATATTTATATATGTATGTGTCATTCCAGACGATAACTCTCGAAAGAATTGAGATAAAAAGTTCAAATTTGCACGAAAAATCTGTCTTGGCAATCGACAGGCTAAGTTCGAAGATGGGCAGAATCGGGTCACTCTAAGGGGGAGTTTTGGGGAGTTTTAGGGGGGGGAAATTACCCATAAATTCCCAAAATGAAAAAGTCGGACAAGTGACACCTCATTTTAAAGGTTTTTGTACGCTGAACACGATGGTGAAATCAGAATTGCGATATCTCATTCCATTCTCAAACTGGAGCACTTTGAAGATGAAGGAACGTGGTTATTTCTTGAGATGTTCTTCCTGGTTCGTCTGCTCTAATCTGATAACGGAATGGGATATCGCAATTCTGACTTCACCATCGTGTTCAGCGTTGGAAAATCTACAAACCGAGGTGTTACTCGGCAAAAAATGGAACAAAAAATTTGTTACGTATCCAATACCTACTCTTCTGGTATTCAAAACATTTTTGATTTCCCCCTCCCCCTCCTTCCACCCCAAATTTTACTTTGCGTAAAACTACTCCTGTTTTAATTTTGTATGGTATCAAGTTGGGAAAACATTGGCCGAAAATTAATTTTCAGAAAATTTTAGGCGGAGGAGGAAGATGCCGAAAACTTCGAAAATTCGCTCTTATAGCCATGCTGCATGGCTGTGGTTTTTTTTTGTTAAAATCTTGGAATTTGATTTTTTGAAAATGGAGGGAAAAACATCCCGTACTTTGAGCAGCTGGATCAAGTACCAAGAATCTGCGTATGAGTGTCTTGAAAATGTTCAGCAATTTTTAATTCTTAATTTTTTTTTTTTTTTTAATTTCGCAGAAAGGAACCAAAGCGCCTCAGGCAGCTGGCAAGATCCACACAGACTTTGAAAAAGGGTTCATTATGGCTGAAGTTATGAAATTCGACGATTTCAAAGAGGAAGGCTCAGAATCTGCCGCAAAAGTGAGTTGAAGTTTCAACACCTGACGCACTTCTCTTGAGTGCGGGTTTTCAACCACATTCTTCGTACTTGAGAACTTCACATGGCCGCACTGGCACCAGTGGTGCCATCTGTCAGAAAAGTGTTTAGGCCTCCAGAATTTGCTGTATAGGTTTTGATGCCTTCTGGTGCCAGGGAAACGGCGCCATCCTGTCTGTCAGAAAAATGTCTGTTTGGTATAGGTTTTCATGTTTTCCAGCACGCTGATTGGAATAGAATAACTCAAAGTTCTATCAGTCAGCTACAATCCGACTGATGAATATTTAGCCATAAAAATTTACAAAAAAATAGCTATTATTGAGCGTGTTAGGTAAGTACATAAACAGAATTTGAGACTATTTTCAAAATTGTGTGAGGCACCATCTCAGCGGACCCTTCTAGTGCTGGTAGGCCGCCACGCAGATGACCTTGAGAAAGATGGCAGGAGTCGACCGATCAAGTTTATCATGATGACGTCGCATCGGCATCCAACACAGAATCGTTATTCAAACTAGTTTCCAGCCTAATTTTTCCAATGTTTTTAGTGAATACACAAATTTTTGAGCACCCAACCTTTATTTATATGCCGAAAATATTATTTCATATATACTTATTACCCAGTAAACCAAGGGACATAAGCAGTTTGAAGGTATCCTGCTTGATGTGATGGAAGAACAAACCTAGTGTCCAGCCTAATTTTTCCTATGTTTTTTAGTGAATATACACGATTTATACAGCACTGCTATTACTTCATAATAAGCAGTTTATTATGTAATCATACTAATATGAGCATAACAACAAATTAATGCACAGTTGTTTCGTAAGTTAGGTATTAAATTAGGTAGGTACTTACCAAATACTTAACCGCAATAACTTTCAAGCTTAATTTGAAATTTTCCTGTTTGTTACTAGTAGGTAATACGAAGTTTAAATTCCAGATATAGCTGTAGGGATGTTTAAATTTTATATAGGTACATCCCTGTTTTATTTTACCATGGATGTACCTGTTCAGATCGATGAGATCTTGATCATTTATTTTATGTAGTAGACATAGGTAATTAGTATTTGTGAACGTGGAATACCAATTTAAGGTAATGCAGTTGTTTATTTAATAGTAATGAGAACCTACATTCTTTACAGTAGTGGGCATTTTCCACCATAGAAAATAGTTTTAAGTGGTTTTCCCCCTTTTTTCGTTTTAAATGAAACTAGTCCTTTAGCAAAACTTACAATATAATAATAGCTTTCTCAGGTTTGTGTTATACATCTTACGCCAAGCAGGTAATTTGAAAAGGCATGTAAAATCATTTATGGATCAGAAATAATAGGAATAAATCAACTTATTTATTTATATACCTATCTCGAAAGGAGTGGTCTATAATATAGTCTATATTATAGACCTTTCACAATGTAGACATGGCAAAGTAAATATTATTTACTTTACCATGGAGCCGAACTCGAGACAAGCAGACAAAGTAACAGGAGCTTTGTCCAACTGAAGTTCGATTGTACTTAGGTATTCCGAGAGGAAACAGAACAGCGAAATGTAGAATTAAAAATTGTTTTTATTAACTTAAATTACCTACTGTTTAGTGCAATCTTGTAGGCCTGTTTTTCAGATTATCTTGCTGATCCTCCCGAGTAAAATGCATCTACAGTGTAGGTTATAGCACGTTCCTAAATGTGCTACGATCAAAGATTAACAGGATTAGTCTCCTCCCACAGAAATTTACCCATTTGCTATGGAAAGGTTTGGCAGCTGGAAATTAATCAAACGATACCGTTTCAACAGTGAAAACTCGGCGTTTTTCAACACTCCACTAAAGAAACTGTTCAAGAATTAAAAGCAGAAATTACAAAAACAGAAAAGAGTAAAAGGTTTCGATAAAGAAAAAACTATGAAAATAATTGGAAATAGAGAGCAAGTTGGTAAGCTGAAGGTGGTTTGTGGTTATGAAGGGGGTCCAGCACCAGGCTGACGTCACGGCCACCCCAACAGACAAGAAGTGGACTACCTGTTACATTCATCCGTGTGATATTCAGCCCAGTATGCCATCCCCTAATCCCTCAGCAAGTAATTAATTTGGTTCTGTATGGTTTTTTACTCTCGGTCTCAACATACATTTATTCAAGTGCCTAACTCCTGATTCTTGTCAGATTTTATTGTTTCTTATTCTGTCAATAGGCCGCCGGGAAGTATAGGCAACAGGGGAGGAACTACGTGGTGGACGATGGTGACATAATCCTCTTCAAATTCAATGCTGGAGCGGGTCTGGGCGGAAAGGACACCAAGAAGAAATGATAAACCTCGGTGGCTTGTATTTTGTTTTTGCTGCTCTCAGAATGCATTTTATTATTGGTCCATAATAAAAGAGAATGACATCATATTGTTTCCACAAATATTTCTAATCATTTCATCCTGTAACCCTATTACAGTTATTCGTCATCGAGCCCTTCACCATTGCCAATGTACTTGGCCCATCAGAATGCCAACTATGGACAGAAAAAAACCCCATTAAAATTGGTTTCAGTAGGTACCTACTTACCTACTTACCTTAGATCAGGAATCTGGATCTTACGTATCAAAGGGGTGATCAGAAAAGCAATCAGTAAATCATTTGAGAAAACAGTTGTCGGGGAGGCCATCACCACGATCCTGAAGTCACAGTACAAGGGCAACCCTGCACAATTAGTTCTCAAAACATCCTGGTCCTGAGAACGGGAGGCCCTGTCTACACTCGCTTCGATCAGCTCCATCGACCCGTAATCAACGCTCCTCGCCGTAATAGCATTTCTAAAGTAAGTGGTCAAACAACATTTTCTTATTTCTAACTTATCTGACATCAAAACTGAGGTATGTAGAATAAATTCATATTAATATTACGATGTTCATTTATCTAGATAGCCCTACACAGTTGAAAAGGTGACAGAATATCTAATCAGAATAAAGTTGTTGGTATTACTTTATAACATCAAAAAGGCATCCCTGCTCAGATTAACTAAAGATGGGGAGGTACCTAGTACAAGTATATTCCACCTAACGCATGCAAGATTTCCTTGGTAATTTGAGTGACCTATGTTGCTTTACAAAGACATCCACCCAGTAAAGGCCCAATCACTCGAACAAAACCCGTCACAGCGAATATTACCGATAAGAAATTATTGAGAACGCTTCAGTGCCATTATTTGTTGTACAAACAGGCTGGAGTCAAAACGTAATTCAGGGTGGGAGTATTTCGATGGCAAACAAGGAAAGGATCCCGCTTGGATACTATACACTTCCTAAAGTGCATCTGACGGATCGCTTGTCCTGGGAGGTTCACGTGTTCCTTCTTTCCTCTATTGTGATTCTCTCTTCAGTTCCTCGTTAGATTGTAAATCTAAGCATCGCCTCAGCCATCAACAACGTCATGCGATATATACATAAGTAACTTGAGAGCCCGAGCCCATGTCACACACCTCTGCCATTCCTTACTGGGGGTTGGGTCTGTTCACATATAAACTGAGACACCTCTTATTGATTTTTAAAATAATTCATGGCATCATTCCTCAGTACCTTCAGAACCGAATATCCCGAGCAGTCTCTTGCAGGTCTCATGGATTGAGAATTGTTCAACATAAATCTCGGGCGATGAGCCAGTCCTTTGGAGTGGAGGGTGTGGAATTCTTTACCTCTTCGTATTCTAATGCTGCCCACCATCACTCGGTTCCGAAACGCGGTCACCTCTCATTTGACTTGAACTGGCTCCAAGCCCCCCCCCCCCCCCCCACCCTATTGGTTTATTATTCTGTGAATAATACACCTATGTATTCGCTCAACAAAAAATTTTTATAACACCCCCTCAAAATTTTTTCTTTTCCGTTTCAAGGTGCGCAGATTCCAAAAATGCAATGTCCGTACGCCGTATCACATGTACCGGCTTCATTTTCGGTCTAAAAAAGTCGTTCTTTCGCACACATGCTCCATCTGGGCCCTGGTTGTGTCCCGAAACTTTGCAGCCCCATCGAATATGAGTGAGAAACCTTGGAAATCGTCTGAAATCATCATCAATTTGTATAACAACACTGGAAAAAGTGTCAACAGGTGGATCAAGACGATTAAATGGCACTACCAATGATCAAAGATAATTTGAAAAAAAAACCAAAAGGAGCGTACCTAATTTGTGTTTTAGGGGCCAAAATTGATGGCAACCATCAGAAATAGCTACTTCGATTATTACGCATGGAAGAAACAATAAATGAACAGCCAACATAATTATCGTATGTCCAGTAGAATAATATACCCGTGTGACAAGGACTTTGCAGTGTTAGGGGCAGTGGTGGGTGCATTAGGTAGGTACCTATTTCTTCTCCATCATCTTCCCTTATTTTTCTTTCTTCCCTGTAAACTGTCACCCTTTTAAATTTACAATTTGATTTAGTGAATGATGTGCAACCTAAGGGCCACTGAGCCTAATTGTACAATAAACGTTTTTACTTAAATACGGATTTCATTTCTTTGTTATTAAGGTAGGTAAGGTAGGTAGGTAAGTCTTATACCCGTGCTATTAGCATTTTTGTTGTTGTTATTTTACCTTCGGAATTTTATATATGCCCATCAGGCTTTTATTTTTGCGCCCTTCAGGCTCTTCTTTTTTTATGCCCCTCTGGCTCTGTATTTGCCCTTCTGGCTTTCCCTTTTTTTAATGTATAATATATGTTATTTCTCTATTGGTTGCTTTGTTTTAAGTGTGTTTGATGCGCGAGGTGGGACTGTATTGTCCTATGCATCAATAAATATATTATTATTATTTAAAAAAAAAACCTACCTCAATCAGGTTCCAAGGTTAGTCAATAGAATAGCCAAGTGTTCTAGTAATTTTGTATCACGTTGCTGTAGGTGTGTACCTACCTATTAATTCAGATCTTATGAATGATGTTTCCATTGATAAAAATTAAGCTTACAAAAATTGCAGTCAATTTATTCAAAAACCTCGGAAGTACCTAGGTCAACGCCGAAATGTGATGCTTAGTTGGATTATTCCTCAACAGGGTGCGTTAAGTAGCAACCATTTGACGTCACTGCAATTTCAATTAAGTTACTCTACCGCGTGAACAGTTTTCTACGCTTACCTTCCGATTTCGAGTTTATCATAATTTATTATCAACATACCAATATTAATTTATCCAACGATTTTGATTTATCTCCTTTCACACACGCACGCAATTACTTTAACACTTCTTTTTTCTAAATTACTCAATCTATTAACGATTTCCTCAGAGTTTTCATCCTGCTCGTTCCTGTGTGCGAGGCGCATCTCCGTTCAATAAGT
Organism: Leptopterna dolabrata; assembly: GCA_954871275.1. Taxonomy (NCBI): domain Eukaryota; kingdom Metazoa; phylum Arthropoda; class Insecta; order Hemiptera; family Miridae; genus Leptopterna; species Leptopterna dolabrata. The sequence continues at coordinate 17,988,812 of OX940982.1, read as the reverse complement.
ACCCTAGGGTGAGTGGTATGAGATTTCGTTTTCTGTGTACCTACAGTAACGTACCTATCTACTTACTAAATAGTTTGTAATTGTGCATACGAGGTTCTTGTATTGCTCATTGCAGTAATAAGAGATCACTAGCCGTTGCAGTCATCAACCGTAGTTCATGTCTATGAATGGCATTCCTTAGTGGTAAGAAAGTGTGTCTAGGTCAAAAAGCTGCTCGATTTCCATTTTGAAAGTAGCAATCTCATCATTATCGTGTGGGTTTCCTGTACTTCGAGTGAATTGAGTTATTTTGAACAAAATAGTTCAGCTTGTTCGGTAAACTCTTGACAGCTTTTATCTTTGTTGATTCCAAAATATTTGGGATTGAAGTTGTAATTTCCTTTAGTTCGGAGTCGGTTGTTGTTGTAAATACCCTTATAAGTAAAAATTGGTGGTATCCGTTTAAAAAGGAGAAAATTGTCTCCTATGTGGGCATTGAACCAACATCTTCAGAATCTAAGTCATAAATATGTGTCATAAAATTTTCATTTTACTGGTTGGAATGCTCTTGAATCGAATGCGGATGCCAAACCCTGTTCCACAGGCCATTGTTACATTCTACTATATTGCGTGCTGGTCACAATCCTCTATATTTGAGTATCAAAATGCAATTTTTCACTTTCTGAATCCCTTATTTCCTGTCCCCAGATAATGCCAGAACTGATAGTGAAGATAAAATCTAGAAATGGTCAGATGGTGGTTGACAGTCTCAGCGGGGATAGTAGCATAATGCAGCTGAAGCAGCACGTTGCAACCTGGATGCACATCATGCCGGATAGCATATCGCTCATGATGGGCTATCCGCCCAAGGCGTTGGATGACGACACCAAAACTCTTAGCTCGGTCGGAATCAAGTCTGGAGAGACTTTGATAGCTCAGGTATATAACTTTACGATTACCCTTGAATATCGCCATTCAGTTGCCTAAATAGAATACCTAGTAAAACTAAATAATCCGGATGCTTACCATTTAAAAATATAAATATTCCAGGAAATCGCGCCTTCTGCCGCAGTAGCTGAAATGGGAAACATCGCCGTTACAAGTGCTTCGACCATTAAAGAATCTCCTCGCAGTAAACACCATATCCACTCCGAAACCTTCGAAGGCGGTCTCCTGATGAGGCAGGTCGTCCCAGCCGATAATTCCTGTTTATTCACATCATTTGGCTTCGTTCTGAATGGTATTACATTAATCGACAATATCAGTTAAAACACTCACCAGTTCACTTCTAAATCTTGTAGGTTCCAGTTTTGGTGGTTCTTCAGATAACTCACCGTATTTATTACTTGACCATTTGAAGAGATTTCATTAGATTATTACGAATTAAGTTTGAACTACCTACGTCTTGTGTCGTAGGAATGAAAATCTCGCAAGGACCGTAGAGGTCTGTTATTTGCTGACTCCAGGATGAATACAGGTGATGGAGTCAGAATACCTTGGGACATGGAGGCTGATCCACAACCATCCCTATACTTGAGATCGGGAGTATCGCCCCTTTTGTTCTGAGCAAACATTGCCGACTGCTTTTGACCCATTCCATGACAAACAACATAGAAAATACCATCTTTTTTGAGTGGGGAGTCATAATTGACTTTGTTTTTGCTCGTCCTGTATGTTTAGTACGAAATAATGAAATATTAAATGAATAAGAAGTGAATAAGAAGAGGAGGATCATGATGATCATTTCCAGGGATGATCCGAGCTGTCTGTCATAGGATTACAAGAAAATTTAGAAATTAGGCCCCTACTGTGCGACATCTGAGTTGGTATGACTGGGAATTCTAAATTTGAGTTGACAATTAAAAGAAACTGAAAATTCCAATTACAAGGGATAAAAAATATCACAAATGCAAGTAGATGCTGTTCAGACGAATCTCGGCCTGGACAGGTCTTGGGCGATTACCTGCATTGAGAACGCTTGCCCGTGACTCAGCCTGAAATCAGAGAGGTCTTGGGCGATTACCTGAATGGAGAACATTTGCCCATGACTTGGTCTGAAATCAGAGAGGATAGTGTTGTGTAGATGAGTCATACGACAGGGATCAGGTGTGCGGCTTCCTTTGCATTGCTGAGATATCGCAATGAAGATATCGTGGAATATGATGTTTTGGTGACTGTACTGTGGAATGATGCCTATTATTTATACAGCTTCGCTACATAGTCCAGAACTAATTCGTATTACAGGCAAAGTGGACACGTCGTGCGGGTCGCACATGAGGAAAATCATCGCGGACAGTGTGGCGGCGGATCCCGAGCTGTACAACGAGGCCATCCTGGGGAAGCCGAACAAGGAGTACTGCGACTGGATCCGGAAATCAGACAGCTGGGGTGGTGCAATCGAGCTCTCCGTCCTCACTCACTACTACGGTATCGAAATCGACGTTGTTGACACGATAAACGCAGTTATCAATAGATTCGGCGAAGACATGAACTACCAGTCCAGAGTGTTCCTCATCTTTGACGGAATCCACTACGATCCTCTGTATAAGGAGTCTGTTACAGTAAGTTACCAACGTCTGATTAGTCCACATCTAACAAAATTTACTATCTGCATCATCTCTGTAGTGAAAATCATTGCCCTGTAGAGACACCCCCCCCCCCTCCACCCCGAAATCGTTAGAGCTCCTTTTCATCATGCAACTGTTGGCCTCGCTGACTGTTGACTAGTTTAGAACTAAACAGGATGGTAACCACTCGTGCACCGCACTGAGGTTTCTACAAAGATGTTCTCCGACAGATGCCTACAATATGGTACCTACATTTACCTTGAAATAATGATAAATGTTACATGGTTTGAGTTTAGATAACCTGGAGGGCTTACTATTGGTTAAAGCTCTCTGCTGTGGTGCGAAGAGCACCAGAACTGTACCAATTTACCTGATACGTCATTCCTAGCAGGAACCCAGAAATTCAAATTTCAGACTCGTTTTCTGCATATACTTTCCGACAAACATACCTCATTATGTGGTCAATAAGTTTTAATTTCCGTTATTAAACAGAATTTGACCAAAAAAAGTTTGTCAAAGACGTTGAATTTGTCAAAGAAATGTCGTTTCATTTCATTTAGGGAGACGAGATTCAAACCATGTTCCCAACCTCGAACGAAAAAGTCCTGTTGGAAGCAGCGGAACTGGCCCAGGAAGCCAAATCTAGTCGGCAGTTTACGGACGTCAACAAATTCACACTGCGCTGCTTAGTCTGCCGGGCTGAGCTCCGCGGTCAGACGGAAGCACAGGAACACGCTAAGAAAACCGGACACATGAACTTCGGCGAGACGGCGAGTTGACCAACGCGCCAGCGATACGTATCTAATTGAAATAAAGAGAACAAACCTCTTTGAGCTCCCAAAAACGTAGCGCTAATTAGTTATAATTTAAGTTACGATTCTGTTAAGGCAGATTTTTAAAATTTACCTAGGGTTATTATTATAATGGTTTCTGGCTGAAGGGTTTCGCGACCTCACCACCACCTCTAATGAAACGTAGCTACGTTTACTATTCACCATATATTATTTTAGATCAAAATTTATCAGGAAATACTTTCAAATTTCAAGCAAGGTTTTTTTAATCGACATTGAAATTTTACGTAGAACACTGTGGAGCTACATAAATATATCGCACCATGTATTTCCATACGATTGGCATTGGGTTACATAAATTATTGCTAGGTATTATGTTTTGCTAATTGTTTGGCACCCCTTGCAATATTGAAAATACACTAACACTTCGTTTATTCGGACTAACTGGGACCAAAGGCAATCCAGTTGACTGACAGTAACGCCGAGCTTCGCGGACCAATTAGACCCCAAACAGGACCTACAAACTAAATTTCATTAATTTTGGTTCATGGTAGATGGACAGAAATTTTTTTAATTCAATTTTCAGATTCTACGTACCTACCTTGAAACGGAAACCATCTAATTTTGGTAGGGGGAGGGGGTTAACTTTTTTTAGTGCTCGATTCCAAAGGCTCATTAGGTAGATGCTTTTTGAAAATAATAAACCAAAAAGTTTAAAGAAAATTTCCCTGTGAGAAGATCTGTTGCTTACAGGGTTGTTGTTTTTATTTATTCCAAAAGAAGTCTTTTGCAATAAGCCGTTAACCGCCAGATATTATGAAATAATGAAGTTAGTGGCAAGTATGAAGTGGTGACGGAGTAGTGAGGGAATCCACCCAGTTTTTATCTCATTCATACATAATTTTTTTTCTAAGTAATATTTCAAACCTTTTTTTTATTGTGTAGGTATTTTTTGCTAGTTGTACGGAAAATAAAAGTACACACATTTTCACTGTCTTATTAGACTGTTTTTGTTCTTCCCGTGATCTTAACACGTTCAACTGTGGGACTGATACACCAAGATGATACGGGAAGGCTCAAGCATTATCTACACGTATATATGCATAGTTCTTCCCGTGTACGCGAAGAACTAAACGTTACGGGAAGAGAATGCTTCAAGCTCATTGGTCCGTCTTCCTGTATCAGCGTTTCCACTGTTGAACGTGTAAAGATGACGGGAAGTACAAAAACTGTCTATTATGAATCACACGGGACGGTAAGAAACATGAGGGCAACCACACGATTATTTTGACTATGAAATCACGATCTTCGAATAAATCCTGAACGGCATGTCCCATAAAAATCGTTTTGGTACGGCTGAAACGGCCGTGAAAACTTCTTACTGACAGCACCCACCTTATTTTGGCTTGGGGTCAAAAGTGATCCGTGACATGGGCTCAGTCGTATAGCAGTCAGTAGCGCGAACTCGAACGCTGTCGTTAGGGATGGCCAGGAATACGAAAGAGAAGGTCTGGACGGTCGAATCGATCAGTGATTCAGTATTCTAGTAGAGCATCCATGGTGGTTCCCTAGACCAAGCATGTTATCGGAATATAGTGACAGTAATCGATGTCCTGCAATTGAAATCGAAACTGGCAGGCCCTGGGACCTAGTGTTCCCATGGCTACTGAGAAAAGTGGCCCGTCCACGCATGGCCTTTACAACTGGCCAGGAACTCGCAGATCACAATGAGACCACCCTCATGAAAATCCGTTGAGCCGTTTGGCCCTGATGCCTTCACACACTCAAACTCGCGAATTATGTAGGTAGGTACCTATAATAGGATCATGAAATTCATCCGCGAGTCGGAAGTCACTTACCAGGTAGGTAAGCCTGATAATATCAAAAGGGTTTCGCAAAAACATGGTAAAAGCCAGTCATTGTCGCTTGACTGCTATTTTCGTAACTATTGTCACTTACCTGGTTCTTTCATATTCCGAGCGATAGGACTGTGCTTGCCTGGTCGGTAATTGCATAATTTTAAAACCCACATACAGCTCGTGTCACTTACCTTTTCCATTAGGCAATAGTTCGTTTAAAACGTAATAGAGGGCGCAATGGCCGCGAGAGAATGATAAGTTTCGCCAAGACCCAGTAACGCCCTCCTGTTGGAAAAATAATACCTTACTTTTTTTTAAATGTACTGCGAATCTTATCTAACTTGAATTTAATCGATCGTGTCCTCCTACCTGGTTATATAGATACATAGCGTATATCTGAATAGCTGCAAGCGTACCTACATTATAGAATAAGGGAACGAGGAGCACAATGAAACACTTTTATGTTTTTATGTTTCCTGATTTAAATATCAAATCTATTGTAATGTAAAAGGTATAGAAATACTTTCTAACATATCGGGAGTATACTGCGTTAGTCTCCAGTTAGTTCTTTATCACACAGTCATCACACACAAAAAGTATTGCTATCGGAATTTTGTTCCATTGTGCCTCATATTACGTGGGGTGCCTGGAAACGGCTCATGGAGGGCAGTGAAGCAAATGAACACAAAAGGTGTTGGATGAGTAAAAATCAGCTGCATTTTTCAGAAAGCTATTTATTTTTTTAAATACCAAAAAACGTAAAACACCAGGACCAGTTTTGACCCAAGAAACAGCTTCCTTCATATCCTCAGCGAAAAAAGGCCTCTTCCAGGTTTCTTACTCGGTTTCGCGCCATGCTAGAAAAAATGAAACGCAAAATGAAGAAATTCTGTTACGATGATGATTATTTATAGCGATGAGACGATGAAACATGAAACTGGGGCATCTTGAAACGTTTTAGTGAGCCCCATCTTCGATATTTCAATCTGCCCTAGTCGCCATCTTTGCATATTTTTTATTCCCAGTTTGATTGTAAACAACAGAACACAATGGAAACCATGCAACTTATTCTACACAAGAAACTGATTCAGAACAACAACAGTATGCAATGAAAATCTTACAGGAAATGGTTGCTTCAATGATTTACGCCATTAGGCGAAAAACACACATTGTTGGCTGCCCAAAGAAGACTGGTATCGAGAAAGAAAGACATTGGGTGAAGCACAGGGTGCTGCAGCACAGCCTTGTGTTAGTTAACCCCTCGAATTAAATCCCGCACATAGTTGAATTAGAGCTGTTGTTTCACTGTGCCCCGTGTTTCAATGAGCCCCACGTTCCCCTAATCTGTTTTTGTTTTTCTATCCCCTGCCTTGAATGGTGCTTTGCAAGGGAAGAGAGTACCTACCCCTCAGGTGGTGGTGGGGCGTTGCACGTTTCATCTATACAAGTTACACACTAGAACCGTGACCGTTTTCCGTAATTTTTGTAATAGAACTATGACACAAAAAATAATTGGAGTACCTACGTATGTAGGTATGTAACGCGAAAAGTTCTGAAAAGCCGGATACATGGCAAATAGTTGTAGGCCATCCACTCTTACCTACCGTGCTCAAGCACCTCATTTCTAAGTTTCCGAAAGTTGTTTTTTTCGCTAATTACCTACCGGTCATTGATAAAATGTAAATAGATACCTACCTACGTATTTTATTAAATTTTAGTCAACATTGATTTCGTTACCTACTAGGTCAAAATTCATCCACTGCGTGACGATTAATTTCATTAGAGCAATGCTTTATTTTACAATTGATCATTTCAAGTGACAATAAAATGATGGTATAGATAGGTATTTGAATTGTCACGGATTTGGACGTTGTCCGCGAAGGTTGTGTCTGTGTACGATGCTCCTCCCTACTCTTTTTGTGGTCCTGTACGTGTACTTGCTGCATCTTTTGGACTCTTTTTGTGTAGGTATTACTTAACATGTATTGAGAAATAGAGTGAGTTGAAATGGGTTTTCTGGTGCATACATAAATATGCATTTAAAAGTGTACCTAGTTCACTCTCAGTCAATAGAAAATGTAATCATCATGTGTCAACCACAAGGTTAGGTATTATTTATAAATGTAATCCTTACCCTGTGCGATGGCAGTATTGTCCTTCAAAGTGCCTCGTGGTATTTTCAAGTCCAAATGTACAGTAGGTATTATACCAGCCTGGGTACCTACTATATTTTAAACCCCAACCTACTACTTAATGTTCGTCTTCTTGACTTTTTTTTTTTTTTGGATACATGGATCTTCTTTGTACAGTACTTTACGTAACTATTAACACTTTACCTTCAAATGTATTTTCTTGATTGATGCTAAACGATACGTCGCTCTTACCCATATGTCTTGCTATTTCTTGTCAATGAGTCATTTTCAAAATTTGATCATAGCGATTTCTCTAAAATGCTTTAAGGGCTTCGTCGATTTTTTTCTATTATAATTCTTCTGGTAAAATTTCGTCAAGAGTTGGAGGTTCTCGGTACATTTGAGAGCCTAAAAAACGCACCAATTTTGAGAATGACTGACCTATATACTTGAACAATTAATTAAAACCAATTTAATTTTATAAATATTTCTGCTCCAATCACCCGTTTATATTCGTTACTGATAATCATATTAGCAATAATCCAGATATCACCTTGTCCTTGAAAGGAACTGGAGTGAATACACGTGGATTACATGTGGCTTTCATGTTGGCAGGGGTGCTAAAACTCATCCATATCCTCTCCCCTAAACCCACATTTCGAGTTATGGGGTAATGAACAAAAATGCATTGTTTGAGTAGACAACTTCCCTTCCCATAATACCAAGGAAACATCCCTCCATAACTTCCAATCCTCACTCCAAGGAAATATTTGAACCGAATTTACAACACCAGTAGATACCTATTATTGCAGTTAATATAGGGTGTCACGTTTTTATCAAGACGAACTAGGACTCAATATACAAACATATATGTTGTTTAGTAATGCACGAGTTACAGGGACACACCATTGGATGGAGAATGGGTAGATATTACTTCCCGAATGGAATTGAAAATAACCACGGAAAATGTTCACTTCCCGAATCCATGGGAGGAAACTCGCCAAGTGTTCGTTTTTACAGCTATGTCCCCCATTTGATAAAATTAGAGAGAAATCACTTGAAAAGGCTTCAAATCAGAAAAACGGGGTACTGATAAACTGAACGGGGTACGGGATAAAGATTTGGTATCGAGGGAAGGAAAGTTGTAAAGGGGATCTGTCTACTCAAAAACAAAAAATCTCTGGCAAAAATGCTTTTGTAGAGGACAATCATATCGACGATTTACTCAGCTTCGTCATTCATTAAGACGGTAACTTCACTCAGGTTGAAGGGTCGGCCAAACTCCGCGACCTCCTCATTGTAACCTGTGTACCTAGCTGGTGAGCGTTCTGACCCGCACTGACGTCACATTTCCAGAGGGCCTTCTGCGTATCCCGGGAATGGCATACCCTTGTTACTTTCACCAAGATGTTTCATCACGGCAGCCAACTCACGGAGTTGAACATACATGATATGTGTGTTGCTAGCAATTTGGAGCAGTAGCGGTGCGTGGGCTCTGAAAACGGGGGGGGGGGGGGGGGGGGACCAAACCAGAACACAAAACCAACAGCCTTCCCTTATTTTTTACTGATTGATATTCAGCAAAGCTTATCTCTTTTAATCAACACTCTATCTACATTATTCAGTTGGCTATGCTATTCGAAAACTGCAAAATCTTTTTAATCAGGATGGTGCTAACGTCAAAAGGATTTTTCGTTATCTGAATAGAACTCGTTGTTTAGGCATCACATTCATGAGAAATGGGAAACTCTCTCCTGAAGCTACGAATCACGGGCTTCACGTCGCCAACCGATTGCCTCCATGTCAAGTTCTGAGAGTGAATATATTAGTGGAGCCGAATGTTGTCAAGAACTCATGTTTCTCAGAACCTTGATAGACGAGATTACTGCTTCAACAGTTGACGTAAATTTGCATATAGATAACCCAAGTTCAATTAAGTTGATCAAAAATGGTATTTTGCATAGAAAAAGCAAACATATTGAAGTGTGATATTTCGTTATTAAGGAAAAAGTTGATCAAAATCTTTTGAAAATCAACTACTGTCCTTCAGAATGCCAGAAAGCAGATATATTTACAAAACCACTTGGGACCACTAAATTCAATAAAACAGCAAATGGTAGGCTAGAACCTAAAAACGCTGCAAAATTATTTTGTACAGAATACCCTTCTGTTACAGATCACAGCTCTGTATAGATAACCCGTCTATATAATATAATATTATGTACTATTCTATACCTACCTATAAGTAGGTTAGTACCTAACCCCGTACTCGTTCCTAGGTACCTACCTAAATCACGAGTTAAATGTTGCTAAAATAATTCTATCGATGACAAACAGTACCTAAAATGGCAAAAAACGCAAATAATGACGTTCTGAAGGGAGATTGTTGATGCGGAGTTGCAAAAGTACCTACCAACAAACTCCAGCCCGTTCTACGTAGATGGTATAATGAACCGTTGTGTAATAATTTACCGTTGTGTAATAATTTACCGTTGTGTAATAATTTACCATTGTTTAATAATTTACCCATTAATAATACTTCAACGTTTGTTCAAGTTTCACTATCTATCAACAAACTCCAAAACAGCCATCATTTTTCAAATGAAATAATATCACGGAACAACCAACTCGACTTCATACTCCTTGATTATAATCAGGTGATCCCTAGAAATGATTTTATCTCGGGACAATTCCCGATTGTTAGCGCGTCGCGCGTCCCTAGTGATGACACGAGTTAAGTGTTGCTAAAATAGTTCTGTCGATGAGAAACAGTAACTAAAATGGCAAAAAGAAACACAGACAATGAAGTTCTGAAGGAAAATTGTTGATGTGGAGTGAAATAGTGATGCCCCTTCTGCGTAGATCAATGTTTTCTGTGGTCAATACTCGTGGTCAAGTATAATGGACCATTGTGTAATAATTTGCCCATCAATAATACTTCAACGGTTGTTCAAGTTGCAAAACTACCGATCAACAAAATCCAGCCCCTTCTTGGCAGATGAACTGTTGTGTAATAATTTACCCATCAATAATACTTCAACGTTTGTTCAAGTTTCAGAAGTACCTACCAACAAAATCCAATAGTCCATAACTTATCAAATGAAATAATATCGAAGAACAACCTACTCGACTTCATACAGCCATCCTTGATTATAATCAGGTGATCCCTAGTGATGATATCCCGTCCAGATTTATACCGTTTGATTTACAATCATGTGGACGAAGCTTTTTGGTGCTCACGAATGGCTGGACGTACAATGCTCCGTGTGGTCTCAAAAAATTGTTTAGCTCAAGACAAATTTAACATTAAAAAAACCATACCCTTCTGTAGCATCACTCGGTTGTAGTAGGTGACCGCATTGGGCAGTAGTTGAGCTGTTCCGGTTACAGACCAACCGGGAAAGGCTACAGGGAACTGGAGAGTGGGATAATTGATAATTGTGTGAACTATGACACGTAACGATGTTGTATTGCTTTTCATATTTCATTAAATAAGTATTTGCCAGAAGTTCGTAAGTGTCGAGTGCCTACAGAATGGCGACGAGGATGGGATCCAAACCCAGGCCAGGAAAGAATTTTCTGATATGATGGCAGCTAACATCTGCCGCAGATCAGACAGCCCTTGGGCCAGTCCCCTGCACATGGTGCCAAAAAAGAACGGAGAGTGAAGGCCTTGTGGAGATTACAGGGCCCTGAACACCGCAAAAATTCCAGATCGGTACCCGCTGCCACACATAAGAGATTTTTCACAGATCCTGCATGACAAAACAATTTTCTCCACAATAGATCTCAAAAAAGCATATCACCAAATTCCAGTAGCCCAGGAAGACATCCAAAAGACTGCTATTACTACTCCCTTTGGCATGTTCGAATTCCCCGCCATGCCATTTGGATTACGGAACGCAGCTCAAACTTTCCAACGATTCATGCATAAGGTTCTGGATGGATTGAATTTCACATTTGCATACCTTGATGATGTCCTGGTGGCTTCAGCAGGTCCACAGGAGCACTTGAAACATTTGAGATTAGTATTCCAGCGATTGAGGGAGTTTGGATTGGTTATAAATGAGGAAAAATCTATTTTTGGTAAATCAGAGATTTGTTTTCTTGGTCATGCAGTCAATAAGGAAGGGTTTCGCCCTACACAGAGAAAGACAGAAGCCGTCATGAACTTCCCATTGCCTGGTACTAAGGATCAGCTCAAACGGTTTTTGGGAATGGTCAACTTCTACCGGAGATTCATGCCAAGAGGGATAGAGACACAAATTCCTTTGTTCGAATTAATTGAAGGGAACAAAAAGAACGACAAAACACCAATCGTATGGAATGAACGGACAAAGCGGGCGTTTCAGGAGTGCAAGGAGTCTCTGGTAAAGGCAGTTACTTTAGCTTTTCCAATTGGGGAGGAGGCACGCTTGTCACTAGCAGTGGATGCGTCTGAAGCTGGGTTCACATGGTCGCGTAAACGCTCAAAAGCGTAAAGCGTAAAGCCTCCTGATTGGCTACCGCCTAGTTGATGGGGGGGGGGGGGGAAGCGTCAACGCTGAGTTCACTTTTGGAGGTGACTGTAGCGTATTGGAAATGTAGATATTTTGAGCGTTTACGCGCCATAAAGCGTGCGCAGTAGACCCCCCGCACAGGGCCCATCCAAAATGGCGGATCCATCACAGCTGATCTCCCACATCTTCCGGTAGACGAAAGACTCGAAAGACAAAACAACGCGGGAAAACAACAGCTGGACAGTTCTCCCGAGGCGCATTGCGCATTGGCGTTACGCCTCCATGTGAACCATCACTCGCGTTTTCAGCTTTTACGCGCCTCCCACCCTCGCCGCCTACGTCGATTACGCTTTTGAGCTTTTGAGCGTTTACGCCACCATGTGAACCCAGCTTGAAGCTGGGTTCACATGGTCGCGTAAACGCTCAAAAGCGTAAAGCGTAAAGCCTCCTGATTGGCTACCGCCTAGTTGATGGGGGGGGAAGCGTCAACGCCGAGTTCACTTTTGGAGGTGACTGTAGCGTATTGGAAGTTTAGATATTTTGAGTGTTTACGCGCCGTAAAGCGTGCGCAGTAGACCCAAAATCCAAAATGGCGGATCCGTCACAGCTGATCTCCCACATCTTCCGGTAAGACGAAAGACTCGAAAGACAAAACAACGCGGGAAAACAACAGCTGGACAGTTCTCCCGAGGCGCATTGCGCATTGACCTCTTGCGCACGTTAGCGTTACGCCTCCATGTGAACCAACACTCGCGTTTTCAGCTTTTACGCGCCTCCCACCCTCGCCGCCTACGTCGATTACGCTTTTGAGCTTTTGAGCGTTTACGCGACCATGTGAACCCAGCTTTAGACTGCCATTGGGGGAGTCTTACAACAGAATACCAGGAAGGGACTGAAGCCAATGGGATTTTTTTCAAAAAAACTTAATGCAGCCCAAATGAAATACAGTACATACGATAGGGAGCTTTTGGCAATGTATGAGGCAGTAAGATACTTCAAACACGAGCTGGAAGGACAAACTTTCACAATCTTGACAGACCATAAGCCCCTTTCCTTCGCATTTACCCAAAAGTGGGACAAAGCAACTCCCCTGCAGCGGCGATACCTCAATTTCATCTCGCAGTACAGCACGGATTTGAAACACACACCCGGGGAACAGAATGTAGTTGCAGATACCTTATCCAGAGTAGCCGCATTGTCTTTACTGGGGAATATCACCGAACAGGACCTGGCAGCAGCGCAGACCACAGACCAGGAATTGCAGGATTTGGTGGAGAATCGAGTTGCAACTTCCTTAAGCCTTGAGAAGAGGAGATGTGGCACAGAAGACATTTGGGGGGAAGAGAGAAATAACAGATTCCGTCCGTTCCTGCCCCTGCAATTCAGACAAGCTACGTTCAACACGGTGCATGGGTTCTCACACCCAGGATATAAGGGCTCCTTTCAAGCGCTGCAGCAGCGAGCAGTATGGCCTGGGATGAGGAAGGACATACGAACATGGACGCGAGAGTGCATAGAGTGTCAAAGGAGCAAGGTTGTGCGGCACACAAGGAGCCCCTGTGGAAAATTCCCCGAAACTTCTTCAAAATTCGACCACATTCACATAGACATTGTTGGGCCCCTACCACCAGTGCGAGGGAAACGGTACTGTCTGACGTTCATTGATCGGTTCTCCAGATGGCTAGAAGCATTTCCAATTTCCGACATCAGGGCAGAGACAGTGGCAATGCTGATCAAAGATGCGTGGGTGCCACGAAACGGGGTTCCCTTGACAATTACCACGGACCAGGGAACTCAATTCGAGAGCCATCTCATGGCCTGCCTGTTGCAGAAGCTGGGGTCCAAAAGAATTCGCACTACAGCATACCACCCGCAGGCTGATGGGCTACTTGAAAGGTGGCATAGAACCTTAAAGGAGAGGATCAGGTGCCTCAATAGCCCAAATTGGGTTGAAAGTTTGGCCCCAATCCTTCTCGGGTTGAGGAGCACAGTTCATGAAGATTTTGGTGCCTCTTCCGCCGACTTGGTGTACGGGGTACCGTTAAGGCTTCCAGGGGATTTCTATGAGGGACCGCCTGAAAACCCAATACAGGCGCCAGAATACGCGAGGCTGTTGAAGGTAGAGATGGGGAACCTTCGGATGCCAGCCACAAGGTGTCAGCAGTCCGTCATCTACGTACCCAAGGACTTGAGAACGGCAGACTTTGTGTTCGTCAAGGTTCCTGGGCTTGGAAACTCCCTGAAACAACCATATGAGGGCCCTTACCGCGTGGTCCAGAGGGGAGAGAAGGTTTTCCTGCTCCAGATGCAAGAGGGGACCAGGACAGTCTCAATCGACAGGCTTAAACCAGCCTTCATCCATGGGGAAGGGGGAATAGTGTAGTGACTCGTCACTACACATCATCACATAGTTTCGCGGTTACCTACCAAATGTTTGTTTTGTTTACCTGAGTTTCCAATAAAAGATTCATTCTAGTGTTTGATACCATCCAAACTTTCGGCCTCTTTCTTAAAGAGCGAGATTCATAGGTAAATGTTAAAATTGCTAAATTAAAGGGGGATGTAACTTGTTAAAATGATTTTGAATTTTAAATGTATCGCGCGCTATTCTGATTGGCGGTTGGAAGAGGAGGCTACCGCCCGGATCATTATTTTTTTTATGTAGGTACCTTCCTTTTTTGTACCCCCACTTGTTGCAACTGGCTGCCATTATAAATCGTGTGTTCGCTGATGTAAATCCGACCTTCTTTATTTTATTCCTCAACGTTATGATACTTTATATCTCAACAAACAATTGCACGAAAAATATCGGCGTCCTCGAGTTTCCTATGACATGCTATCCGGACACGATAGTAAAATTAGTTTAAAGATAGAATTTTGAAAATAATAATTTAATTTTCCTTTCATGTGCAGTATTACATTTTCACCATATTTATGTCAGTTGCGTATCCTTTGTTTCGTGTAGTGAAGGTACGATATCCAAAACAACAAAGCCTGTATGAATTTGATCAACAAATTCAATAATCATCCAGTGAAAATATAACTTGATTACCTAGAAAAGAATTAGGAAAACAATATTGGTATCAACTAAATTTTCTTCGTGAAACACTTAAAATTTAAAATAATTCATTTGTGATTTGAATGTGATGCAGAGCGTTACTTATTGAAATTGTGATATTTTGTTCACGGTTATTTCCATTTAATTGGTTGAATTTGGTTCATATTCTATGTTTGTAATTATTATTAGATAAAAAATTGTTTTTAGGTATTTATTTTATTTTCCCCAAAAATCCTCTTTTCCTCACTGACTCTGCAGAAAGATTGCTGAAAAAAAATTGTTCCACTTCATGGAAAAACATTGAATCATGGATATGTATTTGGGCGCTGTATTTTCTTTCACTAGGTACTTACTTTATGTAGCTGCACGTAGACGACCACTATTCGGATCTAACAAATTCCAACATCATCATCATCATTTCATTATTAGAAGGCACATTTTTAGGTGCTACCTTGCAATCGCTACCTTCCAATTCGTTCAATAAAATGGTTTGTGTTCATTCACCAAATGAAATAATATCGCAGAACAACCAACTCGATTTCATACAGCCACGCATGATTATTATCATCAACTTCAGGGCCTTACAGTGCGGTTGGTGTCGAATTCTCAGGATGGAATCTACTTTCATTTTAAAAAATAATATAACTAACTGCGCATACCCCATTGTTTAGTATAATCCGTAGATGTGGAGATAGTTTCATTATTGTTTCGCTGGGTATTGTCGGTAACTACACACGCACATCTCCAAATTGTTTATCGGTTGCAGCGTTGCATTTTTTTCGGTCGCAAATTTTAGAATGACCCCCCAGGGCAAAAACATATCCATGTTAATATGCTATAAACGAATGGTCGCTAGTAGTCACATTGCGCTATCTGCAAAAACATAACAACCATGTGCTGCTTGAATTTGAAACCGGGCTAATTCAAATTGAACAATCAAGGATTTGTTTCAGATCTCTTCAAGTAATATATTGGATTGTTACATAAATATATTATTGTGCACTGGAAGGGCTGTGAGTCGTGATAAAGACATCAGCGGTTCCAGTATCTCTTCGTCGTCAAAAATATGGGTCGATCCTGGGTTATTTACAGAATAATTATATGCGGTCGAATATTAGGGATGTTCAACCTGGTTTGAAGTTACGAATAACTATAAATGATAGTCCGCGTCACGAAAATGCGAGCTTGGCTTCCAAGGGGCAGCCATACCCGCAACGCATTGTCCAACTGTCCAGTTGAAGTAATTTAGCTCGGTAGGCCCTAGATGGGCCAGTATGAACCCACTAGGTACCTATGTAGGTTTCATCTTATTCGGAAAGCTAGCCACAGCGCATGCACAAACGTGAAATCCTACAGACGCCAATATTTTTCAAACGATTCGTCCGCTTTCATTCAAATTACGAGGGAAGTTGGTGATGGACCTTAGAGCGCCGCGCCGGCATTGTGACTTGGACTCCCATATTCGTGACAAAGACAACATTTCGCGCGCCTTGGATGATTTTCTGCACGATCGATTCATCCCACAAATCGCCTTCAAATCCACAATCCTTTTCCAACTCGTGAAGATCATTATTTGATAATTCATCAGCCGATTCGTGCAACTGTTCATATCTAGCAAAAACGCTGCAAATCCCTGCACAACGGTTTATTATTTTGTATAGAATACCCTTGTGTTACAGATCACAGCTCTCTGTATAGATAACCCGTCTATATAATATAATATGTACTATTCTATACATATTATGTAGATCGCAGACCCTCCGTAGGTTAGTACCTAACCCCGTACTCGTTACTAGGTACCTACCTAAATCACGAGTTAAATGTTGCTAAAATAGTTCTGCCGATGACAAACAGTACCTAACAAAATGAAACACACATAATGAAGTTCTGAAAAGAAATTGTTGATGAGGAGTGAAAAAAGTTGCAAAAGTACCTACCAACAAACTCCAGCCCCTTCTACGTAGATGGTATAATGAACCGTTGTGTAATAATTTACCGTTGAGTAATGATTTACCGTAGTAATAATTTACCCATCAATAATACTTCAACGTTTGTTAAAGTTCCACTACCTACCAACAAACTCCAAAAGAGCCATCATTTTTCAAATGAAATAATATCACAGAACAACCAACTCGACTTCATACTCCGCCAATATAATCAGGTGGCCCCTAGCAATGATTTTATCTCCGCTAATTTTCCTATTGTGGGCGCGTCTCTGGTTACGAGATTTGGTTTGAATTGTAGGTATACAATTTCATTCTCACTGGAGTCGAAAATGCCTGTCGGTGCAAACTTCGGGGCTTTACTGTGAACGAACGGCTGGACGTACGACGCTCCGGATGGTCTTAAAAAACTCGCAAGTTCAAGAACTATCTAAAACCGTAAAAATGTTTACGTAAAAAAATTGTATAGGCGTTTTGAAAATTTCAACCCCTATTTTGAACCCCTTAGAGATGACTCACAGTAACGTCGAGCTTCGAGGACCAACTAGACGCCGAACGGAACCTATAACCCGAATTTCATCAATTTTTTTTCATGGTAACTAAGAAAAGTGGCCCGTACGGCGTACGGCGTACGGCGGACAGACAGAAATATTTTTATTGCAGTTTTGGATTCTACATACCTTGAAACGTAAACCATCAAATTTTGAGGGGGGGTAAGAATTTTTTTTTTCATGCTCGATTCCAATGGTTCATTATTGAAAATAATAAACCAAAAACTGGTTTTCTCAAAACCCAAATACGATTTACCTTTGAAATGTTCATAACGTTTCCCCAGAACTAACTCGTAATTGAGGATTCCTTCTTTCGACAAGCCAAACCTCTCTCAAGTTCAACTGCTTCTCCTCCTAGCGCATAAATCGACATACGTCTATATTACATGTGTGAGGTTGAATTTCCCGTCAATTTTTTACGCCACTCTGTGTCGTTCCCATATTCGAATCCACCTGTCCCCGTAAATTCGGGTTTCTCTTTATCACTGGAGTCATTGAAGAACTTGCAGTTTCCTCGTCCTCTTGTACGCCTGACATTTGCCTCTGATTTGCCGCTGTTAGGCATAGTATCCACGACTTCGGTAGATCCAGATAGCAAAAGAAGTCCTCCGACACAATTTTTCTTATCTCCATAACGACAACATAACGGAGTATTCCTGTTGTCGTGGTATCGTCCCGGAATACCACTCAGTGTACATAATAATATTGTCCTAAATAACACCGAACGAATGGAGGGCCTACATGACTCAAGTGGGATAGGTATCCTCTCCCTCCATCGATCCACCAACAGCTCCTAACGACCGTCGGAAGACTGGAGGGGGGTGGAAGAGCTCCTATCAAACCCGCTCTTCTCACCCAGCTCGCCATTCTACGCTCAAACCTCGATGACTTCTCTCTCTCTCTCTCTCTCTCTCTCTCTCTCTCCTCATACCTCCTTACCTTTCTCGCCTAAAAGAACTCAGAGTGGTGGAACGGGTATGGTGATAACCGATGTGGTGGAACCGTCTGGGCATATCCTCTAGCGTATCTAGTAGTGGTAACCTTCCTGGCTTCGGCATAGGTGCAAACTTAAAAATTCACATCTCAACCTCACCTATCCAAGCCAACCCTCAATCTTATATCACCCCACCTCTTTGTCTTTCTCTCCCCCCCCCCCCCCACTTGGGGGTTAACGAAAAATCGGTCTGTTCATACAGAAAATGTTAACATAAAATTAGAAAAGCAAATAGAGTTTGAAAAAAAGCGGGCGTGACGTGGAGATAATTCATTGCCTCTTCAAGCTTCGCAACAACGCACTGAGTATCGAGGGCAAATTAAAACGGAATAAACAAGATCGAGATCGAGATGTTAATAATAATATAACAGCTGAAGTTTCCAGTAACTTAACTTGACCACTTTGAAAGATAAAGTGACGTTAGACTGAATGATCGGATACCTTGATCGCCGAGATAGATCCCTATGGATAGTATGCCTTACCGCTTATATGCACGCGTGCGCGCACACACATAGCCCGGCCGTGACGTCAATGTAAGACCAGCGCTTTTTCATCATCAGATACCTTCATCTCGAATTTCCTTCCTGATATTACACAATTATCACCTTCTCCCACACTTTACGTCCTTGTCACAGTTACTTGAACTAAAATATTACAAAATCATCTTATTTTTAGACTCACTGGAATAGGTACCCCATTGTGGTGTCATTGCCGAACGTCAGTGAGCCTTCTTACTTAAGACTCGAGAAATATTTACGGGTGGCAATAGAGAGTTCCTAAGAGATAAGTTCATTAGGGAACGGCCATATCTTTTGGCCACATCTAAGGCGAGCAGCCTTTGGATGCTAACCAATAAGTCCGGTTTGACAGAAGTGGTGGGGGTAGGAGTGAATTAAAAAGTAACGTCACTTAACTTAGCACAACGCGAAATCCATTCCATTCCATAGCATAGGTAGGTAGACTCACTTTTTTATCCTAAGTTGATATCGCAACAATCTAGCAAATTCTTTGAAAGACGCTTGGAGTAACTTTGAAAGACGCTGGCGATGGCGAGGACCGACGACACATGACGCGTTAAAAAAAAAAGACAAAACGCGGCAAAAAAGCTGTGCACTGTTAAGCAGGGTTCACATCCATCCGGAAAGCTATCCGGAAAGTGCGTACGAGCAGCTGATTGGTTGGACATCAGCTGGGGAGGGGGGAATATTCTTTCCGGAGAAGCACTTTTGAAGCGAACTGTACGCATCTGATTTTTCAGATATTTTCCGCTCCGCATCTGCGCAGTTCACTACTGCGCATACAGAATGGCGTCGGCAACCGAAACAGCTGTGGGAGGAAGCGCGGGAAACGAGTTGTCAGCCAAAATTCCGGATGGTTAAGAACGCCTTCCCAACTTCCGCGATTCCCCTCCATCCCTTCCACTGCTTTTCACTAGCTTCCCCTATCCGTATTTCCGGACGGCTCCGGATGGATGTGAACCCTGCTTTACCCCTGAGTAAGGTAAAGACGATTCCTAAAGTTTGTGCCCTGGGAGATAACGCGCCTTATGTATAATGGCGAATAAGTCGAACTTAAGGAAATAAGTTTGAACTTGGGTGTGACGTGACGAAATTCCCAAAACAACTGTTAATGTAATAAATTAGAATATTTAATGAAATACGGGCGAATTTCGTCATGTCCCTCCTTCAATTTGTCAACTATATAAACTCTCCAATATTCGGAAATAATCTCTCTGAGTATGGCCTCAGTCATCAATCCACCGTTTTACCGGGGCCCCCTTTTCCTGGGATTCGCTCGGTCGCCCCTCTCCTCTGAGTAAAAGATTTTCTTATTAAACGGGGAGTGGGAGGTCGAAGTTGACTTGGGAAAGGGAGAAGTCGGAATCTGGATTTTGGCTGCTGAAGATTCCCTGAGCTACTCTCCTCCTGCTGCATTAAGGTAAGATCTTGGTTCTTTCCTCCTAGTCCAAAATTATTAGAGTTTCCCAACCAAAGTTAAAGTCCTAATTGAAAATGCTAAAACGTAACGGAGTCACAGAATCTAGGTACTTAAAGAAACCTACTTCTTTTTCAAATTTCCCGTAATAATTTTGAAAGTCTCGTTGGCAATTGGCCTTTAGTTAAATTATTCTTTGTGGTTTGATCCTGTGAGAAGTATTATAAGAACATATGGGGATAGGGTTAGGTTTTTTTCCCCTTATAAGTTAACCTTGCCCTCAAGGGTTTTTTTTCTAACTTAACTCTATCTCCATGCCTAAGAAACAAATGTAAAACACTAAAAATTGATTCAAATCTTGTGATGGTGGTTCCATCTCAAAGCTCTTTTCTTTGGGGTTTCTTTCTAGGATTTAGGGGAGAATTTTCCTTTCTACGTTACTTTACGGAAAAGATTATTCATTAAAGAAAAATTTGTAAAAGTATCGACCAAATTATTAATTTAGGTTCTAATTAGATCATGCTATAGATTTCTTTGTGGGTAGAAGTTAGGCCTTTTATTTTATTTTTATGCCCCTTCCGGTTTTAGTACATTTCTAGTTTATTAAGAATTTATAGAATCTAAGAACTCATTATCATTGTACTCACTTCCTATTCATGTTTTCCGATTTCACTTTCCTTTCTTCTTAGTTCAATAAATTATGAGGGCTTGAATATGGATTTTGTTCCTATTTGTCTCAAAACCCATGTCCTTTCCTCGTGATTCAGTTTTGGTAGCATCTTGTCCCACTTCGTAGGTAGTACACACTTTTCCCAGCGTTCCAAAACTCCATCTAGACTTCGTTAGTTTCTCTCTTGGCTTACAACCTAATTTCTTAATCACAGTATTTTTCGTCTATCCCCTCGAGAGAAGCTAGGCTTTATTTTTATGTTTTCCTTGAAGTACGAGTACTCGTAACTTTAAATGTGGTCACCTCCTACAATGTGGCTATAGGCTGCTCATTGTCGGCTTGGCCGCTCTTCTCATAGGATCCTGAGCTCAAGTAACTTTTCAAATTCAGAAAAACATTTCTCTTTTCGTTCAATAGGTTGAAATGCCGAACTTTTGCGAACTTCCTTGACCTTTGTGGTGGACCTCGGTGTTTTCGAGGGCTAGTGAGCCTTAATCCTTTCTTTGGGGATTTTGGTTTATTACCTCACGAATCCACAGTGGCCAATGATAGTGCCTTGGGATAAGACGGATCCTTTAGGGAATCATCCCCTGATGGCTCTTACTTTCCCCCAGGGCGATGTTTGGACAGCTTCCTACATAAAGGAGAAGGGAGTTATATCAGGGGTTTTCGAGGGTTAAAATAATGATAAGTAGGTACTCCATCATTTTTGGAGTTTTGCTAAATTGAGCTCAGGTCTTATAGTGGAGTTCTAGGAAACAAGGTAAGTCCATGATTGATGGTTGTTTTCTTCTGGAGGTGATCTAGAATTCTTGTAGGGATATTTTTCTGACACTACACTATCACTTTTACAAGTTAGGCTAGGTCCGATTTTCAGAGTAGGTTCGGTCCCGAAGTGGAGGACCCATCGCAAATAATCCAATAATCACCCGATAGGTCTTTTAATTGCAAAAATTCAAAGTAGGTACACTATTAGAATTTGGGACAAGATGAGTTTGACAGAGCTGCGAGACCGACGATGGTATGGAAGTCACTAGCTTCTTGGGTTGTGGGGATGGTGTGTGAAGAGTAGCTCTACCTCGTTTTTTGTATAAACTAAAAACTAATATTTTGTTTACTGTTTCCTCTCTCTTTCATGGGAAGGAAACAGTTGGTGGAACGCCCCCTTTAGAATAATAACGTAAAGATAGGTAATTTCGTTTTTCCTAGTATTTCAATTCTCAAAAGTGTTAGTTAGAAGTTTGCATTTGTTTCCCACGATTCAGGGAAGGATTAGGAGTACGGCAGGGAGAGAAGGGTTTAGCGGGGGTGGTTTTGGGGGCTTCATGCCGCAATGGGGTGAAAGCCTCGACCGAAACCATCTCTGCTCCACCCCGAAGTCCCCGCCTCGTAATATTGGGCGACGCGCATGCGCAGTTGAGATAAATCCGAACACATCTTCCCGACTTTAGTCTTTAGGAACTCTCTTATATATAGGTACCTGTCTTTACCGCGCTAGGTATAAGCAGCAATTTTGGGTATTTTGACTTGAAATTTTGATAGTACCTATGCACCTTGGGCCCCCGGGATTCGCTGTAAAGTTTTTGATACCACCATGGTAACAGGGAACGCTGCTACCAGTAGTGCCATCTGTCTGAAAGATGCGTAGTTTTTCATGTTTTCCACCTTGCTGAATCGAATGAAATAACTTAAGTCAATCATCCTTACGGAGGTTATTGAATATTTATCCATAAAACGTTACGAAAAATAGCTATTGTTATTGAGCGTGATACATAGGCAGAGTTTGAGCATATTTTCAAAATTTCATCCACTTATAGTTTTATTACTACACCACCACAACATGGTATTACTACGACACCACAACAGCTTTCACGTGGCAGTCTAACTCTCCTACTGCGAGTGCAGATGAATGAAGTTGGCGTA
Source organism: Leptopterna dolabrata (assembly GCA_954871275.1). Taxonomy (NCBI): domain Eukaryota; kingdom Metazoa; phylum Arthropoda; class Insecta; order Hemiptera; family Miridae; genus Leptopterna; species Leptopterna dolabrata. The sequence continues at coordinate 17,965,911 of OX940982.1, read as the reverse complement.
GTCACCGGAATGCGTTTGTTCTCTCGCATATTTTTAAACTTTGAGACGCCTATTGAAATGGTCGACGGGCACGGGGGCACTTGTTTGGCTTGCACTTCCCGTCAAGCGAAACACATGAGAGGGAACGTGATAGGCCGACGGAAGAGTTTGAAAAATTGGCCTCGCAAATCTACTGTTGGACTCCTGTCAACTTGCTGACCGACCAACGAAAGACCAGCAGAAAAATACGCTCGACATTGTGTGGGTATCTATTTGGCAACTGCTGATTTAGTGAGTCTGAGAGTGAAATCTTGTTTACTCAGGCCACTGTCCCAATTTTGTATTTACAAAATGCTTCTTGGTCTATGGAAATTTTTTATATTACTTATGCAGGTAGGTGGGTATCTCAATAACTAATTTTGACTAATTTTTAGTCTTCCTATCCCTCCTTTGGTTTACCTCGAGCTGGTTTGGCTAAAAAGCAAAACCTTATTTAAATCCGTTCAGCAGTTTGGCCGTGATTTTTAAGCAAACATACCCACAGACTCAGCAGACGGTTGTGGTCGGGCGTTTGAAAAGAGACGCCCGTTTTTCGAAAAGTTTGACAAGCTAGCCCCCGACCACATATGGCCGCACACCCGACGAAACAATGTGGCATGAACCTGCAAACCTCCTTATCTATTACAAGCAACCGAGCTATATGGTCCTAACTGGTCAAAAAAACCCCATAGTTCATTTTTCTTTGCCCATTTTGTTCATTTCTGTCTGATAAAATGTTCCATTAGGCTCTGCGCCTGACTACAGAGTGCCAATCAGATTAATAAGACTCGGACTAAATAACTAAGCAATCCTATGTAGGTCTAAAGTGCGGTCAGAAAAACGATCACTATTTAGATCATTTTTATAAAGGCAAAATGTTGGTAAGAGAGTCAACGGAAAGGTTGTAGGCGCTGGCGTTACAGTTTTTTATCATAGGTAACTCGTTTAAAATTATTCAGACCCAACAAATTATTCAGCCACATAGGTATTCCGCTAAAGTAAGTAGATGGGAAGGAAGTGATTGCGGAGTGGTGAAAGGCTTTTTCAAATACCTGGTAAGAATTATTTATTAATGGCATCGTTTTTCTCTGAGGTTACCAAACACTTGGTCTAATTTGACACTATTATTGTACTGCGATAGTAGGTACAACCAAACCAAATCTCGGCTAAAACAACTCAACAGAGCGGGCATCAACTATTCAACTTCGCCCAGCTCTATCTCCCCCCGTTCTTACCATCTAGATTGCGACTTTGCCAGGGAAATGCTCCCAATAACCAGATTATTAATTCACTAAACACGATATGTACCTTCAACATACGTATAAGAATTTGTCCCTTCAAAATTTATCCATAGTATTATGGTTTGGACATGTCGTGATCCGTATAACTGTGCATGAATAAAAGAGCCAATCTTTAACTGCGCATGAATAAGAAGAGCCAGTCTAAGTGTTCTTCACATTACATTACACGATCATGCAACATTATGAGAGCGTCCCAGGATAAAATCTAACACACAATCGAGAACCACACAGAAAAGTCCCAACATGTCCGTTCAAAAGAATGTGGTTGCGTCCAAATCGTTCAAGGATAATTTCGGCCGATGCATGGTGAGGCAGTTATTCAAAATATTCATTATACATTTAGTTTTTGACATTTTATGTCTTTACTTTGCTACATAAACTCGAAAATGAAACGCGGGACATGCAACGGAGACATGCAACGGAAACAACGTCACGAAAATATTTCTGATGATTTTCGATTACAACCGATTCGTTGCTACGGAACTTTATCTTCGCCAGTTATCATCGTACAAAAATCGTTCACCACTCGTTGGATAGCTCTCGATTTACCTAACCATACTTCGTTAACCACTGCGGACTGCGTGGCCAACAAGCTGCGGTATGAGCGTGATTGTTTAAATGAATGTTTACGTACATAATACAGTGGAGTCCGGCTAATCCGAACTAATTGGGACTGAAGGCTGTTCGGACTAGGTACCATTCGTTGGAAATCTTGACCAAAACAATTAAGTACGAAGTACTTGGTGTGGTTGCGGGAGGGGGCGCTAAGACATAAAATGTCTCTCGTGGTTGCGACTTGTACGGAAGCTGTACCTACCCACCGTTTGTGTTTTGCTTGACCGTGTTTTTAATATTTTTTTCAAAATATTTCATCTCCAATGACGATGTAGGCAACCATAGGTATCATCAAAGCTCAAGAACAAATTGGCAAATCAATTCACGATACAGAAAACTACTCCGGTACTAAATTATGACGGTTTGAAAAGTATGATAATAATTATTCTTGGCTTATTGATCAAGAGATAACACAAGCTTCAGTCAGTAGGGGATCGAAACTGGGTGGCATGTTGCAAAAGATGGTGGAGTACCTTTTATTTTTTTTACTAGAATAAATGGGTTCAAACCTGTCAAAAACAAAACAAAAACTCTGCAAATTATTATACAACGGTTTATTATTTACCTGTATAGAGCCCCTTCTGCGTAGATCACTGCTTTATGTGGTCAGTGCCCTCGAGCTCCCTCCAGGAAAGCCCTGAATGGAGTACAGGAGCCGGCCCGAAAGTTCCATACAAACGCGCGGGATTCAATAATTAAATCATTAATTATTAATTTTAGTTATTCATGAAGCATATGGTAAAAAATAAACCGTTGAATAATAATCTACCTGTACAGATGCCCGTTCTGCGTAGATAGTACAATAAACCGTTGTGTAATAATTTCCTGTTGTGTAATATAGTTACCGTTGTTTAATAATTTACCGACGTGTAATAATTTACCGTTGTGTAATAATTTACCTAATAATACTTCAACGTTTGTTCAAGTTGCAAAAGTACCTGTCAACAAATCCAAAAGAGCCACCATTTTGGTGTATTATTGTCAATAATCAACCTTTGGAATCGAGCATGAAAAAAAAATCTAAACCCCCCCTCCCCCCGCAATTTGATGGTTTACGTTTCAAGGTATGTAGAATCCGAAAATGCAATAAAAAACGCTGCAAATCCCTGCACAACGGTTTATTATTTTGTACAAAATACCCTTCTGTTACATATCACAGCTCTCTGAATAGATAACCCGTCTATGTAATATAATATGTACTACTCTATGTACATATTATGTGAATCGCAGACCCTTCGTAGGTTAGTACCTAACCCCGTACTCGTTACTAGGTACCTGCCTAAATCACGAGTTAAATGTTGTTAAAATAATACAGCCGTTGACAAACAGTAACTAAAACGGCAAAAAGAAACGCAAATAATGAAGTTCTAAAGGAAAATTGTTGATGTGGAGTGAAATAGATGTCCCTTCTCCGTAGATCTCTGTTTTCTGTGGTCAATACCTATAATGAACCGTTGTGTAATAACTTGCCCATCAATAATACTTCAACGGTTGTTCAAGTTGCAATCAACAAAATCCAGCCCCTTCTTGGTAGATGAACTGTTGTGTAATAATTTGCCGTTGAGTAATAATTTACCGTTATTATAATAATTTACCGTTGTGTAATAATTTTCCGTTCTGTAATAATTTACCATTGTGTAATAATTTACTCATCAATAATACTTCAAGTTTCACAAGTATCTACCAACAAAATCCGATAGTCCATCACTTATCAAATGAAATAATATCGCAGAACTCATATACAGCCATCCTTGATTATAATCAGATGCTCCCTAGTGATGATAACCCCGCCGAATTTATACAGTTTGATTCACGATCATGTTGACGAAGCTTTTTGGTGCACCCGAACGGCTGGTCGTACAATGCTCCGGACGTCGGGTCAGAGGTAAAATTGAACAAGTAGCATTTGACAAATTTTACAGGAGAGCCATCTGAATTTTTGGTCATTTTTGAAATCGGGCCAGTACCAAGTTTTACTACATTTTCTCGTCTTCATGATTTTTTCATTCGTTAATACCACCTTCTGTTCATATGAGGTGATAATATTTCCAATAGTAATCTTAAATTGAAGTTATTTAAAAAACTAAAGAGAAACTGGACTTGTTCATTTTCACCTCGCAACACATAGTGAATGCTCAGCAGTTGTTCACATCACTAAAACTCGAAAAAATTACTATTCTATCTATTTAATCTGGCAAATCATTGTTTTCTCACCTTCTCAATGTTCAAAGTCATTACGAGAATGATTACTAAGGTAATTTCAGAGTGTTATTAAGCTTATTAGTTGAGTAAGACACTTATTCATTTTTACAAGAAAAAAATCTGGACGGCTGGGTACTTATTCAATATTATAGAAAAACGAAGAAAACTTCATGGAAATGTAATTAAAAAGCATCAGCTCACGAACCGAAGAATTAGAAATCATTTTCCATACCAAAAACCAGCGTAAGATCAAATTAATCAGTCGAACTCATCCTCTTTTTCATCAGACAACATCGATGATCCTGGTGCACGATCCACTACCTGCTTCGAATTTGAAGAAGGTAGCTTCTCAAACCACTGATGGAATTCTTCTGTTATAATATTTTTTCTGCATAGTGCAATCAGATCGTTCTTCTTTGCGGCAGAAATGGGTATTTCTTTTTTATGTAGTTTCCCGAGGACCTGTGGAAACGGCTGGGAAACGGTTTTTTCCCCACGAATTTCATCAATTTTTTTCATGGTAACTAAGAAAAGTGCTCCGTACGGCGTTCAGACAGAAATATTGCTATTGCATTTTCGGATTCTACATACCTTGAAACGTAAACCATAAAATTTTGAGGTGGGGGTTGGAATTTTTTTATTTTTTTCATGCTCGATTCCAATGGTTCATTATTGAAAATAATAAACCAAAAATTTCTGTCTGTCCGCCGTACGCAGCACTTTTTTCTTAGTTACCATGAAAAAAAAGTTGATGAAATTCGGGCTTTAGGTTCCGTTCGGGGTCTTGTTGGTCCTCGAAGCTCGGCGTTACTGTCAGTCATCTCTAAGGAGTTAAAAATAGGGGTTGAAATTTTCAGAACGCCGTAGCTCGAAAGCTTTTGATAGAAGGGTATGGTTTTTTTTACGTTATTAAACTCTCTTGAGCTAAATAATTTTTTGAGACCACACGGAGCATTGTACGTCCAGCCGTTCGTGTGCACCAAAAAGCTTCGTCAACATGATCGTGAATCAAACGGTATAAATCCGGCCCGGTTATCATCACTAGGGAGCACCTGATTATAATCAAGGATGGCTGTATGAAGTCTAGTTGGTTGTTCTGCGATATTATTTCATTTGATAAGTGATGGACTATTGGATTTTGTTGGTAGGTACTTGGGAAACTTGAACAAACGTTGAAGTATTATTGATGGGTAAATTATTACAAAATGGTAAATTAATACGCAACGGCAAATTATTACGCAACTGTAAATTATTACACAACGGTAAATTATTACGCAACGGTTATCAACAACGGCTACCAAGAAGGGGCTGGATTCGGTTGATCGGTACTTTTGCAACTTGAACAACCGTTGAAGTATTATTGATGGGTAAATTATTACACAACGGTTCATTATACTTGACCACAAGGGTAGGTACTGACCACAGAAAACAGTGGTCTACGCAGAAGGGGCGTCTATTTCACTCCACATCAACAATTTTCCTTCAGAACTTCATTGTTTGCGTTTCTTTTTTCCATTTTAGTTACTGTTTGTCATCGACAGAATTATTTTAGCGTCATTTAACTCGTGATTTAGGTATGTTAGGGTAGGTACGGGGTTAGGTGCTAACCTAAGGAGGGTCTGCGATATATAATATGTATAGAATAGTACATATTATATTATATAGACAGGTTATCTATACAGAGAGCTGTGATCTGTAACAGAAGGGTATTCTGTACAAAATAATAAACCATTGTGCAGGGATTTGCAGTGTTTTCAAATGGAATAATATCACAGAACTACCAACTGGACTTCATACAGCCATCCATTGTTATAATCAGGTGCTCCCTAGCAATGATATCTGGGCTGAATGTATACAATTTGTTTCACTCTCCTGTTGATGAAGCCTGTCGGTGCAAATTCCGGGGCCTCACTGTGAACGAACGGCTGGACGTACAATGCTCCGGGCTGTCTCAAGAAACACCAAAAAGTCTCAAAAAAGTTCAAGAATTATTTAAAAAGTAAAAAATTCGAGGTAACGGCGTCCTGGAGATTTCAACCCCTATTTGTCACACCGTAGAGATGACTGACACGCCGAGTTTCACGGACCAACTAAGACCCCAAATGGGACCTACAAACCAAATTTCGTTCATGGTAACGAAGGAAAGTGCCAAGTACGTTGTACGGCGGACAGACAGAAATTTTTTAATTGTATTTTCCGATTCTAAATACCTTGAAACGGAAACCATGAAGGTTTGAGGGGGGGGGGGGGGGGGGGGGTTAAAATGTTTTTTCATGCTCGATTCCAAAGGTTCACTATTGAAAATAGTACACCAAAATTTCTTTATTTTTGTATTCCTCGAAGCACGGCATTACTGTCAGCCATCTTAAGGGGTAAAAAATATAGGTTGAAATTTTTAGAACGCCGTAGCTCAAAAACGTTCAATAGAAGGGTATGGCTTTTTACGTTTTTAAATTGATTTTGAGCTAAAGAACTTATTGAGACCACTCGGAGCATTGTGCGACCAGCCGTTCGTTTATAACGAAAAGCTTCGTCAACACGATCGTGAATCAAACGGTATGAATCCGGCCCAAATATCATTGCTAAGGATCACGTGATTATAATCACGATGGCTGTATGAAGTCGAGGTGGTTGTTCTGTGACATTATTTCATTTGAAAAATGATGGAGCTTTTGGATTTTGTTGATAGGTAGGTACTTTTGCAACTTGAACAAACGTTGAAGTATTATTGGGTAAATTGTTACACAACGGTAAATTGTTACGCAACGGTTTATTATACTATCTACGCAGAAGGGGAATCTGCATACAAGGTGTTTTATTATTTACCTTATGCTTCATGAATAACCTACAAATAATTAATTAATGATTGAATCCCGCGCATTCGTATGAAAAGCTAGCTTTCCTGGGGCAGCTCGAGGGTAGTGACCACAGAAAGCAGCGATCTACGTACCGATAAACCGTTGTGTAATAATTTGCAGCGGTTTTTTTAAACAAGTTTTTACCCATATACAAGTTAAAAAATAAAAGCTTCTACACCACCTTTTGCAACAAACCCCCCTGTTTCGATCCTCTGCTGACGCCTCTTTGCGTCTTCGCGACCTGGGGAGTAGCCGTCGAGACGGCACCGCCGCTCCTGGGCCAGACGGCGTAAAAGTCCTGGAACACCTGGCGGCATTGTGGGTTGCATAATCACACCCTTTTCACACCTTTGGGCTTATTGTGTAAGTTCTTGTCTCTTGCCTACCATTGCTATTCAATGCATTCATTGAAGTAAACAACTTCTACACATAGATACTTGTACTATGTACACCTAATTTCCATTCTGAACTATTCCAATTTCAGAAATTCTTCGCAGATGGTATAATCCTGCCAGGATCTAATTTGCTAAATTTTAAAAACATGACAGATATGTAGGTACATTGAGCACTTGGATTTCCACATTGTCAGGTATGGAGTGGGATGTACAACGAATCCGCTCTCTACTCTGGATTCACTCTGGTTTTCTTTATTACCCACACGATCTTCCTCGCCTACACCGTCGCCATCAGCCTCGACGACGAGAAGCTCATGGGGGAGTCCGCCCACTTTACGGCCTTCAGGATATCAGCCATGATTATGCAGACTAACTGTATCATCAGAAAAAAAGAAGTTGAGACTCTTTTCATGTATGTTGGAAGTTACTAGGTATAATTTAGTAAGTACCTAGTACTGCAGTGGCGTAGCCAGGATTGTTGAATGGGGGGGGTTATCGGAAATAGAAAAAGTTCCCGTCATGCAGCATGGTTATAAGAGCGAATTTTCAGAGAAATATTCCTGCTATTGTGTAAAAAGATGATACAGCGAGAAACCATACCACTTTTCTTAAAATTATGTAATTTTTTCGTGATTTTAGCCATTTTTACCGATGCTTGACCCTAATAAAGTCAAATTTGACCCACCTGTTTCTGAGAAAAATAATCATCGAGATAGCCCCTCCTTCGTGATTAACCATCCCACACTACGTGAGCTGAATTAATATGGATTTTAGCCATTACTACCAATTTTTTACCCCCCCAAAAATCAAAATTTTACCCCTATTCTGTGTGAAAAACAACTGAAATGGTATTTTTCTATCTTTATACTCACCTTTCCACACCACTTCCAGTGATTTTATATCAATTGTTTGCCATTTTAGTCGTTTTTACCGACTTCTTACCCTTAAAAACTCCAATTTGACCCTCTTGAAATTTTTAAAAATTGCTCATCTTCGAACTCCTCCTTTTGTTTGGCAATAAAAACGTTTTGGAGAAATTTGGAATTTTTATAACGAACCCAAGGACAGATATCATCTGGAGTGGCGCATAAATATATATACATAATATATAAATTTTTGTTAAAATCTAGGGATAAACCCTGAGGATGCTCTGAAACGGATTTGCCTACAAAAATATTTCAAAAATGCATGTTCTGAATAATATGTTACCCATTGCAATAGCTTTATTTTCTTTAAAAAATCCCTAATAAGGTTTGACAATACAAAGCTGAATTTAAATTAAATTTAACAAAGCACTAAATGCTACGGGTAACGTTAGGTAAGATAAACTGACGAAATAAAAAAATTTATTTGGCTACAATGTTCCAGAGTTTTCAAAGAAAATGAAGCTTTTGCAATGGGTTCACAATTTTCAGAATATAAGTTTTTGAAATTTTTTTTATAGGCAAATCCGTTCATCCCTAGATTTAAAAAAAATTCATACGCATAGGTATTATCTATGTTTATTTATGTGTCACTCCAGAAGATATCTGACATTGGGTATGTGATAAACATTCTAAATTTCGCCAAATGTTTATTATTGCCAAAAAAAGGATGAGCAATTTTCAAAATCAAAGGGGGTCAAATTTGAGTTTTTAGGGGTCAAAAATTGGTAAAAACGGCTAAAATTTATATATAAAATCACTGAAAGTGGTATAGAAGGATGAGTGAAGACAGGAAAATACCATTTCAGTTGTTTTTCACACAGAATAGGGGTCTAATTAGGATTTTTGGGGGTCAACAATTGGTATTACCTAAGGGCTAAAATCAATATTAATTCACCTGAAGTGTGGGATGGTGACGGTGAGGGACTATTTTGATAAGTATTTTGAAATCATTCTTAAGATTTAATTTTAATTTGTGGTAAAGTTTTCGAGCCAATTGGGGGGGGGGGGGGGGGTTAGTGGGGGTCATAACCCCCCCCATGACCCCCACTAACCCCCCCCCCCCTGGCTACGCTACTGCTAGTAGTATAAAGTAGGTAGTGACACCTAGATGCACGCTTTCTGTTTCAAGTTCTGCTCATGGTGGCCGAACTGTTTAAGAAAAAGGAAAAATCAGATGGGTTGGAATCAAACCTGAGGCAGTGGCCCATTTTTCTTCATTTTCCTGGCGCCTGTCTTTCTAACTTTAAACATAAAAAACCACTGCAAATTGTTCCATTAAGTAAACAATAGACACAGCAGCAGATTGAATTATCATAATTTACGGGTAGGTATTCGTATTTATGATTAATTTGCCCCTCAACTACCTAGGTTTCAAAAATAGTAGGTATACTTATTTTTATTGCAGTGAGTTAGGCCAGGACCAAGTTCACGACTACAAAAACACACTAAACGGTCAGTGCAAAAAGGAGATAGACGCTGTGAGGAAAAATTGCGCCGTGAGGAAAGATTTTTACGGAACCAATTTCCTACGGGCAGTCACGGCTGCTCTTATCATCTTCTGGGTCAGATCGCTGATCGAGTACTTCCGTGGGCATCTTGACAACCCCAAAAGCGACAACGGAATCAATAAGTAAGTGAGAAATGATTATTATTAATTTTTATTTTTATTTTTCAAATACTACAGTGTATACAACCCCGTCATCTACCTACGTAGATTACCTGATGTGCCGATGTGAATATTTACCTATGGAATTTGAATGGATCAACTGGTGGTTAGGTGTCTCAACAATATTATAAGAATTTTCGGTACAATCCCAATATAGGCAGGTACTTAAACTAAGAAAATCTATGTTTCTAAGATTTGCCAGTTTACTTCGATTAGCGTACTTTCTATACATCATAAATATTACGTTTACGCCCAGTTACATAAACATACCTCGATATATATCATGCTACAAGATAAATCATCAAGGTACTGGCCCTCAACAGGTCTTAGCCCATCATCACCCATTGAGTTCAAAATATACAACAGCTGCATTTGCTTGAATGTTTCCCGTGCAGGAACCTACCCGTCCCAACATACTTGCCCTACGAGAGTCACGAATGGCCAGGATACCATTTTGCACTTTTATGTGAAGTGGCTGTGGTGATGATGTCATACTTCTTAGTAGTTGGTAAGTGCTGTTCTGTACACGAGTGTTTTCACGATTCTCTCAGGCCATGTCTGAGTGAAATGGGATACATTTTAAATGCTGACGCATTCCTTGATTATTGGAATAATAAGGTACCACCTACGTACTACCTAGGCACAAGGTATGTAACAGATATATCCAGGCGACAAGCAGAATCTCAATTAATTTGGAATGTACAATAACATCACTACCACACGACACACACTGTAAGATGTGTGACAGTATAACTAGGTACCTACTTACCTATTCATGTGTGTAACTTTTAGGGCATGACTGTTCGTTCATCTCCTTTTCTGAAGAGATTCTTAAAGAATTGGAGATCGTCATTATCACACTTAGGGAAGTTGAGGGGCGGAGTGAACACGTGAGAAAAGAGGTTAACTATAAAATCTCTCAAAAAGAAAGCATAAATCTGTGCTTGAGGCATTCAGTACGCCACCACCAAAAAGTTATTCAGTAAGTTACATCCAGATACCTACTACTTCCAACCCTTTGCACAGTAACAAGAATCAAATATACAAGCCAAACGTACCGAAGTGTGGGAAAAACCACTGGTTCATATTCTCGAAATCTTGTCTACCCGTTTTGTAAAGGTTTTCCGTTCTCCAGTTTTCTAATTTTGTGGTAGATCTGTACAGAATGGTGACATTACATGAAGTATACTCGTAAATTGGTTGGAATGATTATTAAGTTGAACGGAACAGTTAATGAGTTCCTAGAAAAGAAGATACTTTTCCAGCAATTCATGTCAATTTGGTTGACATGATTATCAGTATGACTACAAAATGCAATATAGGTACCTACCTACCTCTTGTCTTCGACGTTTTCAGCATTTTTGATTGTTTCCGACGGTACTGCTTCTTGTCCATGTTCGCGATGTTGACCGGAGGAGCGTTCCTCATTTGCCTCAGCACCCTCATGTTTACATCGGTGTGTACCTATTCATGTTCTCGTCTAACCAGTAAGCCAACTCAAGGTACTGCACGTATTACTGATACAAACCGTCAAATTGATGTTACGTCCATGTAGATGTAGATGTACTCTCGGATCCTGGTGGAAAGGCAAATGGTGTCGGATACGGACGATATTTCGCTAAACGATTCTTACACAATAATTTCATGATAAATGCGACAAATTTTATCTTTAAGTTTTATTCCAGAACAAAATGAGCCTTCATGACAAAAGCGTATTCTTGATGTTCCTCGGTAATGAGCTGTTTCAAATTTTCATATTCTGCTACTACGGCGAACACATCATGGAGAAGGTATGTACAGAAACAACAGAATTATTCTTTGCGTAGGTAATTTATACAAACAAGGTATTGCCATTGAGAGAAAAAATTGTATATTCTTTTTCATACTTTTTTTTTAAATTCTATTTTAATTTATTATTGGCTAATCGAGCAACAGAAAAAAGTTCGTGAAGTGGGGTAGTTGCGTGTCAAAGTTTATCTGATATCTGCCAGTTTAACCTCACTCTGCTCTGCCTCAGTTACAACTAGAGTAAGTAATTTTTTTCCCCCTTTCAACATGTAGGAATTTTAGCGCTGATTACAAACAATGGATTTATATTCCAAGTTTCTAACTTCTTCGATGCTCTCCGAAGTACAAGGTCCTTCAAAAGTTCTGTAATTTTTATTTATTTATTTTTTCTGTGGAAATTTCACCAATACCCATTTGCCTTTTCCACCCTGGGTTAACACTGAGGGGAACATGTGTCTGGCAGACACAGTTCTCAGAACTACCTCTAGGTGTACCAAGGTTCCCCATTTCGGGCGCAGGTGTTGTGAGAATCTTCGGTCAGAAGTCACAGGTCAAATGGTGAAGCTGGCATCGACTTCGCTTCAACTTTCCCGCCCAACGCAATCATCGCCCTTGAAATGCGGTGTCTGAGACACGTATTCCACACAGAAGTAAGTTCTCAGTTTCTCACATTTATTCCCAAACTCCCACCATTTTCGTTCAGGTGTCTCAGAGACACACATTCCAGTCATTCTTATATTGTTTATTACATATTTATTCGTACAATTTTCATAAATACTCTCTTCTGAACTACAATGTTGGCTGTTATAAACTAGGTACCTACTTCAAACCATTGTTGCTCTTGTAGCCAGTCTTATTACCTCCATTACATTATCCATTTATTTTTTTCTTCAATATTCCTTCGTTAGATATTACATCTAGGTACTCTTCCATTACCTGCCTACTTGGAAATAATTTGTTCATCACAATTGTTTTGGCTTGTTGATTCTATTTCTTAATTTGCATAATCTTCTCTTTGTTACAGTTCGCCATGGCAGGTATAATCCCTGCTTTTTTGTAAATAGTTATCTATTTAAAAAATTCATGTTCAAAAATTATTAATTTTCATTACCTACTTCGGCTTATCTTTTTTGATCAGCCGCTCTCAAAGGTTAATCTAGTTCGAATTTCAGATGTAATTAAGATTTTAGAATACAGAGCTTGTAAAGTAATTATATACAGAGATTATGATAGATTTTAGAACACAGAGCTTGATTTTAGAATACAGGCATATTAAGACTGATCTCTTATAACTTTTTTTTCATTGATAGTCACGGCTATGTATGTTCCGAGGAACGCAGTTCCGCTCTAAGTGTTAAATGGTTACGGTGTCACCGATTTGCCCCCTTGGAGTGCTTAAAACACACATTACACCCAACATGGTACAATGAAGGGGCATATTTGTACCACAGCAAATTCTAACAGAATATGGAAGTTTCAAGAGTTGTGTATTATTACAGTCATGATAATTAGGTACTCACCAGAAGATAACAACTGGAAGGAACTCATATGTTTTTCGTGGGACCTACTGCCCTGAATAACACAGCAGGGTACTGAGAGAGAGAGAGTTTATTTCCACAACAAATTTACAATACATGAAATTAGTTGGTACATACCTACTGCAAAATTTAAAAAAATCCATAGAAAATTTACGAACTAAGTAATATACTAAAAGGAACACATCTGGATATTTAAAAAGTGAAAAATAATAGAAGGGTAGGCACAAATAAATTGAAAATATAATGTATTGATATCAGTGAATCAGTGAAAGAAATAATATATATTAGTTATATTGGAATGTGGAACCCACAAGGCAAAACAGCCAGGGTGTGGGGATAGTACTATTGATTCATTTAAATGGCCGCGATTTGTTGAGTGAGCAGGTGGAAATAGTTCCTATTTAATTTATATGGAATTATTTTAGTTATCATGTGGGATAATTTCAAATGGAAGGGAATTGATTAGAGGAAAAATTTAGTTAGCTCATGAGAGGTTAAATTTGAAATATAATTTTTGATTGAAGATTTTTGTGTGTAAGGTTTGTCAAGTGATATTAAGGGATGCTATTAAAAAGTTTAGGGCAAATGAATGTTATGTGGCGAATTCCTAGCTTACTATTACATTGGGGAATGTGAATTGTATTGTTTCTCTTAGTTGTTTTATTCAAAATGTTTTTTTTTTAAAGAGGCTTTGATTGTTCAGGAGATATTTAACACTTTCAGTGCGTCACGAATTCCTGTGCAACCCCCAGAACCTGAAATCCTGTGAGCGAAAAAAAATGTCGTTGCAGCCAGATTTCGCTTAGGTGGAACCTCTTGATACATTTCCCCACCAAGCGCGGCACCACTGACACCATTTTGGGTACGGCCGGCATGGTGGCCGTCAGTATGCGGCGAACGCCACCATGCTAACCTTCCCGACCAATGAGCAAGGCGGGTCTCCCACCCCGTGGCCGCTCGCGATGTATTTTCACTGTATTTCGACGTGTATGGTGTGTAGAACCAAAGGAAATTGAACCTGAGGATAGGAAATCAAAGGAGTAAGCACCCTATCCCTACCCTGAGCGTCCATCGCGATTCCTGTATGAAATACAGGAGAATGTACCGTGATACAGAAGTGAACAGTAGAAAAACTTCAGAATTCGAGTTGCTTTTTGTTATTGAACTGAATGTTCCTAGTATATAATAATGTTTTTGACGTTTGAGTGTTATTGGGGAAGTTTTTCGATACTTTTTGTATTTTATTACAAATGTTTATTCTTTTTCAATAATAGTCAAAATACTTTTGATTTTCGAATTTATTTGTTGTAAATCGGGTTTTGGTTATTGAACTGAATGTTTCTAGTTTGTTTTTTACGTTTGAATGTTTTGTTTACAATTTTCGATGTTTTTATTTTTATTACAAATGTTCATGATTTTGGATTTTATTTTCTATTACAAATTATTTTGAATTTCGAGTCTATTATTCCTTCATTTGTAGTGAGTACGACATTACTTCAATTATTTGCAGGGGGTTTGGAATGGAGGTTGGTAGTAGGACGGAAATAGGGATAGGATGTGTCACACAAATTGGCACTGAACCAGTGTTCGCCACCTCGTCAAGGTGTGAAGGACCAGGGGATAAAAGACGCCACAAAGATAAAGGCAAAGTAATAATAATTATAATCATGAATACAAAAAAAATGTGAAAATTTACAATACATACAATAAATTTGTGTTATTTACAATATATACAATATTTACAACATATATACAATATTTACATGGTGGTTTGGAAGTTCCTGACCTCACAGTGCCACTGAACAAAACACTCCAAACACAGTCCTCTAGTTGATTGCTGCGGTTCCATTGAGGTAGGTATCTTTATAAAAGAACAGAAACAAAACAGATAGAATAAACGCATACCTATGTGTCGGTAGACATCATACAGAGGAATGTAAAAAACGAGAAATCTCGGACGCAAACACGGGGGAAAAAGGGCCTCTTCAAGCGGGCCGCTCCGTGAAAACTACGTTTTCTCTGTGTTTTTCGCGTTTTTTCCCCCGTTCTTCGTGAAAATAATGGTTTGTCGTGTTGTTTTATTGTACAGCGGTTGTGCATAGAGCAGTAGGAATATACAGAATTGAAAAAAAAAATTTTTACTCACCGGAAAAGATGAAATAAGTTCGAGTTCGGAAAAAAATACGTCAAAAATTAGCAGAACGTCGGATCACACTCCTGAACGTCTTGAACGACACCTTGGGTCCTACTGAAGCCGTGGAGCCCTCCCCATCCCGTTTACACCCAAAGGAGGAGGGGCTAGCGGCCTTCCAGTGTCCCCACCACCAGCTCCTTCCAGGGCCAGCGTGCGGGCCCTCAGTATGCGGCGAATGCCAAGAAGGCCCGCATGGTGGCCCGACGCACAGAAAGTGTTAAGAGCTTGGATTACTTAGTTATAATTTCCTGACGCTGAGAATGTTGCTATCCTGAAATAATCGGGCTGACGGGAATCTCATATTTTTACTACTACTACTACTTTTTTTCATACTTTTACTACTACTTTCTACTACTAGGGTACTACTGTACCTACTGCCCTGATAACTCAGCAGCTGCTCATGGGGGCGGAGTCCAACGAATGTTTATGATAAGACGTATCAAATGTAAACTCAACCATAGAGAAGACATTCGAAACCCAGTTATCATTTGCGCCGTTTTTCGAGCCACTTACACATTTGACCTGTTTACACAGTTAGGTACCTACCCCACTTCACTGAAAACTTGTTGATTCATGTTCATCATGATACCCATTTCCAGTGAAACTTAATTGATTTGCATCAATCATGGCTGAAGTCTGTGAACCGTTATTTTCAGAGCACAGAAGTAGGCAATAGTCTTTACAACAGTTCATGGATCCGCATAGCTCAGTACGTGAAGCCAGTGTTTGTCATGTTAAAACTCAGGTGTCAATCACCCTTGAGCATATCGGCTGGAGGTTTCATGACACTGGGCTACGAGACTTATGGCAACGTAAGTATCACATTTGACTATGCCTTTACCATATCACTGTCTGTTGTTAAAAGCTCAACTAGCTGTACTGCCCGGTGTTCCAACTGTTTTTTTTTTTGTTTTTTTCAATATTTCGTTTGCCAGTGCGGCCTAACTGTCGAGTGCTAGCAGTCTTCACTTACTCCACTGCTAAAATAAAACTACACAAATTAAAACCTAAAATCTCGTCCTTCACAAACGTGCATCGCTACAGTCATAGAGGTCATCTTCACTAAAAATAATGGTATTCGTTACAGGTTCTACGTACAGCATATTCTTACCTGAACTTGTTACAGGCCACTAACTAAGACCTCCAAGAATTTGATGATTCGCATGAATTTAGGAGTCTAAGAAAACAACTCAAGTAATTCATTACAATATTCTCAGTTATAATAATACAGTGGAATCCTGCTAATTCGAATCTTCAAGGCACCAGCAAAAAATTCGAATTACCGAATCAGCGAGGTAGGTATCTAGTAAGCGAGATTTCGAATTTGGGGTATCACATGAAACAATTTCGAATTATTGGGGATTTATTACAAATACTGCAAAAAACTACTTCAAAATACATTATTATTATTGTGCACATTATACATACCTACATATTGTATACGTAGGTACCATTCAATTTCTCTTTACAAAAAATTAATGTAACAAGCGAACAAAGAGCGAAATTCCTCCTAAATCTTCGAGCTAACCCTCATGAATTCGAATTCGTCGACTATTTATTTCTAAACAGTCGAAATTTTCGGATTAATGAGGGTTAGCTCGCAAAAAAAGTCTAAATGCCGGGAGGACCAGAATACATTGGTTTTCTTCGAATTAGCGCAATTTTTCGAAGGGACCGAGCATTTTCTTCGAATTAGCGGGGTTTGAATTAGCGGGATTCCACTGTAGTACCTACCTATTTGTTTACCCACAAGATGTCTGTGTATGCTGTTCACTTACCCAGCTAAATACCGGGCCTGCGTAGGTATGATTGTAATCAAGCAATCAGGTGTGGTTGGTAATTTCGAGCAATCTGATAATTTACCAACGGCAAAGACAATAAGAAATTTGAAACAAGATTTCATTGAGAAGAATTTACAACAGCTGTGAATCGTTATCGTCGTTAACGCTCGACTCCCTAGTTGAGTGATAGTAAATAGGTAGTGCCTACACCAGAGTGTAATTTACTCGTCATATCACTCTGATAATTAATTAATTAAGATTTTCTTGTTGTAGTCACTAATAAACCCATATGACGACCCATATTTTATTATTCGCTGCCAGGATCTACCTAAATCATATAACTACCTAATACAGACAACAGAATAGCTTCCAGCCTAGGTATTGACTTTCCATCTTCTGTATGGCACTAGCGCTGTAAGAGAGATGAGAATGTTACTGAGTAGCAAATGCAACCAAAGTGATCATATATTAATCCAACGACACAAAAATAAACCAACGATGCACCGTTAGAAAACAGGGTCGAATATCATCGAAATAACCAGGACTAGAGTTCGTCTCATCAATGCCTGTTAAACTACTTCGAAACTTAAAAATAGGCACATGATGAATTTAAGACCGCAATAAGAATATGAGTATCTTGACAAACAGAACTGGCATAAATATTTAACATGATTTATGTTTCACGCAACGTAGTCACTTAGGATTGTTGGTAAAAAAAAATTACTACATAGGTAATTACAAACATAAATACCTGTCAGTTCCAGGAACCTAGGTTTCGATTTCGATTGCACGACATCGATTACTGTCGCTATATTCTGATAACATGCTCGCTCTGTCTGGGAAACTACAGGAAGCCAACATGGCGGAACCACATATTGAATATCCACAGCCAGAGAACTCAACAGAGTGGTGAAAAATGCTAGGTACGGAAATTCAAATGCCAACTGAACACATGGTTGGAGCTTTTTTCACTCTTAGTGTTTCTGGGTGCTGGGGCAGTGGCCCAAGTGGCCTTATGGACACAACGCCCCTGCCCCGTACGAACATTCGAGCACCATCAATTACTGTTCAAGTACCCTATCGACTGGTTCATAATCGAACTTGACACTCGTATTCCCTAGAACTTACCCACAGGCCTTTGGGGAGCTGATGGGACGGATGGGGCAGTGATCACATCTTCTACTCCGTGCCACTAGGTGTGCTGCACTCGTGTTGCACGCTGTGAACCTATCAAATGACCGGACACAAGCAGAGCAGGAAATACGGCGCGTCA
Organism: Leptopterna dolabrata; assembly: GCA_954871275.1. Taxonomy (NCBI): domain Eukaryota; kingdom Metazoa; phylum Arthropoda; class Insecta; order Hemiptera; family Miridae; genus Leptopterna; species Leptopterna dolabrata. The sequence goes on along the minus strand of OX940982.1, from coordinate 17,947,356 downwards.
GTTAAAAATCTCAAGAAAACGGCGGACGTGCCTTAATTTTCCCTGACTCGCCACTCGATTTCCCTGACTTCCCTGGCCAACATTTTTTTCCCTGACTTCCCTGACTGGTGGCCACCCTGCAAACATCAAACAGGACATAACGCACATATGTACCACAAATACATCTGTCATCGGAACCAGACCGAATGCAAGACGCACAAAATTGAAAACTGACAACAGACTCAACAGAGAAAGAGAGAGAGGTTGTTTATTCAGAAAAATAAGTAAATACAAACATTTTTCTAGTTAGTAGGTACATACAAAAGTATTGTAAAGATAGGTAGGTTTTTCAGGTGGACAACACTATTTCTAAGTTGAAAAAATATGTAGTTTCACAACTACAACTAAAATCACAAGGGATTGTGATTCACCAGACACTAAAAACAAATAGGAAGACGAAGAAGCATCTTGTATCAAGATGACAATTTGAATTGTAGGGATCGAATCGGTTGTGAAGATCAACGATTTTAGAGTGGAAACCAGATTCCGGGAGACAGGGCCCTAAGTGCAAGGGCAATCAACATTTTTACTTGACTGAGCATGCGGAAACGGGCCAATTTTTTCAGTTGCCATGGAAACACTAGGTCCCAGGACCTACCTGCCATTTTCAGGATCCCAGGTTTCGATTTCGATTGTGGGTCATCGATTACTGTCGCTTTATTCCGATAACATGCTTGGTCTATGGAGCTAACATGAAGGAACCACCATGCTGTACTAAATACTGGATATCCATAGCCAGAGAAATCTAGCGAGTTGCTGTTGAAATTTTCTGAACAATGGTTAGAGTTTGCTTTACTCCTAGTGTTTTTGGGTGCCGGGGCAGTGGCCTTGTGGACGCAACACCCCTGATTTGGAGTCACATTGTGCGACATAAATACTAAAAATAAGAAATGGAGAAGGAAAATTAAAAGGGATTTACTCATCTTGAAACGTTTTGGGTACCATTCCGACGCCCTTAACCACCATTCCCCCACTCACAGGTCTCTGCGTGTACCTGGCCATTTAGACCCGACCTACCTAGTTTTTGATCTTTTCCTCTACTGTTTCCAAGAAATTTCATTTACAAATGGATGATGGAGTGGTTAATTTTTTCTGCTCCATAACATATTTTTCTCTTTATTTAACCATTTACAATTCGTCTTTGGGTGCAGTGTATCGTTCCAAGTTGGAAGGAAGGGGATGGCCGTCGATTTCGTGTGCCAGTTGGAAGAAGCGTTGTCGGACTAGGAACGCCACGCTTTTTGGTTGCCGTTCTCGGGTGAAAATCCCTTTCATGTTTCCTCCCACTCTCGTGACACCTGGAACAAGTTCGTTAGTCAGTCAGCTTGTCTTGTTGGACCCATTCGGGCCATTGAGTGATGTGTCTCTTGACTTACTTTGATCCGTTTTGAAATCGGCAAAATTCCAAATCATCTCTCCAATAAAAAAGTTCTTCTTCCTCAGAGTGTCGAACACTTTGAAATGCTCGGTGAACAGATCCTGTTGGAATTCTTCCGACCAGATGTAGGATGGTTCCTATTTATCAGGAAATAAAATTAGGTACATAACGGGTAATTAGCAGATAAGTTGCTGCAAAAATTCGCTGATTAAGATCATTCTGTTTCAATTATTTTACAGGTGAATTGTCGGGTTTCCGAAGCTTCAGATCAAATAATATTCTAGCTGATTTCATACATAGGTACATTTACAGACCCATCAGTAGACATGGACGTGTCTATAATAATAGTCAGCCTAATTTTTTCAGTCAGGTTCCACTGTCCCAAAGCTAATGGATAACTTCCAAAATGTTACACCAATTATGGAATTAGTAATAGCATTTCCAAATTGAGTTACCTAACGATTTGCCTAATCAAATGAACGATTTCCGATAAAATCAACGGATTTCATCTTTCAAACACCACGGATCCAGCAAAGATCGAATAGGTATGATTGTTTTTGTTTGTTTTTTTTTCTTTCAGATATGGATACGCTATTTGCATGCATTTTTTTTAACTTATCGGAAGTTCATTGCTAAAAAAAACTTGAAAATGAAGGCATTTAAAAAAAATCATTACCTATTCAATTTACTGTAAACCAAATAAAATCTGAAAATTAAAAACGCTCACATGATTTTATTATTCTCAACTGCATATAGCACGATTTGGACCTCAGTGACAAGAATCTAATACATAGGTGTATTATTCAGGGAATAATAAAGCAAAAAAGGCGAGTGATACATGCAACCCCAGTTCTAAGCATGCCTATTGGCTGGCACTACAGCCTCCTTCAGTTCCTCCCTCAAAGATGGCGTCCTTAGCACCACTTTTTGAGTGTTTCGATTTTAAAAGCCTGTTTCAACTCAAGAAAATCTGTTTAGGCTGCATAATCTCGTTTCATTAGGAACAGTGACAACTCCCAATACACCAATTAACCAGTTATTTGAAATTGTAGTTTTCATGCAAATAGCCCATTTGTATCATTGCCAAGGGAAAAATTGTGATAAGAGTGGGTAAATTGAGAAATTCATTTAAAAAAAGAGGGATGAATAAATTTACATATATTAATGCATTTACCAAATGTAGGCCAGGCATGGTGTCTGCTCCATACTCAGTCAGTATGACGGGCTTGTTGTGTTTCTGATGCCACCCTTCAGCCTCAGCAGCAAGCTTCAGCTGAATCACTTCCAGCTTTCCAGGATCCGTGTACCAGGCGTTGTAGCGGTTGAAACCGATTATGTCCAGTGATTTGGCCTGCAATGGGGAATTTTCGTCAAAAATGTTTCTGGAAAAAAATATTCTGAACTCCTGGAAAAATGGTTGTTAGAAGCCCGTTTTCAAAAATGAGCAATATTTTTTAAATGAGGGTGACTGAATGTAAAAATGTGGCAAGAAATGATGTATTGGATCTATTGATATTTTACTGGTTGTTGGCCCCAAGGAGGCGGAGCTAAGCTTCTGAGGCAAAGGAATTCAATGCTGCCAACAAACCAACATTAGAAATGGCAAACCTTCTTGACAACCTTCAAGAACCTTTGCTGTGTTTTTGTGAACCTCCCATCGGTTTGATTTTGAGGACGTTTTTTAAATTTATTTATGAATTTGCGGTTCCATCCATCCAACCATTGTGGTTCTCTGTACATCATTTAAAGTGATGCACTAGCGCTCCACGCGGGATTTGAGTTGAACTACTTGGTGATTTACCTCGTGCATCATTTCTAGGGGGAACTCAGAAATTCAAACCACACTCGTTTTCTATATATACACTCCGACATAAACACCTCTTTATGTGGTACATAATTGTTAATCTCCTTTACTGAACAGAATTTGGCCAAAAAAGGGATGTTTAACCCACAAAAATTACCCTTTGTCATAATTCTGCATTTATTGAAAATTCAACTCTGAATATGATTTGGGATTGCAATATTACTAATATTCAGTTATGTAGGTGTGGTAGGTAGTACTAGAAACAATGTGTAGATAGGTAGGTATTACCTGACCACCTTTCCAAGACACCACCTATAGTTGGCAGCATAATGCCCAAATACTATTCACATTAGGGGTGGTTTGCAATCGATATTCGATGTTTTTACTATCGATAATTTTTTAGTAGGTAGTTGATGTTTTTCTACAGTCATTGGTTTCAATCCGATAGTATCGAACATTTTTTTTTTTAATCCAAGTATCAGAAAGTTTTTTTGTAGCTATTTTATATAGGCATTCGTTAAACCGTTTACGGTAGGAGGGTAATTTTAGACCATCCAGCAGAAAGGAAGCAAATTCCTCTTTCAACCTCCATGCTTCACAGACCCACCTTGGAACTGGCATTATTGAGGCTGGCTAATGACTAGTTGACTTGGCCAATAAAACGAGAGATTATCAGACTTCAAACGTTCACGTTTATTCTGAGAAGCTATCCAGTTCAATAAATCTACAAGATTGTCTTTTATACGAACTATGATGCAACAACAGTAATCTAGTCGTCTTGTATTGATTTTTTTTAAAGACGATAGGATTTTTTTTTTTAAATTACCTAGTGTGGATAGGAACTAGGTACATAGGTACCTACCTACCTATATACATCTTGATATAAAAAACCTAATACTGAGATTTAATAAATTAATAGACCAAAAGCATCAGGAGCAAGTTATTGTGATCTGATACGAAACTGAACGTTAATGGAATACAGATGATATCAAAAACACATCATCTTTAAAGAACGAGAGGTTTTGGATTGGTAATATCGCCGAAAGGTATTCATAGTAAACTACTGACGGTTTAGTTCTGATGGTTTATCTATCGACGGTTTGTTTCGATATTTTAGTCGATGGTTGCTAAGTTTAATCGATGGTTTCAGTGGACATTTTCATTCGCTCCTCATCATTCTAGATAAGTATAGGTTCATAAGAAAGATAGCATTGAATCATGAATGTGTTTTCTAATAAATTATGAAAAAATGAGATCAGGTAAGTAAGTAAACATATTACATGGGTGGATGGGCGGTACCTACCCAACTACCTCACGCTTCACAGACTTACGGCATGATCCACAGAACAAACTTCACACAGAGCCGCCGTTACAGGTCTACTCGTGTCCAAAGTTTTCACATGATCGACCACCGATCTGAAATTAAAACAAATTAAGCAGAATATCTTTCCTGCGAGCAAACGAGTAAGAACATTTGTCTCGAGACCCAACGTCAGTTTATGCCTTTTGATTATCATTAATTATTAAAGATGTTATGAAGCTCATTCAAGGATGATACTCTCATGATCATGTTTCTCCTGTACAACTAGGCTTACTTGAAGTAGGCTTCTGACGCTTGGTATTGGCTTCCAGGCTCGTTGGCGATCGACCAGAGGATGACGGACGGCCTGTTTTTGTCGCGTTGAATCAGTTGAGTCAGAGAACTCTTATGATTGGCAAGCAGAGCGTCAGAAAATATACTGAAACCCGTAATGAGTTATTATCTTTTCATAATATTAAGATAATTGAGATAGCTACGGGGATTTCAAATGGCTAGTAGGATTTCGATGAAATTCACTGGATTCGTTTACGTGTCGGCAAGTTAGGTACCGTTCTCCCTCCTGTGTTTCAACTCTATTCTAACAAATGTATGTATCTATTATGATGTGATCCACAGCATCTAGTTCCTACTGATTTAATGATTCTATATCAGTGACTGATACAATAGAGATAACGATCATCGAGGTGGAGTCTAAATTCATGTATCCAAAGATCAATGTAAGTAATAGTGGAATACCAACGAGCAGAGAATCGTGAAAGTGTGTATGTACCAAACGTCAGAACAGGAACTACGCAACAAATTTCATCATTGTTTCACGTTATAGATTTCCTGTAGTCTAAATGTAGGGTTAGGTACCTTGGGTCATTTTCGTCAAATTCAAATTTAGGTATGGTCCAAAAAAATGTTCCGAAAGCACATAGTTTCAGTGACAAGTTGTAGGATAACTTGTAAAGTATTAACAGTTTCACAAATACAACTTCACCCGAAGTAGGTACCTACTTACTGTACCGTGGAACTGAATTTTTAGTTCACACTATTTCGACCTGATCTTGAGGGTGGTCCTACTCAAGGTGCACGACTTTACCACAGGTCCCTATACCTAAACACTTCACGTACGTTTGACAAGTTATTTAGTTAGACTTTCGTTATTAGCAAACAATAATCATTTTATTAATCTAAAATTTACTAAGACCTACATACTTGGCGTCAACGGCGGGGCATTCGTCTATAATCATGATTCCTTCCCTATCGGCGAAATCCATGATTTCTTCTGCGTAGGGGTAGTGGGACGTCCTGTAGGAGTTAGCACCGACCCATTTCAGAAGGTTGTAGTCCTTGGTGACCAACGCCAGGTCGAGCCCTTTACCCCTAATCTGTAGAACGAGTTGGGATTTACCCTCTTGCATACAATAATGTACTACATACATAGGTACTTCAGTTACAGGAATAGGTTAGCCTCAATGAACGAGGTCCTCATCTGCAGCTCCTTCATTCAGGCCAACTTACTCTATGCCATCTCAGCTTATCAACTGACGATAAATACCAGCATACCTCAATGACACGTTCAATAGGAAAAGTAGGGATAATAATTAAACCAAGGCAGCTTTTCTGAGGGCCGAAGAAAATATTTCACCCTATTTCAACAATGTACGTATACATGCTGAAGGTAGGTATTGCTAGAGTTAGGAAAATTCCTTCTTGCTGACGTGATATGAATGCTCCTTTGGGACTACGAAGCTACTAGCTACTACGAAGACTACGATAGCTGGGATTACGAAGAGAGGATCGCATAGTTACTCAGTTATTTCATCGTTGGGTGCTTAGCTGATTCGAATTCCAACAGAGTTACACAATCTACAACAAGCTATTCTGACAACTAGGACTAAGAATTGGTTTTCATTGAGGGATACCTTTATAGTGCATATTTTCATACGTAGGCACTAGTCCTCATAGATATGGTAATTAGATACCCGGAGTATAGTTATAATAAGTTGGTAGTCAATTACTACCACACCATGATCGTATATCGTTACTTTCATATTTTCAGAAATAGCTCACGATGGTGAACTACTAATGTCTACTTACGTCTGAATCTTCATGGCGTCCAAAACCTCTCATGTAAACAGGTTTGTTGTTGATTAGCAGCGTCGTGTTGTTCCAAGAGATCGTCCTTACCCCAATCGGGAGCCTGTAGACGTCTTCTATCTCAATGCCTGATTGTTTCATCGTGATTCGAGCCTATGGTGGAGGGGAAAATTCAATTTATTTTATATTATAATTATTACCTATATTCCTTACTGTCGTGGTACCCTTGTAATATACCACTCCTGTAAATATGATTATTACCAATAAAACTACGGAGAAGTCCAGCTGTACGGTGCAATGGACGAGGCCGAGGTAGCTCTCCCTCCAACGGCGGTTCTGGTGGACCAGGGGAGGGTAGAGGCGCTTTTTAAGGCGCCCGGCTTGCCCAGCTCGACATTCATCCAATTTCTCTCGAACCAGAGCATCCTCTTTCAAACCTCACCTCCTCATTACCAACTCCACTTTCTCCCTTACCTCTATATTCTCAACGTGGTGAAAACCAGACAAGAACTTCCTTCAAATACTCAACGTGGTGAAAACCTCTTCCAAATATCCAAGGAGGTGAAAACCGCGCCGATATTTTCCTATCCTAATATCCAACAAGTTGGAAACCAGGCGGATATTCTACCTATCCTACAGGCGTATCCAAGGAGGTGAAAACCGTGCGGATACGTTCCCTCGTGCTCCTCTTTCTTCCAAAACTCCTACCTATCTCAAAACCCGAGTCATCGCACTTATTTTTGCACAAAGTATGGTATATCGTTGACAAACTGAGGAATAAGGTCATGTACCTTCATAATCAAAAACACACACATCTAAACTTAAAGTTCTATGCTCGATTTTTCCAATAGACCGTCAAACCACATAGACATAATAACCACATCGTCATAATTTTCTTACTGATTTTTCTCATATTTTTTTAAAATTAATTCCACAGGGTTCCAAAGTCTTGTTGCAGGTAATGAATTGGTAGTGTACAGTTCATTTCAATAATTTTTGTAGGGTTTCCCCAGATTTGGTGTGAAGATCAAACATATTGTTAGATTTATGACCTTGGACACTTTTTATAGTGAAGACCTAAAAGTGTCCAAGGTCATAAATCTAACAATACAGTTCATTTCAAAATAGCGCGTCGGAATCGCTTCAGTTGCGTTGTTTTTAAGATGAACAGAAATGTTTGTTCATTTTGAAGTATGTAGGGAAGCACGAGGAAATATTGAAACAGTGATGAGAAATTCAGTAATTTAAAGGGGCACTTTTCTTGTATGGGTCAAAATAAAGACAGGCGCAACATGCAGGTTGGTGTTTATATTTTACTTTCTCCATCGTTGTCGATTTGAATATGGAGCGGAAAAAATATGGTACGTAGAAAGATGTTCAAATTAACATTGAATTTAGTTAGTTCTGGTGTGCCTCCATTTAAATGTGTTTTCAAGGCGGAAACATCCATACAGTAATGGTAGGTATACTAAGTAGCGTGAACAAGTGCTTGTTCCTGATTTATTACATTTAAAACATCGGCGACGGATTATGAAGGTACTACGAAACACGGAACAATGTTCCACTGAATATGGTCCTGTTTCATTTTATTTACTCACTGTCCCATCATCTTTCTGAGGTGGCATGGAATAAATTAGACGTTTGATGCATTAACTCTATCAATAACAGGAAGTGAGTGGGATGTAGCGGTGCAAACTTAAGCTGTATTAGCCCAACCCAAGAACGATGGGAACCACTCAGATCAAAGTTGTAGAAATTACTGATTTCGTCAAACGATTCGGAAAGAAATTAGCGTAGGTACCTAAGACCAGGTTTAGGGTTGGTTTTGGTGCACCATGACGTTATCGAAATCAGCAAAAACTAACTGATGATCCGCGTTGTTCGACAACCTCTAATTATAACAATGCCTACTGACCTCCAATGTGTAGAGGTACCCAGGGTTGGGATTCATGAGGTAGGGCCACCATAGATTTGCCTCTGGTATCTCGATCATCCCTGTGAAGCCTGCTCCAGTCGTGTCATTCACCATGTCAATCCCCACAGGTTTGGACTGGGCGTCCAGTATTGTCACCTGGCAGTTGACGTTGTTTCGAGGTCGGGACCCTTTGTAGGTCATATTGAAGTGAATGAGACCTACAATCAAATATTTACAATTCAAAAGTCGTGAAGAATGTTTAGAGTAATACACGAAACTTAGGTAGGTAGGTAATAATTTTTCTGCAGGATAATAAATTATCCGACCTGCAGTCGAGTAGGTACTCAATGCATCGTTCACATAACTTGCCTGTAACTGGCGTTTGATTAAAACATAAAGGACGAGAAATCAAAATTTTTAATTCGAATCATTTCTTACATTATGGTAACCCGCTGCACCCAATGTAATGGAGCAATGAACTAAGAATCGAAAAAAGAAGATTTGCTTACACCACCAAAGAAAACAGACTACATCTCGCGGAGTTTTTTTAGATTAATTACTTTACTTTTTATTTTTTTTAATGAGATTACAGCGGAGAAGAGTAAGTTAGGTACCTAAGCGTAAGGAATGTTCAGGTAGGTAGATAGTATGTAACAGTTAATGGTGAGAGTATTTAGTCACCTGTGGTACCAACGATATCAGTGAGAGCTGTGATGTCATCAATATAAACCGCAGGCGTAGTGTAAAGCACGACTGGACGGTGTATCCCAGCGTAGTTGAAGAAGTCGAACGTATACTGCTGAATCTTCCTCACTCCATCCAGACTGGAAAATGGTAACACAGGTAATAAAGGAATAGTTTATTGATTATCCAAATCACTAGGTCCATCTTAGTCCATATTTTGAGCTCTGAGCTCGAATTTTGTAAATTCCCTTGTTTTACAACTAATTCAGTAATTGGCAATGTTCAGCTAAGTTTCGCTGCAAATTAATTTTAGGCAACGGAAAAAGCATCCGTTTCATCAGCTTTCCGACGGTATGGCAATTTTTACTTTTACCAACGTTATTATTAATCAACAAAATAGAACATAAATTCCGAAAAATATGAAATGTTCATCAAAATCATAGACCGGTTGGGGCCATCATACTGGGGCTGAAGAAAGCCACCAAGGAAAAGAATTTTAATCTCTTCTTTTCATGTTTTAACATTTAAACTTATGTGCCTAAGACAATATTTTGTCTCTTTACCTTGGCAATTTCGAGTTGAAACAAAAAGACGTATCAGCCGTCTGAACTTGTTGATATAAGACATAGGTATAAGTAGATTCGTTAAAAAAAAGAATATGGATTCGTAAACTAGAGCGAATGAGCTTTCTGTCAAGCTAACTACATTTCACAAAACTCAACTTCTTCATGAAGAAATTCGAAACACGAAGAGATGTGAAGAAGTTGAGCTTTATGTCTAGTGTTCACTGCACACTTGGGAATGCAGTTGCAACCCCGTGATGGTTTCCTTACTCTATTCCACTGCGAGGTAAATATTCAATCTCCGATTTAATAATTTGGAAAGGAAACTTTGATGGTTAAGTCCCGGCGTCGAGTATGCCTCCTTTGCCTACCTACAATATGCACCTATGCACCTCTCCAGGGGAAAAATTTGGTTTTGGGGTCGAACTCGTTAGATGCGCGACTCAGTACTGCCATTACGCGTTTGATAAGTTGTAGGACTAACGTTTGTTCTTCGTGTACACTCCCTTGGGGGATGGTAGTCGAACTGAGTGTGTTGTCCAATTCCACGGTGATGCGATTCTCTCGACCGAACATCAGGACACCCGTCACTTCGGTTTCGAAAGGTAAATGGCCGATTTCGTGGTCCATAACTTCCTTTCCGTTCACCCACTGCAAAATGAAATGCAAAAAAATATTAGTGTAACTAGCGTTCAAGAAGGAATTTCAGGAGTGCCACACTGAGCTATAAGATTTGGTACATCCTCAGGAGCCTCTTGAGAATGGGTGTTCGAATAATTAACATCCGAGACCCCCAGGGGGCCGAGTTACGAATGGTGGGTAGGAGGGGGCTACTTGTTGTTTCGTGTTCTTGGTTGCTAATTAATTCTCCACCATTTAGTTTTTTTCAGGCCTTACCACTTAGTTTTATATAAAGTTGGTATAAAATATACGAAATTCCCGAAAAAAAAGTATGCATCCAACCCATCAATGAAGTTTAAAAGAATCGTACAACAGTAGGGGTTAATAGCAAAAACAGGATGTACGAAAATGCCCCTCAAGGATATTTTCCACAAATTTCAAAACGATACTTCATTTTGGACTGAATTTAGAAATGGCAGCTGCTCTCCGTGCCCGAAAAAACTTGTGCAGCACAGAAACCCAGATTTAAAAAAAAAATGGAAATGGGGTAGCACCGAAACGGAAAAATGAAAGAAGTTAAATAATAACTAAATAGGAGGTTGATAAGCGGAAGTGACTAGCGCTTGAGCCTCTGTAGTGGATTGCTCAGTAACTAGCTAACAGAAACTCTACCTGAAACAAGGCCCCTCATTGGATTGATGTCAGTTTCTTCCTGATTTGATTGGACAATCTGATAGAGTAATCTCCCGTTTTAGAAGCCTCCCTTGGGCTGGGCTCCAAGCTATACGCTCCATCTAGCCACATCAGCTACTTCCACTACAGCACCTCTCGCCACATGAAACTACTGAAGTTTGGCAAATTAACAGAAATTTGCACTTGAATTGAGAAATCAAAATTCAACAGTTTTCAATATTTGAATATTTAGTGAAAATTAAAGATAAGCTGTTTATCTTTCATTTCCACTAAATATTCAAATATTGGAAACTGGACTTTGGTTTTTCAATTCAAGTGCAGATTTCTATTCAGAAGGTAGATCGGGTATCTACCTCCACAAATGTTATGCAAAATTATTATTATCCTCTCACTTCCTCCTAATTTTCTTTGCTGATCTTATGATAATCCCTAATCGTCATTAACAAATGGGTTTCTCAAGTAGCCTTACCACTCTAGCCATGTAGTGAGCGCTGCCGAATCTCAGCCAGACCCTCTGAGAATTCTGACTCCAGCTGGTGGGTACGAAAAAGGTCCTGTCATACCAAACAGATCCGACGTGCTCCCTCAAAGATTTGTCCTGGGTGACGTCATTGTAGCTGCTGGGAACTGGCATTGGGATTGTAGGCCCTGTCTGTAAAGTCCCGAAATTAATTTTAGGTAGACCTTTTGGGTGGACCATCTGTCTGAGAAACAGGTAAGAAACTAGACTAGCCAACTATATAAGAGCTATATAAGAACTATGTAAGAGCAGTGTGTCTTAAAATTGAATTAACGGTTTTCCAAATCAAATTAACGATTTTCCTAACGGAATTAACGGTTTTCTGGACCAAATTAAAAAGCCATAAACTGCTTACCCATGTTTTACCTAAAAAACGGGCCAGCTTTCCTTCCACCCTCCCACGTTAAGCAACACTACCATCACTGTCACTATCATTTATGTTGGCAAAACTGAAAGTGATAGGCGTGAATGAAAAACACGATAATGACTGCATTCGGACGACTGTATTTCACAGGCTATGCAATATAGAACCTTTGTTTGTGCCGTCCCCTCGGGGCTAGCTCCGAGTAGGTTCAGTTTTTGCTTGAAGGGGGGAGGTGTAGGGTGGGCTCTGAACATGCTCGCTTGGAGTAGGGTGAGCCTGGAGCTTGTTCGGAGCACGGGCAGCTCGAACGGGTCGAGGGCATGTCGACGGCGCATACCCGGAACAGCAGGGCTCAGCTGCCCCTGGTCTCCTCTTGGGGCACGGGAGGGCTTGCTCAGAGCAGCTCTGAGGCAGCCCCGCGGCCAGCACGAACACCGGACCACTTGGCTCGAAGCTCAACCTGGGTCTGCACGAACAGCGAATCTTTGCCTCACCCTTATTGCGCATGCCCAGATTGCTCTGAGGTACTGCACGAACAAAGCTAGAAAATATAGGTATATTCAAATACACATAAAGAAGAGACACAATGCTGGACGCATCCCAGTGAATGGTGGTTCATTTTTCTTTCCTTTCTCATGATCCCATTACGTGGCACTTCGACTGTAGGTACCCATATTTTTGTGGAACCGTCAATTTATTTTAGAAAATCGTTAATTCTGATTTGGAAATGCTATATACAGCAGGCGTAGAGTGCTAAAAAAATTGTTTGCGCGTTCCTAGGCTATCTGAGATGTAAAGGAGGCTCACGACCGACCTGGGCAAACGGCAAATGTGAATGTTATGGCAGGCCTTCTAAGTTACGCTCCCCTTGGCCAAGCCCCGTCCACCCTTGGACTTCTACGTTCATAAAATGCAGATAACGTCGCGATTATCACCGTCCTCCAGTCTGGCCGGTCCGGAGTTTGGCAAGTAATGAGCTAATGAGTTTGGAAGAGACTGTCACCGTCGAAACGGAGTGGGCTAGAGGTGCCGGTATGGGTTGTGTTTGATTATATGTGTGATAATAAAACGCTGCAAGGTCCTTGTCACAGGGGTTTATTATTCTAGAGGACATAAATAAATGTTGGCTTGTTCATTATTTATTCTTTCATGTACCCATGAATTACATTTATATTACTTTCCCATATGCAAATGGAGTAGATTCCATTCTAAGAATTTTGAAACCAACCTCACTCCCTGCGAAGAATAGTTCTTTTTCAAGAGCTTTCAGGCAACGAGTGACGTCACTGCACCCCTCCCGTCTGGGCGGGACCCCCTTGTCCAGTTTGACGTCACGTGTTGCAGAAACATTGAGAGCTCATAGAAAACGCTGGAAATCCCTACACGACGGTTTATTATTTTGTACGGCACACCCTTCTCTTACAGATCACAGCTCTCTCTGTAGAACACCCTTCTGTTACAGATCACAGCTCTGTGTATAGGAACACCCTTTTGTTACAGATCACAGCTCTGTGTATAGGAACATCCTTCTGTTACAGATCACAGCTCTCTCCACAGTTTTTTTCCCCCTCCACACCTTTTCAAAACTAGAAATTAGTATCATGCGTTGAATTTTCAAGCAGTAGCTAAAATGGAAAAAAGAAACACGTAAATGTAGTTCTGAAGGGAAAAAAAGATGTGAAGTGAAAATAATATTAGGTCCCGAAACCGGGATAAGTTTAAGAGCCCAACCTGGTGGCTGAGAGACAAGTGATGTGCGCTCTCAACCCAGCTTGATGCCTGCATACAAGCTGCTCTTTAAGGCAAATTTTATGGCGACATCTTAGATTGCTCAATAAAATCAGAAAAAATTGAATTATTTTAAAATGCGAGAAAACCCACACCTGAAAATAAAAAATTTTGCTAGTTACGGATACTTTGGATATTTCAACCCCTATTTTTCACCCCTTAGAGTTGACTGATAGTAACGCGGAGCTTCGAGGACCAACTAGAGCCCAAACGGGATGCATATACTTACCTATTTCCGTGAATTTTGGTTCATGAGAACTAAGGAAAAAGCCGCGGACGAACGGAAATTTTTCTTTTCGATAGGTATTCGTATTCTACGTTCCTTGAAACGTAAGCCATGAGATTTTGAGGGGTTAAAAAAAATTTCTAAGTGATTCCAAAGGTCTATTATTGAAAAAAAAAATAAACCAAAAGAACTGCTCACCTTAGATTAGTGCGGTTCGTCTCAGCATTCATAGAATGGAATCTACTTTCATATAAATATATAAACAGAAGTCACGGGTGCTCTTTTTGTTTTACCGATGTTGGTCAAAAAAGGCTCCTATTTTTGACACAACTAATCTGTTGACACTACCTCCTGTGTTATAATACGCTAAGCATTACATGGGTGTATTATTCAGAGAATAATAAACCAATGATGAAATATTAATAGTAATAATCACTAGGTAGGTAGGTAGTAATAACGACCCTACTGTTACAGAACGTCAGGGAAGTTCGTGATTTTGACATCATATGGGTAGCGTAACGTAACTTTTCGAGGGGAGTGACAGAACACATAATAAGGATGTGTTTTGTGATCATCGGCGGGAGCGTAAGATAAAATAAGTAGGGAAGCGTAGCGTAGGGATTTTGCACGTCGGGTAACGCTAAGTCCCACGTAAAAGCACCTCGATTCGTCTCGAGCAACACCGACGGTCATCATATTTATACCTACTGAAAATTAAATCACTAAACCATAAAAGTAAGGTAGGCGGCTGTAACTGTAATGACCCTCTGACAAGTAACGAAGGATATTTCAAATAATAAGGTAACTTGTGTCCTTTGGAAGGTACGAGTACGGTATGTGTGGGTAAGTACGAGTAGTAGGTATCTACTTTCCAAAAACATAATATCGGCATACGAATACAAACGAATTAATATTATCATCTTATAATATCATTAGGTAGGTAACCTATCACTGATTTTTTGGAACTAAATTAACTGTATACCTACATTTATTGTGCTTGATAAGTTGATAAGTATGTTTGTATTTACCTCTGAAAGTCGTGAATTGAACCACTGGTTGATTCTACCGTGAGATGTCGCATTTTCCGCTCTGAACGTCCATATCCCGTCCAGACTTCTGAGATCTCTGATTTCAGACTCTCTGGGGTAGAGGATGCCTCCAAACGTAGCAGAAATACAACTCACAAGAAGTACACAGGCTATCCAGTGCTCCATGTCGACAGTTCTTGAACATTAATTAACGATGCAGCAGGTGCGAGGCACACAATTTTCCTTATTGTTATACGTACCTACCTATTATTAATAGTAGGTACTCACAGTACGGAATGAATTCCTTATAATATAAATTGAGCTCACCTCAAAACCGTTCCAGACTTACGAGATTTTTTTGCCTGCCTTTTTAGCCAATTTTCGACGAAAAATGAGCTATTCCTGTCTAAATTGCCTGGACTATTTCTACATTTTACTGAACCCTTCTGAGGCAAGTACCACTCGAATACAGCCTTGTACGTCGCCCCCGATTTTTTTCTCTGCCCAACCGCTGTACCGAAACAATCAATATTTATACTTGAACAATAATTTACTTTCGCCCAAGAGTTTCTAATACACGGCGCGCTTATATCTGTACTCGAACAACTAGACTGAAATACACAATTCACAGAAAAGGCTTACATATTAGATGCAGACAGCACGGGTTTTCTAGACTGGATAAAGCAGGTACCTACCTATGACATTCGATAGTAGGTACAATCTTCTATCAGGTTCAATTTTGGCTAGAAGTAAGTTTCTACTCCTGACTACCTTATTACTGAGCTTAGCAAATAAATTTGTTCAGCTCCAAGTACAAGTTCAAAATTCAATTTCACCATCGAACTCATGCAACTGTGAAATTAAGGGCTTTTACGTACACATAAATTGTATGAATGTCCTTATTACTGAAGCGGAGGGACGGTAATCGCTATTGGGTAACAGAATAGAATACTAATCGAGTAACAGGATACTTAGGCGATCGTAATATACGGTAATATTGTAGGTATCTGGCAAAAACTTAACTACACGTACATACCGTCCACAAGGGCTGCCGGCTGACGACTGAATTTGGAAATGCACCTTCAAAATAATTTATACCTACAACTAAATCACATTCTTTATCGGGTATTTCAATCGTCGTACACACATCAATCGTCACATTCCACAACACCTCAGATAAAACAAGAACAATAAGAACCATCTTCAGAGCTTTCGAGAGTACTTTCGATCACTGAGAACGTGGTACATGTAGCTAGTTACAATTCCAATTGAAATCGTTGATTCGAGAGTACCTACCTATTCAGTTGAACAAATAATGATAAACATGTTTTTAGACGCATTCATAATCGTTCCAATAAGGTCAGAGCAGACAGTGCCTAAAATCAAAGATCGCAGCTTTTTCCTTGATTTACTTTTTGCTCGATTGAACTGGAGTTATTCATCTTGGAATCCCTTCCTGTGAAGGTCATTGGATGGAGCAAGGGAGAGCCACTTTCAAAATGGAAAGAACGGATTGAATAGATAGAAATTTGTTTCCATTTTGGACAACCTGGTTCCTTTGTCTGGCTAAACAGAAAATTAGACAGGGTGGAAGCACTCAACCATTAGTGACTCTCGATAAAACGATATTTCGAATAGTTATGACGCTACCAGGACTTGCGCAAACCAATCAAATTATAGCAGAATAGTCAATAAGTAACACAAAATCCTCAGTAGCAGCTGACTGCACGATTCTGCAGGGTCTACCGCTACCGCCCTTATTCATGGCATCGAGGCTGGTTTAATTGGGGGGAGGGGGGGAGGGTCCCACATTCTCGTCGTGGCCGAGTTGGAAATTAGTAGTTAGGTACGCAAGGCCATACAAAATAATAGGTAATAGGCATTTGAAAAATGGTTCCAACTTGTGAATCGGTGTCCACAACATGTCTAACACTAGAAGATTAATTTTCAAATAAAATGAAGCTATTGCAATGAGTCCAAAATTTTCAAAACATGAATTTTTGAAATTCGTTTAGAGGCAAATTCGTTTCGGAGCATCCTGAATTCATTCCAAGATTTAAACAAAAATTATATATGTATACATAATATATGTATTTATATTATATATATTTACTTACGTGTCACTCCATATAATATCTGACCTTGGACATGACAAAAATTCCGGAATTTGCCAAAATGTTTGTATTGCCAAACAAAAGGATGAGTTCGAAGATGAGCAGTTTTCAAAAATTCTAAGGGGATCACATTTGAGTTTTTAAGGGCATCTTTTACACAATAGCACGAAGATTTCATTGAAAATTCGCTCTTATAGCCATGCTGCATGACTGGAACTTTTCTGTTCCCTTTGGCAACTAATATGTCCCACATTAAAATGGAGAATAGAGTGTTTTGAAGTAGACTTTTCTGTTCATCTGACAAGAACAACTGGATATATGGCGCCGCGTCAAATGAAAGGTCATTTAGCCAGATGAGAATCGTCAAGAACTTTCTAAGATCTACTATGACAGAAGTACGGCTAAATGCCCTCAACTGCTTAAAACAATGCAAGACTTTTAGCGCAAGAGACAATGGTGAATACCCAAGCGTTCATTAACTGTTAATTTTTCTCAATGAAAGTAGATTTTATCCAGAGAATTTTGAGACCAACCGCACTCTCCTACGATAAGAAGTTTTAATTTTCTAAGTTTCATGCACTAGTGCACCCCCCTCCCACCTGAGCGGCACCCCTTACCCGGTGAGTCGTTACTAGTGCACGAACCTTCTAAAAATCATAAGATAAAAACTACTTGAGGTAGGTGAGCTAAATCATAAAATAAAAACTTACGTAAGTGAGCGCGGTTGGTACCAAAATTCTCGAAGTGGAATCTACTTTCGTCTAATAAAATAAAAATATGTACCTACGTTTCCCCTAGGAGCCACAGGAATTAGGTAAGTCAAATAAATAAATTAATAAAATCAGGATTATCATGTACGACTCTTCAGGAACACAAAGTTTTCCTCAACTGAAATTAATAAAAATAGTACCAGACGCAAAATACGGAAAAGCAAGACCTTGTGGATGAGGGAGGTTAAAATCGGGCGTAACCCGTTTCGGCGAATGTCCCGGGAGTCGAGCCTGAAACGGGGACCCCATTCGGCAAATAAGTTTGGGAGAAAGAGAGCCTCTTCCGGCGAATGACAGTGTACAATTCCTGCCGCAGCATTTTGTTTGGTTTCACCTGGTTCCTCGTTCGTTGTTCGTATTTAGTATCGTCGTGCAACACTATTATGTTGCGTGGATCGAGACGGTTCTGTGAGATAATGGAAGTGGCGATTGACGAAAAATATGAAAGGTGTTCCTGCAATAACAATAATAAATTAATTCAAATTCACTCATTTGAAGCTCAATTCATTTGAAGCTATTCGCCGAAACGGGAACCTCCCTTAAAATCAAGTACACAACTTTGAACATTTCCTCGACCCACCTCTATTCCTCGTCTCTTCTAGTGTTATGAAATAGGAACATCCTCAGCCAGACAGAGATGCAAAATCTTTGAACCTACAGACCTACCAACTCAAATTTTAAAAAGGCAAAACTGCACTTGATGGACGGACCCCCCCCCCCCCCGGCAATTTTTGCGTTTTACATACCCATCTACTTCTCTTAAACATAAACCAGCAGATTTTGAGCATGATTTATTCAAAATAAAGATCCTTGGTCGATTACAAAGGCTAATTAGAAGAAAAATCTGCACGCCTTGGGTTTACAGTAATTGATTTCACGAGGTAGGTAGGTACCTACTAACGCATTGAAGTGCCCACTTAACCGACCAGTTCAACTTCCACTTCTGTACCAATTTTATCATAAATCAGTAAGTAACTTTTCGATCCTTTATTAGGTATTTTCATTTACTGCACCTTTGGGAGTGATCAAATATTAGGAACAAAAACTGTAAACGAATTGAATCATCAAGGAATCTTCCACCACGTGATCATAATTATGGGTACAGTAAGTTCGAGAGGTTGTTCTAAATTGGTAGGCATTCTTTGTACATGTGATACAAACCGTAATTTTCTCGAAGATTATGTATTTGAAATACGTAACACAAACATGTGAGTGGTCACTATTGACAGTTCCATAATATTTTATTTACTTCGAGGGTTGAAACACTGACATCTACCCAGTTTTCTGATTAAAACTCGATTTTTTTAAAGGAAGTTATTCAGTTGTGGGTCACAAATTGATAGTAAAAAATCTGTCCAATCAAAATCATCCATTGATGGATTGGAGCTTTCGATCAAATTA
Organism: Leptopterna dolabrata; assembly: GCA_954871275.1. Taxonomy (NCBI): domain Eukaryota; kingdom Metazoa; phylum Arthropoda; class Insecta; order Hemiptera; family Miridae; genus Leptopterna; species Leptopterna dolabrata. The sequence continues at coordinate 17,928,042 of OX940982.1, read as the reverse complement.
ATTTCATTTCTAATCAAATGTCGTGGCTTGTGGATGAATCGTCGACTTCAGATTTCCTCACTGGGAAAAATCGCAAGCAGGTCACGTGATTGACAGACCTTAGGTTACCTCCTTGTGCGATATCTAACTAAATAAAGAAACGAGAACATGTTTCAGCCTTCACATTTTTGGTGGTGCGGTCCGCCAAAACCATCAGGCTAGGTACATAACTTAGGTCCGGGTAGGTCCTTCCAACTACCAGCTCACCTAACTTTTCAATTCTATGGTTTTAACTGCAGGGTGTTCCATAAATTTTCCTCTCCACACCCTCTAATTTCAGGCAAATGAAAGTAAATAGAAGAAACTCCACATAGTCTTTGGTGTAGAATACCAATGGTAATCCCAGACATAGAGAAAAACGTTTAAAAAACTATTTTTTTAGCACCTCAAGTTGACCCCCCCCCCCCCCCCCAAAGGCTTCAAACAATTGAAAACGTATTTTTTAAATGTTTAGAACAATCGCGAGATAAACATAGCAAAAAGTAGAAGAGAAGAAAAACGAGGAATAAAATTTTGAATTTATTGAAGCTCGAAATTCTTCACATTTGATCAAATAATAATATTCCTTCTTTCAACAATTTTCAGTAATAGTATTACTAAAAAAACTTAAAGGCACATGTTAATACAATTTCAGCTCTCTTTTAGTTCTTCTTTATTTCTCTCGAAAATAAAATTAAAATTAACAGATCCATAATATTAAACTTATTCAATGAGGTTATCCGGGACTTAACATTCGAACGTTCCCACGTCAGTGAGCCGCATCTACTCCTCGACATAGAAAAATCTCCTCACCAACTTAGTTTCTTACGCCTTTCTTCATGATATAGATAAAATATAAGTACGCATTAACTAAGTAGGTATTATAATTTTGATCATTTTATTGACCAAATTAACTATGAAAAAATCAGCACACACAGCTAAATCGGATTTAAAACTAAGGTAACATAATACCTACCTATGTAACTAAACGTGTCGATAATGGTAATTTCAAAAGTTTTCAGAGGTATATAAAAACGTACATAAATAACCCCAACAACGTGGGTCACGTAGCATAAGAACGTGAGTCAAGTTATCAAAAGGCTTGACTGTAATACGTGGTGTAAGCAGTTTGGTTATAAAATAATCTCAGAAATTAATACTTTTCTATTCATTTATGCAGATCATAGTGCACTTTGTTCGCACACCCACCTTTTGGCACTACCCCAAGGGATTTAAAGTAAGTGATAGGTAGGTTATAAGTAACAGGTTATTTGTAATAGGTAGGTGGGCATCTTCAATAACTCAATGTCCACTTACAAAAATTAGAGCTTCATTTTGCGTTTGCAATAAGCCGCAAGTTCCAGATGTTCAATCAATGATATAATGTAAACTTGATTGGGAAAGTCAAAGCTACGTTTTATTATTAACAATTTCAGAGCAAAACATCCACAAAAATGAGAGAACACCAAAAAACTGGTTTGGAAAACATCCGAATTTTAAGAATTCCAGAAAGTCACAAAATAACTTGCAAATTAATTTTAAATTCCACACTTACCAATTTAGTAACTCTTCTATTTGAACAAAGATTCGTTTTTAAATAACAACTTTTCGTTTATAGGAACAGCGTTAACACTGGTAAAAAATAATACTGTCGCTATCAACTCTCTAGTGGTTAATGTCTGGCCTTCAGAAAAAGCACTGTCAAATGCTGATCTGAATACTTATCTTCTGCGATAAAAAGTAGGAACCAGGCGTGAGCAAGAGGAAAACTCCAGTAAATTCAACTATCCGAGTTTTGCTAGGGACATATCATGAGTATCGAATCTCAAATTCAGGACTCAGGCTCGGAGGATTTGCTGAAGTAAGTAGGCGACGTACCTACCAACAGTGCGCAAGAATCAGCGGGCACAGGGACAAAATCCTTCACGTCCCTAGTGAAATTCACCACAATCTTGAGAAGCTGAGTTTTTCCATGTGACGATAGTTACCTACACGCTGGCCACAAAAGCCCGATTCTGATTGAATTCGTAATGGAACTAACAGTCTGCAGCCATAGGGCGCAGGCAAGATAAGCTTTGTTAAAAAAAAAAATTCGAATAATATTTTTCAAAAAATATTTCAACCAAACACTGTTAGAAATTGCCTAATACTATTTTAGAGCTCTACATCAGTAATAATTAGGGAATGTATGTAGGCCATGGGAATGAACTAAGTAAATGAGAGCAGTTCCAGTGCAACATCATGAAGAGAAAGGTGAGGAAACAATTATTGTACTATGAAAATTACGATCCTGGAAATGGTGGCAATGGAACAGAAGCAGTTGTTTATAAAGTAAAGAGAAGTCAAGAACACACTATTGTGTCAGGCTTGGTTGAGATCCACTCCAATACATTGCCAGTCGCCTCTGATCTCCCTCACTGTGGAAGGAGGAGAACCAGAAAGAAGATATAACTGATCCTGACTTCAGCGGCATTGCGTCCATAAGTCCACTTGGCCCGGCACCCAAAAACACTAGGATTAAAAAAAAAACTCCGACTATTCTGTTGGCATTTGGATTTCCCTCCGTACACTGTACCTAGCATTTTTCACAAAGTTCAACAGTGTCTTGCCAGATTTCTCTGGCTACGGATATTCAATATTCTAGTAGAGCATCCATGGTGGTTCCTTTATGTTAGCTCCATACAGTGAGCATGTTATCGGAATAAAGCTACAGTAGTCGATGGCCTGCAATCAAAACCGAAACCTAGGCTCCTGAAACTGGCAGGTTGGTCATGGGACCCAGTGTTCCCATGGCAACTGAGAAAAGTGTTCTGTCCGCGCATGCTCGGTCAAGTAAAAATGTTGTTCGCCACACCCACTTTGAGCCTGTCCCCAGAATCTGATTTCTACCCCAAAATCGTTCCTTTTCACAATCGATTCGATCCCTTCAATTCAATTTGACATCTCCACACGAGATGCTTCTTTGTCTCCCGATTTGTTTTTGTTGTTTCGTGAATCACATTCGCATTCTCTGTTGAGTCTGTTGTCAGTTTTCAATTGTTTGCATTAAGTTTTCTGTGGTTTGCGTTCAGTCTGGTTCCGATGATAGATTTGTATTTGTGGTAGGTACCTACGTGCGTTTTGTCCTGTTTGCCGTTCGTGGTTTGTGGATTGATCGGCGTCGTAACACACAGGTAACTACCTGGCTTCTAGTCAATAGCTTTTCCATTCAAGTAGGTACCGGCTGACGGGTCGCTGTTTTGTTGTATTTTAGTTTAAAATTTATTTGTAACAGATGAATTCGGTGGCTAATTTGTAGCTTTGCTGAATATCACTCTATCAGTAAATAAAGGGAAGGGTTTTGATGCCTTGGGGTATTTTGTAGGCAAATCTGTTGGTTTTGGGTTCTTGTTTGGTGCCCCACCGTTTTCAGAGCCCACGCACCACTACTGCCTGACTTGATAAACACAAATGGCCCTTTAAGCACCGAAGAAGTTGATTGGAGGTTCAATAGGAACGTGGTAAGTTCCACACACACTCACATTGGGTTGGTGTGGACTTATTGTATGGGTTTGTGTTGTAGGCTCGTTAGAATCACAGCGTTGTTTGAACTCGAGTTTCTGGGACGGTCAGTAGTTTTAACAGGATATCTGGACAGATAAGCGAACAAAGCCCCAAGGAATCAAATTTTTTCTGGAACGCAGATGTGACGTGAATGGCGAATTTGATTTTGGAGCAAGCAAAACAATACTTTCCTGTATATGGGGTAGATAAAACAATACGGTTTCCTCCCAAAAGTAATCACAACACTTCTGCTACATTGGGAGACGCAGAATTAAGTGGTAAAAGCTTATATATACGAGATATTTCAACATTTTAGAATATCAACACACATGTTCATAGCCAATTTTCATTGAAACGTAAAAATAAATCGATAAAACATGTAGGTAGGTATTATCACAGCGCAGGTATTTGAATGTCATTGCCTAACTTATTTCGAGGTCATCCACTAGAGAATTGATGTTCCACGATTTTGGCAATATTTAAAATAATTACAAGATGCTACATTTTACTTCCTGCTACTTTTTGGGCATGTGTGGACCTTTCGCCTTCCAAACAATGAACCACGTGCAATCGCCAAAACTCGAGGTAAGGTATATAGGTATTTCTTAAGGTAGGGAAATTTCGTCCAATAACTCGAAGTTTTAATCAAGACCTACATGCCGAGAATTCAATTTGTTGATGATTTAGTTTTCAAGTACAATTAACTATCTGCAGTTCACTGATACCTTAAATTTTTGGTTTGGATATCTCAGGGTACAGCAGAGGCAAGTACCTACGGGTGGGCTTCAAAAGTATGGACGTGGAGTCTTCACAAACAACGACATATCACAGCTGGACGGGTGAAAGTGTACGAATCTCAAGAAGGGATGTTGTGGACGCTTTCCTTGATGTTTGTCCACGTTTGGAGGTTCTGAAAATAACCACGATATGTATCGCAAACCTACTGATTGTTTTCAAATGATAACATATAAACTCCTAATAATCCATGCATCAGTATACGATCGTTACGAACCTTTTTAGCCATTTTAATTTGGAACTTGATGTATGACTCCAAAGTGTCCCTCAAGTCGGAAACCTTTGTCTTCTCAAAGGCTTCTATGTCCGTTGTGGCTTTTTCTTTGTACTCCCTAATACGACAATAATGAAACGATAAAATTTTGATAACCACGAATTTGTATTAGATAACAGTTATAAATACCTAGATATCTACAGAATTGATTAAACTCACGCTAATGACTCTTGAGCCTGTTGGATTCTTTCTTCGGTTTCTTTGATCTTGGAGTCGAGTTGATTTATTTTTTGAGTTTGCTTCTCTTCTGTCTCTACGGTTCCCAGAATCCGAGTGATAACTCCAAATTTCCCTGAAAGCCCGTAAATTTAGGAATATCAAGTCAAATTAAACAATATGAGTTAGGCATAAGACTAATACATAAAGAACTTGGTTCACTAAATGTATGCAAGATATACGGAGGTAACGATAGAAGTGTGCAGGTTATTCACCCTTGATATATATAGTTTACATCATTAGGTAGACACTGTTACAGTTAAGTACCTATTAGGAATGAGTTTTATGATGATATCGGCAAACTTGTACACATTGAAAAAAAAGTACTTATTGGCCATTAATAAAGGAAACTATTCGTCTATGCTATTTTTTGTAAGTAATAAAACTTCATATTGACTTTAATCAATGTCTACTTGTAATTATTATCCTATTACATAGTTTTTAGGATGAATAATCTTACAGAATATGTAGTACATAACCGTCTTTGGCCTAAATATACGAAGGGTGGGTTTCACCACCGAGAGTTTACTGAGTTGAACTCGTAATTCAACTTCACACTGAAGAGATGAACCAGGATTTATCATGAATTTCCAAAATGTTCGAATGGAAGGCAAAATAGCGGCCATTTTTCCATTAAATTCAGCATTCACATTATTTCTACCTTACCCCCCATCCCCACTCTGCCTAACCCCCCACTACAACACTCATATATCAAAACGATAATATTACCAAAGTACCACTTATAGTGGGGGGGGGGAACCAAAACGCAGGAGAATCAACACCGCGTCTCCCTTTACCACATGGCTGCGGTCCTGTCAGTTATTATATTATAGAAGAAGAAGAAGTGATAACGGAGATAACATTTTTCACCTTGTTTCCACGTTATGACTTTTTAAATTTATTGAAGATTAGTAAAATACAGTTTTAGCTTATTACAAACCATCAAATCCCAAATTAATTTACCCTCCCCTCACATCTGCTCACCCGACAACCTTCCCCTCTACATTGCTTTGAACTTCAATTAAGAAAAGCCCCACTCGCATAAGAAGCCTACAAGACCACCATCCCAACAATCGACCCTCAACATTAACTGACTATGTCCGACATGGAAGGAGGACAACTAAGCGGAGACTTTCCATCCATCAATCCGACGTACAAAGCAAGTGATGGTTGACGGCTATTTCGGTGTTCTGTTTCATAGTTCAGCGTAATTTTCCAATAAAATTATAAAACACGGAGGTCTAGGAGAGAAAATCGGGAAATGGCTGGGATTCAGAAACTAATGAGCCGCGGCCTGCTCAGGATTTTTGCCCAAAAGTGAGTTAGTTAATGATGTTCTAGGTCCATGATGACATACCTACCTACCTACTTACCAATCATTTTATTTTGATTATTATTGTAATATATCACTAAGCTAGGTAACCATCTAATGAAAATACCACTTAACATGGAAGTTGCAAAGTATGACATAACTAACAATAACTGAAGACATTTGGGGGGGCCGAAGAGAAATTTGTTATATTTAACACACACACACACACAATTATATATATTAATAGGAATTAATATAATTATACACAGCAAATTGAATATTCTCCTGTAATTTACCTTATACCTACCCTGCCAAACCCTGTAACCCGACAAAAGTAGAAGAGAAGAATCTAAACGTAGAATAAAATTTCCACACTATTGTATACCCCTAGGGGTGCCTGATTTGCAAGGAGCATTTTTCATTCGACTACTTAATAGAAAACGCTGCGAAGTCCTTGTCACTTGGGTTTATTATTCTATTGGACATACCTACAGAAATGTTGGTTCATTTATTTTTCCTTTCATGCGCAATAACTGAAATAGTTATTTTGATGGTTTTCCACCAATTTTGGCCCCCCAAAAATACGAATTAGTCTTTTTTCAACCTCTACAGATGATCTGTGATCATTGATTGCTGCCATTTAATTAATCTTGATCCACCTGATAATACTATGTCAAGTGTTATTATACAGATTTTTTGGTAATCTCAGATAATTTCCCATGTTTTTGACTCATAAAATGAATTTTTGGAGCTTAACGTTCGTTACAACTTCGAGTTTTCACTCTTTGGTAAAAATCAACTTCATATTTGGTCTTATCGCCCTAAAAAAAAAAAACATTTTACGCCCATTTTCCTCCCATAACACCCCAGCGTGTATTCTGATCGGGCAGCTCAAATTTGTTCCCAAGAGCCCAAACTGTGTGCGGAAGAACGACGAGTTTAGACCAAAATTTAACGTAAATTTGAGGCTGAAACTTCGTTAGAAGCTCAATTTTCCACTCTGGTCAAAATCGACTTCATATTCGGTCTTCTCGTCCCAAAAAACATGGAAAACCATACCTCAAAAGCTCGTGTTACTAAAACACAATAAATACATATTTTTACGTCCATTTTTCACCCACAATACCCTTGGGTATATTCCGATCGGGCTGCAAAGTTTCGGGACCCAACGGGCCCAAATAGAGCCTGTGTGCGAAAGAACGTATTTTTTAGGCCGAAAATGATGTAGTTATGCATGGCACGGTGGACGGACACCGCATTTTTGGAATCTACGCACCTTGAAACGCAAAAGAAAAAATTTTGAGGGGGTGTTATAACATTTCCTTGCTGAGCGAATAAATAGGTGTATTATTTACAGAATAATAAACCAAAAAACCGGTTTGTAAAACGTAACCATGAAAGCAACAGCCAAAATCCATCCACCTATCGTTAGTTTAGTTGGATCAAAAATTTAGATTTTTCGAATCGGGCAAATGAAACGTTGAAAATTGATGAATACGTTAATTATCAACCATTACTCTCTTGGACCATTTCTAGTGCGATTAAAGGACGAGGAATGTGTTTGAAGGAGCTGGACAAGCCAGTCAAATACTCTTCGAGCAAAGCAGCGACTTGGAAAGCTGAATTCTCTCGGAGCGGGGAGAGCTCCGAAAACGAATCCGCCTGGTTCCAGCCATACGCTGTGACCGGAAGCGTAGCGGCTTTCCTTATCTACTTCTGCATTTTAAGGGAAGAAAACGACATTGACGAAGCCATGGCGGTCCCACTATACAACAAGATCGAGGGTTTGGAGGAAGCTCAGCTCCGCAAGGTGCTCCAGTACCGCCTTGACAACGGGATGCCAACAGCGGACGTTACCGCCAGACTCAAGGAAATTGAAAGCGAAAAATCGTAGAATGGGGCAGTATTTGTACAGGTTATTTATGGCACCCAGTAGTAGGTTCCAAAGTCGCTTCTTTGAGAAGGCACCTTTATTTGTACACTACAACTAATTTAAGTTTTACAGAATACGTTTATCTGGAAAACAGTATTTGGTTTTTGTATTTGGTCATAATCTAAAGGTTTAATCACTCGAACGAAATTTGATCTTAGCTGTTTGTAGTATCCATTCGAGCTCTACGCCTATATACCTTGGAACGGAGAATGCTGTATTATCTTCGAATGAATGAAAGCTCACAAATTATAGCTGCTATTGTGACTACAATTCAGCATACTCAAGTCCCATTGGCCATCTGGTCTGAAGGTTTAGGTATTGGTGTCTTCATAATTCAGAGAGCTTTTCACATCTGGTTCGTGTTATTAAGGCCTTCAGATGTTCATTTTATGACGCCATCAGCTTCTTCTATTTGCCCAACTACCACTACCCCTATAACTTAAATCACTTGCGACGGAGTAGTGGAAATCCATAGAAAAAAACTACAGGATAAAAATAGAAATAGTCTATTTCCACGTCATATTTGACGTTGAGTTTTTTACCACTACCCCTATTGCTGCCTTCAATGTGTTACTTTTCCCTCCAACGTTTGCCTTGCCGATCTAGTAACTAAAAGCTTTGTTCAAGCTATCTCCTGCTTCTTATCCTGGCTCCGAACCTATGCAGTTCACTAATTTTCACAAAAGCTACTGTCTACCCCCCCCCCCCCCCCCCAAAGCTGTGGTTGTTATTTGTGGTTCCCACAACTAATCTCACTTGTTCAATAATTTGTTTATTAGATAAGTAAGACTGTTCAAAGATCTTTTAGACATTTTACTTGATTCAATATATGTACGCAACCCCTATCAAACATTTCTACTCCTACACTTACATAGTACCTAAATCATTTGGTGGTGCAATTCGAACAACAGTCGACAAACGCTGAGTTACTGTATATTTTCTTCGTTATTTATCATAATTTGTATTATAGTAAAAATGTGATTGTTTATTAATATTATTTAGGTTTCTCACAATAAAGATGTTATCTATGTGATCTTGCATCAATGACTCACTTTGATGTATGTTCCTTCCTTTTACATAAGACAAGAAACATGTTGAATTGTGTGCCACTGATGGTGGCGTCACTACAATTTGGAAGGTATTTCTGTAAACTTGACAGTGGATAAAATCTACTCTGATCAGGGAATGTCAAATACCCTACCTTGATTACGTTCCAATCTCACATAATATATCATTTAAAATAGTAACTAAAATTAATGAGTAGGTTTTGAGGAGTTTTTCCATTCATTAAAAATCCATCTTAAATGTATAAAAGATTTCAGTTACAGTCACTTTCTATCATCAGAGAGTTCCTCAAACATACGACCATCCGTAGGTATCGTATTTCAGAAACATATGACAAGCTCAGCAGATGCTAACCCACACCCTTCAAAATCTCACGTATTTTGTGTGCAATTAATGAAATTTCGTATCTGTATCTAGAACTGACACTTTGGTAGGTATAATACATTGGGATTACACTGTGTAAGCATTAGTTTTCAAGGAGCTACAATACGGTCTATCTAATTTTTTGATTAAAAAATGAGCTGAACTAAGGCTCCTTCATTGCATCATAAGCGACAAAAATAAAACTGCTGACAAGTAGGGTGGGCAGTATAGCTTCCTCACTTACTGTAACATGGACGTGTAGAATCAGTTGGTAAAAAAAATGATGGGTCAAAATGATTGAATAGTAATAAATTACCTAACATGCGTAACAGGATCAAACATTTCGACTTTTTTCAACATTTCATGTTCGCGCATGCGCAGTCGAAAGTTACAGTGATTCCAATGAAATTTATGCAGAACTATCGAATAGTCTCCACGTTGGAACTCATTTCAACGATATTTAAGGTAGTTATGGGTGTTCCCAGTATTTCATGTTTGCGCATGCGCGGACGAAACGGTTTCCATGATTTTGAAACGGGATCATCCGCGATCCAACCCGCGTGTACCCTCAAAATGTCAGCTCTCTACAACTATTTTTCGCGTAGTTAGAAGCGTTACAAGGAAATGGTCAACATTTCATATTCGCGAATGCGCTGACGAAAGTTACAGTACGATTCCAATTAAATTCGTATGGAACTGTCAAAGTATTATTCCTGATCAACCCTCCAAGTTTAACTCATTTCGACGATATTTAAAGTAGTTATGGGCGTTTCAAGTATTTCACGTTTGCGCATGCGCAGACGAAAGTCACAGTATTTTTCCAATGACTTTTGTACGGGACTATCTGTGACCCAACCCGCACCTACCCTCCGAATTTCAGCCCATTTCGACCATTATTTCGGGTAGTACCTAATGGGCGTTACCACAGACACGGAATCAAAAATGTTCCTCGATGTCTGAAACGCAAAATGATAGTGGAAATTTTCACTTTAGAGGGCATTATTTTTTTAATCACGAATTCAAGGCTTCCCTACCTTCGGTAGTGAGGAAACAAAAAATACTCGAACTCGTTTAAAAATGAACAGGAGACTGCTGAAAACTTGATGACTCAGACGTTTGCTCCAAAATAACAATAATTTCAATTCAAATGCTTCATTGGAGAATGTATTACAAGAGATTGCCAGATACATGGGAAACATTCACAATTACAGGGAGAACAAAATTATAACGTGCTTGCCTGTTCAACAAATAATGTAAAACTGTTATCCGCGTGGCAGGTTACTTTGCATGCAATAATGAGAAGTTTCAACTGCTTCGAGATTCAGTGTGGTACCTTGGTAGGTATCTATGCGGCCGGATACGATATGGTAAATTCCTGCACATGTTGAATTCTTCAAGTTGGATATTATGCGATGAACCGGTCCGCTCTATATCCCGGCTAATGGGTACTTCAAGGAGTGATGGGTACCCATGTATTTTGACGACAGGAGTCTCAGTAGGTACCAACCAGCATGCAGGGGGATGATTACATCCTAATCAAGATTTACGTTCATTAATCACGGTTAACAGAGATGTTCGATTCCACCTAAACCATGATTAACTAATCGGTCGACTGTGGTAGATTAGCGTTCTTAACTACAATGGGCAATTTCATCTGTTTTATTTTATTTCCTCTGTTTCTGTTTTCTCGGAGGGTGCTTTCCAAAGGGGATACGAGGGGTATCCGATGATCGCAATGGGGCGATAAAACAGTGGAAAGAAAGTGAAATGACGTCATAGGTAAAGGCGCCTGGGGGAACTCAGTGCCATCCACTTATGACGTCTTTCGTTTTGGAGTTTTGATATGAAAATTGTCAGTGGGGGGGGGGGGGGGGGGGGTTTACAAGCGTGCTAAATCCGACTCTTGAGATCAAAAATTCCTACACACGGATTACGCCCATTAAGACAGCCATTTTTGTTTATCATACAACGAGAGTGAATGTCAAGTACGGAGTGCTTTCAGATATTATTATACCGGGTGTTCGGTTTAAGAACGACGAAACTTCAGGGATAGATTCTACAACTAATTTCCAACAAAAAGTGTCTCGTAGAGTTTTTTCTGTAACCCCTTGTTTTCGAGAGTTTTTTCACTTCTAAGATTTTTTCGTGTTTTCGACCTTATCTCACTAAAATGACCGTAACTCCCTTAAATAACAAGAAGTGAAAATTGAAAAATAATCTATTTTTTCTTTCACATAAAAAATAAAATAAATAAATAAAAATAACTTCTTTCTACAAGATTTTACCATTTATAACTTTTTCGGCACCATTTTAACTTGTTACAGAAACTGTTCAAAATGCCCTCCGCCTTGTTGTAAACAGATTCTGCATCCCTTGCGAACACTATCAACAGCGCTGCGCAATTCCAAACGATTTTGCTCAATTTCGGCACAACACAAGTTTATCCTGCGAATCAACTCCTCCTGAGTTTCGATCCATCTTCCTCCCAAACCGCCTCAACTCACAAGGGTTTCTAAACTTTCTGGACAACGATCTGATGGAGTTATTGGACGATACGCCTCTTGATAGGAGGCAGAATATTATGTGGTGGCAAATGGATGGATGTCCAGCCCACAATGGACGCAACGTTTTCCAGTGGTTGAACGAGCATTTTAGAAACAGATGGATCGGACGGTATGCACCAGTAAAGTGGCCTGCGAGGGGCCCAGACTTTTAAGTTTGGGGCAACCTGAAGGCCAAATTTTACAGCGTCATTTCTTTCTGTACACCGTACTTAGCACTTTATTATTTACCAGTATAGATGCCCCTACTGCGTAGATCACTGTTTTCTGTGCTCAATACCCTCGAACTCCCTCCAGGAAAGCCCTAAATGGAGTACTGGAGCCGAACCGGGAATTAAAGTTTCATACGAATGCGCGGCATTCAATAGTTCAATAATTAATTATTTGTAGTTATTCATGAAGCATAAGGTATATAATAAACAGTTGTGTAATAATTTACCTGTATAGATGACCCTTCTGCGTAGATAGTATAATAAACCGTTGTGCAATAATTTACCCAATAATACTTCAATGCTTGTTCAAGTTTCAAAAGTATCTATCAACAAAACCCAAAAGATCCATCATTTTTCAAATGAAATAATATCACAGAACAACCAACGCGACTTCATACAGCCCTCCGTGATTATAATCAGGTGCTCCCTAGTGATGATATCTGGGCATGATTTATACCGTTTGATTCATGATCATGGTGACGAAGCTTTTCGGCGCAAACGAACGGCTGGTGGTACAATGCTCCAGGTGGTCTCAAAAAATTCTTTAGTTCAGGCTCAATTTAAAAACGTAAAAAAAACATTCCCTTCTATTGAAAGTTTTCGAGTTACGGCGTTCTGAAAATTTCAACCCCTATTTTTAACCCCTTAGAGATGACTGACTGACAGTAACGCCGAGCTTCGAGGACCAACTAGACCCCGAACGGGACCTATAAACCAAATTTCATCAATTTTGGTTCATGGTAACTAAAAAAAGTGCTAAGTACGGCGCAAGGGGGACAGACAGAAATTTTTTATTGCAGTTTTGGGTTCTACATCCCTTGAAACGTAAACCATCAAATTTTGAAGGGGGTTAAACTTTTTTTCATGCTCGATTCCAAAGGTTCATTACTGAAAAAATACACCAAAATTTCTATCAGTCCGCCGTACTTAGCACTTTCTTAGTTACCATGAACCGAATGTTGTTGTTACCATGAATCGATTATTTGGGTAACCCTGGTAACTTCAAATTTAGCCATGGATACTTCACGAGAAATCCACGTCCACCCGCTCATGGACGCTATAAATCCATGAAGTTTGATTCATGGATAATATAGTTCCATGGAATATCGGCGTATAAAGCAACTTTTACGCAACACTGTTGCCCATTCTAACCTAGAAACCTATATCCCGTGACTCCATCCTAGCATGGTATTTTTTATTAATAAATCCGTACTCTTCAAGTGCTGTAATAATCGATCCTAGCAACAAATATTGCCTTTACTAAAAATACTTTCTATGTTTTTTTAATTGCGTGATTTGTAGCAACTCCTAGGTGTACGTTTATTCGGCGTTGCACCTGTTTGATGGAAATTTAAACGGGGTAAACAAGGATACTCATACGTGTTAGGAACAAGGATAGGTACCTATATTTCTATTCACTACGTAATGATTCAAAATATGCGATGAATCTTGAACGAAAGTCTTCACGCCCTTCAACCCTGCCACATTCGCCAGGGTTATTAAACATAGTTTCATCCAAGAGATGCGGAGTACCTACCGTCGTCAACATCAGGTAGTTATTCCTTTTAACATGATTGCGATGTTGTGCAGAACTGCCTGCATTCTGCCGTAGATATTTGATTGCGTATTCTTCGAGAACAAACGCGACTCCTTCCTTCGACAACCTGAAGCGATCGAAAAATTCCTTCTCACTCCAGGCATCGAAGTTGGGATGTCTCGCTCTGATCCGATATCCTCTCGGTTCTACGACTAGCCCTAGTTCGACGAAGACGTCATCATCCTCATCGCTCGCATAATAGTTATAACGGTTCATTATTACCACAATAACGCAAAATAGGACGGGATCTGAACGGTGCAGCGCAAATAGGAAAACCAAAAACAATGAGCAGCCATCTTCGTTTTGAGAGTAACCATGGTAAACTTCTTGTAACCCCTCGAATAGCTGGGGTTACGTACCCATGGTTAAGTTTTCGATGTATCGCACTAATGATCGATTACTGAATTTTTTTGAACGCCACTTTCGTTACCATGGTTGGGAAACCTTAAGGTAAACTTCAACCCCAGGGTTACACTCTTTTTTGAACCGGGCCTTAGTGAAGTTGACTGTGGTTAGCATAACCGAGATTAGCGGTAACCATCATTAGCACGGTGGATTCCCAACGATATTAATCACGATTACAGGGTTTGGTTTACTCTAACTTTGATTAGCATAACCACAGGTGAGTTTTCGGTGAAATCGGGCCTTAGTGTTATTAGAAATCAAGTGTTTATGAGGGAAATATGTACATTATATTTAGTAACTAATTTCAAGTTCCTTCTAAAAACCGTTGATATCACGGTTTTTTTTTAATTTGCTCACAGGATCATGCAGTTGCTGCTGCTACAAGACTGTAACTTTTATTCGTTTTAATGTTACAACATTTGCCCACTCACCTTGAGCAGCCTTGGCTTTTTCAGCGTTTTTCGATCTCATAAGGTCAATCATCTGTTCTATTTCTAGCTGGAACATGTCCCTTTTATTGCAAATGTCTTCCAAGGACGAGGCGTAAAATAGATACCTGAAACAAAATAACATGACATCTTGGTGGCTATATTCTGGGTCGTAATTATTGTTCGTTTCAAGTTTATTTACACTCATAATACGATGAACAGGCTAGTAAACTGATGAAGGGAATTGAAAATAAGATTTCATCAAAGACTCACTCTTTTATTTGATCTATGATTTGTTCTTCCTCTTCTACAAGCGTTTCAGTCTTGGCTGCAATCGAATCGAAAAAATGGCCAGCCTGCTGTAAATGAATATCCAAAAGCATTGCAACAACTTATTGTGCAACGTGATTTAAACGCTCATTTCAGTCAGAATTACTATATAAATCAAGAATATGAAATGAAAGGAGTAGGTATGCACATGTTTATGGTGTGTAGTTGTTGAAACTTGGAGGGACTACAAAATGACAATCCACCTAAAAGAGCTACTTCTGATGTTACCTGCAGACCATCGCCCATTTGCTTTTCGATGGCGCTCCACTCGCTGAAAAGCTTTCCATAGCCGGCATTCAGCTTGTGGATGTTGTAGACCTTGAGAGTCGCACGGGATCTCGTTCGCAGAACATTGATAAGCACACCCTGCCCACAGTAAGAGCAATCGATTAGAAAACAAACCGAGTTTTCCACTGAAATTGCTTAGGTACCGTGTACCGCATTTTCCAATGAAAGTGGATCCTATCTATCACAATGCAAAAAACAAAGAAGAATAAATAGGTTTGTTACCTGGATACCATGTATGTATTTCCTCAGCAATTCGAAATCAGGGTCAGCCTCTTTTATCCGTACTATGGCGTTTATTGCTTTGATTTTGTCTTCAGCTATGCGAACGTACCCTGAAATAGATCCAGCCTAGCTATGACAACAGGAACCTTGACCGTGTTAATATGAACAAAACCTACTCATTACAGAATGTTCGAAGAAAACATCTTCCTGATTAATCATTTGAATTACATGCATGAATTCTGTTAGAATAGCCTCCGTGTCTGCCAGTTACCAGATAGCTGTAGAATTTGAACCTAACCATACATAATGTGGGTCTCACAGATTCTGTGTGTAATTCACAGATTGATGCTAGCGTTGCTCTAATGGATGTCACATACCTGGACACCATCTGAGTTGCAGACGTTAGGACTACCACCTACTTATCACATGTCATTAAATTCGAATGGATTCGCAAGGGTTTGAGAACATGTTAGGACCATATTAAGCTGATTGGATATGCCAGGAAGATGAACCTTTTGGTTTTGGAGGACAAACATGTTTCGCATTACAAAAGTGCTTCCACCACTTTTGTACCCACACAGCCTACGAAACTATGACAATAATTATTATAATATAGATGTATATTCTTTTTTAAAGCAGAGCTCCAGAATGCGCCTAAAGGAGTTTTACAATCAAATTACCTCCAGCATAATACATAACATGTGAAAATCATTCCAGACATCTATGTAGTTTCAATGTTACCTAATACAAAATCGGACTGATACCAACTAACAACTTAAGTTCCAGTCATGCAGCATGGCTATAAGAGCCAATTTTCGAAGAAATATTCGTGCTATTGTGTAAAAAGATGATGTAGCGAGAACCCATACCACTTTTCGTAGAATTATATCATTTATTCGAGATTTTAGCCATTTTTACTTATTTTTGGCCCTAATAAAGTCAAAACTGGCTCACTCTTTTTGAGAAGAATATTTTTATCACCGAAATATTTTTACCATCTCACACACGTCAGATGAATTAATTGATTTTAGCCCTTAATACCTGTTTGATCTCCAAAAATCCAAATTTGACCCCTATTCTGTATGAAAAACAACTGAAATGGTATTTTTCTGTCTTTACTCACCTTTCCATACCACTTTCCATGATTTAAGCCGTTTTTACAGATTTTTTACCCCTAAAAACTCAAATTTGACCCCCTTAGAATTTTTTTAAACTGCTCATCTTCGAACTCATCCTTTTGTTTGGGAATACAAACGGTCTGGCGAAATTTGGAATTTGTATCCTGTACCCAAGAACAGATATTGTAGGGAGTGACACGTAAATAAATATAACGACGAATGTGTATATTGGTCAATTAACAACCTACTCCACAAATCTACATTCAACTAGTCACACAACAACCCTAAATAAATATCGATATACACAGATATGCATATAAATGTTTGTTAAAACCTAGGGATGAATTCAGGATGCTCTGAACGGATTTGCCTACAAAAAATTTCAAAAATTGGTGTTTATAATTTTCTCTAATGAACCAATGGAACACATAACTTTTTTCGGTGATTTTAAACCACTTACCTCTATCTCTGATGCTGTTCCTCCATCCTTCTTCCTGCTGCAGGAAAGTGAGGAACATGCTGTCGCGGGAAATGGACGGATGCTGGGCGATGCGATGAAGGAAATTCTAAAACAGTTTGTTTACATGCATAACACACCTATAGTACCTACATTTAGAGTGAGAGCATGTAAACAGAATGCAAAACCATCAAAGCAGCATGGCGTTTCGGGTTAGTATACCCCAAATGAATATTTACGTATGGGGACCTTTGACTTTAATTGCCGAAAATGCTTCATAGGCAAGATATTGGCTTCAGCTTCAGTCTCCATAGTTGCAATTCATCAGTATTATTTTCATTCTAAGTTCGTCGTTTTTTAAAGCAAAATATAGTGATGTCAAGGTCGAAAACCAACAGCCAGCTCAGTAGGTATTTCTCCACCGAAGAGACGTGACACCTAATATATCACTAAAAACGACGAAATCACTGTGAACAACGTGTGCAAGCATATGCGTGAAATTTATCGAGACCGATCTGTCCGATATGTCGTGCAGGTGGATGATGCCGCGACAGGTGTATAAACGGTCTCAATTTACCGGGTGCTAAAAGAACATAGAGAAAACGACTGCTTTTTTTCAACAAAGAAGACCACAGCCCACCCCAGAGATAGCTGATTCGGTCGATTCTTTAGATCGAGAAGCAATAAACTTTTTACAATTTTTCAGATGTAGAAGGGATTCAGTGCTGCTTGAATGGGAGGAGCTAGTTTTGTGGAGAAGGGATTATTTAAGATGATTTGAAAGTTTAGAAAACTGAAAACCGACAAATTTACTATTTGTATGAAAGCTGGATCAATGCTGGACACACGAAGCACACCATGATAAATCACATTTTTTATTTATTTTTTATTAAATATAATTTACGTGCATCCGTGCTGATTCATGACCCTTACATGTTACATCACTGGGAGAAGGTTAGCGATCAGTATGGTAGGCCACCCGTACTGAAAACCCACAAATTTACTATTTGGACGAAACGTAGATTAATGCTGGACACAAATTACGCCATGATAACACATTTTTTATTTTTTTATTTTTTATTATTAAATATAATTTAAGTGCATCTGTGTAGATTAATGAGCCTTACATGCTACATCAGAGGAGGAAAATTAGCAATCAGTATGGTAGGCAATCCCGCATCACATGGGTGATAATTGGGCTCGATTTCATTGACGTTTGTTTATATGTGCTCTCACGCCAAATTGAAAGTACTACAGTTACGGTTTGTTTAAATAAATATTAAATTCAGGTATAGATACCAACGTTTATGCAAAATGAACGGAATACTGTTTACCTCCAGACCCGCTCTTCTCCTGTCAACGAAATCAGGATCGAATGTATCTGTGGTGAGACCATGTACAGGGTAACTGTGTTTTTTCTCGGGTAACGGCGGGATGACGGCCCATGGGTAGGTCGACCACATGTAATGTCTCAGCTGTTCGAATTCCGAGTACCTCCTCCATATCTGGCCAAGCCCGTGCTCTATCAGCTCCCATCCGTTATCAGTGATCCTGATATAAAAAAAGAGGTATTTTACATGTATAACAAACACTACTTCTACCCGTGTACCTAGGTATCTAAATAATACTAGAGTTGGCCAGCAAAGGAAATAAATACCTACAGTGGCCACCTTCAAGACTATCAAGGTACGAACAATATTATTCTGAACGAACTTGCCTCGTTTCAATGAGATAGACCGTGTAACTCTCACGAATGTTCAGGGCAGAATTTGTTCTCTTCTCAGCCTCCGAAACACTGATATCCATATGATTCAACAAGCAATCCTACAAATGAACCAACAGATTACCTCATCATAATAATGTTTGGTACCTACCTATCTGGACACGAGGTTAGTCTTCAAATTAAGTAGTAGGTAATGCATGCAGGAACGAGGTTATTCATATTAGAAAATATAAGAAAGAAGCCGTCATGAACTGTCAACGTAACGCCCTCTGTAGAAAGCTGTTCCAACTTACTAACTGAAATATGATAATTTTATTAACTAGTTAAATAACGGTAATGCTAACAATACATGTAAATGCAACATAGACGTAACTGTAGCTGGCACACCCTACTGCCATATTCTGACTGGAACAACCACCTAAATGGTTGTGACTGATACAAACAGTTGAATGGCTGTGACTGAACTGATGACGGACTCGCTGTTGAACGACCGATGACACAATCGCTGTCGTACAACTGGTGACAGGCTCGCTGTCCTAAGTGTAATGACATACTATGCGGCTCCGGTTCCGGTTCTCTGCAGCCGCAAGAACCGTGGGGGGAAAACCGCGTTTGTAGCTACATGACACACTATGCTAAAAACCGAAAGGTGGTTGTAGTTGGTGGGAGGGGGAGTTGCGAGAGATGCGTCTCTTTTCAGTTCAGTCCAAAAATGGAGCTTGCTCACTTCATTAACGTAGTACCTAGTTGTTTGTGCTGCTGAAAGTGAAGGCTTGATCTCACAGACTTCACGTCGTCGGAGGTATTCGGTACATCCCTCTTGCTATTGATATCCAAGCCTTCTCCTTCTCATATTTGTCCCTGTACGAATTGTTCCCTTGTCCCCCACTGCTGGTTGACTTTCAACCAGCGAAATGAGCGCTTCTGACGACATTAAATTACCAAAAAGACAAAAGCGAGTGCACAAAACAAGAGGTGAACAAAAACTGAGCTTGCGGGTTCATCGGCCAATGTGTCACTAGAC